>CM044401.1:31851406-32596406 GCA_024322285.1 Musa beccarii | reverse complement strand
GATAACCAAAAAACACAATCTCGAAATATATGCTCATAAACTATGAAGAATATTTTAAATTGTAGTGGAACTCTGAATAAGACTACAGTTCTTTAGGTAGCTTAGTATGTTAATAAGAAGTCAGATACCATTGGTATCAATATACAGAGACACTAGAGTGGAACAGAATCCACAAAACTTTTAGGCATTCATCTGTGTGTAAAAAATAAACCAGAATCTTGTTTTAGTTAAGAATCTGCAGAAAGCAAAGAGCTTGGCAATAGTTAAACCACAATCAAAGAATCTGCATGAAGCAGAGAGCTTGGACAATTGTTAAACCACAATCAAGAAAGCAAAGAATCCGTGTGTGTCCTCTAACTTCTTATGAGACGAACAGTTTTCAAATCTAGAACCATCCTGTGTGAGCCATACCTATGATTTTTGACGGTTGAACTGGAAGACTTTTTCTTATGAAAGAAATCGAGACTATCTTCGTTCTTCTATGCACATGAATTCACACAGGGAAAGCCAAAGCAAGTGACACCCAGTCTCAAACCAGGTGGTGTTACTTTCCTGCTTCAAATTCCAGGATGACCAAGAGCACTTGAGAACAAATCAAGACCCGGAAAGGAGAAGGGCGGGAAATCTGGGACCAAACCTAAAGATCGAACCAGAAACCAGAAATCTGGGTCCTGGGAAGCAGAAAGAGAGGACCACAGAGGGTTCACAACAATAGAAGCGGGCGAACTGTGAAGGATGGGTCAGCCTCGTACCTTGCGAAACAGCAGCAGAAGGTGAGGGAGAAGGCTTTTCCAGACGACAGTGAGATCGCCAAGGGCCTGAGGACACATGTCCAGCTGTGTTGGTGACGTATCCGTGTCTGACACAGATATGTCCCCAAAATCCACATGTCGGTGCTTCATAGGTTTTCAGAAGAAAATTTTTGAACTAAATTATACAAGAATCAGAAAGCACTTGATTTTCGTATGAATAAAGAATAAAAACACCATCAACATGAACTACATCACTTAGAAGTTGCAAAGAAAGCAAGACCTCCTTGTTCTCTCAAAACTGATCAACTGAATCCCTATAGATTACACTTCTCATAAAACTGACACTTCTCCAGGCATACTTGGAGAAAGTGACTAAGAAGATAAAGAAAAAATTGATTTAGAGTGGCCTCAAACTTTGAGATAGATGACTTGGTGCTGATGAAACTGTAACCCAACATCACTCAAGCTGCATGTGTGCACATTCATAGTCCCTTTTCCATTACTGAAAGGATAAGAGTGCAACTCCTAATGTGCCTAAAGATCCATCCAGTGTTTTATAAAAGTTGTCCCTAAGCCTATCATGCCAATCCATAAGATCCTTACCAAAGGATACCAATTCAGCCAAATGTCACAAATTATGCTGAACAATGAATTAAATCAATTTTGGCAGATCAAATTTGCATCCTCACCAGCAGAGTTACAGAATTGGAGTACTTGCTATATGAGTTAAACAGAAAGGAAGAACAAGTTGCAGCACATAGTAAGGCTTCAATGATGATGACAAAAGGCGATCAAGTGGGAAGAATGTTATGTACTATTGGGTTGTCAAATATAGTGGCTTTTGTTTGTCATAGTCACTATTGGTTGATTATTTTATAAACAGTTCTGTATAGTGTTTAATGGGTAGCATCACAATAAAAAAGTTTTACCATGCTGTGATAGAGTTTTCACATATCACAAGATCGGATTCGACTGATGGCATAACTATAATTATGAGTAATGATTTGTCAGCCATCTTAGCCTTTGGAAAACCCCAAAGAGTACATGAGGGATACTCCTCTCGAATGTACCTAAGCAGTAGGCGTTGATGATCAAGCCAGCAAGTTAGAATGTGTGTGGATTTTATGAATGAAATTGTTTCATTTTCTACTCTCGAGATCGTTGCAATACTGTATCGGATTGCAAATTTTTCATTTGTTAATAAAGTTCCTTTATTTTTAGTGCAGTTTTATGCAATGACTGTATCGCCAGATACAGTATGGTATGAAACGGACAGTATACACGATACTGATCCGCCCAACGACTGGTATACAAACCAGCTCATTTTATGCGGTTTGTAGGAAGCGGAGGGTATACTGCTCGGTACAGCCTTTAATCGTCTAGTATGGCCAATACTCGATCGTTACCGACCTATAACCATACTAGTTCAAGTGTCAATTCAATTGTGGTCAAACGGTCAATCTTTTTTAGGCTGGTACCCTTCTTTTATAAGCCCTTCCTTCCCCTCGGTCACTCACATTCTTTCTCACTCACTCACTCACTCTCTCTCTCTCTCTTTCTCAATTAAACATCCTAATCAGTGATTCGAGTTCGTCAAAAACTTCAAAAGTTTCAATTGGAGGGATTCAAAAGCATCATTTGGTGGAAGATCTCTTCAATTAAATTAAAGGTATTTATGTTTTTCCTACACTTTAGTTATCTTTTGATAAAATAACATCCTTATTAGTTTCTTATTATGAATAAATACAGTTGATTATTGTATTTCTCTTAATATTAGGCTCAAATAGGTCCATTATCATATTTTTAGCAAAAATTAGGGCTAATTTTGCCTAAACACACCAAGTTAATGGTGGGTAATTTGGGGGTCACTATCTTACCTTAGTTTGGCATAATTAGGGTCATTATTTTTCCTTTAGGTCCAATTTGGGATAGTTAGGTCTAACCAAGGTGATTAGTGTCTCTCTCTTAAATGTAGGCTCAATTAAGTCCATCATGTTAAATTTTTGGGTCAATTTGGGGTAATTAGGATAAAAAATCTATAATTACTGACAATTTATGACTAATTTGCATTTTATTCTTATTAAAATTAAATTAAATTACATTAAATTAGGATTAAAAAAGGGGCTAAAAAGGGAATTTTGATTTTTCAGCCATTTTCTGGCCTATTTTTCAAAAACCAAAATGCACCAATCTGAGCCAGGACCAGCATCGTCGGTCTGCACAAAATGATTGACCTGGGTTTTGTGTACTTTTTTTTTATCCACCAAATTATGTCATTTGTGAGCCACCAAGGACTCTGCTGTTGTGATAATTCAAGTAGTCTAACTGGTCTGCAATGAAGGAATGCTACATCAATAAGTTTGACAACGCCAAGTCCACAATAGCATTAAGGGACATGATTCAAGAGTAATTTAGTTTATATTTTGATTGAATAAATTTGATTAGTTTAAGGATATTTTGCATACATCATAAGTTGCTACACGACAGCATCTACCAAATGCAAAGAAAAAGAAATAAATACAAAAAATGAAAGAAATATTGATTGAAGATTAGAAATCTTGATTAAAGATTCATCTCTATTATAAGTATAGAAGTAAACATCATAAAAAAGAAAAGATTGTTCTTCAAAACAATTCATGAATATTATATTCTTTGGAGGGAGTAACAATTCATGTATTTGATTTGATGAAATTATAATTTTTCTTACTTTTATTTTATTTTCCTCTTTTACTTCGATCTATAAAAAGAGGCTAGAAAATTATAATGTATCATAAAACAAAAAAAGGATGAATGAATTGATATTTACTCTTCAGTTATTTTTATGATTAAATGATTTCATCATCCATGTGTAAGACGTGGAGGTGTGAGATTTTATCCTAGGAGTGTTCCATCATCATGCCCAATCCAAACTTTGATGATTTAAACTCGGGATAAGTTCCTATGCAACGAAAGCATATGATGTAGGAGCAATTTAATTTATATTTTATTTGAATATTTTTTATTAATTTAGGGATATTTTGCATATAAGTTGCCACATGACGGCATCTACTCAAGACAAAGAAAAAACCCAAATATAAAAAATAAAAAATATTGATTAAAGAATAAAAATCTTGACCAAAGATGTTAGAGATTTATCTATACAAAAACTAACGTCATTATTCTTCAAATCAATTTAAGAATATTATCTTTTCTAATATGTATTTGATGTGATTTAATTATGATTTTTACATTTTTATTTTTTTAGTTTTTTCTCTTATACTTGAATCTATAAAAAGGCTAGAATACTGTAATGTATCATTAGAGAAATGATTCGAGTTATGTTCTCATATTATGTGAGAGTAACGCAAGACCACAGTAGTTTTTTCCGATGGAATGATTCCATCAGCCAAGATGTGCAGAGGTGTAATGTCTTCGTCTTGAGAGCGAGTTTGATAGTTATCCCTAAAATTTCCTATTATCTTTCGAGCATTATCATTCCCCTTTCTCTTTCTATTATTCTATTATCAAAAATAAACATTGGTACTCATTCTACAGACATGTATGCAAAATCCTCCTTTTGAAAGATGTGTCTCAAAATTTTCATTCAAGTATTTACTAATGCCAAAATACAGTGTTACTTTTGTGATTATTTCAGTAGTTGACAGCAAACGCCTTCTTTGAAGTGTTATTGTTGCATTGTAATTCTTTTAGAATGGGAAGAAAATAGCTTGATAAGATGAAATGTTAGTAACCTAAATTCCTGGACTATTTCAGAGATCTCCAAGTGGTTTGTTATATCTACAGACAAACTCATCCTGACAGTAAGAAGTTCTTTTTACACTTTCTATGATGTGCAGTATGCTGATTAAACAACAAAAAAGTCAGACAGTCTGAATGAGATATCACATAAAGTACAATATTTCCCATAATTCACAATGAAAAGAATAATGAATTCTCAGGCCCATGGAGCTATGCTTAAAAGATAACTAAAAATAAAAGACTTGGAAATGCTTCATTTGAGATTAATGAATAGACAATAATAACAACAAAAGAAAAATCAGACTAGTAGGTGAAAATCAAGTGGTATTTGCTCACCTTTGTGTTCTATCAAACTGAAACCTCCCACCGAAATAAGCTGCTAAGGCATTTAACCATGCATCACTGTGTAAAGCAACCAAAGATAACCAGTCCTTCTTGTTCGTTCCATCTCTTGCAAAGTTAATACCCAATACAGGCTCTGGAATCTCTGGAGGAACTTCATCTGCAGGTAAATTAACCTCCCAGTGCTCGTCAGGAAATCCATAAAGACACAGATTTTCCTTTGCTGCAAGAAGTAAATTTGATTAAGAGCTACAGCCATAGGAAGTATCATAAGCTGATTATCGATAGCAATCAATAATAAAGCAGAAAAACCAAATTCTCCAGCAAACTTAGGATCTGCATTTTGAAAGTAAGGTCAACAAGACTCGATACACAGCAAAGATGCATCAGTCTATAGATATGCATATGATAGTTCTCAGTCACATAAAAATGTAGCTAAATAATAGATATCCTTGAAATTATCAATGACCATACGCCACAGTGTTGAGCAAAACATTTCAAAACAGTTGTACACAAGCAGAACCATGGAGCCCATATTTCAAATGTTCCAATTACCACATATTAACAATGAAAATATGAATCTCAATTTGGTAAAAACATCGAATGTGATTGATTGCTAGATGCTAAACAGATATAGGAATTAGAACAATAAACTAATACTGAATCAAATAAGTCCAAGTCTAAAATAACCAGTATTCGAACAAAGAAAAACACAAATTTGACTAACATGTTGGCCCTGACCTGTACAGTGTTAAATTGATATTACAGTACAGACTGCATACCATGATATTTGAAACTATTAATAAGAATATTAGAAGTCTCCTATGAAATTATGCATCAGTGGAAAGCAAGTTATGATTTCCTATTTTTATATTCTTGTTTAAATGATAATTCACTTCACTATGATCATTACTGATGCAGAAGATAGATCTTATAAGATAAGTTTGCAGGCCGATCACTCAATTGCTTATATTTACAAAGCCTAACTTCATGGAATTAATGAACGATGCAAGTCATGACAATAATTAATGTACTCTTGTGGCATACATAAAATAGTTGCATATAGTTATCAGGCTGAAAACTGAAGCACCATTTACTGTGCTCTTAATTGTTGATATATACCAATCATTGTTGGTTGCAAGGTTTCCGATTTCGAATCATACCACTTGGTACGAGTGGTACGTACCGATCTGCCTCGTCCACTCGATATAGCAGCCTAGCTGCGACGAGGCTGAGGGAGAAGCGTCAAAGAAGGATGAAGAAGAGGGAGAATCGGGAGAACCTCAGCAAGAAATTGTTTCCACACCCTTTCTCGATCCTAATCTGGTGCTGCCCTCCCTCAACGATCCTGATCTATGAGGTAACGGTGAGGAGTGTCATAAAGAGGAGGATTTGGAGGCACGGGGATCTGGGGAGGCGATATCTAGAGTAGCGAAAGAGGCAATCTCCTTCATTGCCTCGTCTGCGACTCTTGCTCCTTCTTTGCCGAAGGCTTAAGACGTCTACGACCTTCGATGTCTTCGCCAAATGTCGTAGATGAGGTGACAAGGAAAAAAGGAGGCGATGTCACCGAGGCTGCAAATGCCCTTTTTCTAATTTTTTTATATTTGTTTTTATATTTTTATACATTGTTTTTTAATTTATATATATTTTTTATATTTTTATATATTAATTTTTTTTTTAGACATATCACTCAGTATGCCCTAGCGTACCTCTCGGTACAACATACCATACCATACCGAGCAAAGCTTAATACATCAGTACAATACAAAATTTCAAACCTTAGTTGGTTGGTATTGATGTAGAGCAAATTGCCTGACTAGAATTAAAATAATGGAATAGTAAAGTATAAATATAAATGAAGTGTTGATAGTTGAGGCTAACAACAAGGTGTGATGCTAATGATTAGAAGAAATAATAGCTATGATAAACATCGATGTGCTGCTCTATTATTTTTTTTCCTTCAAAATGCCACTCTATTTTTTACCTATTTTTTGGTCAATATTGGGAATTTCTTCCATTCAAATGCTCAACAAATCCAATATATTTATAATAATACTATGACAGAAGAATTGTACAAAGTTTACATACAGAAGATTTACTGTGAAGTGGATGGAATCACTTCCTAAATCAGAGCCTAGAAATATAAGCATTAAATTCTGATGTTTAACAAAAATACCCTCATCAATAATGCACATATTCTCCCACCCATTTAATTTTAAACACAAGCCTCCTTAGTTATAACACCCATTCTTTTTATGGGCATTCCCCTTCCCTACATATGTTAGGCCCTCTGTCCTACATATAGATAAGGCTCAAATTTCAAGTACCGGTCAGGGCTTGGACTGTTACCATACCATGTTGATATGCTGGTGCAAACTGAGATTTAAAAAAAGCCTGAAAAAAATGCCGCAAAAGAGTTGAAAACACGAAAAGAAGAAATTGCCGTATGCAGGCCGTATACCAGGCATACCATCTACTTTGCCCTGGTCCATGTATTGGTAAGTTGTCGGACCAGTAAATACCATCAGAATCATATTGGATGGTATTGCCAACCTTGCTTACACAACCATCAAAGATTACAACCTCTAAGTTGTACATGGTAAAATCCATGTGGACCCATATGTATGAAGTAAGGTGTGTACGTAGAAACTCAAGCATTTTCACATGCAAATTCTTGCTTCATCATCAAAAACTGCCAATCATTTTGTACTACCCAAACTACAGGTGTAGATGATTTAATTGCTTACTTGGCCAATAGATGGTCCAGTCACACTTCATCAACCACTTGTCATTTTATCAAGAATTGCCATGAAAGACCCTTCGGTCAATTGGTTGCTGCTAATTCGTGCTACTAACAAAATCAAACCCTAAACACTGGGCCAACTAATATCGAGTAAAAATCACCCCTTAAGTTGCACCCGTAATCAACCCCTTCGACATTGCTACTAACTAATGATTCCATAACGCCACTACCACCGACCACACATGTAACAGCGTTACCAACGTCATAAGAATGGCATACAAGAGCAAGTGAAATGCCCTGCAGAGTTCAGATGATATAGAAGAATCTCCAAGGGCCTAAATATAGGGAACAGCAAGAGCTTCCAAAATTCGAACTTTCTATTAGAACGAGGCAATGTAAAAGAACTCGATTTGCAGGAGGCAGTGTAATCACTTACCAGGATCGCATTGCTGGTGGAAATCCTCAAAATCTGCAGCGGAAAGACACAGGAAAAGAACCAAAAGTCACTAAAGATCGCATCACCGAGAGAGAAGATAAGGGCGTAGAAGGTGGAATTACCGGCGGTGAGGGCCTTGAGGATGCCGGCTCGCCGAGCCTTGATGTCGTGGAAGACGTATTCCACCAAGTCCTCTTCGCAGGCGGCCAATCCACGGTCCATTCCGCAGCGTTAATAGACGATCGGGTGATCGGATTGACGACGGAATTGGGGGACCAGGGCGCGGGCGGGGCTCGTGAGAGAAGGGAGAAGAACAACGAGAAGGGGAAGAGACACATCTGTATAAATAGGAGGGCAAGCGCTTGGCGACGCCTTTGTCTATCCACTTCAACCATCGTTGTACCTGTCCGACGATTCGACAGAGTTCAGGAAAACCCCACAACTTCGCGGTGTGATTGTACTTCGTAAAAAACTTAGTTTCCGGATTCATTTTCCTCATATAAAATATGATTTGTACTTCGACTTGGATACTAACGACTTCTAATATGAAAGAAAGAGAACACCCATTTGCTTTCATCACATGCCATGAACGGGCCCCACAGCCCTGGTATTGGCAAGGGCGTGTGGTTTTATATTCCCGAGTCCTATTTAAATTGGGAGTTTAGCTCGGACAAATTTCCCCAAAATACCCTCTTTTTGGGTTTTTTCGGAAATTACATCTTATTTTTAGAATTTTATACTTTTTAATTTAAGAATATTCCTGATTTGATAGCCACTTACCTATTCAATTTCTTTTCCCCTTTCCTATGAACTGGTCTATAGGATGAACCAGTCTAGTAACAAATTTTTATAATATGCTACATTGTTTTCAGTAATACTAAGAGAATATTATAACATAATGATTTTATACAAAATTTATAAAATTACTATGATGAATTCTTGAAAAAAGACCTCTAACCTTAGGTTTTTCTTATAGAGCATCCCATATTTGAAAAATTCTTTTAATGTCCCCTGGTTATATGAAAAAAATTATTTTGCCCTTGTAACTTTGAAAAAATTTTATCATATCCTAACCTTAATTGTGCTTGGCTACCTGATCTATGGACCATTGCTCGCTCATCAACTCTCATTGTGGTCCTAGTATGAAGGCGTAGGTGCCTAATGGAGGAAAACGAGCAATCGACATTGCCAATAGAGGGAGGATATCAAGAAAGGAGAGAGGGCAACTAATGAGAGTCGTGCGATCAACCATAGTGGATAAGCAAGGAATGACAAACAAGGTTGCTAAACATAAGATGGCCAAGCCCAAGATGAAGGGGAGTGGTGAATACGGCATAAGCATATCCAAGAGTAAACAAAGACACAAATAGGTATGGGTGGAGGCATAACAAAGGGCAATGATCGGTATAGGTAAAATGATTATTTCTAAAAAAAAATGATACTCTATGAGAATTTTTTAAATTTAAGACACTCTATAGAAAAACCTAAAATTATGATTTTGTTTTCAAAATTTATCAAAAATACTATGTTTATAATATTTTTATATAATTTATATTATTTTTTTAATATTTATAAGAAAATTATTAGTTAAAAATATATTATAATTTTATAATATTATTAAATAAAATATTATAATAAAATTTAAAAAAATTATAACTAGACTAATTCAATGTATGGACAAGCCTAAAAGGAAAGAAGGGTAGATGGCTAAGAGTATTCTAGGTATATAAAAAAGAAAAAAAATGGTGTTATAAAATTTTGAGAATAGGAGACACTTTCCAAAAAAAAAAAAAAACCTCAAAGAGAGAGATTGCCTTTTTTTTTTAATAAGCACTCTAATTATTTTTATTTTTTAAATTAAGATTTTGACCTCCAAACATAGGTTGAACGATGCCTAACCCATTTGATAATTCAAAGAATAATATGGGATCGGAAGGGTTCCACCATTGGTAAGATAAATGAGATATTACTGGATAAGTTTGGGATTCCTATTCATCATACGATCATAATTATTGGTTTCCTTTAATTAAATTGAGATTAAAGGATAAAGTGGAATCTTTTGGGTGTTAATAGTTTCATTTAGACCAAAACTGCAGGACTGAATGATCACCATGAGGGAGTATAATGAAGCTGATACGAGCATATATGTTATACACAGAAAATCACGTCCAGTATAAATTACAAGATTATCTATTTCAAAGTATAGGTAATGAGAAGGTCTAAATCAAGGTGAAAAATATCTTTTTTTGATAGAAATTGAGATGAACATTTTTTTTTTTTTTTGGCTTAGAACATAGCTTAGAGATTTGTAATTGTTGAGCTTGATATGCAAAGAGTTAAACTGGAGTATCTGTTAGAACACCCGTCCTTCTTTGATAAAAATCAATACGATCTCTATAAGGTTTCTCTTGAATGAAAATTAATGGGGTTTATAAATATCATATCTTTATCCCGAGGATTTCAAGTTCTGGGATCAATCCAAAGTTCAATTCTTATTTTCAAATGATATCCATACTATTCACAATTTGACTTAAACTTTTTTTTATAATTTAATCAACACGCTTATTTGAAATTAGATTTGGAATGACTGTTAAGAGTAATTTAGGGGGCACAAAGATCCTTTACAAGTGTTACTGCTTCCTTATTGCGAGATGACAAGTAAATAATTTAGGTGGATTCAGAGTGTCAAAATTCTGGTGACTTCAATCAGGTCTACTTTTGAAAACAATAATCTGCACCTAACTGTGAGGGAGGAAACAAATAACACACTCTAATGTATCAAATCTACTATTTCTTTTTCACTCCATTCCATCTATCAAATAGTTTGATAATGGGTCTAACATATGGATAATTTTTTTGACACATCTATCAAATAGTCCATCAGATTAATTGGATGTCTGACTACACCAACGGGATGATCTCATACTATTGCTCGAATACAACACCAGCTTATGTATATTAAAAATTATTATAAAAAACCTCACTCTAGCTAATAAATATGCTCGAAACTTCTCAACTCTCGAATCTCTTTGTTGACTTAAATATTTTTGTCGAGTAAGCGCTCGATGAAGTTTTAGAAGAATTTTTGACACTGAATCAGATTTGTTCTGAATCTTTTTCCGATACATCAGACACTTAAAAGCTATTGAAATATGCTTCCTTGTTTTTTATTTTGTGATTCAAATTTATATCATATGATTAGTAACACCAGAAAGAATAATTTCAATATCCTCAGTGCAGTAATCATTCACCACCAGTAAACACCTCCAGCTTCCTCTGCATCTAACATAATTAGGTTAGAGAAGTTAGAGTTTAGCACAATCAGAAAAGTTAGATCAGCTTTCCTCCTTGTGAACTCTAGACTTCACAGAGGAACAAGAAGTCTCACCTCCTGTTATGAGAGGTGAGGTCATTAAACCCCCTAATGCTGTCAGCCCCAAACCTTCCTTCGCATTGAGTTATGGTAGGCCAACCTCCTCTCCTGCATCTACCACTTGTTCCTTCCTCTCCCTTTTGCCTCTTCCTGCATGAAGTTCTTCATGTTTTGGTTTTGGTTCCAAATCTAGCTTGCAGTTTCAACCTTTGATGTTTTCAGATTTATTTTTATTAATCTCATCTGCAAGTATATCCTCATCAGCATCAGTTTCATCGAAAAATGTAATTGATAGTTGTGTTTGCTAAGAATCGAATTTTGCCAGATCGATTCAGTAGCTCTGTTTTGTGGCAGAAGATTCAAGTCTGTTCCATTCTCATGTTCCACAAGAAGGCCTTTGTTTCGAGATGTGTGTTGTTGCTTCAAAAGCAGGGGGTAATGTATTGGACCACCACCGGCCATCTTTCCCTGTAGCTTTGCTTCGTTCGATTCCCCACCGAGCACTATGGTCGGTCGTACGTGTCAGTGGTGGATTGGTCAGTTTCTCTCTCTCTCTCTCTCTCTCTCTCTCTCTCTCTCTCTCTCTCGCTTCATGTGGCTTACTTGGGCGTTAGCTCTATAAGAACCCGTCCTCTTCTCCTCTCCTCCATTGTAGAACGATCTGGAATAGAAGATAACGAGGAAGCAATAGCATTTCGTAGAGGAGAAGAGAGTATGGCTAATGGTTACTACTATCAGAATAGTCCTTACTACTATAACTCCTCTCATTCCCAGTCTCCTCCCTTGCCACTCCACCTGTGCCTCTTCCTCCTCACGCTCTTCATGTTCATCGGCCTCTCATGGTACATGGCCTACGAGTCGGTGTTTGAGAGCTTGTTCGACCAGCTCAAGTTCCTGCTCATGATGTCGCCGCTGGTGCTGCTGCTGGTCGTCCACTGGCTGTCGAGCGATGAGCGGCTAAGGGTGCCCTTCTTTATTCCCTTGCCGGAGAGGGACTCGTTCCACCGGGCCGGCGGTTCCCCTTGGGGCGTCGCGCTTGTCTTGGTGCTCCTCATGTTCATGATCTCCTACCAGTCCTACTTCCACGACTGCTGGTTCCCGCTACTAAGCCGTTGATGCTGATGAACCAGGATGCATGTATCCCAGATTCCGTAGCTGGAAGAAGAAGAAGTTAGTGATATACTTAGCTAATTAGCTATCCATGTAGTTATCGATAAGACGAACTTGCCAAGTGTCTGTTCTCAATAACATTTTGCTCTTGCTTTTGTATCTCAGTTCTGGATCATTGATACAGGCACAAAATACTCACTGATCATTGCCTTCTAACTTGAGCATGAAAACAAAGGTTAGGATAGCAGAGTTTGATCTCAATCTCTCTGAGAAGCTACAGTTTCTGGCCAAGAGAAGATTACTTGTCATCGATAGTGGATACAAAAGAATCAACGCACACTGGGAGCTTGAAGGATCTGATCAAATTGATTCATTACCAGGCAGATCATGCAGTGAGCAGAGGATGACTTTTGCTTGCGTGTCCACATCAAAGGCCTTGCACTCCTGAGTGTAACTTTTTCCTAAGCCAAAAGGTGTACTGTCTCTGATCTAAAGTTCCATCTCTGGTTGCGGGACAGAATCACGTGATCTGATCACGAACAACTAGGAACTGCATGCTTTTTTATTCGGAAACAGTCATTCTTTTTCCTTGTTTAGTTACAGATTTCAAAGTTCTAAATATATGAGCTCAGGCTTCAACCATGATTTGAGTTTAGTCACCAAGTCTTAAGAAAATATAGCAATCAAAGAGGAGAGAAATGATCGAAGAATGGAGCTTAATACTGTGTTTTGCCTCTTGTTTGCACTATGAAAGACCAATGAACATATGGCTGGGAATCAAGTCATATTGGGTCATGCATTTGTTCATGGATAAGCTAAACGAGAGAGAGAGAGAGAGAGAGAGAGAGAGAGAGAGAGAGAGAGAGAGAGAGAGAGAGAGATGTGCTATGACAACCAATGTTAGAGAAAAACATAGATTAAACAATCGTGTTAGTCTTCCAAATAAGGAACAAATATATCTAGAGGAATCATAGAAATAAGAAGTGTCTTCAATTATAGCTAGTAGTAGATGTTTGAACTTTAATCTCGTTTATATTTTCCCTTTACTGGAAACGCACTTCTTTCTGTCATCATCAGTTGGGAAGGCTTATGCAATATGGCCTTCTTTACTTGGGTTGAGAAATGCTATCGAGTGACTGATTCCTCTTTCCACACATTACATGCCAAAGAGACTTACACATGTCAATGATTGCACCCAAAAGGAAAGCAGAGAAAAGTTGTCAATCAATCCTTCTCAACGTGCAAGTCTGGCTGAAGAAGATGCAATCTTTACTTTTCTCTCTCTCTCTCTCTCTCTCTCTCTCTCTCTCTCTCTCTCTCTCTCTCTCTATCTATGTTTATATTATACCTTGATGTAGGTTGGATTGTGTAAACTATGAAAAGAAGGGAATGGCATCTGCTTCTCTTTTCCTTTCGGCTTGGATGGTGATCAAAGTAGCAGAATCCCCCGTGCTTGTGCATGCCTACCTGCCTCGTCGGCATTAGCTATTGAAAAGTGGACTCAGTTCATGGCCGAGGTGGTGAAGCTTACAGATAATTCCCATTTGTTACAAGTTGTGACACCTCGTACATGATTCTGCTAAATGATAACCCCATAAAAATGTTGAATCCTTCGTTCACTAATAAGAATTGCTCGTCGCTAGGAAATTGCAAGTCGACAATACTAATTGTGGATTATTAGCATAAAGAACACAATTTTTGAAGTTTAAGAATTATTTTAGTATCAATGACCTTCTTCTCTACATGAGCAACTTATGCAAAAATTATTTTAGTATCAATGACCTTCTTATGTTCTTGAAGTGTCAAATAATGTCATATATAGCCTGTTTTGCTATGATTCTTTAACAGATTTATACAAATTATTCATTTATTTACTTGAGAAGTTCAGATCTAAATTGGCAATAATAGTACTAATAATAAACAGACCTCCTGGCTAGCCTTTTGCATGAACAACATTTGAATAAATCAATAGAACCATAAGCAAAGTGCAAGACAACACCGGCAATTGCAATTATTAAACAAAAATAATAAGGTAACATACTCAAAATGATATCTGGTTCAGAATTATTGACCATCCTTCGAGTACAGAATCAAAATAAAATCAAGCAAAGCAAGTCATAACATCCATCCAAGGAGAGAGAGACCACAAATGTTTGGTTGAGGAAGAACACATCCAGGAAAAATTCCAAACTGAGAAAACTGAATGACTCTCTCTTGTCAGCTGTGTTGTTTCATCATCTTATTGTTCTGCTACTCCCCATGTTGAAGTAGATTTAGAAGCATTTCCTGTGCACAATGGAAGGGCCAGACTCATCATACTCTGCCTTTGCAATCCACATCTGCAACGGACAGTAGCTTGTCATCAAGAGTGATTCCAAGAATGCAAGATTTTGTCAAGATAACCAGATATGAGCATCTATTATGTGGTTTCAAGTAGTAGGGTATACACCTGTTGGAATGTGCTAAGAGAAGCCAAAATGGATCCTCCAATCCAAACACTGTACTTCCTTTCCGGGGGAGCAACCACCTTAATCTTCATGCTGCTTGGAGCCAGTGCAGTGATCTCCTTGCTCATCCTATCAGCAATGCCTGGGAACATGGTGGATCCTCCACTAAGCACAATGTTGCCATACAAATCCTTTCTGATGTCCACATCACACTTCATGATGGAGTTGTATGTGGTCTCATGTATGCCTGCAGCTTCCATCCCGATCATGGATGGCTGGAAGAGCACTTCAGGGCAGCGGAACCGCTCAGCACCGATGGTGATGACCTGCCCATCAGGCAACTCATAGTTCTTCTCCACGGATGAGCTGGTCTTTGCCATCTCCAGCTCCTGCTCGTAATCGAGAGCGATGTATGCCAGCTTTTCCTTGATGTCACGAACGATTTCACGCTCTGCCGTGGTGGTGAAGGAGTAGCCACGCTCTGTCAAGATCTTCATGAGAGCGTCAGTGAGGTCACGGCCTGCCAGGTCGAGGCGAAGGATGGCATGTGGAAGTGCATAGCCTTCATATATTGGAACTGTATGGCTGACACCATCACCAGAGTCAAGCACAATACCTGTGCAAATCAGTGATCAGTCAAGAATAATTTGCCTTCTTCATTAGTGATTCAATAATGCAAAAGAAACAAAAAATTCCTTCCGCATATAAGCTCCAGAAATCACACAATCCTAAATTTATATAAAGGCATCACAAAGATCATCCGGCTTGTAGACATATACATGAATAGCTCACTTAATATAAGTAGCAAATCTAAGTACTTACTGAGCAGATATACTACTTCAACTAAAAAAAGTCCACTAAGTTAACAGTGTTCATGGTTTACAGACATGCACAGGTATTCCAATTCCATAAAAAAAAAGACATGTTTACATGTCTACTAGAGCAAATTAAAGATGAAATGGTTCAAATGAAGAGAACTCTGTTTACTTCATGAGGCAAATTACTTGTGCATCTTCATGGACTACATATCTGTGAAAATATGTGGGATTCATGGAAAGAGATGGTCGAGAGAGTAATTCATCAAGGTGAATGACTAGATTACCTGTTGTTCGACCACTAGCGTAAAGAGACAGTACAGCTTGGATTGCAACATACATAGCTGGAGCATTGAAGGTCTCAAACATGATTTGAGTCATCTTCTCACGATTGGCCTTGGGGTTAAGAGGCGCTTCAGTAAGAAGAATAGGATGTTCTTCTGGTGCCACGCGAAGCTCATTGTAGAAAGTATGGTGCCAGATTTTCTCCATGTCATCCCAATTGCTCACAATGCCATGCTCAATCGGATATTTCAGTGTCAGAATGCCTCGTTTAGATTGAGCCTCATCTCCTACATATGCATCCTTCTGGCCCATGCCTACCATCACTCCAGTATGACGTGGTCGTCCCACAATGCTTGGGAAAACAGCCCTTGGGGCATCATCTCCAGCAAAACCAGCCTAAAGAATGACAGCACACAATGTTTAAAGGCTAAGTCAACAGTGAACTATGAGGAGAAGCTCTCTGAGAAATTCAAAATTGGCTAATGGTCAGATGACAAAAGATGAAGTTAATAGCATTAGGTTTAAGCATTTTAGAGCTTTGGAACAGAACTATATCATTATCATCTTCATGAACGATGTATGGACAGTAAACAGCCTGAGATTTATGGAAACATGTCATAGAAAGCAATCTTCAGGTTGTACCTTAACCATTCCAGTTCCATTGTCGCATACAAGAGGCTGAATATCTTCACCATCTGCCATCTTCTATCTCTGACAGGAAAGATGAACATCAGCTTGAGATGAAGAACTATTCATCATACGAAAAGGAACAAACAGAAGAGAATTACATGTGCAATGTATATAACTAGTAATGGATATAAGTTCAAAGAATTGTTAGATTAATTAGTCATTGACTAATTTCCTATGCACTGACACTTCATATTTCCTGGTACAAGTTCGAAAGCAATCAAGACTGGTACAGCGGTGGTAACAATTCTACTGCTCAATACTAATTACTTTGAGAACAACTTTACTAACTACAGCACAGGTATGAAAGACAATTTATTTAAAATACATTTCAAGGTTGAAAAACAAAGCATAAGCACATTTTAAGCAATAAATTTAACATGACTTGGCAAATAACCTTGATTTCCAATCCAATTGTAAGTAGAATGCAATGAATTATATGGAGTCAAAAGTCTCTTCGGGACAGGTTACCCCAGCATATAAGGTCAAACATCCACATGATTTGACAAATGAGGGAATTGATTCTTTAAGTTGGCATGTAAATACATGATTTGAGGCAAACCAAGTATCGATAATGTAATAGACAAAACTCAGTGGCAATCACCAATATATGCATCTTTATTTTTTAGGGTAAATTTTTATCTACAACTTAGATCCAGAAATTACAGAACACAGCAAATGTACAAATGCCAATGCAGTCAACTCCATCATTTCCTTCAAAGAAGAAGGACAACCTAAAATATACAATCGAGCATCTGCCATCTTATATCTGACAGGTCCCAAATGAAAAAGAACAGAATTACATTTGCAACATATATGGTCAATAATGGAGATAAGATTAGAGTTTGTTAGATTAACAAGTCATTGATCTATTTCCTATGTGCTGATGCTTCCTATGTCCTGGTACATGTTGGAAAGTAATCAAGATTCTGGTACATTAGTAAGGTCCAGTGCCCAATACTAATTACTTTCAGGATAACTTCATCAGCTACAACAAAACATCTTTTGAAGTAAGAAAAAAGTTACTTAAAATACATTTCAAAGTTAAACAATGACACAATCACATTCAAAAGCATTAACACAACACAACTTGGAAAATAACACCAGTCGCCCATCCAATTATGGGCAAAATGAACCAATCTATATGGAGTTAAAAGTCTCTTCAGGCTTTTGAAAAGGCTCATATTGTTGGACTGCTACATACTTGGCAAATGTAGCAATCAACAACCATGGGCATGTCAACATATGATATGAGGGAATCTAGATATTGCACATTGGAAATAGACAAAACCTTAAAATGATCACCAATCTAGACACCCTTATTTGAATCTACAATCTTTTGAGGGTGAATTTCTACTGACAACTATAGTTAATGTAGCAATCGCCAATGAGGTCAATCCCATCATCATCTTCCAAGATGATTGAGAGAAGATAAATATACTGATATAATAAATTGAACTAATATATAGCACTACCATCAGATAAACAAAGCAGTCATGATCCCCAAATTCCTAAAGGCAACCAAGAACACATAAACGCAAAATTTAGGAGTTTGTATGTTTGTTTACAAGAGAAAAAGTCAGGTGGATCAGCAATCATAAGTGCAGGTTTAGCATGTGACCAGACTTCTACAAAATCACGATAATTTAAATTCTTAAATGAAGCAAAATAAGTACAAATATTTTTCGCCTGCACTGTAATGTAACTTGATCAGCAATTAAATTAAAGAATAGAAGAATAAGAAAAAGCTGATGAACAAAACAAGATACGAGAAATGGATAGATAGACACTGGTAAAAAATCACAGCTATTTGCACAAACACGTGTGCTGCAAGAGAAAGCAACACGGAATTAGACGACTCTGTTCGTTCTTTACCACACGAGAAATGGACAGGCGGGCCAGACGATGGATCGGTCTCCAACTTGTTCTTGGGATCTCTCTCTGGGGTTGTCTCCTACGACTGATGGCCTGATCTCGTTTGTTTCAAGGAAGGGATGGGGTTTGGAGTTAAGAGGGAGGGATGGTAGGAAGCCCGTTTAGCGCGCGGCCAAGAGTGGCGCACGACGCCCGGTTCTTCCGCCCCCTCCCCACACGACCCGGGGCGTTTTGTTAGCGAACCGCTTCGGATCGACGGTTCAGCATCTCATGAAACCGAACCCGATAACCCGACAACGCAAACAAGCCAGACGTGATGTTTGGGCTCATAGTCCACAAAACTTCCGTAGAAACGAGTCTCTTTTAAAGCAAAAAAGTATCCATTATTCCATGTGGCAACTGCACTGCCGTCGTCGCGATGATCCACTGTAACAAAAATAATCACTGGTGATGGATAAAAGTTGTCATAAAAATAAAAAAAATTATCACTACGAGATTTAGTGATGGAATGAGTTGTCGCCAACTTCGGTCCGTAATTAAAATTTTAACGATGAAACAGGAATAAATTATGATTTTTAGTGACAGTTTATTTTTATGATTAATGAATTCAAAATCTATCACTAAAGATAAATAAATTGATGAAATGATATTTGGTGATGGACGATTTTGTCATCTAATATCTTGGTGAAAAATTTTAGTAATAACTTAGATATGTCGTTGATTTCTAATTAAATAAAAAAACGATGATAATTTATCGATAAACTAGCATGCCACTAAAATTTTAGATAAGAAGGTTTAGTGACAACCAATTGAATCAATCACTAATATTTATTCAGACGAAAACAACACAATGAGAACAACATTACCATCATGTCAATTTTTAATTTTTTTTTGACAACCTATCAAATTTTAATAATTTGAAAATCATACCAGAAATTTTAATAATCAAAAAGTTCACATCAATATTGAAGATAATACAATCACAGGGTCCATATCATTTTGTCCAAAAATTAATATTAGAGTTGATACAACCGCAAAGTCCGCATCATCTTGAAAACAAAAAACTATATTGTCTTTTGCAACCTACATAAAAGATTGTTAAGTTGACAATAAAAGAATATAAAAAAAACTATATTGTCTTCGGCGCTCCTTTCGACATTCTCTTCTAAATGCTACATGAAATTATAATTATATAATTACATGAAGATAAATCATTAAGTTGACAATAAAAGAATATAAAATAAGATGCACAAGAGTGAAATTGATGCACAAGCTCCATGGCGTTCCTCTTCGATAAACACTGTGGAACCCGAAATCAACCACAATTCATGAAAAGAAGCCCAAGGTTACTCATAGGGAATGTGATCTTTAAGCTTCCTAAAGTTAAATTATCGCTGTGAATTATTAAAATCATCACAATTAAGACTTTGTTATCAGAACCCCAGTGTAGAATGACAATAAATGATCATGATAGAAGCAGGAGATCATCATCAACAGGGACACACCGGAGATTGAGAACTAAGAGAGTGAAGGAAGTAGCAGCAATTAATATATGCTTCAACTGTTTGCTTAATTTATAAGACTGCAGAAAGCCAGATTGGGAGACTAAGCATTTCCGATCACATAAATTAATGGCTACCACACGTTATAACACAGGCAGTTTTCCTAATACAAAGACAAATCAAAATATATTACGCTCTTAAATTTTGAGGTTTATTTATGGAGCAACAGATTGATGTACCTAAACAGTCTTGTAGCCCCTCGTTCAAGATACAGTGCAGAAATATAAAGCATTTAAATAAAGCATCCATATATATATATATATATATATATATATATATATATATATATATATATATATATATATAACTACAATCCTGCACTGTATCCTACGTGGTGGTTAAGTAAAAAATCTATTATCATTTAAGCATATATAAAGAATACTTGGACCGACACATAAAATATATGGGTGAAGAACTAATCATTTAAGCATATTTAAAATAAATAGAATCCAACCAGGCATGAATAGAAATATAGAAATGCTTCGTATTTATATCCAATTATTAATAATTAACATACCATGAAAAATTCACTATTTTCGTTATGTTCCTTTTGAGTAGATGAAGCATCACCACATTGTTGAACAAATGAAGTACCATCATGTCGTTGAGTAGATGAAGTACCACTTAACTGATTCACTGTTTCTTTCAACATCTTTTCCGTACTTTGTTGTTTGTAGACTAACTCTTTCGCTTTGCTCTCCCACTTTCAACATCTTTTCCGTACTTTGTTGTTTGTAGACTAACTCTTTCGCTTTGCTCTCCCACTTTGCATTCATCTTTGCCTTAATTTTATGCACATAGCTTTTGACTATCTTGTGCACGATGCAATTTTCTTTTACTCGAAACTCTTTCAAATATCTATCTTTATTTATAAATGAGGATAAATATTCCGTATGTAGATCAACAATCATCTATCTCGTTGTATTTTTCCTACATTAACAACATAATATTTTTAAATAAGCATCATTTGATGATATATAAACAGAAACAATAATAAATTATTCATACAATGACTTCTTTTGTATGATCATCAACTCATTTCTTATTCTCTTTGTTCTCGTGTGTTAACTCAAAAAACTCTTTCTTGGATGGTTCCTTACCTATGCGTTTTGTTTAACATTAAAAAAATATATTAGTATCAAATATAATAACAAAAACTAAATGAGATACTTTAAAAACATATCTCTTCATCTTTCAATCATTCAAAATTTTTGGATCGTTGATATGACCAATTAGTGGAGTTCCTTGAACTCATTTCCTACGAATAATTCAATAATTAGCTAATAAATATTTTAAATATAAGCTGAAATTACGACATGAATAGAGAGAAGTTGTCTGAAAATTTTTAGGATTAAAATAATCAACCAACCATTTCCAATGATTGTGTGGAATTGTATCGCATTTTTATGTTTTCTTGAAAAGTGGCATTCGCATTCAAGTACTTTGTTCTAATTTTATATTTTATTTGCCTATAATGATCAAGTAATATGTCTGACGCATATTCTTTATGATTCTTCATTAAGATAAAATTTGCTTACGCTTAAAACATAAACATTAGTGTATTCACTGATAATTTTTCTCCCTTAATGTAAATTAATTATCATAAATAATATATTATTTTATATAAATTATTAACTTTATTGTTTGTGTAGTATACAGTTATGAAAATAATTAAAATTAATTTTTTAATTATATAGATAAATTAAATTTTTTTCAATCATTAAATTATTAATTAATTTATTTCGTAATGAGTGATATAATTTTTAGAAAATAAATAATTCAAATTTCATTTTTGTCCGTGAACCATAAGAAAAAAATATTATAATTCTATCTTTATATATGAAAGTAAAATAAAAATAAAAATTAAATCATTGTTTATCTTTCAAAGAGAATTTATCCCCTCTTTCGTTTCTCAATGAGCTTGGAAGTTGAATGATTAAAGAAATAATTCCTTATGGAGAGATAAGATCCTCTATTTTTTCGGATCGACTTTGATTAATACTTTAAAATCTTTCATATTAAGGTTGTTAGAATTTTATAATACATAATAATATTTTCAATTTAAAATTTTATGATGTTATAATGATTATTTAATTTATAATATTCTCTTAATTCTAAATGAATTTGTAGATTGACTTAATTATTAAAATTCTTATTTTTTTGATTAACATAATAGTTCTAATTCATTTAATTAGATATATTTATTTTTTAAGAATTATGTATGAATTTCTATAAATTAATTAGTTTTAAATTTAAGATCATGAATCTAAATTATTTAATTCATGAATTTGAGTTACTTTTAATAATTAAAATATTAAAATAAAATTTAATAAGTGGTGTCAAATTAAGGGTCTGGCATAAGTTAAGTTAATTGATCAGATCAACTTATGTAACCAAGTACGACCTAACACATATGGTTAAACATAATCTAGCTCATATAGTCAAGCATGATCCAACTCATATGAGTATACATAACTCAACCTATGTGGTCAGGTATGATTCAACTCATGTAGTTAGATATAACAAAATCTATGTGATTAGATATGATCTAGCTCATGTGGTCAAGCATAACTTAACCTATATGGCTAGGTACAATTCAATTCATATGACAAAGCATAACCTCACCTTTGTGGTCAGGTATAGTTCTACTCATGTGGTCAAGCATAACTCAACCCATGTGACTAGACATGACCTAACTAATGTGACTAAGTACAATACAATTCATGAGGCCAGGTACAATGTAATCCATGTTGCTAAGTATGATATAGCTCATATGGCCAAGTATGATTTAACTCATGTGACAAAGCATGACCCAACCTATGTGGTCAGGCATAGCTCAACCAGGCTATGCATGACCCAACCCGTGAGTTAATTATGATCTAGTTTAATGGTAAGGTTCAACTTAGCCCATGAAACTAGAACCGCTCAACTATGCGACTAATGTTAGATATATTATCATCGCTATATTGAGCATATTATATTTCAACTCAATCTATTACTTGGGATAAGTATGTACAATACATATGACCTATCCAAACTATCAATTAGGTTAGCACAATACAATAAACTTCAATTTTTTCTCCCTTTGAGCTCGTTAATTGATTGAATTAAACAAGTTTGAACGATTCAAGCCGGGTTAGAGTGATTCTAAACCAACTTGACTAGTTTAAACCGCCTAACCTAATTGAAATCAATTAAATTTAAATTAGACTAGTTTAGGATAATTCTAGATTGGCTCTATAAAGATTTAAGATTAGTTCCGCTATGTCTTAATTGAATTAAGTTTACTTTAAGTCAATTAAACTATTCTAATTAGGGTTCTAGTTGATTGAGGAATATTGAGAGATTGATGTTTTATGTTTTTATGATTTGATGAACCTAATAATTTTATCAAAAAGTATTATTTAGAAATAATTATTAATTTTTTTATTTTTAATTAAGTTTATAATATTGATGTGATTATGTTAATGGTCCATATTGGAAGTACAGGAGCTTCGAACCCATTATAGTGTGGAGCCACCAATAAACATAGTCTAGCATATCATATATCAAACATGATCCCTCATAATATTTTATGGTACTATTTCCTAGATATATGCATAAATGAATGAATATAAATGCATGATTATAGTTGTTTATATACCCCTACCAAGGATAAGTAGGGTGATTGCCTTCGGGATTAGTGGGTCATCCGATGTAACAGTTAGATAGTTTTTTCATTCACTATTGGGAGAAACGTGTCCCCACTTGTGGTAGGTAAGTAATATAATTCTATCCGTTATTGGGAGTGGGAAATGGGTTCTCTTAATTTGTTATTGGAGGGAATCTATCTTGTAGAGTATGTCTCTTAATCCACTGTTAGGATATTATATTACTGGATGTGATATACGTCTTTATTATCTAACTATTATATATGTTTTACATATAATTGATGCATAATTTTATTTATTGCATAGGAATTATCATAATTTTTCTAATATATAAATTTTATAATGAAATGATATATTTCATATTAAATTATTAATATTTTTATATATTTTATAATTATTGAAGATTATTTTTATAATTTTTTAAAGTTTTTCACCCGTATAAATGATTTTTGATATATTTTGATCCTATATTTATTTTTAAAGTAACTTACTACTTTATAATACATCAAATAGAGGAAACCTTTTATGGCCGAGATATTTTTTTTAAGTAAGCAAAAGTTTTTAGTATTGTAAAGATAAATATTAAAATTCAAAAGTAAAAAAAAAATTTTATTAACAAAGTTTATGATTTATTTTTCTAAATCTAAAACGTGACAATTAGCACTTAAATATAAACAGCAGAAATTATAAAAAGATAACATTAAATCTTCATGCACACAAAGATAGTTTAACGTGTAGCAGTTTTCGAATCTTATCCTTCTTATCCTTTTGGATGTTATCCAAATTCTTGACATTCAAAGGAGCATAAAATTTTTTTTTTTCAAGATAACACATATTTTACCATTGTAAAATTTAATCAGAATCCTATGTAATCATTTCTTATTAATTATCATTGAATTTTATTGATTTTAGAAATTATAATCGTTCTCATTAAGTTCATCATTCATTTCTCCACCTCTATCTTTATTATAATTTAATTATTTCGATTTTTTCATTCATTATGAATTAACCGTTATTATTAAATTTCTATTCATTATCATTAAATTTCTTAATGATGGTCCAAATGTTACAAAACTTGAATTAATTCTTTAACGTTATGAATTTAGTGGTAATGAATGTTCTTGATGGGAGAACATCTATATAAAGAGAAGTTTTGATCCCTTGGCTCTATCTCTCAAGAAAGTCTTCAGGAATTTCCTACACCATCTAAAGTGAGAATTCTGAGTCGAGAAGAACCAAAATACCAAGAGAAACCGCTGTAGAAGTTTCTCGATAACAATGGCTGGAGGTACGCAATTTTGTTTCCGCATTCAGTTTCATCGTGTTTCTATTATAGTGATTAAGAAACACATTGTATTCTTCAGTTTTATCTAACATTTGGTATCATAGCCTAAATTAACCTCTGCCTTGATATGAAAAAGGTTTTTATACTATGAATGTGCCTTGATTTAGGTTTCTCTTATGAAACTTTTAATGTATTCGATATTGAAGATCATGAAGACATAAGATTTTCAATAATTTTAATGAAATAAAACATTCATTATAGTTAAAATTGCTCATATGTTATATGAATATTTAGTTATATTGATTTATGCTTATGAGCGAATTTTATTCAAGAAAAATGTCTAGTGATGTATATAATCTTAATTAATTAGGGACTAGCCACAGCATCCTTAATTGATTAAAATTATATATAAAGTTAAAATTAGGATCACATAAGGAATTAGACATAAAATTATGATTGATTATATTTAATATAATAATTATTATCCCACAGGATCTTTTATTATATTTATATAATTAATCGTAAAATATCGATTATTTTCATAATTTACCCACAGGATTATGAATTGGTACATAATTTGATAGTTTTATTATAAAGATTAATTGAATATATTTGAATTAAAAATTTAGCCCACAGGCAATTTTTATGTCATGAGATTCAAATTTTTGGCATGTTTCACATTGGTAAAGCATGCAATTTAGACTATTAAACCTCAAATTTTTTGACATAAGCATTTTGGATTTTATGCAGTTTCTCAAAATGTCAATTTTTCTGATATTCGATGTGACATTCCTGAACTTAGGGGTGATAACTATAAGATTTGGAAAGAAAGGATTCTCCTCCATCTAGGGTGGATGGACATTGATTATGCTATTAGGAAAGACGAACCACCTATAGTCACTAATACTAGTACTCCAACTGAGGTCGTGCTATATGAGCGATGGGAGCGATCCAATCGGCTCAGCGTGATGTTTATCAAAACTAAAATAACTGTTGGTATATGTGGTTCTGTTGACCGGCATGAGAATGTCCGAGACTTGCTACATGCTATCGATGTTTCGAGAAAAGACATTAGCAAGTACCCTAATAATGAAATTATCATCTCTTAGACTCACCAATGTAAAAGGTGTGCGTGAGCATATAATGCAAATGCGGGATATTGCTGCTCAACTTAAGAAACTCGAGGTTGATATGTCAGAATCTTTCCTGGTGCACTATATTCTGAACACCCTTCCATATCAATATGGGCATTTTAAGATTTCATATAATACACATAAAGATAAATGGTCAATTAATGAATTAATGACCATGTGTGTTCAAGAAGAAGAAAGGTTAGTGATGGAGCTGGGTGAGAGTGCATTGGTGGTAACCACTCACAAGAAGAATAAAACTGACAAAAATCAAGCCAATCAGTAGGGAAAAGGTAAAATATCACCCCAAGCTGATATTAAGAAAGAAGAAAAATGTTTCTTCTGTAAAAAGAAGGGACACATGAAGAAGGAATGCTTAAAATTTCAACAATGGCTTGAAAAGAAAGGTAAACCAACCTCGTTTGTATGTTATGAATCTAATATGGTTAATGTTAATATTAACACCTGGTGGATTGACTCTGGATCAACAATCTATATTGCAAACTCTTTGCAGGGTATGCAAAACCTAAGGAAGCTAGTGGGAAGTGAGCAAAGTGTCTTATCAGGCAATGAGATGGGCTCACATGTGGAGGTAATTGGAATATGCATTTTAACTTTAAGTAGTGGTTTTGTTTTAAAATTAGAAAAGACCTTTTATGTACCAAGTTTCTCACGAAACTTGATTTATGTTTCCAGACTCGTACCATTTGGATATTCCTTTAATTTTCAAAACACATCATTTAGTTTATTATATAAATATGATTGTGTTGGGAATAGTATTTTGTCTGATGGTCTTTATCGTATTTTATTACAAAATAATGACACTTATAGTTCAATGCATGTTTATGTTGGTATTAAAAGGTGTAATATTAATGAGGACTCCTCTATGTTATGGCACCGGAGATTAGGACATATCTCCAAAAAGAGAATTAAAATATTAGTTAATGATGGAGTACTTAGTACTCTTGATTTTACTGATTTTAGAACTTGTGTGGATTGTATTAAGGGAAAACAGGACCAACAAGTCTAAGAAAGGTGCTAATAGGAGTTCGTATTAGAGATCATTCATAATTGATATATGTTGTCCGGACTATGGGCGATTATGGTCGAAATTTTTCATCTCCTTTATAGATGATTACTCACGATATATGTATATTTATTTGCTTCATAACAAAAACGAAGCATTGGATGCCTTCAAAGTCTTTAAGGTTGAAGTTGAGAACCAATGTGGTAAGCAAATTAAAATTGTGAGATCAGATAGAGGTGGAGAATATTATGGTAGATATACTGAGAATGGACAAGCACTTGGTCATTTTGCTAAGTTTCTTCAAGAACATGAGATTATTGCCCAATACACTATGCCGATTCTCCGACTATGGTGTTGCAAAAGAAGAAACCGAACATTACTAGACATGGTGCGGAGTATGCTTAGCAACTCCAATATTCCTAAATTCTTGTGGACTGAAGCACTAAAGACGGCTGTGTATATATTAAACCGAGTTCCAACCAAGGCTGTCCAAAAGACACCATTTGAATTATGGAAAGGTTGGAAACCGAGTTTGCGACATATGCGCATTTAGGGATGTCCATCTGAGGTCAGAATATACAATCCACAAGAGAAGAAACTGGACCCGAGGACTATTAGTGGATATTTTATTACATATGCTGAAAAGTCCAAAGGTTACAGGTTTTATTGTCCATCTCATACAACTAGGATTGTGAAATCAAGAAATGCTAAGTTTCTTGAGGATGACATGATCAGTGGGAGCGATCAGTTCAGGAACATAGTTTCGCACATGATCATATAGAATCTCAAATTTCCACATCAAATGATAGATTGGTTATAGTTCATAACACTCCTCAAGTATAAACGGTGTTGAACAACCAATCATTCAGATTCCACAAGTTCTTTGATAATATTCTAATAGATCAACTTGGTAATTACAACAAACCCTTTAGTTGAACCACAAGTTCCTCAAGGAAACATTGGTACAACATTAAGAAGATCTACTAGAAATAAAAGATCAGCAATTCCTAATGACTATGTTGTATATCTACAAGAATCTGACTATAATATTGGAGCTGAAAATGATCCTGAAACATTTTCACAAGCCATGAGTTGCAAAGAGTCAGATTTATGGTACAATGCTATGAAGGAAGAGATAAATTCTATGAAGAGCAATGAAGTCTGGGATCTTGTAGAGTTGCCTAATGAAGCAAAGGCTATTGGCTGCAAATGGGTCTTTAAGACCAAGAAAGATTCATTAGGTAATATTTATAGACACAAGGCAAGACTTGTTGCAAAGGGATTTACTCAAAAAGAAGGAATCGATTATACGGAGATATTTTCTCCGGTATCTAAGAAAGATTCTCTTCGTATTATTTTAGTATTAGTTGCTCACTTGGAAAAGTGTTAAGCAAACCTTGACTGCTACTTCTACCATGGAAGCTGAGTTTGTCTCCTGTTTTGAGGCTACTTCAATGGCTTAAGAGTTTCATTTCAGGGCTTACAATTATGGATTCTATTTCTAGGCCATTAAGAATTTTCTGTGATAATTCAGCTGTTGTCTTTATGACTAAGAACAATAAAAGTGGAAGTCGAAGTAAACACATCGATATTAAGTATTTAGCCATAAGAGAACGTGTAAAAGAAAAGAAAGTGGTCATTGAGCACATTAGCACTGAATTGATGATTGCTGATCCTTTGACTAAAGGCATGCCACCTCTATCATGTAAAGAAAATGGGACTTGGTTCCACTTTGTAATTGTATTGAAACTCTTATATACATTGTGATATTTTCTTATTCATGTGCATATTAATTTGAGAAAATATAATTTTACTGGACCAAGAATAAACATAAGGTTTATTCATTAAGTAATATTACCACATTAAGATTGATTCTTAAGAAACTAAATACATCGTGATACATGGATGATAATACTTGCTCTTAGAGGACTTATCGCTATGATTCATGTATTTGTTTCTTAAGAAAAATGTTCGATAAGATTAATTCAAGTTATTAAGTTAAACGTATGGACCAAGTGGGAGAATGTAACCATTTCTTATTAATTATCATTGAATTTTATTGATTTTAGAAATTGTAACCGTTCTCATTAAGTTCATCATTCATTTCTCCACCTCTATCTTTATTATAATTTAATTATTTCGGTTTTTTCATTCATTATGAATTAACCGTTATTATTAAATTTCTATTCATTATCATTAAATTTCTTAATGATGGTCCAAACGTTACAAAACTTGAATTAATTCTTTAACGTTATGAATTTGGTGGTAATAAATGTTCTTGATGGGAGAACATCTATATAAAGAGAAGTTTTGGTCCCTTGGCTCTATCTCTCAAGAAAGTCTTCAGGAATTTCCTACACCATCTAAAGTGAGAGTTCTGAGTCGAGAAGAACCAAAATACCAAGAGAAACCGCTGTAGAAGTTTCTCGATAACAATGGCTGGAGATACGTAATTTTGTTTCCGCATTCAGTTTCATCGTGTTTCTATTATAGTGATTAAGAAATACATTGTATTTTTCAATTTTTCTAACATCCTACCCTTAGGAAAATCAATCAGTATCTCGGTACTATATGTTTATTCTCTTCCTATCTTTTCACTTGAATAAAATTCTAATAAAAAATTGAACAACATGAAATGATAGAATGTCAAAAGAGGAAGACATCTTACCAATAGCACTACGCTAACATCTTCACTTGACTCGTGAGTGCTTGCTCTTCAAGTTATCTTCGCACTTGGCACCGATACTTCCTCTTCCTCTTGTGACCTTGCAGCAGAAACTTCTTAGCCTTCGGCGTTGATGAACATCTCTATTAGCCATGTTTGGTCAGTTGCTACAGGATATTGAAACATTAGGCACTTCTTTACATAATGAAAGCTATGGCTTTGGTTTTAGGAGCAACTAAAAACAATCTTATCCACTAATAACTACAAATGTAATAACTGCCAAAGTCAAAACCACTGTTCCTTCTATTGGAACTTCTATCTTTAAACTTCTCTCTCTAGGCACTGTGTTGTGTTTGCAACATTCAAGAAGTCAATGTTGATCAGAAGTGAAATTAAAGAAAATACTTGAGACTGAATGGAGAAACTATAATAACCTTAAAAGCAGTGTGGGGATCCATCCTGGCCTCCGTTGGAACTAAATGAGTATTTAATTCTAAAATATCAAAACAGAATGTGATGCTGGAAACATGCAATTACGAACCATATTGTTCAAAATCATTACAACCAGCCTCAGAGAAATCAAAAGAAAGACAAGGATAATAATGTTCAAAATCTGTGACTTCTGAAGAGCAATAATGCAAAGGTAAATGTCTGGAACTAAATAATGTCTTAATCTTCTTCATTAATTAACTAGCACATCTTCACTATCATCACTGTCTCCACCATCATCATCTATGGAATCTTCAGTATCATACTTTCTATCATTGACATCAATTGCCTTGTAGTTTACTCATATCAATAGTTGACGCTTGAAGATCATTTCTTTCCCAAATTAAATCACTAATATGACTTCCTATTTCATCAATATTGTAGGTATGACCATTAGTGTTTGAAGATTTCCTTTGTTGAATTGGCTCATTATCTTGTTCTTCGTTGATCTTTTTTTCACATTAGAATTCATCTCTGGTTGACACATTATAAAAATCTCGAGGCTCACTCTTTACAATAGTGTATAGAATCATTATTATTTTTAATGTAATAGACTTGTTCAACATGACTTGCAAGAACAAAGGGATTAGTTCTCCCTTTTCTTAAAGTCCGAAGCAATTTTATCATGATAAATCCATAATCATCAACAATAATTCTTTTTTCTGGAGAATCAACATCAAATCAATGATGCTTAAATAATACAACCTGATAGCCCCCCATATAACACAAGTCAATAATGTCAATTAAAACCCCAAAAAATATAATAATATTATTACAGGATCTCTTTTCACCACCGCTTTACTATTTTGTGCTTACTTCTTATTTTCATGATCCTTGGTATGAGCACGAAAACCATTTACAATGTATCCACTAAAGCTTGTGACTTCTTGCATTGAACTATATGCTAATGACATAAGTTGATTATCGACCTCTTGCATTTATGTTATGGGCATAAAAAATGTTAATAACTATTAATTTTATAAATAAAAACTATTTGTATATATACTTTCACATTTGTCAAACCACTCGGCAAAGATCTTGTTGACTTTTGTATTCACTTTCTTAGTCGAGTCTTTTTTACCTCAGTTTCATATTCTCTATGTAAAATAGATAGTGAGACAATATTTGTAACAAAATATGAAACAACATATATAAACAAACAATATGAGCTACAATTATTACTCATTTAAAGAATGAACAAACTTGAGCCATTGAATACTTTTTCATTATCATCTTTGTTGAGAAATTTGAGCAGTTCCTTTGACTAGCTTATGGACATTGCAACGATGCAACAGCCTATGGTTTTATACCATCAAGAAAGCTAAAATGTTTATCTTTATTGTCTAAGATTAATACAAAAATTACTTTACGTAATTCTAAATTGTGGAGGTCTAGCAAAGTTACCACAACTTTCATCACAGGACAAACTATATATTCTCTCGAGTGAATTGAGTTCACAAGTCCCTCTTCAAGGCATCCCAAGTGTCGATATTATAATGACCTTTCAACATTTCCTCCCAACATATACATCACTATAATTTTACATCACTAATGAGATAAATCATCATTAATGATACATTGGCATCTTTTGATTCAAAAAGTATGGGTCTATATTGAAAAAAGTAGTGTTCCAACTCTTTAGCATCCAGAGCACCCTCATAACACTTCAATTTAGGAGCTCTTACTCTCAATGCCACGAGACTATTCTCTATTCTCATGCATTACTTGCATGAGTATCGACACATGAGTCATAAATTCTCTTACTTGCTCTTGTAAGTATTGCACCTATTCTCTCATGTCATCTATTAATCTTTGGACTTGGATCTCTAGCTAATCAATTAGGATTTCAACCATTCTTTTGTAAAACTTTGTCAACATTCAATTGACAATGTTGAGCCTCAACTCCAACTTGATTACTCTTCCTTTAGTGCTTCTATGTTGTTTAGGCTACCCTTCAAATTGTATCTCTTTTTAGTAAAAAAACTTTTATTTTATTGGACTATCATTACAATCGTCATGTTCCTATTAAGAGGCTTTACCTGTAAGAGTTTTAATTTATTTCTCCAATCATGTAATAATGTTGTCCTCTTGTACAATAGTATTATTATTTATCATGCTATTCTATCATGATAATTCAATATTTACTTGACTCACTTTGATATCGTCTTATCATATCTTTAATTGGGATTACTTTATGCATATAACACCAAAGTGATATTCATCCACAAAGTTATCATAGACCTTAACATCGTGGAGTCTATAAAGAGTCTACATAGAGAAAAAAATATTTAAAAGGTAAATACTTAAGTAATATACCACTCTTGCATACAAAAAGGACAATATAATAAAGATCACAAGTAAAATAAAGTAATTAGGTTTTATTATGCATAAAAGTCACTTGTAAATTGGCTAAACAATGGTACATAAAGGGGGTTCCAAATGTAGGTATAAGCCCAATGTTTGTTAATATTTTTATTGAACAAAAAACATGATGTAGGAAAAAATTACTTAATTTTTAATAAAATAAAATTGATTAGTTTAAAGGTATTTTATATATGTTATAAGTTATCACATGACAACATCTACTTAATAACAAGAAAAGAAAATAAAGTAAAAAGGAAATTAAATTTGTTCTTGATTGAATATTACAAATCTTACCTAAAGATCTCTCTACAAAGATGGAAGTTTAACAATCAAGAATATTATTTTTAAAATCAAGTTTAATATAATTATAATTTTACTTATTTATATGTTGTCTCTATCATTTATCCTTGCACTTAGGAATATAAAAAAAAGCTAGAACATTATAATAGAGATAATTAGAAATGGATGAATGAATTTAGTTATGTTCCCACATTATTGTAAGGACATAATTATTTTTATCGATAAAATGATTTAATCTTTTACGCGTGAGATGTATAGAGGTGTGAGACATTCATCCAAGGGGTTTGCTCCATTCATCCATGGAGTTCACTCCTTAAGCCAGTGTGATTCTGATAACTGTCTAATTTTTTTTAATATTATCTCTCAATTATTATATTTTTTTTCATCACTTTCTATTCCTCTATTATAAAAAAAAAAATCACTACCACTTGTCCTCTATCAGATTTGCTATCAATGTTATTGATCTAGCAAAAGCACAAGTTTTTAGAAGATGAAAGCATATGATACATTAATAACTTAATTGATTTATCAATAAAATAAATTTGATTAGTTTAGAAATATTTTGTATATGTAATAAGTTATCACAAGACAACAACTAGAAAATGAAAGTAAATGTAAAAAAGTAAAATAAATAAAATCCATTCTTGATCAAAGATTAAAAATCTTTACTTAAGATCTATCTATATAAAAAGGAAAGTTTAATAATCAAGAATATTATTAAGAGAGAAATATTATTTTTTAAATCAAGTTTGATGCAATTGTAACTTTTTATTTTTATTCTCTTCTTTTATCCTCATGCTTTGATCTACAAAAGGTAGAATATTACAATGGAGATCATAAAAATGATCAATGAATTAAATTTTGTTCCCACATTATGTGTGAGTGGTGTCAGGTCATAGTTATTTTTTTCAATAAAATAATTTCATTGTTTACGTATGAGATGTGTGGAGTGTGAGGCTTTCATTTTGAGACTTCGCTCGTTAAGCCATAGTGAGTTTAATAATTATCCAAGTTTTTTAAATATTATCTTAGTTATTATTATTTTTAACTCTTTCAAACCTTTTATTATTAAAAAAATTCATTGCCACCCATCATATAATTGACATATTAAAACTATTACACTCTCTTAAACATATAACTAAGGTCTCATCTAACTCGATGCGATAATTAATATTTTATGCTACAAGACTAATAGCCAAAAATCAACCCGTGACATATGAGAATAAAATTATTTTAGCTATTTTTGCTTTTACGTGAAGTCTAAACATTTTTATGTTTTATAAGATAAATAAAAAAACACTAACAATAAATCAAAATAAGACTGACAAAAATATTTCTTACCTCGTACAAGTTGCCTATGAAAAAAAAACTTAAAAACATAAAATAATTAAAATAATAATAATAAAATCAAGAACATGTAACAAACACCTTGGCTATGTCATTCCATGAGAACGACATCTAATACATAGTTGCGATTGATGACACCAGGATGGTGGAAGTGTCTAATTTTACCATCTCCCCTGCAGCTTGAGCTCTAGGCATTGTCTTCTCAGTTTGTTTTTATTTTTATATTTTTTAGATAGGAGCCTTCTTGTATCATATGCTTGGAATTTAAAAGGATCCCAACTATAATTGTACAAAATTTTGCTTTGCACTGGAATACTACTTTTACAAACTTTTATGTACATTTTTGTTATGACTAGTTTTCAAATTAAATCTTCCCTTAAGAAAAATACTTTTTGAGACGTTTGATATACCTAATTTTACCACCTCAAGCATGTCGAGTTTGTATATCCTTTTCTAACCTCCTTCAATTAAGAGCAAGATTTCCTAAGAATTTTCATAACGTGTTTGTAGGTTAAATTATTTAGATGCACCGTCGCATACATTTCCTTAATCAGGTCAAGGTTCACAAATTTATTACTACTATAAATTTGCTTGTCGACATTTTAAGTGTTCAAAATCTATTAGAATTCCACATATGAGTTTGTTGTTAGTCTAGTTTCAAGAGATAAGGGTCTTTAGGTGAAGATCTTTTAAAAACTATATTAATGGTGTATTCGATAAATATTTCGTTGATGCTTAAATTAATAGAGTCAAAAGGATCAGAAAAGTAGGAATATGCTATGAACATAAGTTACTCAAGGAGGATCTAAGCAATATACCGAGGGTTCTTTTATAATAAGCTCGAGTAATCATCTGAGTTAAATGTAAAGTTAATCCGTGGGACAATTACATAAAAAAATATTATTCATTATTCAGTTATAAAGATGTTCATCGAATCATCAAATATTATGATTACAACATGAAGACTCATGTTGATGAAATCAAAGAGTCTTGACTAACATGTCGAGATCGATTGATATCTAAGGTAGTATTGAGTTGGGTTTACTGCTGATCAATTATTCGGTTGAAATATTTAATTATTGTTGTATTTGATACGATGTGATGTTTCATCATATTGTCAACGGGTGAGACTCTTTATCACTTTTCATAAGCTAACGAACCGAAAGCTTTGATGTGAGAGTACGAGGTTGTGATGTTATAATGTTGCCGGAAGAGTTTTGAGGCTGTGATCTCCTTGTTTCCTTTCACTCAACATAATATTTAGTATATTAATTTAAATTTACCATATGAGTTGTGAAAGAAAATGCTCCACAAATGTATGGTTGGTGTTCAATGATTCAACAACTTGAATCATCGAGAGGGATATCCAAAAACAATAGTGGTAGTGATAGAACCACATAATCTTGAACAAAACAATGTGCTTCTCATTGTGTTGGACTAATAGTAGGATGTGACTTATCAAGTATGGTTGGCATGCTAGGCCCCTCTATCATTTTCCTTATCAGTTTTCATAATTAATGAACTGAAAGCTTCGATGTGAGAGTTTGAGATTGTGATATTATGATGTGGATGTGAGAGTTTAAGGTTGGGATGTTTGTGTTTCTTTTTACTCAACATAATATTAAATATATTAATTTAAATCTCCTATATGAGTTGTAAAAGAAAAATACTTCACATGGTTGGTGTTCAATGATTCAACACCTTGAATCTTTGAGAGAAATATCCAAAAACAATGATGATGGTGAAACAAACGCGTCATCATAAACAACATAATGTCCAGGAAGGAAATATCTGGGAGCAAATGACTGGTTGTGGGTGGAGAGAAATGCCTGCAACGTCGTCTTCTTCGGGCAACACAGAATAAACGATTGCTTGTGGCCGAGCGTGAAGGATCAGATGATGAGGTTTTGCATCAAACCGTGAGCTTTTCCCGTTGGTTGACTGCATATGCAGTTGACATGCCACTTCCATTTTAACTCAAACCTTGGTTTTGAAGGTTAGCCAACGACTGCAGACAAGGACGGCGAGGGGCACTTTAAGAACTCCTGTGGGTCTACAGGAAAGCTAGATGAACATTGGGAAAACCAACGCATTGAATATTCTCAAACCCAGCATAGAAACAAACATCTGAAACTTCTCGAACACATATTCGTATGCACTGGAGAGAGTGGTATCTCTTCTGGTTTTTTTTCTGTTTGTAGAATCAAGAAAACGGAACCTTAGGCAGGTCAAACATTATTTTTTTAACGAAAAAAAAGTCTGAGATTAATGAGTTCCTTTCGGATCAGCAGAATCCATTCTTGGTTATCCTTCTTCTCAGAAAACTTCAAATTAGGCCAAACCCTTTTTTTTCCTGTATAAGACATATATTAAGATCAATGAGTTCATTTCAGATTAGCAGGGATTCAATCTTTATTTTTAAAAAAAATCAAGATTGGGTCAAACTTTTTTTCTAGGGAAGTAATGAGCTGCTCACAACTTGGCAGAGTTTCAATCTTCTGGCTCCTCATTTTCCTTTTTTTTTTTAAATATTCACGGTGGATCAAATTTTTTTTAAAAAAATATTATGATCAATAAATGTTCAATCTTCCAACTAACCCCCACCCCGAAAAGAATATTCAGATGGATGAGTTGAATCCAGATAGGCCATAATTGGACGGTTGCCAAAAGATCACATGATGGTCGAGTTGACGACTTTTTGCCACCCAATCTGTCGTCAACACCCTACCTGTCACAAACATGAAATATTCTACAACCGAAATCTATTATCAATCATTTTTTTTAATGTTTGTGATCTAATTCCAAAGGCAAGAGTTGAAAGACAACGAACGAAGAAGCAGAGTCGTGCCAGGGGACACACTTATATTTCTCAGCTCTGCCTTGAAGCCAACGCAGGTATTAATGTCACTAAATTCTGAATTATATTCACTGGGCCCATATAAATAAAAACTATAATATATATACTAAGATATTAAATTTTGAATAATATTATTTGATATGGATGGTACATATCGATCGGAGAGTACATGGACCGCCCTCTATCGGACGGTACCATGGTGTACCGATCGATTCCGAGACGTACCGATCAGTATCATCTTATATTTCGACCGTTATCGAGATATATCGATCGGGATGATCTAATGTGGTATCATCGGTATGATCTAATATACCAATGATATATATCGGTATGTATCGTATTGAGTAAATCTCGAAATTCTGATATGATATAAAATTTTAATTCTTTATATATATATAAGAGAAATTAATAAATAATTTATTATCTTCGCGGCGGAGACTTCCTCGTCAAAAGGGATCGGTCAGGTGGGTCCCGCCTTACCTCAGCTCAAAGCAACCACATCCGCCTATTGGGCCGAAGGTGGGCCCCGCACGGGGAGCAACCTTGGTCGTCACGGAGGTTGACCCGTGACCAGTCAATGCCGACCGGCGGACTAAAAGCGAGCGGCGACCATCGTAACGAGAACGTCACGCTCACACGCCCACACGCCAACTGGCCGAGCGTGGTAGACGGTCTTCTCTAAAAAGGTGAGTCCAAATCAGATACCTCTCTTACTTGGCAAATCTACCCTCCTCATATTCCACTAATTCCTATCAAAACGAGTTGAATGAAAATAATTATTAATATTATTTCAAGCATCAGTAAATAAAATCCTTTGTCAACAAAGTTTATACTGGAACATAATGACATGATGAGTGTTCCAAGGCTAGGATATTATTTATTTATAAACTCCAAAAAGCACAGTATGTCTTATCCACTAGAATGCCTTTTCAATGGATCATTGTGTTATATATATATATATATATATATATATATATATATATATATATATATATTGAGAATGAGTAAATAAACTGATCTCAAGACTACATACAATATGTCTTATCCACTAGAACATCTTCTAAAAAATCATAATAAATCATTGTTATCTCAAATTATATATAATATAAATATATTAAAAAACTTTGATTCTTTTGGGTGAAGAGAAAGTTTTTTCAAGATATTTAAGTCTTTAGAGGTTTTTTTATTGATTTCTTAATAGATTCATAAGGTGATTAGGGGCTTAGTTAAGTCCTTCCAAATTCTTGGTTCGATTCAGTTATTTTTATTTGACATGTTCTTATTTACTTCTCTCTCTCTCTCTCTCTTTTTTTTCAGGAATACTAAATGCACCTTAAGGAGAGTTGTGGGCAAGAACTTAACTCTTTTTCTTAGATGATAAAACCATATAACTAATGAATCGAGACAATCAATGGAAACCCAATATATTCGGCCAACAAATCTATTTGGATTTAGAGAGTTTCAATTAATTATATTCATTGACTCCACAATTCCATTTTTTTCCTTTAATTATTCATCTTCTTGTTATGACCTAAGGTTTTGAATATTTATGAGAATCGTATTATTTTACATCATGTAGTCTCTAATTTCAAATATTTGTTGATTTGGAAGGATAACCTTTCCTGAGTTGGCACAAGGAAAATTAAGCTATTATATCGATAATTGCACAAATTGTTAATCAAATGAATGAATAGCTCTTCAAGTAGGTGGGCGTTGTGTGTAGGTATTTGGTGCCCCCATCCAAGTTTGCAAGATGAAATAAAAAAAAAGAAAGAAGGTTTTGTTGGGTTGACTACATTTTTGTCTTGAAGTATTGGTTCTCTATTAGCTATTATTTTTTAATAAGAATTGTCCATCTTGACATATTTTTTTATAAAACCAAATTTGATTTGATAAAATTGGCTCTACTAAATTCATTTTATGACTATCATTATATCTGAAAAAAAGAAATTATTATACTATTTTTATATTGATACTAAAGGAGGGTCTTGAGATAACATCATAATAATTGAATATAGAAAATTTATAAGAACATGCTAACGAAGAGATCCCATTCTAACTTTCCTATGATAGTTGGCCTCGAGCAAGTTATCACGGACTTAGCTGGTTTTGCCTAAGCCGTGCGGCACCATTGCATATCAGTCCGCAAAGGTCAGTCTTTCCGAAATCTCCTACGATCTCTTAGGACCTGCAAAAGAGAAAATGAGACAAAGAAAGCGCTTCACACGCGATCCACAAGCAAATCATTCAGTAAACACTTTATAGCCAATGTAAATTCTAACCATAGATATTACAAGCTCAAAATGATTGTACAACAAAGGTATAAAATTGGTCCACTACAGACCGAAATGTGGTACAAGTGTCCACCAGACGTAAACTTTATGTACATGCCAACAATGGTTACCAAACTCACTCAAATGAGGTATTTAGTCTTTAGTAAACCCTTTACAAGCTTTACAAGCTAGAACAAACCGAAAAGGACACGGACACGCATAAGCATTACACTGAACAAGCTGTTTATAATTTGTCCGTGACATTCTCCCCCACTTATTCCTTCGACGGCCTCGTCGAAGCCATCATTGATGTTGCAACTCCTTACCTTTGCTAGATTTTTAATCTTCTGCTCCTGTTGCGATGTGCCCCTTGGCTCACAGTTGTTCTCTGCTTGTTGTTGTTGAGTCGTCGAACTTTAATCCGCCATGCTGCTTCAACTTACTAATGACTCTGACTTTGGTGTGGAGTTGGTAGAGTTATGCTGATTTTTACTAGTTCTTGCGGATTGATCTGATGAAGGAAAAGACCTTCTTTGATATGTACTAGTTTTCAAATTCTTCTTATCTCTTGAATTGGATAGATGCTTGTTGGAGTTTTAACGAGCATCACCTCACAACCTTTCAAGTTTTCAGGTCCTTCCTTTGTAAAATTTTTCAATCGAATCTTCTTCCACTTAGTTGTCTCATCCAAGTAGGTTTGCATCACTTTCATTTTCGATTGACATTCAGTTGAGAAATAAAGTGGACAATCTACTCCCAATAGCATTGATCACCATTGGTAAGGACTTGACAATTGTTGTCTTCTATTCATCTTTTCAAAGGGTTTTCAAATCTGTATAGAGCTCCTCTACTGGATAACTAAGAGAGCTGGGATACTTGATTTTGCCCATTCTCTTGGGAGTTGAGAAGGCAAAGTTACTTGACTTCGCTCGCCTCCTCGAGGTTATACTTCGTGCTTCAAGTTGGTTACTAGACTTCGCCTGCTCTTAGCTCACACTTCCGAAACACTTGAAGTATTTGCAATTCTTGTGCTGAGTCAGCTACTATGATTTACCTTCTCAATGCCATTGAACTTCTGGAATGCAAGAAGTTATCACTCCAACTTGGAGCAAGTCTTTGATAGATTTGATCGCCTTTAGGATTGTACCGCCTTCTCTATCATTTCTACTGCCTACTCCTCTGAGTAGCAAAGGTACAGCACCGCGTACTGCCTGCTTTGTTCCTTGGTCTTGTACTCCTGCATCGACCCGAAGTCCTTCACTTACGGCTCTTTTGATGAGAAGTCCATCAATACCAGTCTTACGAAGTTCCTTAGCCTCTACCCTTCAGTCTTGTCATGGTACATAGAGTTTGCCATTACATTCTCCTCCTCTATGGCCCATATCACGACCAAGCGCTCTTCCTCTATGAGAGCAAGGGATCGATGACTCCATGGAAGTCCTGCCTCTGCGGTACCATGGTACTGCCATACCCAAGGCACTCCTATCTATTGTCTCACATTTGCGTTCCTTCTTCGCGAATGGTAGATCTGCCTCTGTGGCACTGTGACACTCCTCTAAGTCCACCTCCATTCTAACCGACGCTCGATTTTGGGTAGATGAGTCCCTTTGGACTCATCATTACTTCCTCACCCTTTTCGACTACCTGCTTCAACACCTCTGTGTTCTTTGAGCAATTCCACTTGATCGATGGAAAGACAGACTGCAACTCTCATGTATGGCCTCCACTATCATGTTGCAGGGCTTTCATCGCTTCTATTCTCCTTAGTTTCATTGGTTGTAACGTTCGCTTGCTCGGCCTTGTCCTCTGACTTACCGGGCTCCCTTAAGTGAATGTGAGCTCTGAAGCAATCCAACTCTTCAGCCACTTCGATCATACCTCTGCATAATCCAGTCTCCCCCATGGGACTCACTAGTACTTGCATCTAAAATTTTTCCTTGATAATGCACAACCCCCATAAGCTGATGCCTAAGGCTTCCATTCAATACAGCATTCGATGCATGCACGGAAAACCTGCCTTTGCGGTACCATGGCATTCACTGCTTGAATCCATAGCTCTTCTTACCGTCATATTGTTCACCGAAGTGGAGCTCCCAGTCGTGCTCCTGATCATACCTCCGTATGACCTGGTCCCTCACAGGACTCACTGTGTATGTCACCTTGTCACAAACCATTCCATCACGATCTTACATCATGTCACGGACATGCTAACGAAGAGGGTCTTAAGATAACATCATAATAATTGAATATAGAAAATTTATAAGAACATGCTAACGAAGAGATCCCTTTCTAACTTTCCTACGATACTTGGCCTGGAGCAAGTGGCCTTTGTCTTTCTCTCTAGAGGAGCATCCGATTTGATACATCTATAATATTGACAATGGATCTTGAATGATCATGATTTCTCTTTTTCAATTAATAATCCAGCTCAAGTTATTATTCTTAACGAGGTCTTCCTAAGCCTCATCTAATAAGTTAAATTTTTGATTCGGTTGATGCAAACTATTTTTGCTCTTCTCCTATAATTGACACAGCTAGCAATGACATACAATCTAACTAATTATCAACACAACAAGGTGTGAACTCTAGGTTGATTGTCCCACCAACCAACCCATTGCTGCCATAGGCCCCTTATCAAGCATCACAAATCACCCACTTAATAGGACAATCTTGATTCAGCTTGAACCACCTTTACCTTAATCTAAAGCATACTTTACTTATGAGATGAGTACTACCTTATATGAATAATTACAAGATATGGACAAATGTCTTAACGATATAAGAGGTAACATTTGAGATAGAAAACCCAATCAAGTGGGGCTCCAAAATCAATCGCTTTCACTCATCATGTTCAGGAGAAATTTATTCTCTCCAATTTTTTGCCTCTAAATCTGGATTTCTGAAATGGAAATAATGACCCTTCGGTGAATATTATAGCATTCCAAATAGAAATGAGGATAACAAATATGTATTATATTTCAATTATCCTAGATAATTGGTATCAAGATATTCTAGAATAACTTGGGATCATATTTCAATTATCCTGAAGATAACAATTATGTATCGACCACACTATATCTTTAAGGCTTGGTATATTTTTAAAAGCATAAAATCTCAACATGCAAGAGTGATTTTTTAGTTATATTGACAATTCTAATATCTGAAGGTACATGATATAATATTGGGTTTCTCAAGAGGACCTCATTAGGTTAGGACTCTCATTTCGACCTCCTTAAGTTATAAAGGAGATATTATGAGATGCGTCAAATATTTCGGATTCTATTTTATCATGAATAGACTATCACTTATAAAAGAGATATTATACGATATATCGATACTAAAAATAAATATTTTAAAAAAGAGGTCATAGGTGGCATATGTTAAGGATTGAAGGTAAGCCTTCTTTTAAATATACTAAAAGTAAAATAAATACTAAAGACAGGTACAAATAAGTCATTTGTATAGTCGTGTTAATAATATCAATATAAATGATATTAATGTGTGATGGTAAGGAAACTTTACATTTGAATAAAAAAAATTAAGATTTCAAATTTTAAAGGGTTAAATTATATATATATATATATATATATAATTTTACTAAATCAAACTGACCACAAATTTGAGTCTATTAGATTAACACTAAAAAAAAGGAGCTGAACCTTCAACATTGTGATTAATGAAATCCAGTCATTATTGTATTGCACGATTATGATCCTATCTCATTATAAATACAAGTTTGTAAGTTTCTCTATGATTTTGGAAACTAATGGAGATTGATTACCACCACCTCCACCTCCGGAGGGCGAGAATATTCTGGTCATTTGAATGCAAATTGAGTTAAGCATGAATTAATACCACAAGTTTGGTGTTAGGTGAAGCCACAGATCCGTGTCCCCAAATTCCAACAAATCTTTTTGGCAAAACGGCGCCACCTACCCTTCCATGGTGACTCTAAATATCTCTTTCCATAGAATTACAAACAATAATTAGGTGACATTAATTTGGGATCGGATTGTTCAAATATTTTAGTTATATCAGTTTTGGATTTCTTATATATGGTATTTCTCATGTTCTCCTCACAAAAAGGAACAATATCTATTCATCAAAAGCAAAAACTTAATCCAATCAAATCCAATTTAACATAAATTCTAATATTATTTTTATCATTTGACCAACAAGTTTATGTATATGGAACCTCTTAGGATCCGATAGTGGGATTTGATTACATTAGATTTGTTTATGATACGATACTGATTTAATAAGCTTAATATATTTAGAAAACTATATATTTTTTGTGTACTTCTATAATTATTACTTTATCACTAATCATAATTATTTATTCTTTTATTTTTTTCGAGAAATTCGTCTTGAATAATCGCGATTAATTCACGTATCATTATTTTTCTAAAAGGGAAACAATTTAATAATAATTATTAAAAACAATAAAAAAAATCCCGCACTATCTCTTCCGCGCTTTTCTATAAAAGCTATTCCATCCCCCGGTCTTCCCCCACCCTCCCGCCTCTGTGTTGGTAAGAGTTGGATCGCAACCATGGCTCTGCTTACAGATCTCATCAACCTCGACCTTTCTGAGACGACCGACAAGATCATAGCTGAATACATATGGTGCGTTCTTTCTCTTCTTCTGTTCTCCTGGGTTTTTCTGCTACTTTTTTGGGTTTTGTTGGGAGTTCCGGTGGAAAGATTGCTCCTTTTTGGCTTGCTTTTTGTTTTCGACGCCACCTTTCGGGATTCTTTGCGGTTTTCAATATTGGTCCGTGTTTGGCCGTGGTTGAGATCTTTTGGGAAACGCTTTTGGCTGTTTGGGACTTTTATGTGCGTAGCTTTGCTCTTGCTTCTTAGATCTCTGTTCGTCTTTGGGAGTAGACATGTTTGACTGCCCTATGATTGATTTGTTCTGGCAAAGAAAAGATCCGCCGTTGTTAGAAATTTGTGTGTTTTTGGTTCTTGCATGTATCAACTTCTTCCATATAGTAGAGATTTTCTTTGGTTATTTTCGGAATTTGTGCTGGCATTCTGGCTTTTAAGCAAGAGATTCCATGGTTTACAATGATGTAAAGGTCGTTTTTTTCCCACTTGTAAGGATTTTTTGTGCTACTCACTTTAGTGAATATTTGATGGGTCATAATGACTATTTCAACTATCTGTTTCGCATAATGTTATCTTTTTCTTGTTCGGTTGTTTGATCCATTGGTGTTGATCTCTTTGCTCTTGAAATTGATTGGGTCCACTGAGAAGTGCTTTTTAACTGTTTTAAATCAATCTGTCACTGTAACTCATTTGCAATGTGATAATTAACATGCCTACTACATGGTTCAGGATTGGAGGATCTGGTCTGGACTTAAGAAGCAAGGCTAGGGTAAGATTTGAACAAATTTGTTTTTTTTTTTTCATTTAAACCTGCCTTTTTGATGTCTCAGATATATATAGCCAAAAATATCATCCCATTTGTTATGTTTAAAGCACTTACGGTTTCTTTCTTTCTCTTGGCAGACTCTCCCAGGTCCTGTCACTGATCCCTCCCAGCTTCCTAAGTGGAACTACGATGGTTCTAGCACAGGTCAAGCTCCTGGTGAGGACAGCGAAGTAATCTTATAGTAAGTATCTCTCTCCTTTGCATTTGCTTTTTTGTTATTTTAGTTGGTTTTAAATATTAGCTCTTAGTTTGTTTTCATGTTAATAATCTGTATGTGTATCATGTATTTTGTAGTCCTCAAGCAATTTTCAAGGATCCGTTCAGGAGGGGAAACAACATCCTTGTAAGTATAATATCTGTATATCAACCAGCATATACTGCACCATAGCATTCATCACATCCATTGCATCCATATCCATGTGTTGGATATTAATCCATAATATAAGCACTTAGCCAGCTTTTTAGTTGAAGATTTTGGATAATAAATTTTATGAATTGTTTGAAAGTTGATCTTTTTGGTTTCTAAGGCTTTTTCTCAGGGTATGTTTGATTATTATGCACTTATATTTCTACAAAATCAAACATGAGTTTATGTATGATTACCAAACTATTTTTCCATTGTCTTGCCCTGAAGATTCACTACTGTCTCTTTCTTGACTTGGACACTCATTTATATTCACATCTGATTGCCTATTTTAGATACCATTAACAACACAAATGACATATCACTTTGATGATTTCAAAGGCATGGATCTAATTCTACAGAATTTCTGAAAGGCATACATGGGTTCTACAAGGCCTTCAAGATTGCTTATTTCAGTACTGCTTAGTAAATTGAAACCAATAGTCTATATTTTATATTATTACTTGAAAATGTTTAGTCTGTTTAAATGGTGGTAGAGCAAGCAAATTGACTAATACAGGTTATAGTTAGTTCTTATCGTTTGGTAGCACTATACAGTCACCTTTTCGATAGTAGTCTGTAGACTGAAGTAATTACTTCAAGCCAGAATGACAACTTGATGCATATGATCCACTATCAGCCTTTATGTGTCTGTCTGATATTGTTAAACAATATTATTTGTGTAACTATATTACAATGTTCATGAGGAATATAATATTTTGACCAACATCCCATTGAATATGCATTTGATCTCTTCTTTGTATCTTATAATTTAGGAGATAAGTGTCCAAGTTGCAGTTGAATGTGCATTGGTAAATATAATTTCACATTTGTTTGATGGTTTATAGGTTATGTGTGACTGTTATACCCCGGCTGGAGAGCCAATCCCCACTAACAAAAGATACAATGCTGCTAAGGTTTTTAGCCATCCTGATGTTGTTGCAGAAGAGCCTTGGTATGTTTCTATATATCATTTGTTTGTCACATTTTGACCTTTTGTTCTTTTGAGTTGATGAATGTGTTTTGGTTCATCTTGTTTCTCATTTAGGTATGGAATTGAGCAGGAGTACACCCTCTTGCAAAAAGATGTCAAATGGCCTCTTGGGTGGCCTGTTGGTGGCTTTCCTGGTCCTCAGGTAATAATCTCGAATTAGACTTATTGGTGTTGACATGATGGGTTTCATTTTGCTTTCTGTTGCTTTATTGCTTGTGTATAATGTCTTTTGTTTGCCCAATGTCAAATTCTGGCCCTCCTGTTTATCTTATTTCTTGGTTTTCTGGTTCTGTGAGACTTAAAAATAGTATACAACTCTTAACAGTTGTTTTCTTATCAATTTCTTATCTTTAAATTTTTATGTCTATTATCTAATATCTCTGAGATTGAGGAGATGTAGAAACATAAATAAGACAAGACATGTTCTGTTATGTTTTCTATTAATTTGGATCATCAACTGCTCCTCTCAAATTTGAGTAGAAGGTGCAATACAACTCTTTCATGCAATGACTCTGAATTAAGATCATGAAGTAGAGAATGATACATGTCCATTTGATTGGTCCACCATTGATATGATTATTTTCTGTTACTTTGAATTTGTCTTGAAACTCGAATCACATACCTCAACTTTGGCACTTTCAATTATATCTAATAAATAAAAATTTCTGTTCAGGGTCCATACTATTGCTCTGCTGGTGCAGATAAATCTTTTGGCCGTGACATAGTTGATGCCCACTACAAGGCCTGTCTTTATGCTGGAATCAATGTTAGCGGCATCAATGGAGAAGTCATGCCAGGCCAGGTAATATCTTTTGTTTCTTTCATTAATTTGGAGTCCTGCTCCTTGTCTTACATGGTGCAGCACCTAGTAACAATTGCTTTGTTGAATTGCAGTGGGAGTTTCAGGTTGGACCTGCTGTTGGCATTTCTGCTGGTGATCAAATATGGGTTGCCCGCTACATTCTTGAGGTAATTTCCACATTGGAATTTTCATCTTATAGCTTTCATGTAAAATTAACCTTGCTAATCCAATCAAACTTAATTGTTCAAACAGAGAATCACTGAGATTGCAGGAGTGGTTCTCTCTTTAGACCCAAAGCCAATCCAGGTCAGAACTTGTATTCTCATTATATTCCTACATGTCTAATCATTTGTCATTCTGTAATTTGTTTCCTGGTATATAAGACCATGCAATGAAACTTGTGGTGCTTGATAAGTTGATATATGAAATTATTATTTTCTTGTGTTAATCTACTAGGGGGATTGGAACGGTGCTGGTGCGCACACAAATTATAGGTAAAGGGAAACATCGTTATGCCCCTAATTCTTGTCAAGCAATCAAGTTAACAAGTAATCTTTATATTTTTACAATAATGTTTTCAGTACCAAATCCATGAGAAATGATGGAGGATATGAAATCATCAAGACCGCTATTGAAAAGCTTGGCAAGAGGCACAAGGAGCACATTGCTGCATATGGAGAAGGCAATGAACGCCGCCTCACTGGACGACATGAGACTGCTGATATCAACACCTTCATATGGGTATGTGATGCTTGTCTGATAAAAAAAAATACTGATTTAGAGGAAACTATTCTTCTCACAATCACATTTTACGATCTCCAGGGAGTTGCTAATCGTGGTGCATCCATTCGAGTTGGTCGTGAGACAGAGCAAAATGGCAAAGGTCTGATTCCTTCCCTACGTTTTTTTTTTCTTTTGTACATTTCTTGATAGTGTTTACTGCATCAACTTAGCATGCAATCGCATGGTCAAACTTTGTTGTGATGGCTGTATACTATATGTGCAGGTTATTTCGAGGACCGGAGGCCAGCGTCAAACATGGATCCCTATGTTGTGACCTCCATGATTGCCAAGACCACCATCCTCTGGAAACCATGAACAGTGATATAGTGCAGAACTTTCCCTTTCTCTTTGTTCTGGGACTTTGTTTGCTCATCATTTCATGTTCTTCTGGTTGTCAATTTCCATTGGGAACTCCCATTCTATACGTTTGAGGGAACTCCATGCCCTGTTTGGATCATTCAGTGGACAGTTGGGTATAGTTCATCTGATTTAGCTTCCCCCTGCCACTTAAACTTACTGCATTGGCAATAATTCGACAGTAGTGAACAGAGTTATATTATGAAGCATTATCCCAATCTCCTTGTGTTAATGAGGCTGCCTGTCTGCATGACTTCAGCATCATCATTCCTTTTCTTATAAGAACTGCCTGTGCATTACTCCCAATTATATACTTAAAGCTCCTGCTACGGTCATTTCTGTAATGTTTGAAGTCAAAGTCTGCTTGAAGTGCAAAATAAAATATAAAAAAAAGTATGCTTGGAGGTAATGATGTTATTGCCAGTTATTACAAAGATGAAGTTGTCATTTCTTGTATGTTTGCTCTCGAGTGAACATGATTCTTTTCTTTTATATCTCTAATCTAGAAATTAGCCAAGGATTCGATTCTACGTGCTGTATGAAAAGTACTTTTTGATTATGTTATTATTATTATTATTATTATATTATAATTTATTATTATTATTATTATTATTATTATTATTATTTCATGATAATTTGTTTAATGTTTGTTCTAACAATCTTTTTCAAGATGATCATATTTTTTTACGATTGCAGTAGAAAGGAATATTTTTATCTTTATTTTTTATCAATAAATTTTTTAATATGTTCAACTTTTTTACAATGAAAATATTGATACAGTTTCTTTATTATCTTTTTGACTCTCATTTCATGGCCTCCTCCTTTACCTCTATCATTTTTTCTTGGATTTTTTTTTTCTGATCTATCTTCATCTAAAAATCATGTTTTGAAGTTTTATTTAAAGATCTATTAACCTTTTATTCATAAACTAGAAGTAAGCTCATTAGTTCATCGATAGACAAGGTATTTGTATATTTAGATTCTTCTATGACAATAAAAATCATATCAAATTTTAAAAATAAATTTCATAAAATTTTATCTACTACTGTTTACTATTTTAAAATTTTACTATAAGACCTTATTTGGTTTACATTAAAAGAGACTTTTATATAAAAAAAAAATCAATGATTGACTCATAATCTTTCATCAAAACAGTTACAAACTCACATTGAATAATTTAAAGCTTTAAAATTTTTACCTTGTCTATACATCTAAATACACTTTTTAGGTTTTTTTTGGCCTCTATTGATGTTGATATTGATGCTAACATTATTCGAGCAAATAAGGACTCATCTATTATTTATTGTAATATGTAGAGGGCTTCATTTGATCTTTTTTATCCTTAATAATATCGAGATCCTGTAAATTATATCTAACAAAACCAATTTCTATCAAATTCCTCAATCTTTATAAAATAAATAAAGTTATCATTTGTAATGATTTAAATACATATATATATATATATATACATATATACATATATACATATACATATATATATATATATACATATACATATATATATATATATATACATATATATATATATATATATATATATATATATATATATATATATATATATATATATATATATATATATATATATATATATATATATATATATATATATATGTATATATATATATATGTATATATATATATGTATATATATATATATGTATATATATATATATATGTATATATATATATATATATATATGTATATATATATATATATATATATATATATACATATATATATACATATATATATATACATATATATATATACATATATATAATAGATTTGGTTTGAACATCCTGCTACAAGGATCAAATATTATGTTGGAAGATTGGATGTCGTGGGAAAATCAATATGCTGGTAGAATAAATGATATACTAAAGGAAAGGATGATGTGTTGGAAGTTTGAATGAAGTGTCAAAAGATTAGATAACATGCCACAAAGTGTACATAATGTGCTGAAAGCTTCATAAATATATTAGATATGTGATTGATTTATCTAAGTTTTAATTGAGGTTATTTTAGATCGATTTAAGCTAGTATTAAGCTAAAATACATTTCACTTATCAAAAAACTATTGAGCTTGAAATCAAGCCAAATTGGGCCCATTAGAAGGCTAGACCAATGACTTAAACTAAGTCTAAGTTATGGTACCACTAGGCCTAAGTGGTAGTACTACTTGAGTCAGTCGATAAGCACTATTTATGCTTTACTAATCTTTCCGAGGATTGTACCACCTATGTCGATAGTAGTACCGCCTATGATAATAGTATTACTACCTATGGTCATAGTAGTACTATCAAAGTCTATATTTACGACATAGTTATGATAGTAGTATTATCTAGTGTCAATGGTAATATTACCCATATCCTAAAATTTTAAGGACTTAAAATTTTGACTTCAGAAACCTTTTGGGCTTATAAATATCCCCCTCAATCTTGATTGATTGAGTATCCATTCCTAAGCTAATAAAATATTTTAAACTTTTATTTTAAGCATAATTTGAGTCTCCTCCCCTTGAGTTTGGTTACAATTCTAAGTTGTATAATGTGAAAGATCTTGTATAAAAGAAGAATGTGAATGTTATCTCTTCAGTCTAAAAAGGAAAAAAGTTATAACAAAGATCGTTGATCTTCATCTGTTAGAGAAAGAAGATTGCTAGTAAAACTAATAGCCTCGAGGGAAGGGGAATTAGGAGTAGACGTAGGTCAAAAAGACTGAACCACTATAAATTAGTTTACCTTTATTTACTTATGCTTTAGTTTTATTCTCTTTACTTGCGACTTCAACTTCAACTTCATCAATTGAGTTTTTAAAATATATTGATTTATCGATCGAGTTTTAAAATTGACTAAAAATATTATTATACTAATTCATCTCCTCTATTAGTGTCATTAAAATCCTAACATATAGTGGTTACAAGAATAGTATGTCAAATAATTTGGCTTCTAATAGATTTTTTTAAAAAATAAATCAATCAAAGTCTACTGTAATAATAAATCTATTATTGTAATAACAAAAAAATACTGTCTTTTAATCATTTCAAATTAAGAGGGTGTGATAAAACTAATTCAAAATTAAAGTAGAAAAGTAAATGAGTGGATCATTCACATGATTATAACTTCTTTCCTTTTACATCTATAAATAGGTGATGATTATAAATAGGTGCTACTTGTAAATAGGTGCTAATAGATGAGTCCATTTTCTATCTATTGTTTACTATTTCTTCGCTGCAGTTGTGCAGAAAGACAACATCCTCCACTACTCAGCTTCTTCCCCTTCCTCAGCCTCTTCCTCCTCATATTCCTCCTCCTACTTCATCTTTTCCTTCATCTACCCTCTCCCTCGTCTACCTCCTCCTCTCCATCTCCCTCCCCTCCTTTTCTATTTTTGCCTCCTCCTCATTAGCCTTTTTTACTCCACCTCCCTCTCCCTCCTTTCTCCTTCTTGTCTCCTCTTTCTCACAATTTACCTAAAAAAAAAACTTCTGTTACACTAAACAATAAATCAAAATATACTTGTTCATAAAACCTATTAATATATATTAATTTTTATATAAAATAATTTTAATTTTTTTATATAAAATAATAATTTTTATATAAATTTTAATATAAATTTTATATAAATTTTTATATAATTTTATATAAATTTTATATAAATTTTTATATAAATTTTATATAAATTTTATATAATTTTAATTTTAATTTTTATATAAAATAATTTTTATATTAATTTTTATATAAAATAATAATAGACTAACTAGTGCAATCTTTGTTAGAATCATGTTCTAAGAGAATTTTAAAATTTTAAAATATTTTGGTCAAAATTGACCTTGTTATACTCAAAAATAAACTAAAATACAATCATTCATAGAACCTATTAAAAAAACTCTAATTTTTACAAATGAATCATCTTGAAATCATCTATAAATAAAAAAAAGTATTACAAATGATGCTAGAATCATTTTTTAGTATAGCGGGAAAGTTTGAGATGACTTAGTTGAAGTTAATCTTGTCATACTCGAAAAGTAACTAAAATATATTTATTCATAAGGCCTATGAAAGAAAATAAATTTTGATAATTAATTATCTTAAAATCCTATAAAAAAAATTACTAATGAAGTTAAAATGATGTCCTAATAGATTGATGGAAGTTTGAGATAGTTTGATTGAAGTTGATACTTCTATACTCGAAAATGATCTAAAATATACTTATTCATATAGAACTTATAAAAAATATAAATTTAATAATTAATAATCCTAAAATCCTATAAAAATAAATGTTGTTAATGAAGTTTGAATGGTATACTACTAGATTGATAAAAGTTTGAGATACTTTGATTGAAATTGATCTACACGTTGAACCTATTCACGGACTCAATAAAAAAAAATCTAAATTTTAATAATTAATTATCTTAAAATTATTTAAAAATAAAAAATTATTAACAAAGTTAAAATGTTGCAGAGTTTGAAATGATTTAGTTGAAATTGATATATAATATTCGAGAGGTTATTACGTGTGGCTGATCTTGCTTGCTACAATGTTGCTCGTTGCACGTCGTTCGCCACTTACCACCCCTTCTGATGCCTCTCTATTTACTATCAGTGTCATCGATGCCTACGTGATGACCCCTTGACATTCACTGCAAGTATAATCGTAGATGATATCGTTCATCGCCTCTTCACTTACTACTAATGTTGTCTATCGTCGTTGCTAATGTTACTCAGTGCTCAATGTTTCTAACCCTCCTCGCTGCCTCCTCGACGTTATTCCCCAAGTAGAAAGAAAAAGAAGAAGAAGAGGAGGAGGAGAAAAAAAAGAAGAAAATGAGAAGGAAAAAAAAGAATAAGAAAGAAGATGGTATTTAAAAGAACTAGATATTAAAAATTTATAAATCGGATAATAAATAGTAAAATGGGGTTTCAAACAGTAATCTCCATGCTCAAATGGTAAAATGGAGTCTCAAATAGTAATCTTAAAATGGGGTTTAAGTTGAGCATCTTAAATAAGATTAAAGCTTCAACGAAACAATTCATGCACATATCAAGAACGACGATCTTGCACTAAACAGCGACCAGACATCATCATGAGCACTACATAAGTAAAAATGGACAACAAAAGCTTGAGGGCACTCAGGGAAACGAGAACCACTACGGTGAAAGGATGAGAAAATAATCATGAAGTTGAATTCAGCAAGGTGGAACAAGCAGCATCGTTTTAGCAGAATTACGCATCACATTTGTTGTATCAGAAACATCATTGTGTTTTGGAATCAAAAGTCGGTCTTTTTATGAAACGTTTGTAGAAGCAAGTTCGAGATCAGTGTCAGATGGGAAGATGAGGCGAGGGAAGAGAACAGGGGAGAAGAATTCCTTGGCCCTGGACCATGTCAGCGGGATTGATCCCGAGGAGCATGTTGTTCCCTCGGGGAGGTAGACGACGTGAGGCGACCTGGAGAGGGCGGTGGCGATCTCGCGGGCCGCCTCGATGCAGCGGAGCTCGAGGAGGCCGGTGCCTGCATTGGCCGTGGCGTCCGAGATAAGCTTGGCGGACTCGGCCTCACCCTCGGTGCGGAAGACGGCGGCGCGTCGTTCCTGCTCGGCGCGGGCGACTAGGAACTTGGAGCGCTCGGCCTCCTGCTGCGCGACCTGCTTCTTCTAAACGACGCTGGAGAACTCGAAGCCGCAGGAGAGGTGGGTGATGGCGACGCCGTCGACGACGATGTGGAAGTCGCGGGCGCGGCGGATGAGGGCGTCGCGGACGAGGGTGGAGACCTGGGGAAGGTTTGGTGAGCAGTTGATCGGCATTGAACTTGGCGACGATGGACTTGAGGACCTAGGACGTCGTTGCCGATGGAAGGAAGGACCTTGTCGTCGTACTTGGTGCCGAGGGAGGTGAAGATGGTGGGGAGGTGGGCGACGTCGGGGCGGGAGAGAGGCGGAGGGTGAGGTTGACCATCTACAGGTCCTTGGTGCCGGCGTTGGAAGCGAAGGAGTGGGGGCGGGTGCGGATGTCGAAGATGAAGGGCTTCTGCAGCCAGGGGACGAGGAAGTGGGTGCCCTTTCCCACTGTCTACGGGAGCACGCTGCGGAACCGGTTGACGAGCACCGCCCGCTGCCCACCGTCCATCGTGTGCCGGAACGAGTTCAGCAGCGTGGTGCCCGCCCCCAGCCAGGTCGTCGCCCGCGACACGTTCATCAGGAACGACATGAGCCCGCCGCCAGCCGCCATCTTCTTCTTCGATTTCTTCGTTCTGAGAGAGGAGGAGGAGGAGGAGGAGGAGGGGACCAAACTCCACTGGGCGCGATCGAGGGCTTTGGAGCTGGTTGGGCTTTCCTTGGGGAGGCAAATACGTCCCCTCCGCACCGGTACAACTCAGAGGGGCATCCCACCGTCGAAAGCGCCCATCATTTCCCAGCACGCATCGTAAAGCATAATGGACGAACCTCATTCACTGTAACACTTGGTTTTTTTTTTTTTTTTACATAAGTGTAAAAGTATATATTTAGAGAAAGACACCTTACAATATATGCATATCGGACACTTGCGGTAATGAAAAGAGAGTACCAAAGGTTAAAAATACAAACAGTTTAGAGGTTAATGCAGAGACAGAGCAAATACAAAAATCTCACAAGCAATTATCCGATGACAACATATATTGGCCTAACGAAAACATTATGCTTTGGTCACTTTTGATATAATTCATAGTTAGCATTAGAAGATATCAGCCTTTGCAGTTGAGGGAAAAAAAATGATCCGACTCCACGCTTAGTTCTCGTAAAGACTGCAAAATGTGTGAAAAAAATTAGTAGGCTTGTCAGCTTCACGAAAGGAGAAGGAAAACTGTGTTGCGTGAAAATAACTGCTGAGACTTATGATATCGGTAATTATGGCTCATCATTTCCATGGCACCTCTACTTATATTTATTGTAACTTTAGAGTTAGATCAAACACAAACAATATAAGCTTAGCCTTCATGATACCATGATGAATGGCCTGCAATTCATGATACAAGATAGAATCATGGATAGATACATCAATAGCAATGGTCATAATATGGTCACCTAGATGATTGCGAAGGATGCATCGTAGGCCTATGAAGTCATTCAGTTAAGTATCAATATTAATAGTAATCCAATTATGTTCAGGAGGGCACTAATAACACTAACAATATATCGATAACCGGGAAGAAAGATGTAGTCCTCATATGATCCACAACACAATTCTCAGAACTATTTTTATATTGTTGTGACAGTGGATAATAATATGCAATGAATATCAATCAATACATAAGTAGAAATAATATTGATTGGTGATTGGTTTATCGACATTATGGAAAGACTAATGACCCATTTCAACCGATTAGTGATAAATAATGGTCTTAAAAGCAAGCTTCATGGTCATACCCCTTAGGGAATCCTGCTGAAAGTGAGAGACTACCCATACTTTTTCCTGATCCCAATCAAGAGAAGTGTGAAATAGTTGATGTTTTAGCTGGTATTGCTCTCCAAGTCTCTAATAAGTAATTACATTCAAAGAACAAATGATGCATATTTTTCTTTTGTGCATGACATAAGAAGCACTCACTCTAGTTCACAATGCTCCAATGTAGGAGTTTATCAAATATAGATAGCCTGTTAATGAAAACAAGCCATGCAATAAATGAGAATTTAGGAACGGGGCCTTTAAACCATACCGGTCGCTGTCATTTTGAAAGCTAACGAGACAGGTAGATTTAAGAGTAAAGAATCCCAGAGTAGATGAGTTATACCATGCAATCTTCAAAATAGGTAACCACTCAATATCCTTCGATTCATCCCACATATGAAGGACAATAAGAGTACGGGTACTAGTTATCCATTGCCCACAACTGCTAATATCAAAAACATAGGAATATAAATGTTCCATCTTCAATAATATATTGAACAAGAGATTCATTAAATATTCTGGTATGTAGAATGCTTTTAAAGTCCATATTAATTATCTCTCCAAGCATTGGCTAAAAATCCACTTGACCTATAGGGAGTGTTTTTTGGAAGTAATGATCGATAAATACCTCATAAGACAAGATTAAGTGAATGCATGCTATGCTATGGATGCTAAAACTCTCCTCTTTAGAATGACACAGTTTCCTAATTCACCTTATGGAAATCGATCCTCTCCAAACCATAGAAAACGAGCCATAAATTGTTAAAGCCAATTCAATACATTTGAAGGAAGTAGAAAGGAGGAATACTATATATTCTTATCAAGTAAAACAGTTTATAAGTTCAAGTCACCCCACATAAGAAATAACTCTAAAAGTTCAATTTCAAATTCGTGAGAGGATAAAATTAATAAAATGTAGGCAGTTCCAGAATCATAGCTTCTTAATGATAAGAGAAACTCAAAAAATTTATTGGAAGACTTCCAATTGGCATTTAAAAATTTTTAGAAATAGAATGCTACAACTCATTAGAGCAACCTGCAAAGAAAATACTGGATTTGTGTGAACTTACAATGAAGCTGGGACTGGTAAGTAAACTTAGCTAAAATACCACGAATAGTAGTAGTAGAAATCATGTCAATAATAGGAAATATAAATAGGTCATATACAAAAACAAAATAAGTAACCAACAGAGAAGAGTAAATTTTATGAAGAATTAAAAGACATTCCTAAGTAGCATTCTTTAATATATCAAAGAGATGTTTTATAATGATCATGAAAATAAAATGAATCATGAGGTAGCGCTGACAAAGTTCATGAGTTCCCCAAAAGAACTCACGTTAGAGCCATTAATATTGATAGTGAAAGTTGGATTCGAAATATAAGTTCCGATCCAACTAATAAATTAGATTAAAAATCTAAATTTCTCTAGAAGATGAAGAGAAAAATCCCAACGGGTTGAGCCATAAGTCTTATGGAGATCAATCTTCAAGCTCATACTGGGATGCTATTGATAATATGCCAATTATACAAAATCTCATAGCAATAGATGATATTCCCATGAATGAATATATTCTTGATAAAAGTATACTGGTTTACATTAATAATTTTCAGGAGAACTTGTTGTAATCTATTCGCTATAATCTTAGATATAAAGAGATAAACCACTTTGCATATGGAAATAGGTCTAAAATTAACAAAAGTCTATTGATTCTATTCTTTCAGGACTAGAGTAAGAGAAGCAATATTGACTTCACTAGGTAATCTTTCACTTGTAAAGAAACTTTGGATAGCAACAACGAGATCCTCCTTCATAATATGTGAACAAGATTGAAAGAAGTAAGCATTCGAGTCATTCACCTTGATGCTTTGTCAGGCTTAGAATTGAAAATAATATCTTGGATTTTATCTTTTGAAACCAATATAGAGAGGAGCTAATAGGCTAGTTCAGATATACCTAGAGATAAAAATAAGATCACGCGAAAGCTCGATGGGAGGGATAAGAAAATTCTGATAGAAATGTATAGCCTCATCATGTAGAGAAGTGTCTCACCTATAGATAAAATATTATTTTTGTTCCATCGAGTATTAAGAAACCTTTGAAAAGAAGTATTGTTAGAATCACCCAAAGGAAGTTACAAGTCTCTAAAATATTATTTTTGTTCCATCGAGTATTAAGAAACCTTAGAGATTGAAGTCTAAAGCTAAGTTGTTGCTCTTAGATGTGAAAGGACTCGTTAGAAGGATTAACCATGATAGAATTCTGAATATTGTGTAACTCATTTCTAACATATGAAAGAGTAGTAGAATGCAATCATACAATTGACATGACCATTCATTCAATCTAACCTTAATCATTTTCAACTTTTGTACAAGAATAAACATAAGGGTATGAGTTCAATAATTACTATTAAGAATAGGAGCATTCCAAGCAATTTTAATAACCTTACAAAAATCAAGATAAGTAGACCAATAGTTAAAGAATTTGAAACTCCTGTTACCCTTAGGGGTGTTGCAGACTCACATAATAGCCATTGAATGATCAGAAATATCATGTGGCAAGAATGATACTTCAGAATCAACAAAGAGTAAGTATTAATATAGATTGACTATAACTCTATCTAGCTTGCTCAAAATACATCGAGCCATAGAGGAAGAGTTTGACCAAGTAAGATAGTGCCCCTTTCATTTAAGATTAGATAAGGAGAGCTCATGTAGATAATTAAAAATTTGTGTCACATTTGAAGTTCTTGCAGGTTGGTCCCTAATCCTTTCATGAGGGTAAAAAACTATATGCAAATGATTGAGAATAATCTAAGGCCCAGGGGAAGACTATGAGAGCTCAACAAGATCTAACCATAAGACTACAAAATTAAAAGATTTGACCTAATGCTTGAAATACAACATCCCATAAATATAACTTGATCAGAACCAACAAATCAATAGTAGTAAAGTTCAATAAACACCAAATGCAGGCATAAGTGCTAGTACCTGATTTGGTATAGATGTGTCAATTTTTAAAAATGTGAGAAGTTATAGAATAAACATTGAAATCCTAAACCCAAGGCTCCAAAACGAAAAAAATATTCTAAATAGTAAGAATGTAAAAAAGACCTTACAGTAACATGTTTAAAAGGGACATTAAGACCTTGAATATTTTGTATATCGATATTATGGAGAAAGAGAGAAAAAGCCTAGCCCAATAATATCTATAGGTCTCTTAAAGACTCATTATCTTTCAACACTCAGTTATAATTTAGCAAAAATAGAGCTATCAAGTACATTCTCCTCTATCTTATCAGCATTATCATCATTATCTTGATTAAGAATATCAAACTTATTAAATTGAGGTACCAGAATGGGTTTCTCATAAAGAGGTACAGGTTTCTTAGGTAAAACATGCTGGGTAATCATATTCTTTGCATAAGAGTTCATGAATTTGAGCAAAGGCTCCTTAGTCATTGTAGGCTGCACATGAGAATTGTTAGGCACAAAGTTAGTCATAAGGAAAATAAAAGCCACATTAGATTTAGAAAGAGTAATGTCCTCAACCTTTGAGGATATAATTTTCATATTCTTCTTATGATCCCATTTAGTAGATTATACATGTTCAAAGCAATTTCTTATTACATGACCAAAAATACAATAGTGTGAGCATCTCACTGGGTTTCAATCATACTCCAACCTAATGACATATTCCTTAGCATCATTGAGAGCAATGTAAAGAACGTCAGGGAGTTCAGTAGAAGCAGATACCTCAATGCAAACCCAATCCACTCTTTTCTACTAATCAGATGGTCCATAAGTAGAGGTTTCCTAATACCACTAGCGATAGAATTGATAAACTTCTGTGTCCACATAAATAAAGATGAATTATAGATTTTTACCTAGATAGGAATAATAAAGAAGTCGATTTTTTTTAAACTAGAAATCATATTCCTAAGGATGAAATATGAGAAGCTTATTCTGAATAAACCATGGCCCAAATTACAATACTCTAATTAAACTACCACTGACTCTAATCAAAAGATAAAAAACCTCGCATCCAAGAATAATACATTAAGGGATCTTTTAGATTTCAACATAGCAGAGACTATTCTTAATAATAAAGAATGATAGGCGAGAGCCCACAAAGTATCCAAATAAAGAGTTTTTCGAGTGCTCCTCACCCTCTGAAATCTCCTGTGTGGAGACTGACATTCTAAGAGTACCATCACTAAGGAAAAGAATGGTTCTTGGTACAAAGAGCATCTCTCGGATTTTGAAGCCTGAGAGAAGAGAGAGCTCCAAGGTTTATAGATTAGATGAGCTTTCACATAAGCCGAACCCATGAGAGTTGCCACAAACCATCGCTACTCCTACTACTTGTGGCAACAAGGGGGAAAAGAGGAAGTGACAACTTTTGATACATCAAGAAACCTTGAACGTGAGTGCTATTCAAGAGTCTTTGACTAGGGAGAAGAGACACCAACATGGGAATATCAGATGAAACCATGGGGAGAAGATTAGTTGGCAGCCTAGTGCGAGGAGGAGAGGAAACGATCGTCAAATTTTGAAAGTCATCGGAGTGCAAGCTACCCATCGTTAGGAGACCATTAGTGTGCAAGTTGACCATTGGAGTCAGCCTAAGATGGGAGTACGATGATGACAAAAGAAGGCCGAGTAATAGGTGGGGCCCGCCCTGAGTCAGCCTAAGATGGGAGTATCATCGAAATGTTCGGACAGATGATACCTCTTGAAGAAATATCGATAGAGGAAATCCCAATTGATGAAAGAATCCCGGTAACCAAGGCGAAAGCAACGAATCAATTTGATATTGCTGCAAGTGAAGGAGGAACAAGAACTAACCAAGAATTATCCGTCAACGTCACGTGGAACAACGAATCAATTTGATGGGGTTGCACGGCATGTGGAACAAAAGAGACCAATAGACCAAAGGAGGCAAGCACCGAAGGGACTGGCTGAGAAATCACCACGTGACCAGCCTTAGAGGAAGAGGGCCGATCGTGAGGGCATTTTGGCACACCACCAACATCGGCAGATGATGGATTTGAGATACTTCCACTCTATACCTGTCACTGATCCTAATTGTGCTCTTCAAATGTTGGATTTGAGATATAATAAATGAATAAAACACAAAAGAAAGCCAATATAAACGATATCATGAAAGCTAAAAGCTTATCTGATGAAGTACAAGCACATTCGATCTTCCAAAACATGTTAAATTGTAGGTTAAATAGATTAAAAAGGTTCGCTACCAACAACAGCATCAAGGAGAAAGACCTGAAACCTTCAAACACACCAAAGAAACCACAAAAGAAAATTATAAGGCAATGTCCATCACAAGCCGGCTTTGTGATTAGTATTACTGTCCTGCAGATTCACGCACTAGGGGTTCTTTGATCTCGTCTCCAGCATCCTCCTGTCGACCAAAACATTTGTAAGGGTGTTTGAACAATCACAAGATCAATTGCAAATCAAGAAACTCAGTAAGGAGAAGAACTGACAGTGATATCGGAGGTCCACAAGGTCAAGTTGTCACGAAGCAGCTGCATGATCAATGTGCTATCCTTGTAAGATTCCTCGCTCAGGGTGTCCAACTCCGAGATAGCCTCATCGAAAGCCTGTGAAAGACAAACAACAATTTAAATCTCACTGCAGAAACGGGTAAGACTTGATTAAATCATGAAACAGAAATAAGCATAAAAAATGTTAATATTGCAAAAAATAGTAATGACATGATATGTCTATAATCTGAGAGACATAAGAAAACATTAGGGAGAGGTCCAACCAATTTTGACCACAAGGATTTTAGATATCAGATAAAAAGAATTCATGATTATTGATCTGTTTGAACTTTTTTCATAGGCACTGAAGAATCAGAAGACCAGTGGTAAAATCATGGTATATATGGATGAAATGGATTGGTTTGGACAAATTTTATCAGGCATTGCACGAGCAAATGTTCATTTCCTTTTAAGCTTCAGCAGTAACACTATAAGATGGGATAATATATACTCTCCCCGGTCAAGCATCAAAACCTCTTCATTAGTTTTAATTTTTCACATCTCATGTACCACAAGCCAACTTAGCAAGTAAAAAGCATCATAGATCTACAAAGCTTCTTGGTTATTTTCATACTCATCTAGTATAGTATTAATCATCACAGCAGAGCACGCAGGACATCTTCAAAGGGACAAAGACTTACAAGTTTGCGTGATTAGATTTTTCCCACACATTTAAACATAGATACACAACCATACACGAGACATATCCATGTGAACCATCACTGTAATACCCTAGATGAGGACATAGTCATGGACAAGATAGAAGTGTTTCCCTAAAATCTATAGTAATGATTTCAAAAGGCACTCGGGCGCTTGCCTAAGCACTCGGGTGAGGCGAGGCGAGGCGAGGCGAGGCCCAGGTGCTCGCCCGAGCCCAGGCGCTTCGAGCAAGCTCCCGGTTTAAACCAGGTGACCAAACTAGCTTTTTAGGCCTGGTTGGGTCGCATTTGCTTTAGTTGGTTCGATTGAACCAACTAATGCACCAATATCAACCTCTCCCTCTCAACTTCCCACAACCCCAACCCTACTCGCGATTCTACCGTCGACATTTCCTCTCTGCTACTGTTGTCTCTCTTTGCTGCCGCTGCTACTGCCACTGCTGCTGCTACTACTCCCCATTGTCGTTGCCACTGCTCTCCGTTGCCATTGCCATTGCTTCTCCCCGTTGCCGTGGCTATTGCCGTTGCTCTCCGCTGCCACTGCCATTGTTGCTCTCCGCTACTGCCCACTGTTGCTGCCCTCTGTTGCCACTGCTGCTACTCTCAAACAGCAACCTCTTGTCTGCGACTTAGTTCTCACCGTGACTCAGCTTCTCACCTCGGTCTCCTTCTCATACTCTACTCTTCTCTAATGCTATTAACAGCAGAGAATATTTTAAAATATTAAAATATATTTTTATATTTTAACATTTTAGAGCGCCTCAAGTGTTGTGGGACCTTGGCGCCTAGGGCTTTTTAAATCACTGATCTGTAGATATGCATAAATATTGATTGAAATAGAAGGGGGTAAATGGTTGGACCATGGAAGGATTTTAAGTAATCTAAGGCAGCTAATGGGCCTCAGATCAAATGACAGATGTGCTAAAATTTTATGAAGATACAAATTTCAAGTACTTTATTGATCCTAATTCAACAAAAACAGCTGAGCAAGGTTGTCTAGGACTTAAAGCTGATCAATATAAGGATGAAATCAAAATCTTAGAAGATGGCAAATGATTTTGTTCAAGCTGCAGGAAAGTCAACATGACAAACAAACAGGTCTATCAAGAATCAAATCATACAAATTATCAATAAATCAGTGTTTTATGATGTGTTGCAGCGACAGACAGTAAAGAAATCGCTTTTGATGCTATCATATATGCGGCTAGTTAACTAAGAAAAAAACTAACAAGTGACCAAAAGACAGTAATTAGAAAGAGTTATTCGTGGAATGTCCAAAAGTGAAAAGGAAGAAAATAAAGGTCCTTGGAAGAATGCAAAAAACAAGGGAAAAAGATATATCAACCAGCACAAAGAACACTGTTGATAATTTGTTGATTTCGAAGACCAGCATAAATTCTTACCTAACTAGGAAAGATCCTTTAGAACCTTAAACGATACTAGGAAAAAAAACAACTAATCATTCTTGCCAGCTAAAACCTTGCAAATGTGTAATCAGTGTCCATCTTATTTGACTCTCTTAAACTGATTAATAAAAGTAAAATGAAAAAGTCACAAGAATATTTTAAAATTAAACCCAACATGTACACCAATTACATTGTATATATAATGGTAATCTAATTTTAATCTATAAAATTAGAAACTCGAGCTAAAATTAGGCCTGCCTAAAGTCCTGAACCCTTTTAAGCAGTACTATATTGCATGATTATTTTCCTACACCTTCGGTTGATAATTACTCCAATTTTCTTATTTGCACACTTGGAGTCTTCATGGATATATTGGAACCATCTTATACCACCTTACCCTCAACTGAGAATCAGCTTTAACTTAGGACTTGTATTATTTCTTCACCATTTTCCTTGTAACAGCAACCATTCATCTCAATCATCATACATAACATATAATAGTATTTTTGGGTTTGTTGTTCCTCAATTGGACCATAAAGCATGAACTTTCTTTTGAAGAGGAGCTACAATTTTATAGCAGAAAGTGTAAATCTCTAATTTTTAACAATTCCACCCTTGTTTTGTGAGCAATACCTTTTTGTTTAACAACCAATCATTTTTATTGATTGTATACAGTTCATCAGAGTTGGGAAAATTCAGCATCATGGTATTGCTTTGTAATTGAAGTGACTAAGATTCATTACTAAAAGTCTAAAACAACCTTTTGGTGTTTGAAGAAGTAAGATCACGTACATTGAAGCTCCCCAAACCGTAAATCGGTGGGAGCCTTGTGCACAAGGCTGCCCTCTATATTTGCACCACTAAACAATTTAAGCATAGAATTCCAACATGAAATCAAAATTTTGCATCTAGTATCATGCTAGCATTGATTATCTACAACTTATTTCCAGTCCTATCCCAAGCAAAAGGGAGCAGAAATAGAGGGAAACTGGAGAATGAAGACCAAATATGTTTAATTGGGCATCTCCAAACATACATTCACATGTACATATATGAATATGCATATTTATTAACCACCTAGAGACACCATAATCTTCAAAAACAAGAAATACTATGCAAGTCTCCCGACAAGATCAATCAGCCTTACATGAAAGTAAATTCTTCTGATAGCAACATGAATTAAATGATACTCTGAATGATGACCACTTTGCAGAGATTTTGAATTATATAATAACAGCTAGAAATTTTTAGCTATATATAAAATGAAATGTAGCATTTAAAATTTAGTTTGTGCAGAAATTTACTAGAAGGTAAACAAAATGCATAGAAAAAAATATTGGATCAATTATAAATTATCACTAATCAGATGCATAAGCATGTAATAAGTGCCTGTAGGTAAGACTTCTATAAATGGAAATAAGCTCAAATCACAAGAAGAAAGAAAAAAATAAATGAGTAGAAATGGATTTAGAACAAAGAAAAAATTTGTAAATTATTATCAGTAAATTCTAGCAGTTACGGACTGATCTAGAGAAAAGCCAATCACATGCAGGCAAATGCCCTCAGACCAATATTAAACACATACAAAATGCACTCGCATGCAAAAGGACAAGCACCATGCACAGACCCAGTTTTTGTGTATGCACAAACAGAATACAAATACAAACCATTTTAAGACATGAACCAACTTTTCATGGAATTTACCAATTATTTCTCAAAGAATGGAAAAAAGAAATTATATTCATATCAATTCAAATAAGCTCCATTAAAATAAGACGTGTGAATCATAAATTCATAAAAATAATCCAAACAGAAATTTTGCTGCAATGCAGCAATAGATACACATTCTTTGTGTCAAAGATGAAATTGTCAGATCCAGCTCGGCCAAGGATAAAACTTTAGAAAGTTACTACACACTTGATATTGAACTTGGTTGCACTAAAGTATCAGCTATTCCAAGTTAGCTGAGGCCTAACTTCAAAATTTGAAGTTTGCTTCGGGCTAAGTCCATGCCAGCTCGACTCATTAAATCGACTCCCCTACTATTAGGATTAAGTTCAATAAATCCTTCAGATGCAGCAAAATATAACATTGTCACTGCTCCACAACATATGCTAAAAATATGAAGTAGTCCACAACATTGTTAAAACTAAAATTTTACATGAAACAGAATAAAATTACAGTCAAACCTGTTTTGCAAGACTGCAAGCACGATCAGGCGAGTTCACAATTTCATAATAGAACACTGAGAAATTAAGAGCCAACCCCAGCCTAATAGGATGAGTTGGAGCCAGTTCGGCCAGGGCAATGTCCTACAAATTGTTTAAAAAGATGATTTAGTGAACATTGCTCAGGTCTGACAAAAAACAGCAATAACAGAACAGATTTAATTAGATTAATCTGAACAATTGTATGCCTGCATTTCTAAGCAGAATCATTCAGTAGAAACAGCACGGCAATGGTAGTTGAAAATGAATCAAGTGGACACATGTTCCAGAGTACTGAAAAGCTTCTGATCGATCCAGCAAAAAAAAAAAAAACACTAGCTAATTTGCATTGTAATATAAATGATGATCAGACCTGAGCAGACTTATAGGCTGACAGTGTACTCTCAGCAGCCTCCTTTCTCTCAGCACCTGTCTTAAATTCCGCAAGGTACCTATTTGCCAAGATTATCAAACATTTAAGACAAATAAACGTCACCACACATTGGAAGCTTATTTTCTAGTACCTGTGGTAATCGCCCTTCATCTTCAAGTAAAACACCTTGGACTCGGCCGTGGTGGAAGAGGGTATAAGATGGGAATCAAGCAACTTCAGAATGCCATCACAGATCTTGCTAAGCTCAGCCTCGATCTTTCCACGATACTCCTTGATCAAGGAAACATGATCCTCATTCCCACGGCTCTCTTCCTTCTGCTCAATAGAGGAGATGATACGCCAAGAGGCCCGGCGGGCACCAATAACATTTTTGTAAGCCACAGAGAGGAGGTTGCGCTCCTCCACGGTCAGCTCCTCAACATCCACCGTCTTTGCTACCTTTTCCATGAACTCCACCATCTCCTCATAGCGCTCCGCCTGTTCGGCCAGCTTGGCCATGTACACATTGTCCTCACGGGATGATTCGGCCGGAGACATCTTCCCTTTTGCTAAATCTTAAGCACCAATTTCTTATAAAATCTGCAAGTAAGCGGACCCCAAAGAAAACATTATCTTCCATTTCTTTCTTTTTTTTTTTCTCTCCGCAACGAATTCAAAAGGTCTAAAGAAAAAAAAACAGCTTTCCCCTTTTTGGTATAATTTTGATTGGAAAAAATGAATAATTTTACTGCAAAATAGCAAGTTCACTCTCAAAGTTAATCCAAAAAATCATCAGACAAGCTCTCCCGTACAAAGAAGATCGGAAAGCATAAGAGGATAGAAACATAAGAGGATAGTTTCTATCCTCTTAAAACTTTCATATTAAGAGGATATTCGGAGAAAGATCTCGAGCATGGATGCGGATATACTGATTCAGATTAAAACTTTCAAATTAAAATTCGGAATAAACCACTACATTTCTTCGATACGCTAACTGAGCTAACAACAAGGTCAAAAATAACGAAAAAATTGAAGAAAATGACAGAACACCATAAAGAAAAACAATCAAAGAAAAACGACATACCGTACAAGATCCGATCGATTTAATGATAGAGCTTACAATAAAAGAACCGGCGAAAGAAATCGAAGCAGCAAGCTTAAAAGATTACCGTCGAGATGGATCCGAGGGGGGAACGCGGAAAACCCTGCACGAGACTTTTTTTCTTCCCTCTTTCTTTCCATTGGTTCGCTTTTTCTTCCTGCGAGAACGAGCAACTCATTTCTGTTCTACCCGCTTCATTACCTGCTCATTATTCACTAAGCACTGGGCCCGTCTGTTTCACCAACTTCCAAGGCTGATTGCTGAGGCAGCGGAACGATTAATGGGTATAAGACGACATTTATAAAAATAATTTCCAATGACGTGGATACACGTGGATGACGGCATTCTTTTATGGACTTAAAACTAGTGGCAACGAATAAACCAAATTTGTCGTCCTAACAAAACCATGATGTATCAATACTTGGACCTATCTTTAGAGAATCATTTGGCATCAATCTATTCCCAAATAATTTGTATTTCATAAAAAACTAATTTCTATAAAAATTATTCGCATATTTTACCTGACAAACACAAAAAAAAAATCTCTTTTGAAAAAGAAGATGTTCCGAGGTTATTATTGTAATCATATGATTACTAATTTTTTTATACAATAGAAGTTAAATTTGCATGTTATTTACCTTTGAAGCAAACAATTTTTGTATTTATTTATTCACAATTAGGTTCAATATCTATCCATGTAAAACGGACGTGCTTATAGCTTCTGTTCACCAATTGGCTAAAAATTGGAATTCTAATTGACAATGATTCCCTTTTAAAAACTCTATCTGAACTATTATCATTATAATTTTTATATTTTATATTTTTTTAATATTTCAATCCAAAATAATTATTGATAAATTAGCATTTAATTTGTGTCTCTTTCTTTGATGGATGTTGACGGGTGGAAAATGTGTTGAGGATCGCAGGGGCAAATATGCTACCTCCAAATTTTGCAAGAATAGCTATATAAAAAAATAATAAAAAATATATTTATAAATATAAAAAAAATTTGGTGTAAAATTTAAGATCAGGCATTTTATAAAAGCCTGGTAAAAACTCAGTCATTTGCCATATCCTGAGGAACGATTTCAAAAAAGGATAAATCAGATATAATTATCCCACGAAATTTTTTATAATTTGGCAACTACTAAAAAGTTCTCAAAGTACTTTGGGAAGGTAAAGACAAAAAAAAAAGTTTTATAAAAAATAATATGTGTAAATTAGTGATTCAAACTTAACAAGATTAATGAGTTATAGTTATCCCATTAAATTAAGTCAAGTTAAAAAACACCTTAAACAATATGGGATGAATTCATGAACCCAGGCTCATACTCTTCTAATTATATATCTATCTACGTCACATATATAAATGTTTTCTATCAGTATAACTGATGTCATGCATATTATGACTTGCAAATTATTTTCTCATCTAATTTGGGCTCTAATAAATATTGTTATTGTATTTTGATAATTCAAACTAATTACATGTACATTAGATGTATTTTTTTTAAAAAAATAAAAAAAATGAATATCATATATATATATCCTTGCAAAATTTAAGATCATTCACTAATACAACTTCAATTAACATTTATCCAAAAGATCCAGGTTAATTATATCGAACCATTATTACCAATATTGGTTCTATTTAATAAAAATTAAAGAACACAAGATACCGAGAGAGAGAGAGTGTGTCACATCCTGGATTTTTTTTTTCCAGGATTATATCTTCCTACACATACAGAGCCAAATAAGTAAACATCACTTTATTCATCATCATAAACATTTATTACAATCTATTTATTTCCTCAATTCATGAGTAAAAAGTAAACATAGTGATGTTAATTCGGAGAATTATTCAAGTGGTTCTACCTAGCGGTAGAGAAAGGTCCGCTCTCCATTGGGATCTGATTCAGTGCTAGCGGAAGACTGCTCTGAAAATCAAAAACAAAGAAAATTCAGCAACGCTGAGTAGGAATCCCAAAAGTCAACTCAAAATAAATGCATAATAAAAAATCCATCATCCCATTGGCATATATCAAATACCCGAAGGAGCACTCTCCCAACAGCGGATAGAGAGGCTTTATCCTACGGGATGAGTTTGTGATTCTCCTAATAGCGGATGGAGACAAACTCATATCACACTCCCAACAGCGGATGGAGTGGCGTCCCTCACTCACCAAAGTAGGGACGCGTTCCTCCCAACAGCGGATGGAGGAACCGTCCAGCCGTCACGCCTGACGACACGCTAATCCCCGAAGGGAATTGCCCAACCTGCTCTTGGCAGAGAAATATAATCTCATACTAATCATGTCTATTCGGGATGAAACAACACATTCAAAATATCTCTTTTCAATAATATCAATATCAATAATACCAAATAGCCTCCAATTGACTTGAACCCTAGTTAAATCGGTCTAATCAAACTCGATTCACTAGGACCTAACTAGACCGATCTCTAATCCTCATTTAACTGATCTGGAACCACCCTAGACTAGTATAATTTGGACTAGATTAGGTTCAGTTTAGGTTAAACTGACTTGAAAGGTTAAATCAATTCGGAACCACCCTGAATTGATCTAGACTAATCAAGTCTGGTTTAGTTCAATCAATATTTGGACTCAAATCCAATAATTACATAATATTGGACTAGGTTGAGCCGACCCAAATATCGGTCATGTGCACTTTGTACATATACGATCGCATGCATCACACCAGGTTGGGCCAACCTTAGCCCATGATTGCCCACATTGGGCTGGGCTAGGTTAACCTGTGGGCTAGAGCCCGACCCATGGGTGGGGGCCGGCCTGCAAGCTGTTTTAACCTAATCCTATCCAATTTCATAATTTTGAATTACAACAACATATATTCACTACTGATAATAATACATTAAAACATAACAACATATTAAATAAATGATAAGATAAGCTTCAACATGAGGAAATAATATTTTTAATTTAATAAGAACTAGAAATAATATGAATAATTTCAACATTATCAAATAATAACATTTCAAATCTAGAAAGGATAAAAATTTTAAATAACATATTCTAATAAAAATTTTAACATCTAAACGATTAAGAATTTCTTTTTTTTTGAACTACTCATATTATATTTAAATCTGAATAAGATTAGATGGTAATTGTAATAAAATAAAATAATATTCTTAAAAATCCGATATCATAAAACATATACAATTTCATAATGTTTAAAAATAAAAACTTTTAAGGGTACCAAAGGGTAAAGTATTTTAATTCAAACTAATATCAATAAAAAATTTCAACATAGAATCTAAACAAAAACTTTTAATTTCAAGAAAAATAGGGAGAACCTACCTCTTTTTAGCAAGATGAAACTCCTTGTTCCTCACGCTGTTGAGTTCTGCTCGGCGAGGAACGAAGGAGAGAAATCCCTCCCCTTAAATAGGAGGAGGTGAACCTCCATTAAAGGAAAATTTTCTAAATTTTTATATTTATTTAATATAAATTATTTTCATCTAATATAATGACAAATATGATCTCATCTTATTTGGAATACTTAATAAGTATTTCCTAATTCGTAATAGCAAACAAGGAAATAGGATTATCTTTCCCTAATTTATACTAGCATGTAAGGAAATAATATTTAAATCTTAAATCAAATATTTGATTTGATTACATTTCTTCCCACCTATAAGAAATTTGGTCCCCAAATTTTACTTATCTCAAGAGAATAGATGAGGATATTGCTCTCACATATCTTCTTCTTCTCTTTCCCACGTTGCCTCTTGGTCTGAATGGTGTTGCCAACAAATCTTTACCAAAGGTATAACTTTATTTCTTAGAACATGTTCTTTCCTTTCCAAGATCTAGATTGGTTGTTCTGCAAAAGTGGCATCGTTTCTCAATTGTAGAGATTGGTAAGATATGACATGTGATGGATCTCTGATATATCTTCGAACCATAGACAAGTGGAATACATCATGGATGCTAGCCAAAACTGGGGGCAATGCTAATCTGTACGCCACAGGCCCGACCTTTTGTAAGACCTCAAATGGGCCTATAAATCTAGGGGCTAACTTTCCTTTTTGACCAAACCTCATAACTCCCTTGGTTGGCGACACTTTTAAGAAGACGTGTTCGCTAACTTTAAACTCTAAATCTCTTCGTCTTCGATTTGCATAACTTTTCTGGTGACTTTGAGTTGTTAATAATCTTTGACGTATAATTCGAATATTATCAGCATCTTTTTGAATCAATTGAGGTCCTAAAAGTTTTTGTTCTCCTACCTCATCCCAATATACAGGTGATCTACACTTTCTCCCATAAAGAGCTTCAAACGGGGCCATCTGTATACTAGAGTGGTAACTATTATTGTAAGAAAACTCAATTAGGTATAAGTGCATATCCAAACTTCCACCAAAGTCTAAAGTACATGCTCTTAAGAGGTCTTCAAGAGTTTGTATTGTCCTTTCAGATTGACTATCAGTTTGGGGGTGAAATGCTGTACTAAACTTTAATTGTTTACCCAAAGATTTTTGTAGACTTTTCTAAAATTTAGAGGTGAACCTTAGATCTCTATCTGAGATAATACTAACTGGCACCCCATGATATCGAATAATCTCTTTAATATATATACATGCTAATTTATCCAATGAATATTTCTTGTTAACAGGGAGGAAGTGAGCAGATTTAGTAAGTCTATCTACTACTACCCAAATTCCATCATATCCTTTCATAGTCTTGGGTAATCTTGTTACGAAATCCATAGTGACTTGCTCCCACTTCCATTCCAGAATTGAAATCCTTTGTAATTTTTCGACAGGTATTCGATGTTCTGCCTTCACCTATTGACATATAAGACATTTATAAACAAACTCTGCTATATCTCTCTTCATACCACGCCACTAGTAGTTTTGGCGTAAATCCCGGTACATCTTGGTAGTTCTAGGATGGATATTAAATTTTGATCTATGTGCCTCCTCCAATAATTGTATCTTTACTAGATGACTTTCAGGAACACACAAACGGTTGCAAAATGTAATAGAACCATCTTCGATTTGGAGGAATTCGGGTCTAGCTCCTTGAGCTATTTCCTTAACTATCATTTGAAGATATGGATCTTCCTTCTGACCTTCTTTAATCCTTTCTACTAAATATGATTGTGCCATCAGACATGTAAGAAAACCTTTATTTGTCTCCGATAAAAGTCTAAGTTTTAAGTCTACTAACTCTGTTATCATAGAATTCCTTTGAATATTCATATAGGCTACAAGACTAGAAGTATTTCTGCTTAAGGCATCAGCAACTACATTAGCTTTCCCAGGATGATAGTTGATATTAAAATCATAATCTTTTAGAAAGTCCAACCATCTTCTTTGTCTCATATTTAAATCTTTTTGTGTGAAAATGTACTTGAGACTCTTATGATCTGTGAAGATTTCAAAAATTTGTTCATAAAGATAGTGCCTCCAAATTTTTAATGCAAAAATAATAGCTGCTAGCTCTAAATCATTAGTAGGATAGTTTTTCTCATGAGGTTTCAATTGCCTAAACGCATAAGCAACTACCCTCTCATTTTGCATTAGAATACAACCAAGTCCTTGTAGTGAGACATCATTGTATACTACAAAACCTTCTCCCCCTGAAGGAATCACCAAGATAGGAGCACTGGTTAATCTTTTTTTCAATTCCTGAAAACTTTGTTGACATTTGTTATCCCATATGAACTTTATATTCTTTCGTGTCAACCTGGTCAAAGGTGCTGCTATTTTTTATAAGCCTTCTACGAATCTTCTATAGTATCCAGCTAAACCCAAGAAATTTCTGATTTCTGAAACATTAGAAGGCTGCTTCCATTTTGTCACAGCTTCAATCTTATGAGGGTCAACAGATATACTAGCACTCGAAATTACATGACTGAGAAACATAATTTCATTGAGCCAGAAATTACACTTGCTTAATTTGGCATATAGTTTCTCTTGTCTTAGGACTTCCAAAACTGTCTTAAGATGGTATTCATGTTCTGCCCTACTTTTGAAGTAAATCAAGATATCATCAATGAATACAATTATAAATTTATCAAGATAAGGGTGGAACACCCTATTCATGAGATCCATGAAGGCAGTAGGTGCATTTGTGAGTCCGAAGGGCATTACTAAGAATTCATAATGACCGTATCTTGTTCTGAAAGCTGTTTTTTGTATGTCTCATTCTCTTATCTTCAGTTGGTGATACCCATATCTCAGATCAATTTTTGAATATACCTGAGTACCTTGAAGTTGATCAAATAATTCATTAATTCGAGGAAGGGGATATTTATTCTTTATGGTCACTTGATTGAGTTGCCTATAATCAATACATAACCGCATGGAAAAATCTTTCTTCACAAATAGGACAGGGGCACTCCAAGGTGATACACTAGGTCGAATAAAATCCTTATCTAAAAGCTCCTGGATTTATTTCTTTAACTCCTCCAACTCAATTGGTGCCATTCTATATGGAGGCTTAGAAACAGGTGCGGTGCCAGGTAGAAGATCGATTGTAAATTCAATCTGCCTATTTGGTGGCAGTGCAGGTAGATCGTCAGGAAAAACATCTGGAAAATCCTATACAATGGGGATGTCCTCTAATACTGGCTTCTTAGATTCTTCTCTAGAAATGAAGACCAAGTACCCCTGACATCCCTTCAATAATAGTTGGGTAGCACTCAAGGCTGATATGATAGGAGGGATTTTTTCCTGAATCCCAATGAACTTGAAAGATGGCTGATCTAGAGGTGAGAAAGTAATAGTCTTCTGAAAACAATCGACACTTGCATGGTATGCTGAAAGTCAGTCCATACCCAAGATAACATCGAAATCTTGAAATTCTAGTAGAATTAGATCTACTAGCAAATCGTGACTTTCAATAGTAATAATACAATTTCTATATATCCGATCAGCTATCAAGGAGTTTCCAACTGGTGTTGCTACCATTAACATATTATGCATTGGTTCAGAATTCTTATGTAATTTCCTAGCAAAATATGGCGATATAAAAGAATGCGTAGAACCTGAATCGATAAGCACAGATGCAGGTGTACCACAAAGTGTGATGATACCTTTAATAATAGATCCTGAGGCTTCAGCATCTTGATGGGTCAATGTATAGACCCTCGCCTGACCTCCCTCTCTAGGTCTTAGCTATTGTTACCCAACTGTTTGGGGTGAAGCTCAGCGTTGTTGCTTTCGAGGGCAATCCTTCGACATATGTCCTGGTTGTTGACAATAAAAGCATACACGCTGTCCCATGGGGCATGAGGTGGAAACATGATCTGTCTTTCCACAAAAATAGTATCTTATAATGACTTGATTACTAGGAGCTCCTGCCTGTTGATGCCCAAGCTGTTTGCCCTTGCCTTTCTTTGAAGGTCCAGAATGAGATCCCCCATACGCATATGGTGCAGCATTAAAAGATCGCTTTTGGTCCTTTGCTTGTTGTAGTTCGTTATCCAATTTCTCCACCACTAGAGCTCGATTTAACACTTCAGCATATGTTGGTAAAATTAATACTATAATAGACTTTCTAATTAATGATCAAAGTCCTCTCTCAAAATGACGAGCTCTTTGATTTTCATTAAAGACAATATATGGAGAAAACTGAGCTAGTTCAGTGAAATAATGATCATATTCCATTACTGTTCTACTTCTCTGGTGGATGGTAAGGAATTTTTGTTGCTTTTCAAAGCAAATTAAATCAGGAAAGAACTGCTCATAAAATACATCCTTAAACTGTTCCCAAGTCACCACATCGCCTCTAGACTCTAACATCCTCCTTTTTGAGGTCCACCAAGTGTCTGCCTTCCCTTCCAAAATGAAAGAAGCAAAAGGCACCTTCTAATTTTCCCGACATTCGATAGCTTCGAATGTCTTCTCCACTTGACGAATCCAACGTTCAACAAGGATTGGATCTGGTTTGCCCTAAAAAATAGGTGGTCCCAATCTCTTAAAGTATTCCAATGTATTACTTCCACCCCGTGGAGCTCTATCATGCTCCTCCTGTCACTCAAAGTATCCTCTAATAGCATTGAGGACTCCATGTACATCATCTAGAGCATTGATAGGTGCTAGTGCATGAGGTATATTTTATGATGTTGGAGAAGCTGGTATATAATCAGTGACAGGTGTATGTGAGGATTGGGTTTGCTCCGTGGTGCGTGGAACGTCCAAGTTATTGTTTGCTCGAACACCCCTTCGAGGGCGAAGGCCAATAGCATTACGAACACGAGCGCCACGGGTGATAGGGCCACTATTTTCTTGAATTGGCTCCATTACTCCTATAATATGTCAAGATAATCATTGGTCAAAATCAATCAAGAGACTTAAATACCTACAAGCCCTAAACCATGCTTTGATATCATAAAAAGATGTCATATCCTGGATTTTTTTTTCCAGGATTATATCTTCCCACACATATAGAGCCAAATAAGTAAACATTACTTTATTCATCATCATAAACATTTATTACAATCTATTTATTTTCTCAATTCATGAGTAAAAAGTAAACATAGTGATGTTAATTCGGAGAATTATTCAAGTGGCTCTACCTAGCGGTAGAGAAAGGTCCGCTCTCCATCGGGATCTCGATTCGAAGTGCTAGCGGAAGGTCAAGCTCTGAAAATCAAAAACAAAGAAAATTCAGCAACGCTGAATAGAAACCCCAAAAGTCAACTCAAAATAAATGCATAATAAAAAATCCATCATCCCATTGGTGTATATCAAATACCTGAAGGAGCACTCTCTCAACAGCGGATGGAGAGGCTTTATCCTACGGGATGAGTTTGTGATTCTCCCAATAGCAGATGGAGACAAACTCATATCACACTCCCAACAGCGGATGGAGTGGCGTCCCTCACCCGCCAAAGTAGGGACGCGTTCCTCCCAACAGCGGATGGAGGAACCGTCCAATCGTTACGTCTGACGACATGCTAATCCCCGAAGGGAATCACCCTTCCTGCTCTTGGCAGGAAAATATAATCTCATACTAATCATGCCTATTCGGAATGAAACAACACATTCAAAACATCTCTTTTCAATAATATCAATATCAATAATACCAAATAGCCTCCAATTGACTTGAACTCTAGTTAAATCGGTCTAATCAAACTTGATTCACTAGGACCTAACTAGACCGATCTCTAGTCCTCATTTAACTGGTCTGGAACCACCCTAGACTAGTATAATTTGGACTAGATTAAGTTCAGTTTAGGTTAAACTAACTTGAAAGGTTAAATCAATTCGGAACCACCCTAAATTGATCTAGACTGATCAAGTTTGGTTTAGTTCAATCAATATTTGGGCTCAAATCCAATAATTACATAATATTGGACTAGGTTGAGCCGACCCAAATATCGATCATGTGCACTTTATACATGACCAGACATACATCACATCACACCAGGTTGGGCCAACCTTAGCCCATGATTGCCTACATCGGGTTGGGCTGGGTTAACCTGTGGGCTAGAGCCCGACCCATGGGTGGGGCCTGGCCTGCAGGCTGTTTTAACCCAATCCTATCCAATTTCATAATTTTGAATTACAACAACATATATTCACTACTAATAATAATACATCAAAACATAACAACATATTAAATAAATGATAAGATAAGCTTCAAGATGAGGAAACAATATTTTTAATTCAATAAGAACTAGAAATAATATGAATAATTTTAACATGATCAAATAATAACATTTCAAATCTAAAAAGGATAAAAATTTTAAATAACATATTCTAATAAAAATTTTAACATCTAAAGGATTAAGAATTTTTTTTTGAACTACTCATATTATATATAAATCTAAATAAGATTAGAAGATAACTATAATAAAATAAAATAATATTCTTAAAAATTCGATATCATAAAACATATACAATTTCATAATGTTTAAAAATGAAAACTTTTAAGGGTACCAAAGGGTAAAGTATTTTAATTCAAACTAATATCAATAAAAAATTTTAACATAGAATCTAAACAAAAACTTTTAATTTCAAGAAAAATAGGGAGAACCTACCTCTTTTTAGCAAGATGAAACTCCTCGTTCCTTCCGCTGTTGAGTTCTGCTCGGCGAGGAACGACGGAGAGAAATCGCTCGTTCCTTCTGCTGTTGAGTTCTGCTCGGCGAGGAACGAAGGAAAGAAATCCCTCCCCTTAAATAGGAGGAGGTTAACCTCCATTAAAGGAAAATTTTCTAAAATTTTATATTTATTTAATATAAATTATTTTTATTTAATATACTGACAAATATGATCTCATCTTATTTGGAATACTTAATAAGTATTTCCTAATTCGTAATAACAAATAAGGAAATAGGATTATATTTTCCTAATTTATACTAAAAAATAATATTTAAATCTTAAATCAAATATTTGATTTGATTAGAGAGAGAGAGAGATGGATAGATAGCGAGATTGGCTTTCATGCTCGTTGGGTATCCTGTCAATTAAATGGAAGCTAAAGCACTTGTCGTCGAGAGACCAGTCAGACACCGACGGAAAGTGCTCACATTCCACAATGTGCCGTATGCAATTGTTTATAGGCTTCCAAGTGCTGGATAAGGACGAAGGAAACAGTCGTGGGATATGCTGAGTCATGGTGGTCCTCTGAGTACCAAATTGGATTGAAGTTAGAACTCTCCACTCCATCATCTTTGGTTGATTTCTACATAGGAAAATCTCGTTAATTAGATTCATCTAACAAGTAATCATATAACTTCTTATGTAAATATAGTTTTTTTTTCTAACCCTAAAATAAAATATTTTTGAGCGATAAAAAATATACAGCGATCATAAGTCACTAGTTGGCTACCATCAAAGAGCTGATGTGTAGGGCAAAGCGACATTTGTTTGACATAGGAGAGAGCTAAACAAGCAATCGACACCTTCTTAGTCATTCGTTGTTAATCATGCACCGCATGAGGTAGTATGGATCGACATTGTACCACAAGAGATAGTACGGATCGACATTATATCACAAGAGCTCAGATAGGCCAACTTGTGCCACTAAGAGCTCTACGGTTTAGCCACTTGCATGAATGCGTTGTAGAAGGTACAGGTGACCCTTGTAACAACAATTCCCTTCCATCATCTTCATAAATATAAAAATCAAACCCCAGAATTTGAAGAGGGGACTTGCCTCAAAAAACCCCACTTGATATAAATCTAATTCCTTACGATTAACTTAAGTTTTTGAGGGGATAGGTCGGAAACCCCACTCGACATCAACCTATCATGCAAGGGCCCAATGGAAATTACACATACTCCAGCCTTATATCAAGATAATCTTAGAATGACCCTCACCAACCCTAATCCAACCTCAACCACTTTGTCCCTCTTTGAAAAAATTTATTTAAAAGATCTCAAGCTCTCGAGATAAGACCTAATTATACTAACTTCTGGTTTACGACACCAAGTTGTTATCAATGAGTAATATCATTTCAATTGACTTTGACTAACATTAGGATTTTTACACTGTCCTAATTAATATTACGTGTTTTCTGTTGGATTATTATTAAGCCATCCTTTTCTGAGAGTTAATGGTGAGACAACCCATTAAATTATAATAATAAATCGAATTGGACACACATTTGGTATCCAGCAAGCAAATAATGCCTCTCTTTTTCAGTTTTATATATCATCCCACTTCAAAGTTTACAATCCAAATAAAAATATATATATTCTTAGGACTAGATTAAACTAGTTGTGACATCAACATGATGCTTAAGTATCGTTATAATATAAAATTTATAATTTAATTATTAAGAAATATTCATATGCGGATGAAGATTAAGAGATAACTAAATAAAGAGTTTCTCAAGATTCGGGTATATATATATATATATATATATATATATATATATATATATATATATATATATATATATATATAATTTGTCTCGCAGCCTAATAAATTTAAATTTCTGAATTGATCTGATAACAAATTGATATATGATCTATCTTTAGGAATAAGAGAAAAATAGCTGAGCTATATACAAAGAAAATTTTGAGTTAAATTAATATCTAATTTATGTTATTCAATTTGATATATATATATATATTAATTCTGATCCGTTTCATTTGAATTCTTAGGATTAATTCTTATCTTAGGTTGATAATTTTCTGGACAGCACACAGACGCGTAGTTCATTGGCCGAGCTGTTCGCTCGCCTATAATTATGTGGCTCACCAGCAGAGCATACCGATATCATCAGCATAAGCTACGGCTGCTCTTCTCGCAGCTCCATTCAGTGACCATGTATCCTTCCAATCCAGACGCCTACTACGCCCCGCCGACGACGGGCGTCCCGGTGACTGCACCTCCGGGGACTTTCCAGGTCCAGTCTCAGGCGATCGGGCCGTGGTCGACCGGCCTCTGCGACTGCTGCGACGACATCGGCAACTGTAATGAGTTCCTCTTCCTTCACTCCTTTCATGCATGCACGACATTCAGTCCTGATACGTCACGCGCACTTCTGCAGGCTGCATCACCTGCTTCTGTCCGTGCATCACGTTCGGCCAGATCGTGGAGATCATCGACAGAGGATCCACCTGTAAGTAAACGAACCATTGCATCCATCCTTCTCATCTGCTTAAATACTGCAATCATTCATTGATGTGTGTATACATACGCGAAGCATGTTGGGCTAGTGGAGCTCTGTACGCGCTCATACTGTGTGTGACGGGATGCCAGTGCTTGTACTCCTGCTTCTACCGATCCAAGTTGAGAGGGCAGTATGGGCTGAGAGAGGAGCCCTGCGCGGACTGCCTCGTCCACTGTTGCTGCTGCGAGCTGTGCTCTCTCTGCCAGATGCACCGAGAGCTCAAGCGACGCGGCTTCGACATGAACATAGGTTCTCTCTCTCTCTCTCTCTCTCTCTCTCTGGATTGAACTGTAATTACCATGATTTCTTCCAGGTTGGAGTGCAAACATGGAGAGGCAGGGACAAATTGCAGCCTTACCACCGCCGGTACAAGATATGACTCGTTGATCTAGATATGCGTATTCATCTATGCACTGTATTCTAAGTTTATATATATGTATATATATGTATATATATATGTATACATATATATATACATATATATACATATATATATATACATATATATACATATATATATATACATATATATACATATATATATATATACATATATATACATATATATATATACATATATATATACATATATATATATAATTATCGGCACGAGGAATAAAATATATGGATTTAGGATCGTGTGAAATGTATTGCGACAGTATCGATGCTACTTACCTCTATGTTGACAGAGTCTTCCACTCAACAATAAAGCATATAGTCATCGATCTTCATTTTGCTTATAATCAGGTTTGTCAGAAAAAATTTAATGTAAATCATGTACATAGTATCGATCAACTCATAGATTCCTTGACAAAGTCACTATCGTACTAACTACTTACATCGTTTCAAAATTGGTATCCATGATGAAATGCCAATCTTGTGGTGCATATAAGAAAATCACAATTGAATAATGAGTGATTGTGATCCCAACATTTAACGGAAGCCACAACTATACAAATCAACTGATTGGTTATTCAACTGCAGAAGTTACACTTATAATAATCTTTCACCTAGTGTATTATATCTAAGTTAGGAAGAAAGATTATTGTAATTACATTTGATTTAGGACCTTCAAAGGTCTTGCAACCTGTATAAATTGCTGTGTACAATAAAACACTGAAACATACAAGCATTATTTCTCCTTATCTGCATTACAATACTATGACATTTTTATAAAGAGGTATAATATTTGTTTACAAGGGTGAATTTGACAAGATGAAATCATCCTACCTATTAGTTTCCACATATATTTTTTTGTTTTGCTACTTGAATTGATGAACAAAACTTTGTGTAGCTCTCCATGCCCATTGACATAAAGCATTACAACTGTTGTATCTTGTGATGGATTATCGATTATAACCAATAATGAGTTATGTAATATAACCTTAGGATGGATTTTTACTGTGATTTTATATTTTAATTTACATATTAATTCTATTAATCATATTTAATGTAGTTTTGACTTACAACTCTAACATCAAGACATGTTCGCGTTATATGCTATTTAATCAAATCCATTGTAGCTTTGTAGACAGATTAAATCCTCATATTATTATTTGTTAATGCATGGATGTCGTCGACTGTTCAATACGTCCTGCCTTGGTCCAGTCCAAGCACAAGATGTCACATCTCATATTTATAAAATATAATTTATAATATATATATATTTTATCTTTGATTTGAATTTTTATCTTTACAATAGTAAATATTTTATTAACTAAGAAAATAACCATATCTTATTGGTAAGATCACAAGTATTTTCCACCAAGTTTCAAATCTATTACAAAGTTATAGATTACATTGAAAATAAATATAAGATAAAAATATTTCAACAACCACATATGCTGGTAGGAACCTCGAAAAAATCATAAAAATAATCTAGCATTCGTGAAACAAATATCAATAATTTAATAAGAAATAATAATATATCGATTCATCATAAAACTTATGCATAAAAAAAATGATAATAATTTCTTAAGCAAAATCATACATTAATCACATGCAACACATACATAATAACTAGGCAACAAAGGCGTATATCACACCCGATATTGTACTCTCCTAATAGCGGATGGAGAGACATACTCTACTGGATGGATTCCTCCCAATAGCGGATAGAGATAATCCATATCGCACTCCCAATAATAGATAAAGTAGTTTCTCTCACTCGCCCAAGTGGGGATACGTTCCTCCCAATAGTGGATAGAAGAACTATCTAACCATCACATCTAACAGTCCACTAATATCATATCTGCTCTTGATAAGGATACATAAACATTCATGATCATTCATTCATTCATTTACACATGCATCCAAAAAATAGTATAATCAATATTATAAAAGATCAAGTTTTATGTATGATCTACTAGACTATGTCCATTGATGGCTCCGCATTATGATGGGGTCACAGCTCATTTCACAGGTTGCACTTCTAATGTAGATCACTAGCCTGGTTACATCTACAACATGGTTACAATCGTGTCAATATCATAAACTTAAGAAAAGTAAAAAACCAATAATCATTTTCAAGTGATACCTTCAAGTAAAATCTTTAAATTCATCAATTCATAAAGGATTAAAATATCAATCTCTCAACAGTCCTCAATCAATCAAAACCCTAATTAGAATAACTCAATTGACTTAAACCAAATTTAATTCAATTATGACCTAACAAAACCAACCTCAAATCCTTATAGAACCGGTCTGGAATCATCCTAGGTTTATCTAATTTAGATTTGATTGATCTCAATTAGGTCACGTAGGTTTGAATTAGTCAAGTTAGTCTGAAATCACCCTAAACTGACCTTAATCGATCAAGCATGTCTGATTTAGTCAATTAAAGCGCTCAAATCAATAAAGGAAGAGGAAATCAGACTATATCATATAGTGCTAGCCTAAACTAAACTAACCCACTTGAGTCTTGGATAGGTCACATGCGCTACACATGCTTGCCCTGAGTAATAGGTTAAGTTGAGGTACAACGAGCTAGATAGAGAATGTTAGGATCTAGAGCGGCACTAAGAGGAGGGGGTGAATTAGTGTAGCGGATAAAAATAGTCAATTTAAATTGATTTTAGAAAACTTGTGTGTTGAGAGAGTTTCATTCGATAAAAGTGATTTCGACAAGGAAGATTAATTCGAGTGAATACGCAAAAGAGTGGAGGAGAGAATGGACGAGAGCAGAGAAGTAAAGAATAGAATGCAATAATTAAAACTTACATACCAAAAGAAGAATACAATAATTTATAGTGGTTTGGTCAAATGACCTATGTCCACTTCCGAAATCTCTTCCAATGAGGTTCCCGATTTTTTCCATTAATCTTTCTTGAAGGGGAAGGATCAAACACCCTAATTTATAGAACTTGCAAGTGACTCACTCTTTTATAGAAATTTTACACTTGTGAATTCGGGAGGTGAACACTCAAACTTTTGAAAGTAATTTTGCTAGATTTTTAACTTAGTTCTTATCACTTCTTAATGTCCTTAGGTAGCTGAGAAGTAATTGGTATTTATAGCCTCAGTTGGCTTCAAAAATGGAGCCAAAAAAGGTAACATCCCGGATTTTTGAGTATTGACAATACCATAGCTTGTCATTGGCAGTACCACCGCCAGTTGACCCTAGTTCTATCAATGTACTAGATGGTACCATCACCTAGTCTGGCAGTATTATCGCCTGACAAAGTCTCGAGCTCTGTGGAGGGGTGGTACCATCGCTTATCAGGTGGTACCACCACTGACCTGGGTGATACCACCACCTAGTGCACCTAGGAATATGTTCCCTCGGTGGTTCCACCACTCTAGTCTGGTGGTGCCACCGCCAAACATGGTCCAGCACTTTTGGATGAGCCTTGAATCCGACCCAATCCAGTTAGTTTATGGGCCTAGTTGGCCCTTATCAAAGTTAAAAGATTAACATTTAATCCTAATCCTAATTACATGCTAATTATGAAATTGAAAATATATTCTAAGCAAAAATGTAAACTGACACATCAAGTCTTCTTCCGAAGAGCTTCCGGCAAACTTTCGGTGGACTTCTGACACACCCTCGGATATCTTCCGGTGGATTCCCAGTAGGCTCATGGACTTCGTGACAATCTTGGCGAGTTCTAATGAGTCTTCTTGGCAAGTGATAAGACCCCTTATGATTTTATCATGAAAGAAATAAAAGAAGCGAAGAAGTGAAAGAAGTGGAAGAAAAGGAGATAAATGATTGCTTCGAGGGTATCGACCTCCTTTGATCACTTCAAGGGGATCGACCTCCTAGAGTTTGCCAAACGGTTAAGATAACTTTTTCATTCTTTGATGAAAATAAATAAATACAACCCTATTTATAGAGTTCTACCTAGAGTCCACTAGGACTTGGACTATTAATAATAAATAAATATTAAATAAACTCTTATTCGACTCTTCTTGTACTACACACAACTCAATAAATATTATTTAAAAAATTAAAAAAATAAAAAGATTATAACAGTTCCACCTCCTTTAAATCAGCCTTGTCCTCAAGACTGAGCGACATCAAATATGGGGAGCTTCTCTTTCAGCATAAGATATTTGCGGTGCATCACAACTCGTTGATCAAGTAAGTACGACCTCCACCTTTTGATAGTGTGAGCAACAAGTCGGCCTTTTAGTATAGTAGTCATTGCAGTCTTCTGCATAACCCTCTTCATCCGATGGCTAGTAGTCATTGCAGTCTTCGGCGTTTTAGAAGTAGTCATTTACTTCTTCGTCTTTCCTTTAGGATAACCACTTTGAAGTCTTCTAAGGGTAGCAAAAAGAAATCCAACAATAGTTTTTGGCCCTGTATAATCAGTGACATTTACTTCGAATTTATCACAGTCTTCAATACGGTAGGCCAATAGGTCAGCAACCTTACAATTCATGAAATTGTTAGTGCTACCAGTATCAATCAAAACTGTAACAGGTTGACGTTCTAAAATTCCTTCAACTTTCATAGTTTGTGGGTTAGAATAGCCAGCTAATATATGCATTATATGTGTAATATGTTCAACATCTTTATCGGAGTCAGCTTCCGGTTTCTCCCCAATTGGTTCAATCACTAGAAGTTACCCTTATTTACATCGATGCTCCTTACTCCACTTTTCATCATAGTGTCAGTATAAACCCTTTGCTAATCTTTCCTTGAACTCTTCTTGGGTTAATCTTCGGGTGTGAGGGTTTCAGCTAGGAATAGATGGGGCTGGTGGCTCACTGATCATTTGTTTGTGGTCACTTCTATTTCGATGATTTTTTCGATTGATTTTTTCCTCATGTAGATATGCAAATGAAATTGTAGCTATCATAGTGCGAGGCTATCGATCCTTAACTTCACATCTGATATCTAGATTAAGCCCTTCAATAAATATACCTACTGACTATCGTTCACACCAATCTGTGGCTTGATTTGACCATCGTTCGAATTTATCCTGATATTCTAACACTATAGAAGTCTAACGAATTTTAGCGAGCTGTCCATCTAATTGAAACTTACTAAAGTTCTCTAGCAAGCTTCTTTTGAATTCATTAAGGGTCTCTTGCAGTCGGTTTTTAATTCTGGTTTCCAATGCTTCAATTTGGGCCTTAACTGATTCTATCACTACATTGGGTGAGAGCACCATAGGATGGAAGGTGGTGGCATTGGTGTAATTTGATGGCAACCGATGGCTTTGACAAGATGAAAAGCAAGAGGGAGGCAGCGATGGGATGCGGCTGCGACGGTTGCTCTCATTGCTGATAGCGAAGAGGGAAGGAAATGATAGTGACTGTGATGGCTGCGGCTGCGACGGTTGTTGCGGACACGGCTGTGGCAGTTACTATCGATGCTGCCAGCGAAGAGGGGATGAAATGGCGATGGTTGTGATAGCTGCCGTGAACAAGGCTGCGGAGGTCACTATCACAGCCAGTGGAGAAGAGGAAGTGGTGATAACAACCGGTGGCTACGGCGACGACAGCAAAGAGTGCTCTGCTTCTGTCGCACCACAGAAGGGAATGCTAGTGCTGCAAGGGCTCAGCGGCTAGTAGCGGTGGTGGCGCGGTTGGGAGCAGCCGCGGCGATAGTCGCTGTGATGATGGTGCAACTGGGGTGGCACCACCGAGGGTTAGGTCAGAAAGCAGTGGCGGCCCTTCTCGCGCTGTAGTAGTCGGTGGGATGATCACATGACCGGAGGCTGCGATGGTGGTGGTCGCAGGCCGAAGAGTTGTGACGACGGGGTTGCATGGTGGGGGGAAGGAAAGAGCAGCGACAGTAGTGGATGTCGAGGTCAGCGGTTGCGTTCTTCTGCCCTTTTTCTTTCCTGCATTCTTCTGCTCTGTTTCACCACAGAACAGGGGTGGTTGCGGCTGTAGATCGCTATGGCTGAGGCAGTGAGGAGGACGAGCGCCGGGGGCTGGATGGCAGCGACGTCGTGGGGATGGCAGTGATGTCATGGGGAGTATGCTGGAAGAGTTCCAAGCAAGATACTACTACTGACTCGACTATAGAGGTAGAGTACATTGCTGCAGTAGAGGCAATAAAGAAGGGAGGAGTTCGGATGAAGCAGTTCATCATAGATCTGGAAGTCATGCTGAGCAACGAGGAGCTGATTCCCTTATATTGCAACAACTAGGGGCGATTGCTCAAATAAGGGAATCTAGGTCTTATCAGAAGTGTTCTGAGGAGGTTCTAGCTTATTAGAAAGATCATGACCCGAAGAGATGTAGCAGTAGAAAGAGTTCCATCCGAAGATAATATTGCATATCTAGTGATAAAGCCATTGACTCATATTGTCTTTGAGCATCACAGAGGTCTGATAGGGATCAGACACGTACATAATTGGCTTTAGGTCAAGTAGGAGATTGCTTGTTATAGGTGCTCTATAAGCTAATCACATGAGTAATGACACCTATAATACACTACGTCAATCTCTTTGCTTATGATTATTGATATTTTCTCACATTATCTTGATGTATATTGTGATATCCTTGGATCTATGCAATGGGAATCAGATCATGATGAGATCACGATAATGAGACCGATTCACCTTTAAACACAGACTATAAATAATCCTAGTCATAGGTTACTCAAAAGGGACATCGAGATAACCAGACAGACTAGTATGTTGTATACCCATCCATATGATGGAGGTGACTGATCTCATAGCTACTCGTGTAGGGATACTAAGGGTACAGTACATGTGCTCATTGAAGAATGAGTTCACTGATTGATCCACCTACGGAATGTTGGATGGTTATTGATACCTCACGTCAGACAACGATTCTGTAGTCCCAGTAGTTTATTTGGTCCTTAGACTTGAGACACCAAGGATGTCCTGTATGAGTACTCCACTCTTTGATACCGGACTTATAGGTTTGGAAGTTCCAGATCCAATATAACCGGTTATTGGGAGTGGTGGCCAACCTTATAAAAGCTATTGAGTATCAATAGAGAATTATCCACTCTCGGTATCATGAGAGAAATATCCCATGTATTCTTACTCAAGCAAATCCCTGGCCAGAGTCATTCGGATTGAGAGAGAAAGAGTTCTCCAGGAGAATCCGATTAGAGCGAGACTCAATTGGAAACCGTATGGGCTTGATAGCACTATGCCCGATATACGGTCTCTAGGATATTAGATGGATGAGGGACTATAGGTACATAGTAACTAAGGACAGATAGGTCCAAAGGATTGGATTCTCCTGTATCGTCTGGGAACTGCGGTGTAATGGCCTAGTATGTCCGCAGTCGATGAGTCAAGTGAATTAATTATTAAGATAATAATTCACTGAGTCAGAATGAGTTCTGACAAGTATGACTCATGACCAACTCGATATTGGGCCTAAAGGGTTATATACATATGGTAGGTGTTGCAACAAGTAAAGGTTCAGATATGAGATATTCGTCGGAGCCCCTATCTTATTAGATATCCAATAAACCCCTATATTATTGGATCCCATGGATGAGATCCAATAAAAGCTAAATTATTAGGTAGAGACCTATTAATCTAAGAGACTTAGATAATTGGACAGCGATCCAATATCCAATAGGGCAAGATCCATTAGGGTTTACAGGGGGCCTCTATAAATAGGAGGGAACTGAAGGTCCATAAGTTAGGATTTTTGGTGACTACCTCCTATTCTCCTCTCTCTAGAGAGAAGCATCTTTGCAGCTCTACCGTATGGATCATCGCGAGAGAGGAGGACGCTTGACCTCCTTCATCCACCCTACGGATCTACAGGAATTTAGGGATATACGATCTCTCTAGGTATTATCTTTTTACATACGTAGTTTTCTGATTTACGGATTTGATTTTTCGCACCAATCTTTGTACGATGACGAAACTTTTTGTAGAAATCTAGGATATTTTATTTTTTTGTTCTTCTATTGTGCATGTGATATCGCCCCTTGGATTTCCCAATAGCAGCTAATCTTACAAGGGCAATTGAATGCCAATAAAGAATCATCAACTCTCGGTGTCATAAGAGGAATATCTTATGTGTTCTTGCTCAGTCAAATCCCGAACCAGGTTATTCGGATTAAGAGAGAAAGAGTTCTTCGGAAGAGTCCGATTAGAGTAAGACTCGAGTAGAAACCGTATGGGCTTGACAGCACCATGCCCAGTATATGATCTCTGGGATATTAGATGGATAAGAGACTATAAGTATATGATAACTAAGGATAGATAGGTCTAAAGGATTAGATTTCCCTATATCGTCTAGGGACTGAGGCGTAGTGGCATAGTATGTCCATAGTCAATGAGTCAAGTAAATTATTATGGAGATAATAATTTCCTGAGCCATAAGGAGTTCTGATATCTATGACTCACGACCAACTCGATATTGGGCCTAGAGAGTCACACACATATGGTAGGTATTATAATGAGTAGAGGTTCGGATATTAGATATTTATTGGAGCTCATATCTTATTATATATCCAATAAGCCTCTGAATTATTGGATCCTATGTATGAGATCTAATAAGAACTAATAAGATATTATTGAGTAGAGACCTACTAATTTAAGAGGCTTGGTTAGTTGGATGAGGGACTATAGGTACATGGTAACTAAGGACAGATAGGTTCAAAGGATTATTCTCGTATTAGATATTGATAAAATTTTATTTTAATTTATAAAAAATAATATATGAAAATTACTAATTCAAACTTAACAAGATTAATGAGTTATAGTTATCCCATTAAATTAAGTCAAGTTAAAAAAGACCTTAAACAATATGGGATGTGTTACGAAACGAATGCAGCCACTGAGTGATGTGTTGGGCTGGCCTTGTTCGGTCACCGAAATCCAGGGGTGTCCGGTCGTCGCTTGTCGTTGAGATGGGTCCTCGGCATGTCTTGGCCTTGATTCCTGTGAAAAGGCCTGGGTCGAGTTCTTCCCGACCAAGTCCCTTCGATGCTGAAGTCAGTGAATTTTCTCCTCCCCCTCGCCCTGAAGCTAGGTGGGGGTTATATAGGCATGTCTGGAGGCGTACCTCAGTCCAGATGCCGGCGAAGTCGTATAGGGTGGCACTATGCAGGTCGATGCTACACGACGCCATTTTGAGATCTCGGGGATGGCCTGCTCCATGCGTTGCCATCCCGGGATCTCAAGGACAGTCTGCTCCATGTGTCGTCGTCCCGGGATTTTAAGGACGGCCTGCTCCATGCGTCGTCGTCTCGGGATTTCGGGGGTGGCTGCACTTAACCCTGTGATCATGGGCTCGGGTGATGTTGCAGCGTGTTGTTGCCGTCTCATCCAACCCGAGATGGTGGGCCAAACGTGGCAATGCATGCGGGGCATCTTTACGCTGACATGTCTCCTATCGTAGATGTTCCGGGGTCCTCGAGGAGGGGCTCAGGGCATGCTTGGCTTATTCCTTCGACCGTATCATTCGCCATGTGGAGGTTGGCAAGTTGCCTCGCAGCGTTGTTGCTCTTGCGTCGATGGCGATGGAATGGAATGACGCGTCGAGGTGTTGCTTGGATGATCGGGCATGCACCTGAGCCGGTGATCCTGGGCAAACATGGATTGGTGCCCGAGCTGGTGGACTCGAGCACAAATGGACTGGTGCTTGGGCTAGTGAGCTCAGTTGCAAATGGACTGGTGCCCGAGCTGGTGAACTCGGGCACAAATGAACTGGTGCCCGAGCTGGTGAACTCAGGCACGAATGGACTGGTGCCCGAGCTGGTGAACTCGGGAACGAAAGGACCGGTGCTGGAGCTAGTGAACTCAGGCACGAATGGATCAGAGCCCGAGGTGGTGAACTCGGGCACGAATGGACCGGAGCACGAGCTGGTGAACTCGGGCACGAATGGACTGGTGCCCGAGCTGATGAACTCGGGCATGAGCGGACTGGTGCCCGAGCTGGTGAACTCGGGCAGGAATAGATTGGTGCCCGAGCTTGTGAACTCGGGCACAAATAGAATGGTGCCCGAGTTGGTGAACTCGGGCACGAACGGACTGGTACCCGAGCTGGTGGACTTGGGCACAAATGGATGGTGCCCGGGCTGGTGAGCTCGGTCGCAAATGGACTGGTGCCTGGGCCGGTGAGCTCGGGCACGAACGGACTGGTGCCCGAGCCGGTGAACTCGAGCACGAATGGACTGGTGCCCGAGCTGGTGAACTCGGGAATGAATGGATCGATGCTCGAGTTGAGGAACTCGGGCACGAGCGGACTGGTGCCCGAGCTAGTGAACTCGGGCACAAATGGACTGGTGCCCGAGCTGGTGAACTCGGGCACAAACGGACTGGTACTCGTGTTGGTGAACTCGGGCACGAACGGAGTGGTGCCTGAGCTGGTGAACTCGGGCATGTACGGACTGGTGCCCGAGCTGGTGAACTCAGGCACGAATGGACTAGTGCCCGAGCTGGTGAACTCGGGCACGAGTGGACCGGTGTTGGGAAATCCACAAGGGGAGCGACATCACATGCATAGCGGAAGAATAGAAAACAAAACCCCAAATTTCTTATAGAAAGTTTCCATCATCATGTGAAGATCGGTGCATCAAAAACAAATCTGCAAAACTGCACGTGTAAAAGAAGATACCTAGGGAGATCATATATCCCTGAATTCCTACAGATCTGTGGGAGAGGATGAAGGAGGTCAAGCGTCCTCCTCTCTAGCAGTATCCATACGATAGGAATTGTGACGATGCACCTCTCTCTCTGGGGAGAGGAGAACAGGAGGTGGCTACCAAAAGAAACCCTTAGCCTATAGAGCTTTGGTTCCCTCTTATTTATAGAGGCCCCTTATCAACCCTAATGGATCTTTGCCCTATTGGGTATTGGATCTCATCCAATTACCCAAGCCTCTTGGATTAGTGGGTCTCTATCTAATAATCTCTTATTAGCAATTATTGGATCTCATCTCAAGATCCAATAATTCAGGGGCTTAATGGATATCCAATAAGATATGGGGTTCAACGGATATCTCATATCCGAACCTATACTCGTCGCAACACCTACCATATGTGTGTGACCCTCTAGGCCCAATATCGAGCTGGCCATGAGTTGTACTTGTCAGAACTCCTTCTGACATAGTGAATTATTATCTCTATAATAATTCGCCCAACTCATCGATTACGGATGTACCAGGCCACTACGCTGCAGCCCCCAGACAATACAGGGGAATCCAATCCTTTGGACCTATTTGTCCTTAGTTACCATGTATCTATAATCTCTCATCCATCTAATATCCCAGAGACCCTATACCGAGTATGGTGTTGTTAGGCCCATACGGTCTCTCCTTGAGTCTTGCTCTTGTTGGATTCTCCCGGAGAACCCTTTCTCTCTCAATCTGAATAACCTTGGCCAAGGATTTATTTGAGTAAGAACACATGGGATATTCCTCTCATGATATCGAGAGCGGATGATCCTCTATTGACACTCAATAGCCCTCATAAGGTTGGCTACTGTTGAATCTCAGATTTTGATGATGAAGTCAATTGGTAAAATATTTGTTCTAATCTACTTTATCGAGATAAGTATGCAGGAACAACTACGATGAGAAGAAAACATAAAGCGATTGACCGAGGTCAAGTCCGTCGGGGGTTCAAGAGTTCATCGGAAGTCCGAGAGATCTTCGGAAGTGTTGCCAGAACCATCCAAGATCGAATCAGGGGCTTGTCGAAGTTTTCAGAAGTTCATCGCAAAGATCGTCGAAGGTTCGCGGAACTTACCGGGAAGATTCGGAAGCTAGCCGAAGACTCGTTAAGCTCGCCATACAATCCGGGAGTATGTTGGGAGTCCGCTGGAAGCAATCCGAGGGAAGCATCGGAAGCCTACCAGAATCTCGCCGTAAAGCTCGTCGGAAGTTGACTTGAAGAGTGTCGGGTCAAATCACTTCGAGTTATGTTTTTAAGTTCGTAGTTTGCACATGAGTAGAACAAGGATTTAGAAAAAATCCTGCCTAAATTCAGTGGGGGCCAACCGGGCTTCTCTTGGGCCGAGTTGGGCCTTAAACAGGGGTCATTCAGCCTTGGCTGAATGGGCCAAAGCGTTGAACCGCCACTGAAGCGTAGCACCGCCAACTATCTGAGCCAGCGGTAGCACCGCTTGGCTAAGCGGTGTCACCGCCCTTCAATGTGTCGGCCAGACGACACACAATTGACAAGTGGTGGCACCGCCTCGACACCGCTGAACAGAACTCCAATTTGATTTCAAATTTGAAGCCCAAATTTGAATCCCCTTTGGATCTATAAATACCTCCCCTTTCTCAGTTGAAAGGGTACCCTTTGAGAGTTAAAATCTTGAGTTAAAGTCTTTGATTAGTCTTGAAAAGTCTTATCTCTTGCTAAGTGTTCACCTCCTCCTTATTCTTGAGAAATCTTATAAGAGTGTGAACCTCTTGTAAAGGGTTGTAAAAGGGGTATTTGGTCCTTTCCCTTCAAAGGATTTGCTAGTGGAAGAGCGGAGCCTCATCGTGAAGGCTTCAAGAGTGGATGAAGGTCATTTGACCGAACCACTATACATCATTGTGTTCATGAATGTGTGAGTGTTTAGATTTTTGAATCATTTCATTACTCAGCTGCAAGTTGTTTAGTTCCTTGTTATTTCCTTTACTCAAGCAATTACTTTCAAGTTCTCTTTCGTCAAATCGAAATCTTCCTACGAACTTGTGTTTTTGTAAAATCGGTTTCAAAAGTACGATTTTAATCCACTGCACTAATTCACCCCCCCCCCCTCTTAGTGCCTTTTAGATCCTAACAATTGGTATCAGAGCAAGGTTTGCTCTCATATTAGTTTAAAACCCAAGAGAGATGGCCTACTCCGGTATGTAAGAGGGTCACTCCATTACTCGTCCGCCTATGTTTAATGGGTTGGATTATACATATTGGAAGACTCGTATGAGGATTTTTCTCATTTCTATGGACTTCGAACTTTGGAACATTGTTGAAAATGGCTTTGCAAAATCTTCTCTTCTGATGAGTGAGTGGAATGAGTCGGAAAGGAAGATTTTTGCTCTCAATACAAAGGCTATGAATGCCTTATTTTGTGCGCTTGATAAGAACGAGTTTAATCGGGTTTCTATTTGTGAATCGGCATTTGATATTTGGCGCACTCTTGAAATCACTCATGAAGGCACTAGCCGAGTGAAAGAGTTCAAAATCAATATTCTTGTGCATTCCTATGAACTTTTTCGGATGAAACCAAATGAGTCCATTGGAGACATGTTCACCCGCTTTACGGATGTCATCAATGGACTTAAAGCTCTTGGTAAAGGTTTTTCTAATTTTGAATTGGTAACTAAAATTTTAAGATCCATTCCAAAGAGTTGGGATCCAAAGGTTACAGCCAATCAAGAGGCCAAGGATCTTAAAGTATTTTCACTTGAAGAACTTATTGGGTCTCTAATGACCTACGAGATGACGTGCCATGCTCATGAAGAGCTTGAGAACCCCCTTCCAAAGAACAGGAAGGATATGGCACTTAGAATATAAGAAGACCACTTGAAAGGAACATCAAGTGATGAGGACAGTGACAATGACATTGCACTTTTAACTCGAAAGTTTAAGAAATTTATAAGAAAGAATAAATTTAAAAATGACACAAAAAATAATTTAAACACAAAAAGGACCAAGTTATTTGCTACGAATGCAAGAAGCTGGGACACTTCAAGAATGAATGCCCTTAAGCCAAGAAGAAGCAATTCAAGAAGAAAAAAGCTTTGAAGACCACGTGGGATGATTCAAGTGACTCCGAGGTTGAAGAAGCTAGCAACAAAGAGGAGGCAAACTTCGCGCTAATGGCATTAGGAGAAGAGGTTAGTGAGTTATTTAATGAAGAGTTATCTTTCGATGAACTTTCTATTACTTTTCATGAGTTATTTGATGAATGTAGAACTATTAGTAAGAAGTTCAATTTGCTTAAGAAAGAACATGCTTTATTACAAATTAAGTTCAATAGTCTTCAAACCCCTTCTCTACCCCCATGCTCTAAGTGTGAACACTTAGATGCAACAAAAAGGGAGAACTTGCTACTCAAAGAGACCCTAAACAAGTTTAAGGTCGGTAGCAAGGGCTTGGACATGATCCTTGCTAACAAGGGTCACGTCAGAAATAGAAGTGGAATCGAATTTGTGAGTGGTTCTCACCAAAATCCCACCACCTTCATTAAAGGTCCTACATTGCATGTATCACCCCATTTGAAATGTAATTTTTGTGGTAAAACGGGACATGTTGCTTAGAAATGTCCATTTAAGAAAATTAGTCCACAAAAATTGATATGGGTTCCTAAAGGAACCATAAACAATTCAATGTTAAATTACAAATTAAGTAGATCAATTTGTAAGACACCCAAAATCAAATGGGTACCTAAAAATCATCCTCTTTTGTAGACAAACTCACAAGCTAGGAACAAGAAATGGTATCTTGATAGTGGATGCTCAAGGCACATGACCGGAGATCCATCTCATTTCTCTATGCTCACTAGCAAAGAAGAAGGGTATGTCACATTCAGAGACAACAACAAGGGTAAAATTATTGGCAAGGGAACCATAGGTAACAAATCAAGTTTTTTAATTAATGATGTGTTGCTAGTTGATGGTTTGAAACATAATCTTTTAAGCATTAGTCAATTATGCAATAAAGGTTATGTTGTTAGATTTGAATCTAATGTTTGTATCATTGAAAAACCAAACAATGATATATCCATGATTGCTTTAAAACAAAACAATGTCTACACCATAAATATTAATGAATTAAGTAATGAAATGTGTTTTTCGGTTTTGAATGATGATGCTTGGCTTTGGCATAGGAGATTAGGCCATGCAAGCATGAAACTAATTTCTAAAATTTCATCTAGAGAGTTAGTAAGAGGAATCCCAAACATGAAATTCGTTAAGGACAAGGTATGTGATGTATGTCAACTAGGAAAATAAATAAAATCTAGTTTCAAATCAAAAAAATCAAATTAGCACCACTAGACCATTGCAATTGATCCATTTGGACTTATTTGGACCAATTGACATAACAAGCATAGGAGGTAGCAAATATGCCTTTGTAATTGTGGATGACTATAGTAGATACACTTGGACCTATTTCTTGGTTCACAAAAGTGATTGTTTCAAATGTTTCTCTAAATTTTGTAAACTCACTCAAAATGAAAAAGGTATTATGATTTCATCAATTCGAAGTGATCATGGAGGTGAATTTCAAAATCACGACTTCCAAAATTTTTGTGAAATAAACGGATATAATCATAACTTCTCTACTCCAAGAAATCTACAACAAAATGGAGTAGTGGAAAGGAAAAATAGAAGTTTGCAAGAAATGACTAGAACCATGTTAAATGAATATAATTTACCAAAATATTTTTGGGCCGAAACCGTGAATACGACTTGTTATGTTATGAATAGAGTTCTAGTAAGACCATCACTATCTAAAACTCCAAATGAATTATGGAATGATAAAAAACCCAATGTTTCTTATTTTAAAATTTTTGGTTGTAAATGCTTTATTTTAAATGAAAAGGATACCTTAGAAAAATTCGATACAAAATCCAATGAAGGCATATTTCTTGGTTATACCTGTTCACTGGTGAAGCATCTAAGGTATGTCTCCAAACACCTGTTCACCACTTCAATTTGGCCATCGGTTTGTGGGTGATATGTCGTACTCATCTTTAATTTAGTGCCTTGCATCTGGAATAACTTTGTCCAAAATTTACTCGTGAATATCCTATCACAATCACTTACAATAGATCTCGGCATCCCATGTAATTTTATAATATTCTCCATAAAGATTCGAGCAATACTAGAAGCAATGTAGGGATTACGGATGGCACAAAAGTGAGCATACTTTGTAAGGCGATCAACCACGACAAAAATTATACCTTTTCCTTGTGATGAGGGAAGCCCTTCGATGAAATCCATTGATATATCAGTCCATATTGATTCTAGGATGGGTAGAGGTTGTAACTTTCCGGGACTTGCCACTGTCTCACCTTTGTGTCGTTGATATATATCACATTGTGCTACAAATTCAGCAATAATATTTTTCATCCCTATCCAATAAAAATTTTGCTTAATTCTTTTATAGGTTCTAAGGAACCCGGAGTGCCCGGCCGTAGGTGTGGAATGCATCTCTTGAAGGATGGTCTTTATGCAAGTAGAATTTGGCACAAGCACAATGTGTCCTTTATATCGCAAGTCCTTTGAGTCCCAACTGTAATGAGCCATAGAGCTTGGTGCTTCCTTTAATTTTTTTATGATTTTACTTATTTCTGGATTATCTTGCCATTCCCTCCTAATATCCTCAAGGAAGTCGCTGGTCGGAAGTGAAACAGCCGAAAATTCAGCTTGCTCGGGTAGCCGTGAAAGCGCATTTGCAACAACATTATCTTTCCCTTTTTTGTAAGTTATTTCATAATCATATCCAAGAAGCTTTGTTACCTATTTTTGCTGCTCAGGGGAAGATATCTTCTGCTCCAAGAAATATTTTAGGCTTTTATGGTCGGTCTTGATGTGAAAGCGTCGCCCAATTAAGTATGGTCTCCATTTGGACACCGCATGCACAATCGTGAGCATCTCCTTGTCATAAATAGTCATCTTGAGGTGGGAAGGAGATAACGCCTTACTAGTATAAGTGAGGGATCGGCCATCTTGCATTAGTACAGCACCAATTTCTGCTCCGGAGGCATCAGCTTCAATAATAAAAGTCTTGTCGAAGTCGGGTAATGCTAGTACTAGCGTTGTTATCATTGCGACTTTAAGTTCATCGAAGGCGGTGGTGGCTTTGTCCGACCACTAGAAAGCATCTTTTTTTAGCAAGGAAGTAAGGGGTGCATTGATTTTTCCATAGTCTTTCATGAACTTATGGTAGTAACCTGTTAAACCAAGAAAGCTGCGCAGTGATTTTATGTTCCTCGGGGTTGACCAGTTCTGCATTGCTTCAATTTTGGAGGGATCCACTGCCACCCCTTCCTCTGATATGATATGCCCAAGATATTTCACTTTTTGTTGAAGAAAGCTACACTTCATTTTTTTGACAAAAAGAATATGTTCTCGCAAAATTGTCAAAACAAGTCGTAAGTGCTGAATATGACTTTCAAGAGAAGGGCTGTAAATAAGGATATCATCAAAGAAAACTAACACAAACTTTCGAAGATAACTCTGAAAAATATCATTCATAAGGCTCTGGAAGGTGGAGGGAGCATTGGTGAGACCAAAGGGCATTACCAGAAATTTATAGTGACCGTTGTGCGTTCGAAAGGTAGTTTTCGGTATGTCTTCTTCGCACACTCGTATTTGATGATACCCGGATCGAAGGTCCAACTTTGTGAAGACTCGTGCTCCCTTTAATTCATCAAGCAATTCATCTACTACTGGAATAGGATACTTGTCCTTGACGGTTATGTCGTTGAGAGCTCGGTAATCAACGCACATTCGCCATGTTCCGTCTTTCTTTCGTACGAGGAGCACTGGTGAAGAGTAGGGGCTGCAACTTGGCCGAATAACTCCTGTTTCAAGTATCTCTTTTACAATCCTTTCTATTTCATCTTTTTGGAGATGTGGATACCGATATGGTCGAGTATTTGCTGGAGGTTTCCCTGGAAGAATCGGTATACGATGATCATGCCGTGATTAGGAGGTAGGCTCGCGGGTTCACAAATATATCTGAAAATTCAGCAAGCAAGGGAAGTAGGTTTGGATCTTCAAATTTGGTTGGCTCTCCCTTAGATTGCTGCTCAAGTTATACCAAAAAGCTGCTGCATGCTTTGTGCAAAACTTTCTCCATTCGTTATGTGCAAATTGTCGTTACGTCGCCCCCACGTTTCCCGTACAGTATCACTTGTTTCCCCTTGCTGTAAAATTTCATAATTAATTTTAAAATTTTTTAGAAAATATCACCTAATGTCGTCAACCATTTGATGCCAAGCATGACCTCATAATCATCGAGAGAGAGGAGGAAAAAATCTGCAATTATCTCTTGGTCCTGCAGCAACAGTTTCACCCGTGGGCACTTACGATCACACTTCAAAATTCGTCCATCTACGACTTTAACATCGAACCTACTACAATTCTCAATAGGTAAGGCCATCCAGACAGCAACCTTGCTGTTCATAAAATTATTAGTACTCCCGGTGTCAATAACAACGGTGATCGGTTGTTGCTTCAGAAATCCTCCCACTTTTATTGTTTGCGGGTTCGCGTAACCGACAAGGGCATGCATCGTAATATCAATTGGCTGTTGTTCTTCATCCGTGACCTCTTCCTCATGCTCCTGGACCTCCTCCTCTATGTCTTCAAGAGGTTCAATCAATAGGAGGTGGCCTCTTTTGCAGTGATGATCGCGGTTCCACGGCTCGTCGCAATGCCAACAAAGACCCTTTGCTGATCGGTCACGTAGTTCTTCTCTTGTCAATTTTTTGGGCAGCGAAGGATGGCTGGGAGCAGAAGGGGGTTTATATGTTGAGGTTCTAGGAGTGGTTCTCATCCTCCAAGCATCTTGGTTGAGTCGTTCTTCTTGTATTCGGGCAAAAGAAATCGCAGCCATCATGGTACGGGGCTGTCGCGCCTTAACTTCCCCTTTTATCTCTGGCTTGAGTCCTTCGATAAATGTTCCTAACAATTGACGGTCAGTCCAATCACGAGCAAGGTAGGATAGCTTCTCAAACCAGGTTTGGTACTCTTGAATCGTAGAGGTTTGTCGAATCTTTGTGAGTTGGCCGTCGATATTTTCATACTTCGTATGTCCGAAATGGTTCAGCAGTGCATTCTTAAATTGATTCCATGTCAGAGCCCCATGATTATATTCCAGCCAATTGTACCATTGAATAGCATCTCCTTCAAGGTGAATGACAACAATCTCCACCATAGCATTATCCAACGTTCGGTAGTAGCGAAAGAAACGTTCTATGCACGAAATCCACCCCGCTGGGTCTCCTTCTTCCCATCGTGGGAGGTCCACCCTCATGCGTGGCTGAAGCATGTCCGAGGGTTGTCCCTCCTTCTCTGGGGTCCTTTCTAAATTCTCTCCTTGTTGCAGTTTGGTTGGACTCGATGGTTGTCCAATTCTGAATTCTGCAAACAAAGCGCGCAATTTGTCTTCCAAGCGCGATTCAAGCCGTGATTCAATCCGAGATTCTCATGCTTCAAATTTGGCATCAATTGGATCTTGAGAAGCCATAGCATATGTCTGTAGATCAGAGATGCCCTTGTCTTTTTTCTATTGACGGGTTAATGGCATGTCGTGGTGGAAGGTTCGGACAATAGATCGGTGATTGAAGGGTTCAGCGGTAATGGTTTACTGTATTGGGCTGTGGTTTTTGATGCTGTTAGGGTTATGAAACTAGGTTATGATGGCTACATCTTGAGGCTAGAGAGATGCCCTAAAGACGTCTTGGCTTGTGGCAGCAAGGTGGCTATGGTTTGGTAGGTTACGGAGAAGAAAAAAGGACATAGGTGCAATACCAGATTTTTCATAGAAAAAATTCCAGCAGTAAAGATGTAATTTTTTTCAGAAATTTTCAAAAGAGATTCAAGTAAAACTCAAAGGGGATCTACTGATAAGGAAGAGGTAATACTGTAAAAAATTTCGTAGGAAGAAACGACAGCAAGAGGTTTGGCAAAATTGAGAATCACAGAGAGGTCTTATAGCAGATTTTTACATCTAAAGTGCAGCAGTTTGGACGTAAAAGATAAGTGATTTATATTGAGAATTTTTCGACAAAACTAAAGGGAAAACCACTGTTAGGAAGTGTCAAAGCCATCGTAAAAATTTCATAGGGATTTGGATAGAAAAAGCGTAGTAGCAAGATAAAAAAGGCAGTGCTATGCGGTTGAAATTCTGCAGTACGACTTTCGTTGTAGAGATGAAAACTTTACGACGAAAAGTTTATGCAGCAATATGGAACAAATTTTTGGGATTTTTTGAATAAAGATAACTAAATTGCAGCAGCAGTAAGGTAGATAACTAGAACCTGTTGCAATTCACGGGAAAATCAAAGGATGATCTACGGTGGTGGAGATGACGACGAAATTCAGCGATGATCTTCTAAGCAATTGTGGGAATTGCTTTGCGTGGTTGTGGAGGGCTGGTGGATGGCTGTGGAAGGGTAGCGAGACGCCAAGAACGCTACTCTGATACCAAGTGTTAGAACCCTCCACAGATTCTAAGCTTGGGGTTGATCTCTATAGGGGATCGGCCTCCTTGGAACTCTATAGGGGTTCCTTCCTCCAAGTTGCTGCTTAAAGGCTACTAAAAGATTGATCTCTTCCTTGATTAAAAGAGGATGAATACATGGCTATTTATAGGGCTTCTAAGCCCCAACTCCTAATAGGACTCTTACTTAAGACTCCTACTTCTAACCAACTTCTAATTAGGACTCCTTCTCTAGTAGGATTCCTAATTCTAATAGGACTTTTTCCCTAATAGGACTTCTACTTCTAATATGACTCTTTTCCTAATAGGACTCCTACTTCTAATAGGACTCTTTTCCTAATAGGACTCCTACTTCTAATAGGACTCTTTTCCTAATAGAACTCCTACTTCTAATAGGACTCTTTCTCTAATAAGACTCCTTTTCTAAGAAGCAACCTAACCCTAACCTAGCCGGCCTCTTCACCTCTTTAATAGGGGTCGACTAGATAGGATTTACATGAATGCTCTTATCAATGAAACTAAATTAGGACTCTCATAGTTAGAGTCCTAACACTGACCACGTGCTCCGAAGCTGCCAAATAAAGGCCCAAGACTTCGCCTGGTCGGGGCGAGACAAGTCAGGGGAGTCGTTCGAGGTAGGTCTTTATTCTGCCGAAGGCGTCCTCGCATTCTAGGGTCCATTCGAAGTTGTCCGCTCGGCGCAAGGCCCGAAAGAATGGAAGGCATTTGTCTCCCGAGCATGATACGAACCTCTCGAGGGCTGCTAGCTTTCCTGCTAGGCGTTGTACCTCTTTTACCGAGCGCGGAGATTGCATCTCCGTTATGGCTTGTACTTTCTCCGGGTTGGCGTTTTTCCCTCTCTGGTGAATGACGAAGCTGAGGAACTTTCTCGATCGGACCCTGAAGGTGCACTTTGTCGTATTGAGACACATATTGTACTGTCTAAGGGTTCGAAAGGTTTCTGCCATGTCGGTTAGGTGGGTTGCGGCCAACCTACTTTTGACAATCTTGTTATTGACATAGACTTCCATGTTTCTCCCGAGTTGGGACTTGAACATTTCATTAACCATCCTCTAATAAGTGGCTCCGGTGTTCTTCAGACCGAATGGCATGACTCGATAACAGTAGACCCCTTTGTCGGTGATAAACGTGGTGTGCTCTTGGTCTTGTGGCACCATGCAGATTTGGTTGTAGCCCGGGAATACATCCATGAACGTAAGAAGCTCATGGCCCACGATTGCATCGACCAGCTGATCTATCTTCGGGAGGGGATAATAATATTTGGGGCATGCCCGATTGAGATCGGTTTAGTTAACGCACATCCTCCAGCTTCTATTATATTTTTTACGAGGACTACATTAGATAACCACTGTGGGTATTTCACCTCGGTTATGAATCCGGCATCGAGCAGTTGGTCGACTTTGCAATTAGTCACTTGCTGCCGCTCCGGGGTGAATCTCCGAGGCTTCTGCTTGACCGAGCATGCCTCGGGATGGATGTTCAGATGGTGTTGCGCCACTCTAGGGTTGATCCCTAGCATGTCCTTCGGGGACCAGGCGAAAATGTCGGTATTTTCCTTTAAAAACTCCACCAGCTAGACCTGGTCAGCTTCTGGAAGCGTGGCTCCGATCTTGATGACCCGGTCTGGTCGATCATCCTTCAGGGGGGACCTCGACAAGCCACTCGGTCGGCTGTGGATGAGCAAGAGTTTTTGGGTTGTCCCGAGGGTCGAAGTCGGTCGGATCGGGTCGCGTCCTCTTTGGCATTGACATGGCCATCAGATAACACTTCCTGGACTCCTTAGGATCGCTCCGCACCACCCCGACTCCTGATGAAGTCGGGAATTTCATGGCCTGGTGATAGGTGGAGACGACCGCCCTTATCTTGTTGAGGGTCGATCACCCGAGGATGACATTGTATACCGAGGGTAGGTCGACCACCATAAAGGCGACCATCACCGTCTTTGTTCTAGGTTCGTTCCCCAAGGTGACGGGAAGGGAAGTCATCCCAAGGGGGGAGATTGGCTCCCCAGTGAAATCAGTAAGTGCGGTCGTCATACGGGAGAGATCGTTGTCCGTGAGACATAGCTTCTTGAAGGTGTCGAGGTATAGAATATCGACAAAACTCCCAGTGTTGACCATCACCCTCTTCACCTTAGCATTGGCGATGCGAATGGAGACCATCAGAGCATCGTCATGGTCCGAGAACTCCGCTCCCTCCGTACCGAATTTGATTTCTTCCTCGGGAGCTTCTCCATCGTGCTCCATGCATATGCCTTCCTGGCGATGGAATTGCTACCGCCCGACGCTGGTCTGCCAATGATGACATTGATTTGTCTCTCGACTGGACCCTGGGGCTGAGGTGGGGACTCCCTTGGTTTCTTGAGGAAGCGTCCGAGATGCCCCCGTCGGATCAACTCCTCAATCTGGTTCTGTAAGTCTCGGCAGTCCTCCGTGTTATGGTCGTAGTCCCGATGGAACCTATAGTACATAGATCGGTCTTTGTTAGTATCTTTCACTAGGTTGGGTTCCCATAGGAGCCCCTTTTCTTGGATTTGAAGGAAAATTTCAGTTCGAAAAGCATTCAGGGGGAGCCTTGGGTGCGGCAGCTTGGGACGGTCAATCATCCTTCGGGGTGGTTCCGGGAACGGCCTCGGGGCCGTTGCCCAAGCGAGGTCCCTCCTGGACCTCTTGCTATCCTCACGCTGCCCCGCCACTAGGGCTTCGACGGCGACATGCTGGTTGGCGCACTGGAGCATTTCGGGGACTATCAACAGTGGCCTCTCCACCAAAGACCAGAAAAGTCTGGAGGGACGTAACCCCATCAAGAAGGCCTGCATGACCAGGGATGGATGGGCCTTAGGCATCCCCCTAGCCTCGGTAGGGAAGCGCGCGATGAACTGTGAGAGTATCTCGCCGTCTCGTTGGGCTAGTGCGAGGAGTGCGACCATGGAGGGTCTCGGTCGTTTGCTAGCCATGAAGTCCTATTCGAGCCCCCGCGCTAGTTGCTCAAACGAAAAGATGGAGTCTGGCCGTAGCCGACTGAACCACATCCGAGCCGACCCTCTAAGGGTAGTAGGAAACGCCTTGCACATCAAGGCATCGGATGTGCCGTAGAGGGCCATCTGGGCCCGGAAGGCGGCAACGTGCTCTATGGGATCTGAGCTACCGTCGTATGCTTCAAGGGCAGGGAGTCTGAAGTTGAGGGGGACTGGCTTGTCCTGTATCTCAAGGGGTGAAGGGGGATGCTCCCGAGATGTCATCCCTGACTTCCCCCTTGGTCCTGCGGAGCTCTCGCTGGAATTCATCCAAACGCCGATTCACTATGTTGAGTTGGACTTTAAATGTGTCATCAGCTGAGTTGGTGGACACTGTATCATGCTCGGGAAGTAGCATGTTGGTCGAGGGGAGACCGTGGACGCTCAGTTCAGGAGTCATTCCGCGACCCCCAGGACGTCCTTCGGCTTCCTCTAGTGGCTGATAGTGCGTGGCTAGATTCGTCGGGGGATCATCGAGGGGCTCTGGGATATAAACGAATGGGCTCAACGCCTGGGGTCCCACGAGGCGCACGAGCTGCGGGATGAGGGGGACGACTGCTTGGATCATCCCAGTCGGAGCTTGGACCTGCCTCGACAAGTCGAGGAACACCTCGGGCAAGACAACCGAGGGCGCTGGGATGTTCCCAGGGGGTGATAGACCGAGATCGTTGAACAGTCGCCCGCAGAGCACTCCGGTCTGATTGGGCGCCTCCTCCGATCGAGCAAAGAGAGATTGGTCCCGAAACGGGGATGGGGGTAGTAGGTTGCCCTTCAGTCAGGCAGGCTCCCGGGTTGGTCATGGGACACTCCTGCAAGATCGGTCCTCTTTCTAGTGTCAAAAATGTTACGGAATGAATGCGGCCACCGAGTGACATATCGGGCTAGCCTTGTTCAGTTGCCGAAATCTAGGGGTGTCCGGTCATCACTTGTCGTCGAGATGGGTCCTCGGTGTGTCTTGGCCTTGATTCCTGTGAAAAGGCCCTAGGTCGGGTTCTTCCCGACCAAGCCCCTCCGATGCCGAAGTCAGTGAATTTTCTCCTCCCCCTCACCCTGAAGCCAGGTGGGTGTTATATAGGCATGTCTAGAGGCGTACCTCGGTCCAGATGCCGACGAAGTCATACAAGGTGGCACTATACAGGTCGGCGCTATACGGTGCCATTTCGGGATCTCGGGGATGGCCTGCTCCAAGCGTTGCCATCCCGGGATCTCGGGGATGGTCTACTCCATGCGTCGTCGTCTCGGGATTTCGGGGACGGCCTGCTCCATGCGTCGCCGTCCCGGGATTTCAGGGGTGGCTGCTCGTAACCCTGTGGTCGTGGGCTCAGGCGACGTGGCGGCGTGTGGTTGCCGTCTCATCTGACCCGAGATGGTGGGCCGAACGTGACGATGCATGCGGGGCATCTTTACACTAACGTGTCTCTTGTCATGGATGATCCCAAGATACCCCCTACCAGGATGAATTCACGAACCCAGGTTCATACTCTTCTAATTATTATCAATATGAGTTTAACTTGATATATAATGTGAAACTAATCGGGATCTTAGTTATATATCTATCTACGTCACATATATAAATGTTTTCTATCAATACAACTGCTGTCGTGCATATTATGACTTGCAAATTATTCTCTCATCTAATTTGAGCTCTAATAAATACTGTTGTTATATTTTGATAATTCAAACTAATTACATGTACATTAGATGTATTTTTTTCTTTTAAAAATAAAAAAGCATGAATATCATATATATATATACATATATATATATATATATATATATATCCTTGCAAACTTTAAGATAATTCACCTATATAACTTCAATTAACATTTATCCAAAAGATCCAGGTTAATTATATCGAACCATTATTACCAATATTAGTTCTATTTAAAAAAATTAAAGAACACAAGATACCTCGAGAGAGAGAGTCATTGATATCAATCAGTCATCGGTGACTATATATATATATATATATATATATATATATATATATATATATATATATATATATATATATATATATATATATATATATATAGAGAGAGAGAGAGAGAGAGAGAGAGAGAGAGAGAGAGAGATTGGCTTTTTGCTTGTTGTGTATCCTGTCAATTAAATGGAAGCAAAAGCACTTGTCGTCGAGAGGCCAGTGTGCCGCCGGCGGAAAGTGCTCAAATTCCACAATGTCGGCTTCAATCAATCGTGTCGTATGCAATTGTTTGTAGGCTTCCTAAGTGCTGCATAAGGACGAAGGAAACAGTAGTGGGATATGCCGAGTCATGGTGGTCCTCTCACCAAATTGGATTGAAAGAACTCTCCACTCCACCATCTTTGGTTGATTTCTACGGGGGAAAAGCTCGTTAATTAGATTCATCCAACAAATAATCATATAACTTTTTATATAAAGACTTTTTTTAACCCTAAAATAAAATATTTTTATGAGTTATAAAAAATATTCTGACATCAGTCATAAATTATCAGTTGGTTGTCATCAAGAAACTGATGTGTAAGGTAAAACAATATTTGTTTGATGTAGTAGAGGGCTAAGCACGCAGTCGATACCTCCTTAGTTATTCGTCGCTAACTCGATACTACACGTGGTAATACGGATCAACGTCGTGCCACAGGAGTTCAGATAGGTCAATCTGCGTCGCTAGAAGTTGCACGACTTAGCCATTTGCATGAATGCATCGTAGGAGGTACGGGCGACCCCTACAACCACAATTGTCTTTGACCAGTTTCGTAAGTATAAAAATCAATCTCCAACACTTGAAGAGAGGACTAGTCTCAAAAAATCCCACTTGATATAAATCTAATTCCTTACAACTAACTTAAGCTTTAGAGGGGTCGGGTTGAAAATCTCACTCGATGTCGGCCTATCATGCAAGACCCCGATGGATATTACATCTACTTCAGCTTTACTTCAAAATAATATTGAAATGGCCCTCGCCAACCCTAGTCCATCCTCAACCACTCCATCCCTCCTTTGAAAAGATTTACTTGAACGATCTTAAGCTCTTGAGATAAGACCTAATCATAACGACTACTGATCTACGACGTCAAGTTGTTATTAATGAGTAATATCATATCAATTGACTTTGATTAACATTAGGATTTTTACACTGTCCTAATTGGATTATTATTAAGCCATCTTGAGAATTAATGGTGAGACAACCCATTCAATTATAATAAAAAAATGTTAGCTGTATGGTTCAGTTTGAAAATTTAAAATAAAAAAGAAAATTCAAAATAAATCGAATTGGACACGCATTTGGTCTCCAGCAAGATAATGCCTCTCTTTTTCAGTTTTATATATCATCCCACTTCAAAGTTTACATTCCAAATAAAAATATATATATTATTAGGACTAGATTAAACTAGTTATGACATCAACATGATGCTTAAGTATCATTATAATATAAAATTTATAATTTAATTATTAAGAAATATTCATATGCGGATGAAGATTATTAACTAATAAATAGTTTCTCAAGATTCGATATATATATATATATATATATATATATATATATATATATATATATATATATATATATATATATATATATATATATATATATATATATATATATGATTTGTCTCGCAGCCTAATAAATTTAAATTTCTGAATTGATCTGATAACAAATTGATATATGATATATCTTTATGAATAAGAGAAAAATAGCTGAGCTATATATAAAGAAAATTTTGAGTTAAATTAATATCTAATTTGTGTTATTCAATTTGATATATATATATATATATATATATATATATATTAATTCTGATCCGTTTCATTTGAATTCTTAGGATTAATTCTTATCTTAGGTTGATACTTTTCTGGACCACCTCATGCGTACATTAGTTGTGTTGTCGGGACCGTTCGCATCACGTTAGAAGACACGTCATTCTTTCAATAATGGCATCTCCAGTGGGCAGCACACAGACGCGTAGTTCATTGGCCGAGCTGTTCGCTCGCCTATAATTACGTGGCTCACCGGCAGAGGATACCGATATCATCAGCATAAGCTACGGCTGCTCTTCTCGCAGCTCCATTCAGTGACCATGTATCCTTCCAAACCAGACGCCGACTTCGGCCCGCCGACGACGGGCGTCCCGGTGACTGCACCTCCGGGGACTTTCCAGGTCCAGTCTCAGGCGATCGGGCCGTGGTCGACCGGCCTCTGCGACTGCTGCGACGACGTCGGCAACTGTAATGAGTTCCTCTTCCTTCAGTCCTTTCATGCACGCACAACACTCGGTACTGATACGTCACACGCACTTCTGCAGGCTGCATCACATGCTTCTGCCCGTGCTTCACGTTCGGCCATATCGCGGAGATCATCGACAGAGGATCCACCTGTAAGTATACGAACCATTGCATCCATCTTTCTCATCTGCTTAAATACTGCAATCATTCGTTGATGTGTGTATACATACGCGAAGCATGTGGGGCTAGTGGAGCTCTGTACGCGCTCATACTGTGTGTGACGGGATGCCAGTGGTTGTACTCCTGCTTCTACCGATCCAAGTTGAGAGGGCAGTATGGGCTGAGAGAGGAGCCCTGCGCGGACTGCCTCGTCCACTGTTGCTGCTGCGAGCTGTGCTCTCTCTGCCAGATGCACCGAGAGCTCAAGCGACGCGGCTTCGACATGAACATAGGTTCTCTCTCTCTCTCTCTCTCTCTCTCTCTCTCTCTCTCTCTCTCTCTCTCTCTCTCTCTCTCTCTTCTTCTTGGTTGAACTGTAATTACCATGCTTTCTTCCAGGTTGGAGTGCAAACATGGAGAGGCAGGGACAAATTGCAGCCTTACCACCGCCGGTACAAGATATGACTCGTTGATCTAGATATGCGTATTCATCTATGCACTGTATTCTAAGTTTATATATATGTATATATATGTATATATATATGTATACATATATATATACATATATATACATATATATACATATATATACATATATATACATATATATATATATATAATTATCGGCACGAGGAATAAAATATATGGATTTAGGATCGTGTGAAATGTATTGCGACAGTATCGATGCTACTTACCTCTATGTTGACAGAGTCTTCCACTCAACAATAAAGCATATAGTCATCGATCTTCATTTTGCTTATAATCAGGTTTGTCAGAAAAAATTTAATGTAAATCATGTACATAGTATCGATCAACTCATAGATTCCTTGACAAAGTCACTATCGTACTAACTACTTACATCGTTTCAAAATTGGTATCCATGATGAAATGCCAATCTTGTGGTGCATATAAGAAAATCACAATTGAATAATGAGTGATTGTGATCCCAACATTTAACGGAAGCCACAACTATACAAATCAACTGATTGGTTATTCAACTGCAGAAGTTACACTTATAATAATCTTTCACTTAGTGTATTATATCTAAGTTAGGAAGAAAGATTATTGTAATTACATTTGATTTAGGACCTTCGAAGGTCTTGCAACCTGTATAAATTGCTGTGTACAATAAAACACTGAAACATGCAAGCATTATTTCTCCTTATCTGCATTACAATACTATGACATTTTTATAAAGAGGTATAATATTTGTTTACAAGGGTGAATTTGACAAGATGAAATCATCCTACCTATTAGTTTCCACATATATTTTTTTGTTTTGCTACTTGAATTGATGAACAAAACTTTGTGCAGCTCTCCATGTCCATTGACATAAAGCATTACAACTGTTGTATCTTGTGATGGATTATCGATTATAACCAATAATGAGTTATGTAATATAACCTTAGGATGGATTTTTACTGTGATTTTATATTTTAATTTACATATTAATTCTATTAATCATATTTAATGTAGTTTTGACTTACAACTCTAACATCAAGACATGTTCGCGTTATATGCTATTTAATCAAATCCATTGTAGCTTTGTAGACAGATTAAAATATTTCCTTTCATAATCCTCATATTATTATTTGTTAATGCATGGATGTCGTCGACTGTTCAATACGTCCTGCCTTGGTCCAATCTAGGCACAAGATGTCATATCTCATATTTATAAAATATATATATATTCTATTAACTAGAAAAATAACCATATCTTCTTGGTAAGATCACAAGTATCTTCCACTCAAGTTTCAAATCTATTACAAAGTTATAGATTACACTGAAAATAAATATAAGATAAAAACATTTCAACAACTACATATGCTGGTAGGAACCTCAAAAAAATCATAAAAGTAATCTAGCATTCGTGAAACAAATATCAATAATTTAATAAAAAATAATAATATATCGATTCATCATAAAACTTATGCATAAAAAAACGATAATAATTTCTTAAGCAAAATCATACATTAGTCACATGCAACATATACATAATAACTAGACAACAAAGGCGTATATCACACCCGATATTGTACTCTCCTAATAGCGGATGGAGAGACATACTCTACTGGATGGATTCCTCCCAATAGCGGATAGAGATAATCCATATCGCACTCCCAATAACAAATAAAGTGGTTTCTCTCACTCGCCCAAGTGGGGACACGTTCCTCCCAACAGCGGATAGAAGGACTATCTAACCATCACGTCTAACTGTCCACTAATGTCATATCTGCCCTCGATAAGGATACATAAACATTCATGATCATTCATTCATTCATTTACATATACATCCAAAAAATAGTATAATCAAATATTATAAAAGATCATGTTTTATGTATGATCTACTAGACTATGTCTATTGATGGCTCCGCACTATGATGGGGTCATAGCTCATTTCACAGGTTGTACTTCTAATGTAGATCATTAGCCTGGTTACATCTACAACATGGTTACAATCGTATCAATATCATAAACTTAAGAAAAGTAAAAAACCAATAATCATTTTCAAGTGATACCTTCAAGTAAAACCTTTAAATTCATCAAATCATAAAGGCTTAAAATATCAATCTCTCAATAGTCCTCAATCAACCAAAACCCTAATTAGAATAGCTTAATTGACTTAAACCAAATTTAATTCAATTATAACCTAACAAAACTAACCTCAAATCCTTATAGAACCGGTCTGGAATCATCCTAGATTTATCTAATTTTGATTTGATTGATCTCAATTAGGTCACGTAGGTTTGAATTAGTCAAGTTAGTCTGAAATCACCCTAAACTGAGCTTAATCGATCAAGCATGTCTGATTTAGTCAATCAAAGCGCTCAAATCAATAAAGGAAGAGGAAATCAGACTATATCATATAGTGCTAGCCCAAACTAAACTAACCAACTTGAGTCTTGGATAGGTCACATGTGCTACACATGCTTGCCCTGAGTAATAGGTTAAGTTGAGGTACAACGAGCTAGATAGAGAATGTTAGGATCTAGAGCGGCACTAAGAGAAGGGGGTGAATTAGTGTAGCGGATAAAAATAGTCAATTTAAACTGATTTCAGAAAACTTGTGCGTTGAGAGAGTTTCATTCGATAAAAGTGATTTCGATAAGGAAGATTAATTCGAGTGAATATACAAAAGAGTGGAGGAGAGAATGGACGAGAGCAGAGAAGTAAAGAATAGAATGCAATAATTAAAACTTACATACCAAAAGAAGAATACAATAATTTATAGTGGTTTGGTCAAATGACCTATGTCCACTTCCGAAACCTCTTCCAATAAGGTTCCCGATTTTCACCATTAATCCTTCTTGAAGGGGAAGGATCAAACACCCCAATTTATAGAACTTGCAAGTGACTCACTCTTTTATAGAAATTTTACACTTGTGAATTCGGGAGATGAACACTCAAACTTTTGAAAGTAATTTCGCTAAATTTTTGACTTAGTTCTTATCACTTCTTAATGTCCTTAGGTAGCTGAGAAGTAATTGGTATTTATAGCCTCAGTTGACTTCAAAAATGGAGCCAAAAAAGGTAACATCCCGGATTTTTGAGTATTGATAGTACCATAGCTTGTCACTGACAGTACCACCGCTAGTTGACCCTAGTTCTATCAATGTACTAGATGGTACCACCACCTAGTCTGGTAGTACTATCGCTTGACAAAGTCTCCAGCTCTGTGGAGGGGTGGTATCGTCGCTTGTTAGGTGGTACCACCGCTAACCTGGGCGATACCACCACCTAGTGCACCTAGGAATATATTCCCTCGATAGTTCCACCGCTCTAGTCTGGTGGTGCTACCGCCAAACATGGTCTAGCACTTTTAGATGAGCCTTGAATCCGGCCCAATCCAGTTAGTTTATGGGCCCAGTTGCTTATCAGAGTTAAAAGATTAACATTTAATCCTAACCCTAATTACATGCTAACTATGAAATTGAAAATATATTCTAAGCAAAAATGTAAACTAACACATCAAGTCTTCTTCCGACGAGCTTCCGGTAAACTTTCGGTGGACTTCTGACACACCCTCGGATATCTTCTGGTGGACTCCCAGTAGGCTCATGGACTTCGTGACAATCTTGGTGAGTTCTGACGAGTCTTCTTAGCAAGTGATAAGACCCCTTATGGTTTTATCATGAAAGAAATAAAAGAAGCGAAGAAGATACGAAAGAAGTGAAAGAAAAGGAGATAAATGATTGCTTCGAGGGGATCGACCTCCTTTAATCACTTCAAGGGGATCGACCTCCTAGGGTTTGCCAAACGGCTAAGATAACTTTTTCATTCTTTGATGAAAATAAATAAATACAACCCTATTTATAGAGTTCTACCTAGAGTCCACTAGGACTTGGACTATTAATAATAAATAAATATTAAATAAACTCTTATTCGACTCTTCTTGTACTAAACACAACTCAATAAATATTATTTAAAAAATTAAAAAATAAAAGGATTGTAATAGTTCCATCTCCTTCAAATCAGCCTTGTCCTTAAGATTGAGCGACATCAAATATGGGGAGCTTCTCTTTCAGCATAAGATATTTGCGGTGCATCATAACTCATTGATCAAGTAAGTACGGCCTCCACTTTTTGATAGTGTGAGCAACAAGTCGGCCTTTTAGTATAGTAGTCATTGCAGTCTTCTGCATAACCCTCTTCATCCGATGGCTAGTAGCAATTGTGGCCTTACTTCTTCGTCTTTCCTTTAGGATAACCACTTTGAAGTCTTCCAAGGGTAGCAAAAAGAAATCCAACAATAGTTTTTGGCCCTGTATAATCAGTTTTATCTTTGAACATTTATTGTCACAAGTTAAAGTTCGTCCATTAGTGATATTTACTTCAAATTTATGTTAGAACCCTCCGCGGATTCTAAGCTTGGGGTTGATCTCTATAGGGGATCGGCCTCCTTGGAACTCTATAGGGGTTCCTTCCTCCATGGCTATTTATAGGGCTTCTAAGCCCCAACTCCTAATAGGACTCTTACTCAAGACTCCTACTTCTCACCAACTTCTAATTAGGACTCCTTCTCTAGTAGGATTCCTAATTCTAATAGGACTTTTTACCTAATAGGACTTCTACTTCTAATATGACTCTTTTCCTAATAGGACTCCTACTTCTAATAGGACTCTTTTCCTAATATGATTCCTACTTCTAATAGGACTCTTTTCCTAATAGGACTCCTACTTCTAATAGGACTCTTTTCCTAAGACCTAACCCTAACCTAGCCGGCCTCTTCACCTCTTTAATAAGGGTCGGCTAGATAGGATTTACATGAATGCCCTTATCAATGAAACTAAATTAGGATTCTCATAGCTAGAGTCCTAACAATTTATCACAGTCTTCAATACGGTAGGCTAATAGGTCAGCAACCTTATAGTTCATGAAATTGTTAGTGCTACCAGTATCAATCAAAACTGTAACAGGTTGACGTTCTAAAATTCCTTCAACTTTCATAGTTTGTGGGTTAGAATAGCTAGCTAATGTATGCACTGTATGTGTAATATGTTCAACATATTTATTAGAATTTATACTTTCATGATCGAAGTCAGCTTCCGGTTTCTCCCCAATTGGTTCAATCACTAGAAGTTACCCTTATTTACATCGATACTCCTTACTCCACTTTTCATCATAGTGTCAGCATAAACCCTTTGCTAATCTTTCCTTGAACTCTTCTTAGGTTAATCTTCGGGTGTGAGGGTTTCGGCTGGGAATAGATGGGGCTGGTGGCTCACTGATCATTTGTTTGTGATCACTTCTATTTCGATGATTTTTCCGATTGATTTTTTCCTCATGTAGATATGCAAATGAAATTGTAGCTATCATAGTGTGAGGTTATTGAGCCTTAACTTCACATCTGATATCTAGATTAAGCCCTTTAATAAATGTACCCACTAACTATCGTTCATACCAATCTGTGGCTTGATTTGACCATCGTTCGAATTTGTCCTGATATTCTAACACTGTAAAAGTCTAACGAATTTTAGCGAGCTGTCCATCTTATTGAAACTTACTAAAGTTCTCCAGTAAGCTTCTTTTGAATTCATTAAGGGTCTCTTGTAGTCGGTTTTCAATTCTGGTTTCCAATGCTTCAATTTGGGCCTTAACTGATTCTGTCGCTGCATTGGGTGAGAGCACCACACGATGGAAGGTGGTGGCGTTGGTGTAATTTGATGGCAACCGACGACTGCGACAAGAAGAAAAGCAAGAGTGAGGCAGCGATGGGATGCGGCTATGATGGTTGCTCTCATTGCCGATAGCGAAGAGGGAAGGAAATGATAGTGACTGTGATGGTTGCGGCTGCGACTGTTGCTGCGGACATGGCTGTGGCAGTTACTATCGATGCTACCAGCAAAGAGGGGATGAAATGGCGATGGTTGTGGCAGCTACTGTGAACAAGGCTACGGAGGTTACTATCGAAGCCAGTGGAGAAGAGGAAGTGGTGATTACAACCGGTGGCTACGGCGATGACAGCAAAGAGTGCTCTGCTTCTGTCGCACCACAGAAGGGAATGCTAGTGCTGCAAGGGCTCAGCGGCTAGCAGCGGTGGTGGCGCGATTGGGAGCAGCAGCGGTGATAGTCGCTGTGATGATGGTGCGACTGGGGTGGCACCACCGAGGGTTGGGTCAGAAAGTAGTGGTGGCCCTTCTCGCGCTGTAGTAGTCGGTGGGATGATCACATGACCGGAGGCTGCGATGGTGGTGGTCGCAGGCCAGAGAGTTGCGACGACGGGGTTGCATGGTGGGGGGAAGGAAAGAGCAGCGACAGTAGTGGATGTCGAGGTCGGCGGTTGCATTCTTCTGCCCTTTTTCTTTCCTGCGTTCTTCTGCTCTGTTTTACCATAGAACAGGGGTGGTTGCGGTTGTAGATCGCTGTGGCTGAGGCAGTGAGGAGGACGAGCGCCGGGGGTTGGATGGCAGCGACATCGTGGGGATGGCAGTGACGTCATGGGGAGTATGCTGGAAGAGTTCCAAGCAAGATACTACTACTGACTCGACCATAGAGGCAGAGTACATTACTGCAGTAGAGGCAATAAAGAAGGGAGGAGTTCGAATGAAGTAGTTTATCATAGATCTGGGAGTCGTGCCGAGCAACGAGGAGCTGATTCCCTTATATTGCAATAACTAGGGGCGATTGCTCAAATAAGGGAATCCAGGTCTCATTAGAAGTGTTCTGAGGAGGTTCTAGCTTATTAGAAAGATCGTGGCCCGAAGAGATGCAGCAGTAGAAAGAGTTCCATCCGAAGATAATATTGCAGATCTAGTGATAAAGTCATTGACTCAGATTGTCTTTGAGCATCATAGAGGTCTGATAGGGATCAGATACGTACGTAATTGGCTTTAGGTCAAGCAGGAGATTGCTAGTTATAGGTGCTCTATAAGCTAATCACATGAGTAATGACACCTGTAATACACTGCATTAATCTCTTTGCTTATGATTATTAATATTTTCTCACATTATCTTGATGTATATTGTGATATCCTTGGATCTGTGCAATGGAAATCAGTTCATGATGAGATCATGATAATGAGACCGATTCACCTTTAAACACAGACTATAAATAATCCTAGTCATAGGTTACTCAAAAGGGACATCGAGATAACCAGATAGACTAGTATATTGTATACCCGTCTATATGATGGATGTGACTGGTCTCATAGCTACTCGTGTAGGGACACTAAGGGTACAGTACATGTGCTCATTGGAGAATGAGTTCACTGATTGATCCGCCTACGGAATGCTGGATGGTTATTGATACCTCACATCAGACAATGATTCCGTAGTCCCAGTAGTTTATTTGGTCCTTAGACTTAAGACACCAAGGATGTCCTGTATGAGTACTCCACTCTTTGATACCGAACTTATAGGTTTAGAAGTTCCAGATCCAGTACAACCGGTTATTGGGAGTAGTGGCCAACCTTATAAAAGCTATTGAGTATCAATAGAGAATTATCCACTCTCGGTATCATGAAAGAAATATCCCATGTATTCTTACTCAAGCAAATCCCTGGCCAGAGTCATTCGGATTGAGAGAGAAAGAGTTCTCCGGGAGAATCCGATTAGAGCGAGACTTAATTGGAAACCATATGGGCTTGACAGCACCATGCCCGATATACGGTCTCTGGAATATTAGATGGATGAGGGACTATAAGTACATAATAACTAAGGACAGATAGGTCCAAAGGATTGGATTCCCCTGTATCGTCTGGGAACTGCGGTGCAATGGCCTAGTATGTCCGCAGTCGATGAGTCAAGTGAATTAATTATTAAGATAATAATTCACTGAGTTAGAATGAGTTCTGACAGGTATGACTCATGACCAACTCGATATTGGGCCTAGAGGGTCACATACATATGGTAGGTGTTGCAACGAGTAGAGGTTCAGATATGAGATATTCGTCGGAGCCCCTATCTTATTAGATATCCAATAAACCCCTATATTATTGGATCCTATGGATGAGATCCAATAAAAGCTAAATTATTAGGTAGAGACCTATTAATCTAAGGACTTAGATAATTGGACAGAGATCCAATACCCAATAAGGCACGATCCATTAGGGTTTACAGGGGGCCTCTATAAATAGGAGGAAACTAAAGGTCCATAAGTTAGGATTTTTGGTGACTACCTCCTATTCTCCTCTCCCCAGAGAGAAGCATCTTTGCAGCTCTACCGCGTGGATCATCGCGAGAGAGGATGACGCTTGACCTCCTTCATCTACCCTATGGATCTACATAAATTCAGGGATATACGATCTCCCTAGGTATTATCTTTTTACATACGTAGTTTTCGGATTTACGGATTTGATTTTTCGCACCAATCTTTGTACGATGATGGAACTTTTCGTAGAAATCTAGGATATTTTATTTTTTTTGTTCTTCTACTGTGCATGTGATATCGCCCCTTGGATTTCCCAATAGTAGCTAATCTTACAAGGGCAATTGAATGCCAATAAAGGATCATCCACTCTCGGTGTCATGAGAGGAATATCTTATGTGTTCTTGCTCAACCAAATCCCGAACCAAGTTATTCGGATTAAGAGAGAAAGAGTTCTCCCAAAGAGTCCGATTAGAGTGAGACTCGACTAGAAACCGTATGGGTTTGACAGCACCATGCCCAGTATATGATCTCTGAGATATTAGATGGATAAGAGACTATAAGTATATGATTACTAAGGACAGATAGGTCTAAAGGATTAGATTTCCCTATATCGTCTAGGGACTGAGGCGTAGTGGCATAGTATGTCCATAGTCAATGAGTCAAGTAAATTATTATGGAGATAATAATTTCCTAAGCCATAAGGAGTTCTGACATCAATGACTCACGACCAGCTCGATATTGGGCCTAGAGAGTCACACACATATGGTAGATATTATAATGAGTAGAGGTTCGGATATTAGATATTTATTGGAGCTCATATCTTATTATATATCCAATAAGTCTCTGAATTATTGGATCCTATGTATGAGATCTAATAAGAACTAATAAGATATTATTGAGTAGAGACCTACTAATTTAAGAGGCTTGGTCAGTTGGATGAGGGACTATAGGTACATAGTAACTAAGGACAGATATGTTCAAAGGATTATTCTCGTATTAGATATTGATAAAATTTTATTTTAATTTATAAAAAATAATATGTGAAAATTACTGATTCAAACTTAACAAGATTAATGAGTTATAGTTATCCCATTAAATTAAGTCAAGTTAAAAAAGACCTTAAACAATATGGGATGTGTTACGGAATGAATGTAGCCACCGAGTGACGTGTCGGGCTGGCCTTGTTCGGTCACCGAAATCTAGGGGTGTCCGGTCATCGCTTGTCGTCGAGATGGGTCCTCGGCACATCTTGGCCTTGATTCCTGTGAAAAGGCCTGGGTCGAGTTCTTCCCGACCAAGTACCTCCAATGCCGAAGTCAGTGAATTTTCTCCTCCCCCTCGCCCTAAAGCTAGGTGAGAGTTATATAGGCATGTCTGGAGGTGTACCTCGGTCCAGATGCCGACGAAGTCGTATAGGGTGGCACTATGCAGGTCGACGCTACGCAGTGCCGTTCCGAGATCTCGGGGATGCCCTGCTCCATGCGTTGTAATCCCGGGATCTCAAGGACAGTATGCTCCATGCGTCGTTGTCCTAGGATTTCAGGGACGGCCTGCTCCATGTGTCGTCGTCTTGGGATTTCGGGGGCGGCTGCTCTTAACCCTGTGATCGTGGGCTCGGGCGATGTTGCAACGTGTGGTTGCTGTCTAATCCAACCGGAGATGGTGGGCCAAACGTGGCGATGCATGCGGGGCATCTTTACGCTGACGTGTCTCCTATCATGGATGATCCCGGGATACCCCCTACCACTCCCCCCCCCCAAACGAGGTATGTTCCGGGGTCCTCAAGGAGGGGCTCGGGGCATGCTTGGCTTGTTCCTTTGACCGTATCGTTCGCCATGCGGAGGTTGGCGAGTTGCCTCGCAGCGCTGTTGCTCTTGCGTCGGTGGCGATGGAATGGAATGATGCATCGAGGGTTTGCTTGGATGATCGGGCGTGCACCTGAGCCAGTGATCCTGGGCAAACATGGATTGGTGCCCGAGCTGGTGGACCCGGGCACAAATGGACTGGTGCCTGGGCTGATGTGCTCGGTCGCAAATGGACTAATGCCTGAGCTGGTGAACTCGGACCCAAATGGACTGATGCCCAAGCTGGTGAACTCGGGCACGAACGGACTGGTGCCCGAGCTGGTGAACTCGGGAACGAAAAGACCAGTGCCCGAGCTAGTGAACTCGGGCACGAATGGACTGGAGCCCGAGCTGGTGAACTCGGGCACGAATGGACTGGAGCTCGAGCTGGTGAACTCAGGCATGAATGGACTGGTGCCCGAGCTGATGAACTCGGGCACGAGCGGACTGGTGCCCGAGCTGGTGAACTCGGGCATGAATGGACTGGTGCTCGAGCTTGTGAACTCGGGCACAAATGGAATAGTGCCCGAGTTGGTGAACTCGGCACGAACATACTGGTGTCCGAGCTGGTGGACCCGAGCACAAATGGACTGGTGCCCGGGCTGGTGAGCTTGGTCGCAAATGGACTGGTGCCCGAGCCGGTGAGCTCGGGCACGAACGGACTGGTGCCCGAGCCGGTGAACTCGAGCACGAACGGACTGGTGCCCGAGCTGGCGAACTCGGGCATGAATGGACCGGTGCCTGAGCTGAGGAACTCGAGCATGAACAGACTGGTGCCAGAGCTAGTGAACTCGGGCACAAATGGACTGGTGCCCGAGCTGGTGAACTCGGGCGCAAACGGACTAGTACCCGTGTTGGTGAACTTGGGCACGAACGGACTGGTGCCCGAGCTAGTGAACTCGGGCATGAACGTACTGGTGCCCGAGCTAGTGAACTCGGGCACGAACGGACTGGTGCTCGAGCTGGTGAACTCGGGCATGAATGGACTGGTGCCCGAGCTGGTGAACTCAGGCATGAGTGGATTGGTGTTGGGAAATCCAAAAGGGGAGCGACATCACAAGCACAGCGGAAGAATAGAAAACAAAACCCTAAATTTTCCATAGAAAATTTCCATCGTCGTGTGAAGATCGGTGCGTTAAAAACAAATCTGCAAAACTGCACGTGTAAAAGAAGATACCTAGGGAGATCGTATATCCCTGAATTCCTGCAGATCTGTGGGAGAGGATGAAGGAGGTCAAGCGTTCTCCTCTCTAGCGGTATCCACACGATAGGAATTGTGACGATGCACCTCTCTCTTTGGGGAGAGGAGAATAAGAGGTGGCTACCAAAAGAAACCCTCAGCTTATAGAGCTTTGGTTCCCTCCTATTTATAGAGGCCCCTTATCAACCCTAATGGATATTTGCCCTATTGGGTATTGGATCTCTATCCAATTACCCAAGCCTCTTGGATTAGTGGGTCTCTATCCAATAATCTCTTATTAGCAATTATTAGATCTCATCTCAAGATTCAATAATTCAGGGGCTTAATGGATATCCAATAAGATAGAGGGTTCAGCGGATATCTCATATCCGAACCTCTACTCGTCGCAACACCTACCATATGTGTGTGACCCTCTAGGCCCAATATCGAGCTGGCCATGAGTTATACTAGTCAGAACTCCTTCTGACATAGTGAATTATTCTCTATAATAATTCACCCAACTCATCGATTACGGACATACCAGGCCACTACACCGTAGTCCCCAGATGATACAGGGGAATCCAATCCTTTGGACCTATCTATCCTCAGTTACCATGTATCTATAATCTCTCATCCATCTAATATCCTAGAGACCATATACCGGGCATGGTGTTGTCAGGCCCATACGATCTCTCATTGAGTCTTGCTCTTGTCGGATTCTCCCGGAGAACCCTTTCTCTCTCAATCTGAATAACCTTGGCCAAGGATTTATTCGAGCAAGAACACATGGGATATTCCTCTCATGATACCGAGAGCGGATGATCCTCTATTGACACTCAATAGCCCTCGTAAGGTTGGCTGCCACTCCCATTGACCGGTTGTACTAGATCTAAAACTTTCCAAACCTATAAATCTGGCATCAAAGAGTGGAGTACTCATACAGGACATCCTTGGTGTCTTAAGTTTAAGGACCAAATACACTACTGGGACTACGGAATCACTGTCTGACGTAAGGTATTAATAACCATCTAGCATTCCGTAGGCAGATCAATCAGTGAACTCATTCTCCAATGAGCACCTGCACTGTACCCTTAGTGTCCCCACATGAGTAGCTTTGAGACCAGCTACCTCCATCATATGAACGGGTATACAGCACACCGGTCTATCCGGTTATCTCGATGTCCTTCTCAAGTAACCTATGACCAGGATAATTTAGGGTCTATGTTTAAAGGTGAATCGGTCTCATTATTATGATCTCATCATGATCCGATTCCCATTGCACAGATCTAGGGACATTACAATATATGCAACACATAAGATAAAGTGATAAAACGCCTAATAATAAGCAAAGGGATAAAGTGCATATCAAGTCATAAGTGACATCACTCATGTGATTGGCTTGCAGGGCACATATGACTAGCAATTGGTGCCCGAGCTGATGAACTCAGGCATGAATGGACTGGTGCCCGAGCTGGTGAACTCGGGCGCGAATGGACTGGTGCCCAAGCTGGTGAGCTCGGGCAAAAACGGACTGGTGGGAGGATGTATCGGCACTTGGTACTTGGAAGCACTTTCTGACAGCATGCGTGGCACTGAGGGTTGACGTCACGTGCCTCCGCAGGGAGGCGCATGTGCCATCCTGTTGGTGGGAAACCGGAGGGCGTGCACGCCTGGGGACGGTTGCGGCTGGGGCGCTGGGCAAGAGACTCGACTAGTGAGGTGCATTAATCGAGGCAGTCCTCAGTATGTGCTACCATTACTCCTACCTCGGGGAGCTCAAACGCTACCCTAACCGGCCACCGCTTCCTTATAAGTCACTTGTTGCACAGAGGTGAGTCATTGTGATCTTCTTCGGTTGCCCTCCCCCCTTTCTTTCTTCCTCAATCCGTCTCTCTTGGTGCCCAGCCCTAAGGTCAGGATGTCTTCTTCTTCGTCGTCGTCAAGTCAATCGAATCCCGAGGCCACTGAATCAGCCTCGAGAAGTTCTAGAGTAGAAGTCCTAAGTAAGTCATCTAGTGGGTCGCTACAAATGGATTCAAAGGCGCTTGCAGCCCTTCAAGTCATGTGGGCTTGGCAAGACGTAGATTCGGTCGTGACCGAGGAACTAGTAAGTCTCGTTCGGGGTCAATATAGCATCCTAAGGGAGTATAGGATGCACGCCCCGTCTCCCGGGCACCGAGGTCCTTAGGAGGCGGAAGCGAACCGCCCAAAGAAGAAGATGAAGGTGTTAACTCGGAAGTCATCCGAGGGGTCGGCGCTCCGTGAGGCCCTCGCGCGAACAACTCGCGAGTCGGGGAGCGACTCACCCAGGGAAGGTTCTGGCCCCAAGGTGAAGGGCCAAGTCGGTTCGGCTGGGGGCAAGGCCCCATCTAAGTGGGGGGAGCGCCCCAAATCGATGAAGGACCTATGTCGGGTCCGATCTTCAAGTAAGAGCGAGCCCTTCTAGGCTCTGGAGGTGGCGGATTTGCCCGAGGGGACACCGGGGGTATCTTTCGGAGCCCGATGGCCTTCCCTCAAGGTCGACAGCCGCATATGGGCCGACGTTCGGCGGTGCTGGAGTTCGCCCGCGGGTCGCTACACCCGTTTCTGGCGAAGCAACTGTACTGCTCGCCCTCTGTAGTATTGATGGACCGTGCCGCGAAGGCGGCGGCCTGGGTAAGTACCGTCCCCTCCCATTTTTGCTCTCGGGATTTTGCTCTATACCTTCTGATCCCCGATCTTTTGCAGAGCCACCACTACATGACCGCACTAATCGATCGGGTGCAGGACACGAGCTGGGTGATCGAACGCCTCAGGGACTCCAACTCTAAGCTGCGTCGGGAGGTGGAGGAGTTGAGGAGTGGCCCGGGTCCCGAGGCGATCACAGCGGTGGAGCAGCAGGCGGCTACTGCTGAAGCCATGGTCGACCAACTGAAGGGGGAGCTGAACAGTAGCCGTGACCGAGTTCGTAGCTTAGACGACGAGCTACTTGGGCTCACATGGAACATGGAGGCCTCCCGGTCGGCAGCCCGTGCCGCTGAGGAGGTAGCCCGCGTCGTGGAGGAGGCAGCCCATGCCGCAGAGGAGGCACTGCAAAAGGAGCATCGCGACATCGAAGAACGGGCAAAGGAGGTGATAGCTGAGTACAAGAAGTCGCCCGGTTTCGAACTCGGTCTACAGAGATCGGGGCAGGCGACTTATGAGTTCGGTTACTGAGTGGCACTTGCTCGCTTCCACGCCAAGTACCCGGATCTGGAGCTGGAAGCCAACCCCTTCGTGGATCTCCTCGAGGACAGGACGGTGGATATGCCCGAGGAGGTTCCCTTCAACGATAGCCCAATGGATCCTCCTCCGAGTTAGGCTTTTGGTCGAGTCTTACCCTTTTGGTTTTGGTCGGGCTGAGTTGAAGTCATGTAAGGCCCGACCGATCATAATATCAAAACTTTACTTATATGAATGCAAAGCTTTTGAGTACAAATGCAATGCTTCTATCGGGGTTAGGGGTAGAAATTTTTTAAATTCGACACATTCCAGGTTCTTAGTATGGGGGTCTCGTTCGTGGTCTCGAGGCGACAAGTGCCTTCTCGGACCACGTCATGGACCCGGTAGGGGCCTTCCTAGTTCGGGGATAGTTTTCCTCTAGCCCGGGTTGGATCGCTCACCTCGGTCTTTCGAAGGACCAGGTCCTCGACTCAAATTTTTCGTGGTCGCACCCTTCGATTGTAGACTTAGGCTACCGCTTTCTTGTATACCAAGGCGTGTAGGTGGGCCTCGGCTCTCCGCTCGTCGAGTAGGTCGAGTCCGACCTGGAGCCCGAGTTCCGAAGTTCCTTCGTCAAAATTTTCCACCCACAAGGTTGGAAACACAATTTCGGGAGGAAGGACGGCCTCGGTCCCGTATGCGAGGCTGAACGGGGACTCCCCTGATGTTGTTTTTGGAGTGGTTCGGGACGCCCACAGGATGCTCGGGAGCTCTTCCACCCAAGCCCCGCGCGCTTTGCCCACCCTCTTCTTCAGTCCTTCGATGATTGCCCGGTTCGTGACCTCGGCGAGGCCATTAGTCTGGGGGTGGGCGACCGAGCTGAACTTCAACTGAATGCCGTACGAGTGGTAATAGGATTTGAACCTCGTGTTGTTGAATTGGGTCCCGTTGTCAGTTATGATGGCCCTCGAGATTCCGAAGTGCATGAGGATATTCTTCTACATGAAGCTCTTGACTTACTTTGTGGTGATGGATGCCAATGGTTCGGCCTCGGCCCACTTGGTAAAATAATCGACCCCGACTATGAGGAAACATCGCTGGCCCAAAGATGAGGGGAAGGGGCCAAGGAGGTCCATGCCCAATTGCGTGAAGGGCCACGCCATGTCGATTGGGGTGAGGGGCACCGTCAGCTGACGTTGGACCCGGGCATGCGCCTGACACTGGTGACACTGTTGCACGTAGGAGAAGGCATGTCATCGTAGTATCGGCCAGTACAATCCATGCCTGAGTATCTTGAAGGCTAAAGCTCGATCCCCGATGTGCTCCCCGCATATGCCCTCGTGAACTTCGACGAGGATTGTCTTGGCTTCAGGTGGGGATAGACAGCGAAGCAATGGCTGGGAGAAGGCCCTTCGGTATAGCTTGCCCTCGATCTCGACATACCATGCTTGGGCTCGCCTGAGCCGACGTGCAGCCGACAGGTCATCGGGCAGCTCACCCTTCTCTTTGTAGTGAAGTATTTCTTCCATCCAGTTCGGGGTTGCCTCCGCCGTGTTGATGTCCGAGACTGGTAAGGTCGATGTGGGGAGGACCTCGGTCCTCTTCGGGGGCTCCTCAAGCGGTCGGCTGGATGCCAGCCAGGCCAGTGCGTCAGCTTCGGCGTTCTGAGCACGGGATATCCTTACGACCACCAGACAGTTAAAGCGAGCCGAAAGTCACCGGACTTCGCCGAGGTACCAGGTCATGGTCGGTTCTCTGTCTTCGTATGTTCCATTGATGTGGTCTGCCACCAATTGGGAGTCGGTAAATGCCTCCAAGTTTCACACATGCATCTCAAGAGTGAGGTATAGTCCCGACAGCAGCGCCTTACACTCGGCCTCGTTGTTGGTGGCTTTGAATTCCAACCGAAGCGAGTGCTCGTAGGTTTCGTCTTTCGGGTCCTTGAGGATCATCCTCGCTCCGGCTCCTCCTGACATGGTGGACTTGTCAACGTATAGGGCCCAAGCTAGCGGATCCGACTCCTGCACGATCGGGCCGTCCTTGGGGGTTAGCTCAAAAATGAAATCAGCTAATACTTGGGCCTTTATGGCCATACGGGGCGTATATCGGATTTCGAACTCTCCGAGCTCTACCAACCATTTGAGCATCCGACCCGAGGCGTCGAATTTGGAGAGGATCTGGCGGAGTGGCTGGTCGGATATTACCTTTATCTTATGGACCTGGAAGTAAGGCTGCAGCTTTCGGGCCATCACAATCAATGCCAGCGCCAGCTTCTCTATCGGCGGGTAGTGCTCTTCGGGTCCGGTGAGGATGTGATTGGTGTAGTAGACTACCCGCTGCGCGGCTTGGTCCTCGCTCACCAGAACCGAGCTGACCACCTGCTCCGAAGCTGCCAAATAAAGGCCCAGGACTTTGCCCGATCGAGGCGAGAAAAATCGAGGGAGCCGTTCGAGGTAGGTCTTTATTTTGCCGAAGGCATCCTCGCATTCTAGGGTCCATTCGAAGTTGTTCGCTCGGTGGAAGACCCGGAAGAACGAAAGGCATTTGTCTCCCGAGCATGATACGAACCTCCCGAGAGCTGCTAATTGATTGTGATTTATTGTTTAACTGTGTTTTGAGTTATGCAGGTCTATTATCAATTAGGATTAGACAGTTGACGCTGAAAGAATTGACGTTGTACCTGAGATGATCACGTCAGGATATTGGATGTCGAGCCGGAGGTTCGGTCGACAATCGGCAGAAGGCTTCGTACGTCGGGCATCGGGCCAAGATGCATGTTGCGCCAAGGATATCGGAGTTGCGGAGGTCATCCGCCGATTGGGCAACAGACCACAAAAGAGGACTATGTGCCAAAGGATCGGATGAAGCACCAACTAATGACGTGCCGGGCAACTGAATGTCAATTCATGTTGTAATAACTGTCTAGATCGAAGTAGAGTATTTGTTTATTTGTGTGCAGGATTAACTACGATGAAGATAAAGACGTAAAGTGAAACAAAGTGCCGGAAGACAAGTGGGATGGATCATTGGGAGTTCGAGTTCGATGGAAGTCCAAGATTCATTGGGAGTAGTTGTCGGAACCGACCAAGAACGAGTAGGGAGCTTGCCGAAGGGTTTTCGGAAGTTCGCCAGAAGGTTCGTCGGAAGTTCACGGAGCTTGCCAAGAAAGATCGGAGCTTGCCAATGAAGCTCGTTGGAACTCGCCAAGATCATCGTGAAGTCTGGGAGCTTGCCGGGAGTCCACAGAATGGTTTCCAAGGGTTCGTTGGAAGACCACCGGAAGTTCGCCGAAAGCTCACCGAAAGAAGTCTTATCTTATGGACTTTGAAATAGCTTAAAAAATGTCTTTAAAATTTATAGTTAGCACATAATTTGGTTTAAGATTATGTGTTAATCTTATAAACCAAATTTGAGCCAATTCGGACTTCGTTTGGAACGGTTTCGGCCGAGTTTTCGGCCTAAACAACTGTGCTGAAAAAAATGGCCTGGGCGGTAGCACCGCCTCAGGCTGGGAGGTGGCACCACCCAGAGGCCGAGACCTGGGTGGTAGAACCACCCCAGGCAGGCGGTAGCACCGCCCAGCAGCTGCTTGTGTCGATCTGCCAGGCGGCCAGACAGCAGAGAACCACCTCGATAGCGTAGCACCGCCCGACACCAGGAAACTCAAAAAAATTTTAATTTGGAGCTTAAATTTGAATCACTTTGAGGCCTATAAATACCCCTCACATTCTTGGATGAAAGGGGTCTAGAACTGAAAAAAAGATTGGGGAAACTCTCTTGAAAGTGTGTCAAATCTTCCCTCTAAGTCTTAAGAGTGTTCTAGTCCAAGAGAGGGGTAGGAGTGCTTGTAAGGGTTATCTCCTAAGCCCATCAAAAGGAGAAGTGTTGTAAGAGAGTTCATCCTCGCTCGTTGGAAGAAGGATAGCTAGTGGAGAAGCCAGTGGCCTCAAGTGAAGAGGAATCAGGAGTGGACGTAGGTCGGATGACCGAACCACTATAAAAATCTGGTTTGCATTTACGTTCTTGCTATTTACTTTGCTGCAAACCCTTTCCACTTGCTGCCTTATTTACTCAACTTCATCTTCATCTTCTTACATATGCTTTAAAGTTAAAACATAATCTTTCCGGGTTCAAACGAAATGCTGCATTCATTCGTACGAAGTTTCCAAACTTGTTTTAATCGCTGAAAATTTTTCGTTCCTTACCGCTGCACTAATTCACTCCCCCCCCCCTCTTAGTGCCGCTTGATCCCTAACAATTGGTATCAGAGCCACGTTCTTTCTCTTTCGGATTTACACCCGTGAGAAATGGCTCTTTTTGGCTTTCAAGAGTGCTTTTCGATTTTTCGTCCACCGTTCTTTAATGGATCGGACTACACTTATTGAAAAACTTGAATGAGAGTTTTCATACTTTCAATGGACTTAGATTTATGGAACATTATTGAAAACGATTTTCAACTTCCCTCTAAACCGATGAATGAATGGTCGGACTTAGAGAGAAAATCTTTTTCCTTGAATGCAAAGGCTATAAATGCCTTATTTTGCGCTTTAGACAAAAATGAGTTCAACTGGATTTCTACATGCGAAACGACTTTTGACATTTAGCGAACTCTTGAAATCACGCACGAAGGAACGAGTAGAGTCAAAGACTCGAAAGTTAATATTTTGATGCTCGATTTTGAGATTTTCCGAATGGCACCAAGTGAGACTATCGATGACATGTTCTCCCGTTTCTCGGATGTCATCAATAGTCTAAAAACTCTTGGTAAATGTTTTTTGGATTTTGAACTCGTAAACAAGATTTTAAGATCTCTTCCAAAAAGATGGGATCCGATAATAACCGCAATACAAGAAACAAAAGATTTAAATAACTATCCTATTGATGAACTTATTGGGTCTTTAAAGACCTATGAAATGAGTTTCTTGGAACGTTTTGAACTCAATGAACATATGAACCACCTTCTAAAGAACAAGAAGGATTTGAAACTTCGGACAAATGAATACCAAATGAGTGATGACTCAAGTGATGGGGACAATAATGAACTTGAACTTCGAACACTAAATCTTAATAAGTTCATTAAAAAAAATAAAAAATATAAATGAACTTGAATAAAGAATGAGGCCAAAGAAGAGGAAGGCTTGCAAAGAAGAATCAAGTAAAGATGAGGCGAAATGGGCTTTGATGGTTTTCGACAATGAGGTAAGAAACTCACTCAAGTTGCTTTTACCTTATTTTGAAATTACATGATGCTTTTCATGAGTTGCTTGAAATAGTTGGCAGGATTTTTTTTTATGCTTTTCCTTTCTAGTAATTTTTTGAAAATTAAAAATATGAATGATGCATGATTTGTGATAATGCTTAGGATTAATCCATGCATGTGTATCTTGATGTTTTTTATTGCTTTTCGTTTCTAAATATGATGCTTGATGATTTTGTAACATGCATTAGTTTTTGAAGTAATGTTGATTTGACTCTATGTTATAGATTAACGTATTTTTTTTGGTCAAATTGTTTTCATGTCAAATTAAGATGACATTTTGAGATGATGAAATTTCATGTATACTTTCCATATCAGTTTTCAATCTTAAACATGATACATATCTATGTATGAATTTCTTGAAAATCTTTTGATGATAGATGTATGTATCTTGATTATAATTTGAAAACTTCCATCTTGGCTTAATGGGTTTTAACCCTTTTTAATGATGAAATAGTTATTGATACATGTCTTCATGAAATCAATTATAAAGGCCCAACTCACAAATTTTCAAAATGAAAGAAATATGGCTTTGATGTTGCCTTGTGTTATATTTGGACTTAATGGGTTTCATGATAAAAGTTATTTTTTAGATTTTTAAAATGATGTATGATTTTAGCAAAAGTTTGAGCATTGATCATCTTGTTATAACAAATGAAAGAAAGAAGTGAAATGATTTTAATGATGAATTCATTTCTAAATATGATGATGCTCTCATGTTTAAATATGATGCATGACATTGATCATTCTTATGAAAGATCAAATCACGTAAATTGAAACTCTTAAAAATAAGAAAATGCACTATCATAATATTTTATTTTTGATGTGTTTGGTCTTAACGGTCTTTATGACGAAACTTACGTCTTGCTTTGAAAAGTTGATATATGCTCACATGTAATCAATTTATGTTGCTCTTATTAAAATTTTTGAATGAAAGATTTTGATGCATTTGATCTTAATGGGTTTAATGAAAAACTTATATTTTGAATTTATACAATGATGGCTTACGTATAAATATTTGAACATACATTATGAAATCATCATTGAAATAAAAATATTAAAAATTTGTTATCATGCTTAATGACTTTGTGATATCATATCTTGATGACAAACTCATGTTTTGGTCTTAAATTTGATAATCATCGTTTGAAACATGAGCACACTTGTTTGAAACAAAATGAAACATATTATCATGATAAATTGAATCTCATAATGTGTTATATTTTTATCTTGATGAATTTTATGATGAAGTTTGTCTTTCAATGTTGAATGTTGATATTTCTATTTTATTTGACATCAAAAAACAAAGGCATGCTCATATGAAATAAATCATACAATGGAAATGCATGTTTCTTGAAATCTTTCGATTTTTCAAATAAAAGACAAGTGATAAATTCATTTATGATATTTTGCAAATCACTTGACTTATGAATGAGATTTTGATGATACGGTAATGACTTTATTCAAGTTATGAATGTTAAAAATGATAATTTGATTAGGAGTTTCGAATTGACAAAATGAGTTTGAATAATTTTATGACTCCTCTCTTGATCTCTTGAAATCATGACCTTGAATTCTTGACTTGAGATATTTTTGGGAATCAAAATATTCTCCTCTATAATTGCTTCTTTTTTTTTATCATTTACCAAAGAGGAAAACAATTCAAGTTTATGTCATTTGTGAATCTCACAAACTATGTTAATGATTTTGATGATTCGAACTTGAATGAGCTTTATCACAATCCAAGTCTTGATATTTTGATATTTGATACTTGGAATTCTTAAGCATGAATCAAGTTACTCTTTGTACTATATCCTTTCAAATGAATCATGAGCCTTGATGTCATATATTTCATGATATAGAAATGACAAGATTTCTTTGCCTTGTGTGGTAAATTGAATATTTGACATAAATGAAATTTGCTTTATGATGAATCATGAATGATGTCTTTTGGTGTTGATCCTTATTGATATTTCATATTGATATCTTTCATGAATTCTTTGCATCTATATTTTGTATGCATCATAAAAAAATATATATATATTGAAATATTGATTGATGCAAAATTATTTCATTGAAAATTATTCATCCCTTCTTTTCGATAGTGACAAAGGGGGAGTTAGCTTGCTAGCTTATGTATCACAAGTGAAAGTGGCAAACATAGCTAGCTAGAACTTGCAAAAGGCAAAACTTGTACTTCTCAAAATGAGAAGAAAGAAATTGTAAAGTTGCATTATTTTTTTAACTCATGAGCTTACAGTTTTAAAATGTTAAAAATTTTACAAAAATTACTAGCTCATTGCAAACAAAAAGTTGATGGCTTGCAAAAGGGAAACTTAGTTGCAAAAGAGAAAAATTGAAAGGAAGCTAGTTTATGTGATCGCAAAGCATGCTAGCTTATCATTATTGCTTGCTTGCTTGTTATAAATTTCCCCCATACCATGATTTGTTTATGACTTCCTTGAATTCATGACTTGATATGTTAAAAATTCATGATGAAAATTTGTTATTTTGTTATGATGGAAGCATTCATGTAAAGGGAAAAGAATTGCATTCTTCCCTTCTTTTTGACAAAATCAAAGGGAGAGAAGATTTATTGCTATCTTGTATGATTAATTTGCTAGCTCATTCAAGAGGAAGAAAATTGCTAGCTTGTACATCAAAAGAGAAAATTTTGCTAACTTGAATATTGAGAAGCAAAAAGTTGCTATCTCAAGAGAGGCAAAAATCTTGCTCAATTTCACTTCTTCAAAATTGCTTGCATTTTTGTTACAAATTATTGTTGAATCTCATGCACGATTATTTGAAGTATTTGATCCTCCCTTTCTTTTTGATGCTAACAAAGGGGGAGAAAGTTTTTAGCTCGAACATTACAAAAATTTACCATCTTGATTTCTATTTTGCAACTTCATGAGAAGCTAAGAATTATTATATCAAAGGATGCAAATATTGCTATCGTGAGAAACAAGGTGCAAACTTGCACATCTCAAGAAGCAAGTAAAAAATTGCCATCATTGCCCATCCTTAAAAACTTGCTATGATTGAATGGTATGATTGGATGTTGTAATGCAAAGCTATGCTTAAATGTTGTATGATGTATATCTAGATTGATAGCTAGTATGTTATAAAATTTGCATATCTTTTAAACTAGCTATGATGCAACTTCTCCTTTTTGTTGATGACATAGGGGGAGAAGTAAATTGATGACTTCATGCATTATATTGAATATTTTATATATTGTATGATGGTTTAAATGTATTCTCATAACATTGTGATGAATGTTACTTGGATTTGGGATAATCCAAGTGTTCTATCAATAGCATATTGATAGGGGGAGTTTGGTTAAACTCCGGAGAGTTATGGTTAACTCCGTTAGTCATCAATTAGTTGTCATCATCAAAAAGGGGGAGATTGTTGAATCTCGGATTTTGATGATGAAACTAATTGATTGTGATTTATTATTTAACTATGTTTTGAGTTACGCAGGTCTACTATCGATCAGGATTAGATAGTTGACACTGGAGGAATTGACGTTGTGCCGGAGGTGATCACGTCAGGATATTAGATGTCGAGCCAGAGGTTCAGTCGACAATCGGCAGAAGGCTTCGTACGTTGGGTATCGGGCTAAGATGCATGTTGCGCCAAGGATATCGGGGTTGCGAAGGTCATCCGTCGATTGGGCAATGGACCGCAAAAGAGGACGATGTGCCGAAGGATCGGACAAAGCACCAACTAATGACGTGCCGGGCAACTGAATGTCAATTCGTATTGTAATAACTGTCTATATCGAAGTAGAGTGTTTGTTTATTTGTGTGCAGGATTAACTACGATGAAGATAAAGACGTAAAGTGAAACAAAGTGCCGGAAGACAAGTGGGATGGATCATTGGGAGTTCGAGAGTTCGATGGAAGTCCAAAGATTCATTGGGAGTAGTTGCCGGAACCGACCAAGAACGAGTAGGGAGCTTGCCGAAGGGTTTTCGAAAGTTCACCGGAAGGTTCGTCGGAAGTTCACGGAGCTTGCCAAGAAAGATTGGAGCTTGCCAATGAAGCTCGTTGGAACTCGCCAAGATCATCGTGAAGTCCGGGAGCATGCTGGGAATCCACAAAATGGTTTCTGAGGGTTCATTGGAAGACCATCGGAAGTTCGCCGAAAGCTCACTGAAAGAAGTCTTGTCTTATGGACTTTGAAATAGCTTAAAAAATATCTTTAAAATTTATAGTTAGCACATAATTTGGTTTAGGATTATGTGTTAATCATATAAACTAAATTTGAGCCAATTTGGACTTCGTTTGAACCGGTTTCGGTTGAGTTTTCGGCCTAAACAACTATGCTGAAAAAAATGGCCTGGGCGGTAGCACCGCCCCAGGCTGGGCGGTGGCACCGCCTAGAGGCCGAGACCTGGGCGATGGAACCACCCTAGGCATGCGGTAGCACCGCCCAGCACCTGCTGTGTTAGTCTGCCAGACTGACAGGCGGTAGAACCGCCTCTGATAGGCGGTAGAACCGCCTCTGATATGTGGTAGCACCGCCCGACACTGGGAAACTCAAAAAAATTCAAATTTGGAGCTCAAATTTGAATCACTTTGAGGCCTATAAATACCCCTCATATTCTTGGATGAAAGGGGTCTAGAACTGAAAAAAAGAAGGGGGAAACTCTCTTGAAAGTGTGTCAAATCTTCCCTCTAAGTCTTAAGAGTGTTCTAGTCCAAGAAAGGGGTAGGAGTGCTTGTAAGGGTTATCTCCTAAGCCCATCAAAAGGAGAAGTGTTGTAAGGGAGTTCATCCTCGCCCATTGGAAGGAGGATAGCTAGTGGAGAAGCCGGTGGCCTCAAGTGAAGAGGAATCGGGAGTGGACATAGGTCGGATGATCGAACCACTATAAAAATCTAGTTTGCATTTACGTTCTTGCTATTTACTTTGCTGCAAACCCTTTCCACTTGCTGCCTTATTTACTCAACTTCATCTTCATCTTCTTACATATGCTTTAAAGTTAAAACACAATCTTTCCGGGTTCAAACAAAACGCAGCATTCATTCGTACGAAGTTTCCAAACTTGTTTTAATCGCTAAAAATTTCTCGTTCCTTACCGCTGCACTAATTCACCCCCCCCCCCTCTTAGTGCCGCTCGATCCCTAACATCTGCTTGACCAGGCATGCCTCGGGTTGGATGTTCAGATGGTGTTACGCCACTCTGGGGTTGATCCCTGGCATGTCCTTCGGGGACCAGGTGAAGACGTCGGTATTTTCCTTTAAAAACTCCACCAGCTAGACCTGGTCAGCTTCTGGAAACATGGCTCCGATCTTGATGACCCGGTCTGGTCGATCATCCTTCAGGGGGACCTCGACAACCCACTCGGTCGGCTGTGGAAGAGCAAGAGTTTTTGGGTTGTCCCGAGGGTCGAAGTCGGTCGGATCGGGTCGCGTCCTCTTTGGCATTGACACGGCCATCATATAACACATCCTGGACTCCTTAGGATCGCTCTGCACCACCCCGACTCCTGACAAAGTCGAGAATTTCATGGCCCGGTGATAGGTGGAGACGATCGCCCTTATCTTGTTGAGGGTCGATCGCCCGAGGATGACATTGTATGCCGAGGGTAGGTCGACCACCATGAAGACGACCATCACCGTCTTTGTTCTAGATTCATTCCCCAAGGTGACGGGAAGGGAAGTCATCCCAAGGGGGGAGATTGACTCCCCGGTGAAATCGGTAAGTGCGGTTGTCATACGGGAGAGATCGTTGTCCGTGAGACATAGCTTCTTGAAGGTGTCGAGGTATAGAATATCGGCAGAACTCCCAGTGTTGACCATCACCCTCTTCACCTTGGCATTGGCGATGCGAATGGAGACCACCAGAGCATCATCATGGTCCGAGAACTCCGCTCCCTCCGTACCAAATTTGATTTCTTCCTCGGGCGCTTCTCCATCGTGCTCCGTGCATATGCCTTCCTGGCGGTGGAATTGCTACCGCCCGAGGCTGGTCTGCCAATGATGAAATTGATTTGTCTCTCGACTGGACCCTGGGGCCGAGGTGGGGACTCCCTTGGTTTCTTGAGGAAGCGTCTGAGATGCCCCCGTCGGATCAACTCCTCGATCTGGTTCTGTAAGTCTCGGCAGTCCTTCGTGTCATGGTCGTAGTCCCGATGGAACCTACAGTACTTAGATCGGTCTTTGTTAGTATCTTTCACTGGGTTGGGTTCTCGCAGGAGCCCCATTTCCTGGATTTGAAGGAAAATTTTAGTTCAAAAAGCATTCAAAGGGAGCCTTGGGTGCGGCAGCTCGGGACGGTCAATCATCCTTCGGGGTGGTTCCGGGAACGGCCTCGGGGCCGTTGCCCAGGCGAGGTCCCTCCTGGGCCTCTTGCTATCCTCGCGCTTTCCCGCCACTAGGGCTTCGGCGGTGACATGCTGGTTGGCGCGCTGAAGCATTTCGGGGACTATCGACGGTGGCCTCTCTACCAAAGATCAAAAAAGTCTGGAGGGGCGTAACCCCATCAAGAAGGCCTGCATGACCAGGGATGGATGGGCCTTGGGCATCCCCCTAGCCTCGGCAACGAAGCGCGCAATGAACTATGAGAGTATCTCACCGTCTCGTTGGGCTAGTGCGAGGAGTGCGGCCATGGAGGGTCTCGACCATTTGCTAGCCATAAAGTCCTGTTCGAGCCCCCGCGCTAGCTGCTCAAACGAAGAAATGGAGTCTGGCCGTAGCCGATTGAACCACATCCGAGCTGGCCCTCTAAGGGTAGTAGGAAACGCCCTGCACATCGAGGCGTCAGATGTGCCGTAGAGGGCCATCTAGGCCCAGAAGGCGGCGACGTGCTCTATGAGATCTGAGCTACCGTTGTATACTTCAAGGGCAGGGAGTCTGAAGTTGAGGGGGACTGGCTTGTCCTGTATCTCGAGGGGTGAAGGGGGATGCTCCCGAGATGTCATCCCTGACTTCTCCCTTGGTCCTGCGGAGCTCTTGCTGGAATTCGTCCAAATGCTGATTCACTAAGTTGAGTTGGGCTTTGAACGTGTCGTCGACCGAGTCGGTGGACAGTATATCGTGCTCGGGAAGTAGCATGTTGGTCAGGGGGAGACCGTGGACGCTCGGTTCAGGAGTCATTCCGTGACCCCCAAGACGTCCTTCGGCTTCCTCCAGTGGCTGATGGTGCACGGCTAGATTCGTCGGGGGATCATCGAGGGGCTCTGGGATATAAACGGATGGGCTCGGCGCTTGGGGGACCATGAGGCGCACAAGCTACGGGATAAGGGGGATGACTGCTTGGATCATCCCAGTCATAGCTTGGACCTGCCTCGACAAGTCGAGGAACACCTCGGGCGAGACAACCGAGGGCGCTGGGATGTTCCCAGGGGGTGATAACCTGAGATCGTTGAACAGTCGCCAGTAGCGCTCCGGGGTCTGGATTGGAGCGCCTCCTCCTGACTGAGCAACGGAGATTGGTCCCGAAACGGGGATGGGGGTAGTAGGTTGCCCTTCAGTCAGGCAAGCTCCCGGGTTGGTCATGCGACACTCCTGCGAGATCGGTCCTCTTTCTAGCATCAAAAATGTTACGAAACGAATGCGGCCACCGAGTGACATGTCGGGGCTAGCCTTGTTCGGTGTGCCTTGGCCTTGATTCCTGTGAAAAGGCCTGGGTTGGGTTCTTCCCGACCAAGCCCCTCTGATGCCGAAGTCAGTGAATTTTCTCCTCCCCCTCGCCCTGAAGCCAGGTGGGGGTTATATAGGCATGTCTAGAGGTGTACCTCGGTCCGGATGCCGACGAAGTCGTACAAGGCGGCACTGTACAGGTCGGCACTGCACGGTGCCATTTCGGGATCTCGGGGATGGCCTGCTCCATGCGTTGCCATCCCGGGATCTCGGGGATGGTCTACTCTATGCGTCGTCGTCCCGGGATTTCGGGGACGGCCTGCTCCATGCGTCGTCGTCCCGGGATTTCGGGGGTGGCTGCTCGTAACCCTGTGGTCATGGGCTCAGGCGACATGGCGGCGTGTGGTTGCCGTCTCATCTGACCCGAGATGGTGGGTCGAACGTGACGATGCATGTGGGGCATCTTTACACTAACGTGTCTCTTGTCGTGGATGATCCCAAGATACCCCCTACCAGGATAAATTCATGAACCCAAGTTCATTCTCTTCTAATTATTATCAATATGAGTTTAACTTGATATATAATGTGAAACTAACCGGGATCTTAGTTATATATCTATCTACGTCACATATATGAATGTTTTCTATCAATACAACTGTTGCCGTGCATATTATGACTTGCAAATTATTCTCTCATCTAATTTGAGCTCTAATAAATAATGTTATTATATTTTGATAATTCAAACTAATTACATCTACATTAGATATATTTTTTTCTTTTAAAAATAAAAAAAGCATGAATATCATATATATATATATATACATATATATATATATCCTTGCAAACTTTATGATAATTCACCTATATAACTTCAATTAACATTTATCCAAAAGATCCAGGTTAATTATATCGAACCATTATTACCAATATTAGTTCTATTTAAAAAAATTAAAGAACACAAGATACCTCGAGAAAGAGAGAGTCATTGATATCAATCAGTCACCGGTGACTCTATATATATATATATATATATATATATATATATATATATATATATATATATATAGAGAGAGAGAGAGAGAGAGAGAGAGAGAGAGAGAGAGAGAGAGATTGGCTTTTTGCTTGTTGTGTATCCTGTCAATTAAATGGAAGCAAAAGCACTTGTCGTCGAGAGGCCAGTGTGCCGCCGGCGGAAAGTGCTCAAATTCCACAATGTCGGCTTCAATCAATCGTGTCGTATGCAATTGTTTGTAGGCTTCCTAAGTGCTGCATAAGGACGAAGGAAACAGTAGTGGGATATGCCGAGTCATGGTGGTCCTCTCACCAAATTGGATTGAAAGAACTCTCCACTCCACCATCTTTGGTTGATTTCTACGGGGGAAAAGCTCGTTAATTAGATTCATCCAACAAATAATCATATAACTTTTTATATAAAAACTTTTTTAACCCTAAAATAAAATATTTTTATGAGTTATAAAAATATTCTGACATCACCATAAATTATCGCTTGGTTGTCATCAAGAAACGATGTGTAAGGTAAAACAATATTTGTTTGATGTAGTAGAGGGCTAAGCACGCAGTCGATACCTCCTTAGTTATTCGTCGCTAACTCGATACTACACGTGGTAATACGGATCAACGTCGTGCCACAGGAGTTCAGATAGGTCAATCTGCGTCGCTAGAAGTTGCACGACTTAGCCATTTGCATGAATGCATCGTAGGAGGTACGGGCGACCCCTACAACCACAATTGTCTTCGACCAGTTTCGTAAGTATAAAAATCAATCTCCAACACTTGAAGAGAGGACTAGTCTCAAAAAATCCCACTTGATATAAATCTAATTCCTTACAACTAACTTAAGCTTTAGAGGGGTCGGGTTGAAAATCTCACTCGATGTCGGCCTATCATGCAAGACCCCGATGGATATTACACCTACTTCAGCTTTACTTCAAAATAATATTGAAATGGCCCTCGCCAACCCTAGTCCATCCTCAACCACTCCATCCCTCCTTTGAAAAGATTTACTTGAACGATCTTAAGCTCTTGAGATAAGACCTAATCATAACGACTACTGATCTACGACGTCAAGTTGTTATTAATGAGTAATATCATATCAATTGACTTTGATTAACATTAGGATTTTTACACTGTCCTAATTGGATTATTATTAAGCCATCTTGAGAATTAATGGTGAGACAACCCATTCAATTATAATAAAAAAATGTTAGCTGTATGGTTCAGTTTGAAAATTTAAAATAAAAAAGAAAATTCAAAATAAATCGAATTGGACACGCATTTGGTCTCCAGCAAGATAATGCCTCTCTTTTTCAGTTTTATATATCATCCCACTTCAAAGTTTACATTCCAAATAAAAATATATATATTATTAGGACTAGATTAAACTAGTTATGACATCAACATGATGCTTAAGTATCATTATAATATAAAATTTATAATTTAATTATTAAGAAATATTCATATGCGGATGAAGATTAAGAGATAACTAAATAAATAGTTTCTCAAGATTCGGATTTATATATATATATATATATATATATATATATATATTTGTCTCGCAGCCTAATAAATTTAAATTTCTGAATTGATCTGATAACAAATTGATATATGATATATCTTTATGAATAAGAGAAAATAGCTGAGCTATATATAAAGAAAATTTTGAGTTAAATTAATATCTAATTTGTGTTATTCAATTTGATATATATATATATATATATATATATATATATATATATATTAATTCTGATCCGTTTCATTTGAATTCTTAGGATTAATTCTTATCTTAGGTTGATACTTTTCTGGACCACCTCATGCGTACATTAGTTGTGTTGTCGGGACCGTTCGCATCACGTTAGAAGACACGTCATTCTTTCAATAATGGCATCTCCAGTGGGCAGCACACAGACGCGTAGTTCATTGGCCGAGCTGTTCGCTCGCCTATAATTACGTGGCTCACCGGCAGAGGATACCGATATCATCAGCATAAGCTACGGCTGCTCTTCTCGCAGCTCCATTCAGTGACCATGTATCCTTCCAAACCAGACGCCGACTTCGGCCCGCCGACGACGGGCGTCCCGGTGACTGCACCTCCGGGGACTTTCCAGGTCCAGTCTCAGGCGATCGGGCCGTGGTCGACCGGCCTCTGCGACTGCTGCGACGACGTCGGCAACTGTAATGAGTTCCTCTTCCTTCAGTCCTTTCATGCACGCACAACACTCGGTACTGATACGTCACACGCACTTCTGCAGGCTGCATCACATGCTTCTGCCCGTGCTTCACGTTCGGCCATATCGCGGAGATCATCGACAGAGGATCCACCTGTAAGTATACGAACCATTGCATCCATCTTTCTCATCTGCTTAAATACTGCAATCATTCGTTGATGTGTGTATACATACGCGAAGCATGTGGGGCTAGTGGAGCTCTGTACGCGCTCATACTGTGTGTGACGGGATGCCAGTGGTTGTACTCCTGCTTCTACCGATCCAAGTTGAGAGGGCAGTATGGGCTGAGAGAGGAGCCCTGCGCGGACTGCCTCGTCCACTGTTGCTGCTGCGAGCTGTGCTCTCTCTGCCAGATGCACCGAGAGCTCAAGCGACGCGGCTTCGACATGAACATAGGTTCTCTCTCTCTCTCTCTCTCTCTCTCTCTCTCTCTCTCTCTCTCTCTCTCTCTCTCTCTCTCTCTTCTTGGGTTGAACTGTAATTACCATGCTTTCTTCCAGGTTGGAGTGCAAACATGGAGAGGCAGGGACAAATTGCAGCCTTACCACCGCCGGTACAAGATATGACTCGTTGATCTAGATATGCGTATTCATCTATGCACTGTATTCTAAGTTTATATATATGTATATATATGTATATATATATGTATACATATATATATACATATATATACATATATATATATATATATACATATATATACATATATATATATACATATATATATATATATAATTATCGGCACGAGGAATAAAATATATGGATTTAGGATCGTGTGAAATGTATTGCGACAGTATCGATGCTACTTACCTCTATGTTGACAGAGTCTTCCACTCAACAATAAAGCATATAGTCATCGATCTTCATTTTGCTTATAATCAGGTTTGTCAGAAAAAATTTAATGTAAATCATGTACATAGTATCGATCAACTCATAGATTCCTTGACAAAGTCACTATCGTACTAACTACTTACATCGTTTCAAAATTGGTATCCATGATGAAATGCCAATCTTGTGGTGCATATAAGAAAATCACAATTGAATAACGAGTGATTGTGATCCCAACATTTAACGGAAGCCACAACTATACAAATCAACTGATTGGTTATTCAACTGCAGAAGTTACACTTATAATAATCTTTCACCTAGTGTATTATATCTAAGTTAGGAAGAAAGATTATTGTAATTACATTTGATTTAGGACCTTCAAAGGTCTTGCAACCTGTATAAATTGCTGTGTACAATAAAACACTGAAACATACAAGCATTATTTCTCCTTATCTGCATTACAATACTATGACATTTTTATAAAGAGGTATAATATTTGTTTACAAGGGTGAATTTGACAAGATGAAATCATCCTACCTATTAGTTTCCACATATATTTTTTTGTTTTGCTACTTGAATTGATGAACAAAACTTTGTGCAGCTCTCCATGTCCATTGACATAAAGCATTACAACTGTTGTATCTTGTGATGGATTATCGATTATAACCAATAATGAGTTATGTAATATAACCTTAGGATGGATTTTTACTGTGATTTCATATTTTAATTTACATATTAATTCTATTAATCATATTTAATGTAGTTTTGACTTACAACTCTAACATCAAGACATGTTCGCGTTATATGCTATTTAATCAAATCCATTGTAGCTTTGTAGACAGATTAAAATATTTCCTTTCATAATCCTCATATTATTATTTGTTAATGCATGGATGTCGTCGACTGTTCAATACGTCCTGCCTTGGTCCAATCCAGGCACAAGATGTCACATCTCATATTTATAAAATATAAGATAAAATATTTTAACAATCACATATGCTGGTAGAAGCTTCGAAAAAATCATAAAAATAATTCAACATTCGTGAAACAAATATCAATAATTTAATAAAAAATAATAATATATCGATTCATCATAAAACTTATGCATAAAAAAACTATAATAATTTCTTAAGCAAAATCATACATTAGTCACATGCAACATGTACATAATAACTAGGCAACATCAAATCCGATGTTGTACTCTCCTAATAGCGGATGGAGAGACATACTTCACTGGATGGATTTCTCTCAATAGCGGATAGAGATAATCCATATCGCACTCTCAATAGCGAATGAAGTGGTTTCTCTCACTCGTCCAAGTAGGGACATGTTCCTCCCAACAGCGGATGGAAGAACTATTTAACCATCACGTGTAACAGTCCACTAATGCCATATCTGCTCTCGATAAGGATACATAAACATTCATGATCATTCATTCATTCATTTACACATGCATCCAAAAAATAGTATAATCAAATATTATAAAAGACCATGTTTTATGTATGATCTATTAGACTATGTTCATTGATGACTCCGCACTATGATGGGGTCACAGCTCATTTCACAAGTTGCACTTCCAATGTAGATCACTAGCCTGGTTACATCTACAACATAGTTACAATCATGTCAATATCATAAACTTAAGAAAAGTAAAAAACTAATAATCATTTTCAAGTGATACCTTCAAGTAAAACTTTTAAATTCATCAAATCATAAAGGCTTAAAATATCAATCTCTCAATGGTCTTCAATCAACCAAAACCCTAATTATTGAATCTCGGATTTTGATGATGAAGTCAATTGATGGTTATTTTATCTAATCCATTTTTGAGATAAGTGTGCAGGATTAACTATGATAGAGCAAATTACTGGAGTCAAGTTGCTGGAAGTTCAAGAGTCCACCGGAAGTCCAAAGGATCATCGGAAGTGCTGTCGGAGCTAACCGAGATGAAATCGGGGACTTGCCGAAGGTTTTGGAAGTTCGCCGGAAAGATCGTTGGAGGTTCGCGGAGATCACCGAGAAGGTTCGGAAGGGTGTCAAAGACTCGTCGAACTCGCCAAAGAATCCGGGAGCCTGCTGAGAATCCACCGGAAGAAATCCGAGGGAGTGTCGGAAGTCCGCCGGAAGATCGCCGGAAAGCTCTTCGGAAGATAACTTGATGGTGTCAGTTTAATTTGGCTTTAAAAGTTCATAGTTTACACTTAATTAGGGTATAGACTATGTGTTAATCCTGTCTAGACCTGTATTGGGCCAATTGGGCCTTTAATGGGCTGTATTGGGCCAAAGGTTAGGCCCATACTGATTTACGGCAAGGGCCGACGGTAGCCATGGACCCAGCAAAGAGCAATCTTACTGTTGATGAAGGCTGGCGAGCATCGCCCAGCAGGCAAAGTGGTACCGCTTGACAGGTGGTTGCAATCACCTATGTCAGGTGGTAGTACCGCCAGCACACTAACACACGCAAAGGTGTGCCAGGCGGTAGTACCGCCACTACCAGGTGGTAGTACCGCCTACAGTCCGAAATTTCGGACGAGACCTCTTTGAGCCGGATTTTTGAATCCCAAAAAGCTCTATAAATACCCCTTTACTCCTAGCTGGTTGAGGGATCTTTGTAGTGTTAGAATTGAGTCTAAGCTATAGCAAATTTCTGCTTTCATTTGCTCAAGTGTTCTCCTCCTTGTAAAAATCCTGTAAAGAGAGGGAACCTCTTGTAAAAGACTGTAAATGGGTATTTGGTCCTTCCCCTTCAAGAGACTTGGTAGTGGAAGTTGGGAGCCTCATTGGAGGAGGCTTCAAAAGTGGACATAGGTTATTTGACTGAACCACTATACATCGCTGCGTTTACTTGCTGTGTGAGTACTTAAATTCTGCATCGTAAATTTCTTAAGCTGCAAACTGATCAGATTTCTTCTCCCTACTTCCAATTGCATTTACCTGAATATTTTTAAGTTAAAGTCTCTTTCGCTGAATCAAGTTCTAAAGCAAATCTCCAGAATCGATTTTCAAGCTTTATTCGTTTTATCCATTGCACTAATTCCCCCCCTCTTAGTGCCACTCTGAACCTAACACTAATTAGAATAGTTCAATTGACTTAAATCAAATTTAATTCAATTATGTCCTAATAAAACCAACCTCAAATCCTTATAGAACTAGTCTGGAATCATCCTAGATTTATCTAATTTAGATTTGATTGATCTCAATTAGGTCACGTAGGTTTGAATTAGTCAAGTTAGTCTGAAATCATCCTAAACTAACCTTAATCGATCAAGCATGTCTGATTTAATCAATTAAAGCGCTCAAATCAATAAAAGAAGAGGAAATCAGACTATATCATATAGTGCTAGCCCAAACTAAACTAGCCCACTTAAGTCTTGGACAGGTCACATGTGCTATACATGCTTGCCCCGAGTAATAGGTTAAGTTGAGGTACAACAAGCTAGATAGATAATGTTAGGATCTAGAGCGGCACTAAGAGGAGGGGGTGAATTAGTGTAGCGGATAAAAATAGTCAATTTAAACTAATTTCAGAAAACTTGTTCGTTGAGAGAGTTTCATTCGATAAAAGTGATTTTGATAAGGAAGATTAATTCAAGTGAATACACAAAAGAGTGGAAGAGAGAATGGATGAGAGCAGAGAAGTAAAGAATAGAATGCAATAATTAAAACTTACACACCAAAAGAAGAATGCAACAATTTATAGTGGTTTGGTCAAATGACCTATGTCCACTTCCGAAACCTCCTCCAATGAAGTTCCCGATTTTCACAATCAATCGTTCTTAAAGGGGAAGGATCAAACACCCTAATTTATAGAACTTGTAAGTGACTCACACTCTTTTATAGAAATTTTACACTTATGAATTCAGGAGGTGAACACTCAAACTTTTAAAAGTAATTTCGCTAGATTTTTGACTTAATTCTTATCACTTCTTAATGTCCTTAGGTATCTGAGAAGTATTTGGTATTTATAGCCTCAGTTGGCTTTAAAAATGGAGTCAAAAAAGGTAACATCCCGGATTTCTGAGTATTGATAGTACCATAGCTTGTCACTGACAGTACCACCGCCAGTTGACCATGGTTCTATCAATGTACTAGATAGTACCACCACATAGTCTGGTAATACTATCGCTTGACAAAGTCTCAAGCTCTGTGGAGGGGCGGTACCGTCGCCTGTCAGGTGGTACCACCACTGACTTGGGTGATACCACCGCCTAGTGCACCTGGGAATATGTTCCCTTAGTGGTTCCACCGCTCTAGTCTGGTGGTGCCATCGCCAAACATGGTCCAGCACTTTTGGATAAGCCTTGAATCCGGCCCAATCCAGTTAGTTTATGGGTCCAGTTGGCCCTTATCAGAGTTAAAAGATTAACATTTAATCCTAACCCTAATTACATGCAAACTATGAAATTGAAAATATATTCTAAGCAAAAATGTAAACTAACACATCAAGTCTTCTTCCGGCGAGCTTTCGGCAAACTTTCGGTAGACTTCCGACACACCCTCGGATATCTTCTGGTAGACTCCCAGTAGGCTCATGGACTTCGTGACAAGCTTAGCGAGTTCTGACGAGTCTTCTTGGCAAGTGATAAGATCTCTTATGGTTTTATCATGAAAGAAATGAAAAAAGCGAAGGAGAAGTGAAAGAAGTGGAAGAAAAGGGGATAAATGATTGCTTCGAGAGGATCGACCTCCTTTGATCGCTTCAAGGGGATCGACCTCCTATGATTTTCCAAACGGCTAAGATAACTTTTTCATTCTTTGATGAAAATAAATAAATACAACCCTATTTATAGAGTTCTACTTAGAGTCCACTAGGACTTGGACTATTAATAATAAATAAATATTAAATAAACCCATATTCGACTCTTCTTGTATTAAACACAACTCAATAAATATTATTTAAAAATTTAAAAAATAAAAGGATTGTAATAGTTCCACCTCCTTCAAATCAATCTTATCCTCAAGACTAAGCGACATCAAATTTGGGGAGCTTTTCTTTCAGCACAAGATATTTGTGATGTATCACAACTCGTTGATCAAGTAAGTACAGCCTCGACCTTTTGATAGTATGAGCAACAAGTCGACCTTTTAGTATAGTAGTCGTTGCAGTCTTCTGTATAACCCTCTTCATCCGATGGCTAGTAGCAGCTGTGGCCTTACTTCCTCGTCTTCCCTTTAGGATAACCACTTTGAAGTCTTCCAAAAGTAGCAAAAAGAAATCCAATAGTAGTTTTTGGCCCTATATAATTAGTTTTATCTTTGAACATTTACTGTTACAAGTTAAAGTTCATCCATCAGTGACCTTTACTTCGAATTTATCACAGTCTTCAATATGGTAGGCCAATCGATCAGCAACCTTACAGTCTATGAAATTATTAGTGCTACCAGTATCAATCAAAACTGTAACAAGTTGACATTCTAAAATTTCTTCAAATTTTATAGTTTGTAGGTTAGAATAGCCAGCTAATGTATGCACTGTATATGTAATATGTTCAACATATTCATCAGAATTCATACCTTCATGATCGGAGTCAACTTCTGGTTTCTTCGGAATTGGTTCAATCACTAGAAGTTACCCTTGTTTACATCGATACTTCTTACTCCACTTTTCATTACAGTGTCAGCATAAACCCTTTACTGATCTTTCCTTGAACTCTTCTTGGGTTAATCTTCGGGTGTGAGGGTTTCGGTTGGGAATAGATAGGGCTGGTGGCTCACTGATCATTTGTTTGTGGTCACTTCTGTTTCGACAATTTTCCCGATTGATTTTTTCCTCATGTAGACGTGCAAATGAAATTGCAGCTATCATAGTACGAGGCTATTGAGCCTTAACTTCACATCTGATATCTAGAATAAGCCCTTTAATAAAGGTACCCACTGACTATCATTCACACCATCTGTGACTTGATTTGACCATCATTCGAATTTATCCTGATATTCTAACACTATAGAAGTCTAACGAATTTTAGCGAGTTGTCCATTTTATTGAAACTTATCAAAGTTCTCCAGCAAGCTTCTTTTGAATTCATTAAGGGTCTCATGTAGTCAGTTCTCAATTCTGGTTTTCAATGCTTCAGTTTGGGCCTTAACTGATTCTATCGCTGCATTGGGTGAGAGCACCACAGGATGGAAGGCGGTGGCATCGATGTAATTTGATGGCAATCGGCGGTTGCGACAAGATGAAAAGCAAGAGGGAGGCAGCGATGGGATACAGCTGCGACGGTTGCTCTCATTGTCGATAGCGAAGAGGGAAGGAAACGATAGTGGCTGTGGTGGCTGCCACTATGACAATTGCTGCGGACACGACAGTGGTAGTTACTGTCGATGCTACCAGCGAAGAGGGGATGAAATGGCGATGGTTGTGGCAGCTACTGCGAACAAGGCTGTGGAAGTTGCTGTCGCACCCGGTGGAGAAGAGGAAGCGATAATAACAACCGATGGCTACGGCGACGACAGCAAAGAGTGCTCTGCTTCTATCGCACCACAGAAGGAAATGCTAGTGCTGCAAGGGCTCAACGGCTAGCAGTGGTGGTGGCGCGGTTGGGAGTAGCAACAGCGATAGTCGCTGTGATGATGGTGCGGCTAGGGTGGCACCATCGAGGGTTGGGTCAGAAAGCAATGGCAGCCCTTCTTGTGCTGCAGCAGTCGATGGGATGATCACACGACTGGAGGCTGCGATGGCGGTGGTTGTGGGCCGAAGAGCTGCAACGACGAGGTTGCATGGTGGGGGGAAGGAAAGAGTAGTGATAGTAGTGGATGTCAAGGTCGGTGGTTGCATTCTTCTGCCCTTTTTCTTTTCTATGTTCTTCTGCTCTATTTCACCACAGAACAGGGGTGGCTGCTGTTGTAGATCGTTGTGGCTGAGGCAGCGAGGAGGAAGAGCGCCAGGGGCTGGATGGCAGCGACGTCGTGGGGAGTCATGGGGATGGCAATGACGTCATGGGGAGTATGCTGGAAGAGTTTTAAGCAAGATACTACTACTGACTCGACCATAGAGGCAGAGTACATTGCTGCAGCAGAGGCAATAAAAGAGAGAGTTCGGATGAAGCAGTTCATCATAGATCTGAGAGTCGTGCCGAGCAACGAGGAGATGATTCCCTTATATTGTGATAACTAGGGGCGATTGCTCAAATAAGAGAATCCGGGTCTCATCAGAAGTGTTCTGAGGAGGTTCTAGCTTATTAGAAAGATCGTGGCCCGAAGAGATGTAGCAGTAGAAAGAGTTCCATTCGAAGATAATATTGCAGATCTAGTGATAAAACCATTAACTCAGATTGTCTTTGAGCATCACAGAGGTCAGATAGGGATCAGACACGTAGGTAATTGGCTTTAGGTCAAGTGGGAGATTGTTAGTTATAGGTGCCCTATAAGCTAATCACATGAGTGATGATACTTGTAATACACTGCGTCAATCTCTTTGCTTATGATTATTGATATTTTCTTACATTATCTTATTGTATATTGTGATATCCTTGGATCTGTGTAATGGGAATCAGATCATGATGAGATCACGATAATGAGACTGATTCACCTTTAAACACAGATCATAAATAATCCTAGTCATAGGTTACTCAAAAGATATATTGAGATAATCGGACAGACTAGTGTGTTGTATACCCGTCCATATGATGGAGGTGGCTGGTCTCATAGCTACTCGTGTAGGGACACTAAGGGTACAGTACATGTGCTCATTGGAGAATGAGTTCACTAATTGATCCGCCTACGGAATGCTTGATGGTTATTGATACCTCAAGTCAGACAACGATTCCGTAGTCCCAGTAGTTTATTTAGTCCTTAGACTTGAGATACCAATGATGTCCTGTATGAGTACCCCACTCTTTGATACTGGACTTATAGGTTTGGAAGTTTCAAATCCAATACAACTAGTTATTAAGAGTGGTGGCCAACCTTATGAAGGCTATTGAGTATCAATAGAGAATTATCCACTCTCGGAATCATGAGAGAAATATCCCATGTATTCTTACTCGAGCAAATCCTTGGCCAGAGTCATTCAGATTGAGAGAAAGAATTCTCCGGGAGAATCCGATTAGAGCGAGACTCAATTGGAAACCGTATGGGCTTGACAGCACCATGCCCGATATACGGTCTCTAGGATATTAGATGGATGAGAGACTATAAGTACATAGTAACTAAGGACAGATAAATCTAAAGGATTGGATTCCCCTGTATCGTCTAGGAACTGCGGTGTAGTGGCCTAGTATGTCAGCAATCGATGAGTCAAGTGAATTATTTATTAAGATAATAATTCACTGAGTCAGAATGAGTTCTGACAGGTATGACTCATGACCAACTCGATATTGGGCCTAGAGGGTCACATACATATGGTAAGTGTTGCAACGAGTAGATGTTCAGATATGAGATATTCGTCGGAGCTCCTATCTTATTAGATATCTAATAAACCCCTATATTATTGGATCCCATGGATGAGATCCAATAAAAGCTAAATTATTAGGTAGAGACCTATTAATCTAAGAGACTTAGATAATTGGACAGAGATCCAATACTCAATAGGGCAGGATCTATTAGGGTTTACAAGGGGCCTCTATAAATAGGAGGGAACTGAAGGTCCATAAGTTAGGATTTTTGGTGACTACCTCCTATTCTCCTCTCCCCAGAGAGAAGTATCTTTGCAGCTCTACCGTGTGGATCAATGCGAGAGAGGACGCTTGACCTCCTTCAACCACCCTATGGATCTTCAGGAATTCAGGGATATACGATCTCCCTAAGTATTATCTTTTTACATACGTAGTTTTCGGATTTGCGGATTTGATTTTTCGCACCAATCATTATACGATGACGGAACGTTTCGTAGAAATCTATGATATTTTATTTTTTTGTTCTTCCACTGTGCATGTGATATCGCCCCTTGGATTTTTCAATAGCAGCTAATCTTACAAAGGTAATTGAATGCTAATAAAGGATCATCCACTCTCGGTGTCATGAGAGGAATATTTTATGTGTTCTTGCTCAGTCAAATCCCGAACCAGGTTATTTGGATTAAGAGAGAAAGAGTTCTCCGGAAGAGTCCGATTAGCGTGAGACTCGAGTAGAAACCGTATGGGCTTGACAGCACCATGCCCAGTATATGATCTCTAGGATATTAGATGGATAAGGGACTATAGGTATATGATAACTAAGGACAGATAGGTCTAAAGGATTAGATTTTCCTATATCGTCTAAGGACTTAGGCGTAGTGGTATAGTATGTCTATAGTCAATGAGTCAAGTAAATTATTATGAAGATAATAATTTACTGAGCTATAAGGAGTTCTGACATCTATGACTCACGACTAGCTTGATATTGGTCCTAGAGAGTGACACACATATGGTACGTATTATAATGAGTAAAGGTTCGGAGATTAGATATTTGTTAGAGCTCATATCTTATTATATATCCAATAAGCCTCTGAATTATTAGATCCTATGGATGAGATCTAATAAAAACTAATAAGATATTATTGAGTAGAGATCTACTAATTTAAGAGGCTTAGTTAGTTAGATGGAGATCCAATTCCCAATATGACAGGATTCATTAGGGTTAGGTTGATAAGGACCCTCCATAAATGTGAGGGAACCAAAGGGTCATAGGCTAAGTCTATCTTGGCTGCCACCTCCTATTCTCCTCTCCCTTTGAGGAGTGTCTTCGCAGGCCCTGCTATGTGGATTATCATTAGAGAGGAGGACATTTGACTTCCTTCATCCTCTCCTACAGATCTGCTAGAATTCGGGGGTATACGATCTCCCTAGGTAACACATCTTTCTTATTCATGTAGTTTTTAGTTTCGTATTTTTTGTGCACTAATCTTTACATAAGGATAAAACCTTTTTGTGAAAATCTATAAATTTTTATTTCTATTCTTCCATTATGCATGTGATGTCGTCCCCGGATTTTTCAATAATCATGTTAGAGCCAGGTTGTTCGTGCGAAAAATTAGATTTTAAACTACATGTGTTATATTTTAGAAAGATTTTTTATATCAAATTTGTTAACATAAAAGATGAGAAAGGGTAACAACTATTGCTACCCTTGTAGATTGGCTAAAGACTCTTTTAATAATTTTGTTACTTATAAAAAATACTTAAATGAAAGGACATGTGCCTTGGGAGAACATCCCTTTACAGTGACCTTTGGGTTATGTTTAAGCTTTATAAATAGAATCTTAAACAATCCTAATTTATTTATTGAGAGATTATTTAGATTAATTCATTTATTTTTTTTCTCTTAATAAATTTTATTAATATATTTTGATGTTTAATACAGGTTAATTATGTCAATCAAATAACTTCATGATTATACTAGGAGGGATAATAACAGTTGAATTTTTTTGATAGGAATCTCGATGAATCCGACATGTAGGGATTAATATAATAATTATGCATCTTTGAATTCTTTTAAAATTTTATTTTTAATATTTTAATATTTTGTTATTTTCTTAATAGAAATTCGAATGGACTACTTTTTACCCCAATAGTATGTATGACACATTTCATGAATAGCTCCATATTTTTTTTCTACATATCATGAATAAGTTCATAATTTTTTTTCTCTTATTTTCTTTTTCCTATCTTCTGTCACACTTCATTTGCTATCTCATGAATGAATGATGATGAATATTACCCCATATCTAATTTTTCCAATCAGGCAAGAAACTCCCATCATTAGTGGGTCGTTGATGATGTTTACATTAGTGAACCAACAATTGATAGGTCACCAAACCTCACCAAATCGGAAGACCTTCCACGCTCTATCAGCACTATTCTATTGCAGTGGAAACAAGCTGCTCACCAAACCTTTTGGTGCTACACATATTATTTTCTCAAGTCAATGACACCCTAATATCTTGTAGTACTATGTATGACCCAAGAAATTTTCTATCAGATGAAAGCACTGATCTGAACCATCTATTTTGTTTTGAGGACAAACAGATATCCTACCTATCCATACCTAAAAGTGTACATAAGGAATCCAATAAGAGGTGCATTTCTATCTTCCCCTTTCTCTATGATCCATTCCAACTTCTTGTCTTCCCATTCTATGGTCAACCAAAGTATTTGATGATTCAAATCTAGCCTAGTAATTGCGTTCGGTAGCTACTTTGAACATGAGAGCCATTCAAGTCTTCCTTCCTCTGGTCATGGCCATGATCCTTATGGCTGTTCCACAGGCCTCTTCTGCGTTGAGCGGCCTCAGAGTAGAGCTAACCCACGTCGATTCCAGTGGCAACTTCTCCAAGTTTGAGCTGCTCCAACGAGCAGCACTTCGGAGCAGCCGCAGGATGGCAAGGTTGACGGCCCGGGCCATGAAAGCCGCGGCATCTGCCAATGAGGTCCAAGCTCCGGTACATGCCGGCAATGGCGAGTTCCTCATGGAGTTGGCCATCGGCACGCCGAGTCTTGCATTCCTGGCCATCATTGACACCGGCAGCGACCTCATATGGACGCAGTGCAAGCCCTGCGTCGAGTGCTTTAGCCAACCCACTCCCGTGTTCAATCCATCGAGCTCGTCCACCTACACGAAGGTTCCATGCTCGAGCAACCTGTGTCAGGCTCTTCCTACCTTCACATGCGGTGCTTCCAGCTGCGAATACCAGTACTCTTATGGCGACTCCTCGTCGACTCAAGGTATTCTCGCAAGCGAAACCTTTACCTTTGGGACTGAGAATTCAACCTCAGTCTCTGATGTCGCCTTTGGCTGCGGCGACACCAACCAAGGCAGTGGGTTCTCGCAGGGCTCCGGTCTCGTCGGACTCGGCCGAGGGCCGTTGTCGTTGATATCACAACTCGACCTGGGGAAGTTCTCCTACTGCCTCACCTCTTTGGATGATTCAAAGAAGAGCCCCCTTCTGTTTGGCTCACTGGCTGATCTCACTGCAAGTGCAACTGCAAGTGCGGTCCAATCCACGCCACTAGTGCAGAACCCTAAACACCCAGCCTTATATTATCTCTCCCTGAAAGACATCTCGGTTGGCGGAAACAGTCTGCAGATTCCGAGCTCGACCTTCGCGGTGCAAGAAGATGGATCCGGTGGCTTGATCATAGACTCCGGCACGTCCATCACTTACCTGGAAGTGGGTGCGTACAGGAGGTTGAAGAAGGCGTTCCTGTCCCAGATGCAGCTCCCAGTTGCCGATGGTTCTGAGATTGGTCTCGACTTGTGCTTCTTGGCCCCGTCGGCATCATCGTCGGTGGAGGTTCCAAAGCTGGTGTTCCACTTCGACGGTGCCGATTTGCAACTGCCGGCGGAGAACTACATGATCATGGATTCAAGCGACGGTTCGCTTTGCCTAACGATCATGCCGTCCAGTGGCTTGTCCATCCTCGGCAACTTCCAGCAGCAGAATCTACAGATACTCTACGATCTGAAGAGTAAGATGCTCTCGTTTGTTCCAACCCAGTGCGACCAGCTGTGAATTGTTTGACTGAAGCCATTATGTGTTTCTGTGATTTACTTGACATTTTTAATATCATGTTTGATGAAGTCAATCATTTTGTTTCTGTGGTGCACTTCTTTTTAATTTCCTTCTCAAATTGGTAACATCAGCAGTGTGGCCAATGCCAACAAAATTGTTATAAATTAATTAATAATATTTGATGGTTTATTTCACGAGATTCAACACTCCAGCCATAATTAATTCTGCTAGCTCGTTAAAATAATTATTTTATTATATGTATTATTTAATGGGATAACTTCGATTAAATCATCATTTACTTTCCAACTAACGGCAACTGTCTATTACCAATCAATTTCTTTTACTATTTAAATTTTTAATTATTTCTAAGATATCGTCTGTATATTATGTATGCAAATATCGTCGACTTATTATTTATTTTCAACAAATTCTTCCTACTCCTTTCATACATTTTTTTCTTCTTTCTTCTTTTTTATTGATAATCAAATAGGATGATATGAAGATTGAACAAAAAGAAATAATAATAGATTTTTACATTTGTTAGATCGATTTAATATCTTTAGGATTTAAGGCAGTAGATTACAGGATTGGATTATGATATTCTAGATGTTTTTAATTATGATATTGTAGATGTTTTTACGGCAGTCCAAAAGATACTATCTTGTCAGTATGCATCAATCTAGAAAATATCATATTCAATCAATTAAAGGGTTATAAAAAATAAGAGTATGATTGATAATATTTAATAAAATTATATTATTTAAATATTCTTTTAGATGATTATATGAAGTAAAGGATTGTCAATAATAAAGAGAGATTGTCAATAGCAATCTCAAAGTATAGTCATTATGTAAATCGTTCATCCATTGCCCTTATGCTTAATAAAAATTACATTGTATCCTCGTAATTGTAAAGTTAGCCATGCCAATATTTATCCCTTTAAATTTGAGTTATAAAACCATAAAAATAACTGGCGTATACATGTCATTTTAATAAATATCAAGGCAAGTTAACTGCTGGTTAAATCTCTAAATTTCATTAAAAATTCTTTAAGGTCTTATTATGTCATTAAAAAAATTAATATTTTAGGATTTTATAATGTTTAGTGTAAATAAACTAATATCAACCATGATTATAAGTGATTAATTTTGTCAATATATATCATAAAAAAGTAAATAATTTAATTAAAAAAAGCCCACACCTATGGTTTTACTAAAATAGCACTCGTATATTTGGTTTTTATCGAGAGGCACTCCTTTTATTCATATCATGATCAAAATATCTCTATAAAATGAAAAAAAAGGATAGCCAATATTGGTTGACCCCATTTGACTATGGTTTTTGGGCTAAACCAACTTATTTAACGTAAATCGAACCAGATCGATTGAACAAAAAGCCTAAGTATTTTTTTTCCTACGTAGGTTACTTTTTTTTTTAAAAGATTACATCATGCTATCCTCATTCGATCAATGCAACAATAACGTCTACCAACATTATTGCTGATAGTAGTCGCTATTGTTACGATCTTCGTTGTTGTCACGTAATCTCTGTCTTATCCTAACCTAGCACGAGCATAAGCCATAGCCCTCGCAAAAGCAACAGCAAGTCGTCATCCTCAGAGAGATGAAGGGATCCCACTAAACCTTGACAGTGGCACTATCGTCATTGGCTTCCTCCCTACCCCATCGTCATCACCGAAGAGGAAAGAAAGAGATCCCATTGAGCATTAGTGGTGGTGTCATCGATTCTTTAATTGCTCTACTTCGTTCTTGAGTATCTTTTTATTTTCTTCAGATCATTGCTTTTTGATCCAATTCATCGACAGTTTGCTTATGATAGAAGATTTGGATATCAATATTTTGGTCTTTGTGGTTTATCTTGTGCTTCAAAAAGTCAGAAATCTGTGACTCCAATAATTATCAATGTAGTAATTAGTGACTATGATACACATTTGATTTTATGCGTAGCAGAATTTTTCGGATTCAATTGGCTGCCGATTAGTCAATTTATGCATAGTTGACTTTTTATTACGAGCAGAATTATGTTACATATTTTCTGCAATTGTTTGTTTGATCATTTCCGAACTGATTTCTTGTTGTCATTAAATTTATTATAGCTTGTGGATTATTTCTCTTTTGATCGGTTGATGTTTTTCTATAACCAAGAAATGCCTATGTCTTGGCTGGATGTTCTTTTTGTTCTTACTTTTGAATTTGGGTGTGAATTTGTTAGTCAGGCATGGTAATTTGAGGAGATTTTTTGTGGCAGATTACACCTCCAGAAAGCTGATATACCAATCATGGACATAGCAATCCTTTGGAACCTGAGATATACGTTGAAAATAAAAGAAAAGATGTGTTGGAATGGTGTTATCATGTGACCACATGGCAGAAGTCCTACAAGTGAGAGTACATGGTGAGCATTTGGAAGTGTCTATGCTTCATGAGTTAGGACCTTGTGACTTGTAGACATAACTAGTGTAAATCACTCTTCTCCAAAAAGAGATGTACTATTGTTTCAAGTCCTTCGCTACCTAGCTAGACTTCCTACTGAGTGGATTTGGAATTCGTTTTGTGGCAGTCTTCCCTCCCGCAAAATATTAACTTAGTTAGCATGCTCGGTTTAGAGGCCCGGTCATTTTGTTGATATAGTCGTGAAAAAGCTTGATGCCCACGTGATTATAGAATAAATGACAAAATTAAGATCACATCCACAACATCAATCTTGAAAATTTTATGTGGAAAAATAAAACCTTTGCTTATAAAATAGGGTTACAATCTAGCGTTCAGATCACCACATCTCATATTCTATTAATTATACTAATCATGGTAGTTTTAGAGAATTTAGTTATAATTTGAGTAAGTTTAACTTCAGTTATGGATATGATAAGTTTACGGTCTAACATTTAGATCATTATATGTCAAATTTTATTAATTACACTAAAAAAAATAAAAAAAATTAGTTTAATCAACTTAGAATCATGTTATGATAATTCTAAAAATTTTGATTTTAATTTGGGTGAATTTTAACTCAAGGTATACTCAAGCTATGGATATGATAGGATTATGATCTAACATTCGGATCATCGCATATCAAATTCTTTTATCATAAAAAAAATTAAAATCATGTCATAATAGTTTTGAATAATTTAGTTTTGATTTAGGTGAATTTTAACTCAAGTTACGGATAAGATAGAATTACGATCTAACATTTGGATCACCGTATATCATTTTTGATTAATTATAGTAAAATAATCAAAAAATTATAAAATTACTACTAATTAACTTGGAATCATGTCATAATAGTTTTCTATATATTTCAATTGGTTATGTTTACTGTAACTCGACTTACACTCGATCCCATTTCACTCCAAACCCCTTGTGTAATACTACCCAGTGAAAACAAGCAATAGTAGCAGCACCTATACCTAGTGCTCCCCTAACCTAGAGTAGTAGTGCTACTCTAAACTAGGTGATAATATAAAAAAAAAACTATTCTTTTTAAAAAAATTAATTTCTAGAATCATCTAAAAATAAAAACAAATTAGAGAAAATGTTACTAAACATATTAGAATTATGTTATGATTGTTATAGATAAAGTTTGATAGGTTTGAAAAAAAATTAATAGAATAATACTCACGTTATACTCGGGTTACACTCATGTTATACTCGATCACATATTCAATCTCACACATCATTTATTTAGATAATTTAACATCTTAAAATCAAAACAAATAGAAAAAATGATACTAAACATACTAGGATCATGTTATAATAGTTTTTGAAAAGCTTGGATAGATTTGGGGAGAATACAATGATTTACACTTAAGTTATACTCAATTATAAATTCAATATAGAAATCCACTATTTTTTATAATTAATGATTCTAATTTTTTAAAAAAATATTGATCATAGATTCAATATAGAAATCTCTTATTTTAATAATAAATAACCCTAAAATCAGAAAATAAAAATAACAAATAATACTAAATATGTTAGGATCATGTTATGATAGTTTTGGAGAAGCTTGTATATATTTAAGGATAATTCTCCTATTTACACATGAGTTGATATCAAGTTACACTTGAGTTATACTCAATCATAAATTCAAAGTAGAAATCTACTATTTTAGGAATTAATAATTTAAATTTAATGAAAAATAAAAACAAGTGATACTATGCTACGATCATGTTATGCTAGTTTTAAAAAAGTTTAGATTAGTATAGAGATAATTAAATGATTTACATATGAGATATAGCTATACTTGAGTTACACTCAGATCACAAATTTAATAAAGAAATATCTTATTTTAGTAATTAATAATCTTAAAAATAAAAAATAAAAAAGATGGTACTAAATATGTTAGGATCATATTTTTTTTTTGTTTTAGAGAACTTTGAATAATTCAATGATTTACATATTAGTTACGTTCGAGTTGCACTCGATTATAGATTCATGTAGAATATCATATTTTGATAATTAATGACCATAAAATTAGAAAAATTAAAATAATGATACTAAATATGTTATAATTGTTTGAAAGAAGTTTGGATAGGTTTGGTGATAATTCTCCTATTTACAATTAAATTATACTTGATTACAGATTCAATATATTATTTTGATAATTAATGATCCTAAATTCAAGAAAAATATCATGATACTAAATATTTTAAGATTATGTTATGATAGTTATACAGTGGTTATTATATATTTGGAGATAATTTTCTTATTTATATTGGAGTTACACTTGATTATATATTCAACCCAAAGTACCTTATTTTAAATATGAAACACGGTAATTTGACACACAATTTGGGAAATATGACAACCACATACAATGAATCATAATTGAAACACTTGTTCACAACAACATTAAAGTAGTTCACAAATGAAACAAATTGCCAATATCACATGGAACCAATTCACATTAACATCAATTAGATTACCAACACAACATCACATTATCAAACAATTTGTACAATAACAGAGGCCATCATATAAGACAATAACAATAATAATGTCTCTAATGTTTGATAAGTTGTTTGGTTTGTTAATTGCTTTAATGTGATTGTGAACAAGTGTTTCAATTGTGATTCATTATTATTCTAAACAAGTGTTTCAATAATGTTTCAATTCACAATAATCATATATTCAACCTAAATAATAGCATGTCCCTTTGGCTAAATTCTATTTCTTTGTACATCAATAAGTGTTTCATGTACTTCATCATGATTATCATATAATCATTATTGCAAAATAGAAAAATCAATTAGTATAATAATCACATAAATTGAGCGATATGAATGATAAGATTAACTTATGATCTATCTTGTTGAGGATATTTCACCACATTTGTCTTTCATCTATTACTAACATTATTTTATATAATATTAAGATGAAGACCATTTAAATCAACAAGTGATATTTTCTTAAATTATTATACCTATTTTTTAATAAATAAAAACTAAATATATGATAAAGTACCTATTATAAAGAGGGTGATATGGTAGCTAAGGAAGCATAGTGGACGAGATGACGCAAGAGGAGATAACACAATAGGGGATGACGCAGGAGGAGGTAACACAAAAAAGGATGGTGCAACAGGATTAAAGAAGAAGAAATTGGTGATTTAGGCATCTTCAACCTGACACCTGAAAAAAAAAAAGTTTTTGTATAACTTAGTAATAATTAATGCAAATCATTAAGTTATGATATATATTACCTATGGGAGCCACTTTATCTATTTTCTTACCCCCAAATCGATAGGATTTATATACTAGCACCATGTCTATTTATATACAAAATTAAATATTATAAATAGAGCACATTATATCCAAAGTTTAAGGGAGAGCAAATTACAACATAAACTAATAGACAATAATCAGAATAAATAATTAATATAAAATTAAATATAAATCTTCTTTAGGGATTATTTCATCAATAAATCACATCAATGACTAATTTTAATCATCAAAGTACTTTTGAAACATATGTACTTCTGTGAATGTATATTAAAGAAGTTATTGTCATCAAAAAAATTTGATAAGAGGATTTTGTAACACATCCAAGAGCAAGAAAGGCCTTCTAGGAAATTTAATGGATTTCCTAAGGCTTGTATCGAGCAATACATGCTCATATCATATGCCTTATGCTAGGCTTAACCATCTGATGGATATTGTTTGACTGACAATACCGCTAGTATTGAATCATATTGAATATTGAATGGTATTACAAACCCTAATTTGTCTCTCGATGACTTACAACTCATCTCATGGATTTAGCTGCTAGTACAATCCTAAATTTAATAAACTAATAATGTTGATAAAAAAATAGTTTAAATTTGATAGTTTAACACTGATGGTGTGTTAAGAAACTAATAATGTGAAGCACAATTAAGATATGCTAGTTCTATTGGTCGAGTTGCATCAACTAATAATATTAGTCAAGATTGAATAAACTAATAACATTAAACAAGTTAAGGCCTTGAAATTACTCAGAACAATGTCATTTTCAACCTATATAATGATGTCAATCATTTGTAGTTGGGAGATCGAGGAAGGAGAGTGATATAAAAAGGAGAAGATACAATTAGGTGGGCAAGGGACACAGACTTCTTGACCAGTTGATGCCAACTGACACGATCGATCCTTTGATATGGCATTTGACAACTGTTATGGCTAAACTTTAAGTAATTATCATGGATCATTGATCTTAAGCGTTGGGCGTATGAAATTTGTTTGAATTACTTTGTTTCCTTTCAATTGAGCAATTGATCATCCATCACAATCAGATGTAAAAACTTGCAAAACTGTAGGAGCACAGTTAATTCAATCAACCCTAACAAAAATTTGCAGTGGTAGTAAGAGAGATTATCTGAGAGAAAAGATAATTATCGGAGGGAAAGGGCAGATGATGTCGGAGAGGAGCACAAGAGATAAGGTCATTGCTTAGTGATGCTGTTGGCTCTATGCTCGGTGATGTCATCGGTGAAGTTGGTGTCACATTCAACACATTGGAGATGACGTGATGCCATGGACGAAAATGCTATCATTTCGAATCGGAGAGCAAATGAGGTCATCGTCGCTCAATGATGCTGCCAACGAAGTCATATCGAAGAGGGGAGGATGCTGCCACCATTTATCACCGAAAAGGAGTAGAAAAGTTTGTCGTCATCGTTCGACATTGGTTGTCACTGCCTCAAACCCTCATGTCTTAAATCATCGTATAACCCCTTGTTAGTTCAAACAACTTTTTACCGTGACCCAGAGGTGTGCGGTCGTGGCTCCGAGGCTCCGGGGTCGTCGTGGTAGGGTTCGGGCCGGTCGACGTCTCCTGCTCCAGCGGGGTCCCGATCAGGGAGAGGAGTGAGAGAGATCCCGTCGTGCACGCCGATGTCGCCTGGGACTGTACCTGCACAAAGGCGGGTCAGAGGATGCTCCACCCGACCCCTCCGACGCTCAAGTCAGCCTTTTTCTCCAAGGCTCCAGATATTTCCGAGTTCTTCCTCTTAGGTCGGTTAACCAATCGAAGAGTTCAGAGAAAAAACCTCTCCTTTCACCTTACTCTCTGGTAGCTTAAATATGTCGGGCGGTTGGCGCGTTTCTGGTCGCGTCTGAGGGTGGTGTACGGACCTGGCTCCGCAGGCTGGTGCCGTGGTCAACTCCCGCACGGACCTGGGGCGAGGCAGAGGAGAAGTGACGTCGGGCGGTCAACCTCAACCGTAATTGAGCGCAGGAGGGGCGATGATGTCATCCAGGCGTAATACACAGGATCCGATGTCGCGTCACATTTAATACCCATAACACTACCCCCCTCAAAAAAAAACCCCTCCTGCGGGACTAACCTCGAGGGCAGGAGGTGGTGTTTCGGGGGAACCTGGTTGCACGTAGGCGGCCGGCAGAGATCATGGTTGGAGGTCTGACTTATCGTGACATAAATGACTGAGCCGCCGATTGGGATGAGGGGTCGAGCCGCTGCTCAAGATCCAGAAGACCGATGGTCGAGCCGTCACTCAAGACCATGAGTACCGAACCGTCGCTCGGGAAGAGGGGTCGAGCGGCCGCTCAAGACCCGGAAGACCGATGGTCGAGCCGCCACTCAAGACCATGAGTACCGAACTGCCGTTCGGGAAGAGGGGTCGAGCCGCCGCTCAAGACCTGAAGATCCGATGGTCGAGCCGCCGCTCAAGACCATGAGAACCGAACCGCCGTTCGGGATGAGGGGTCGAGCCGCCGCTCAAGACACTTAAGACCGATGGTCGAGCCGCCGCTCAAGACCATGAGAACCGAACCGCCGTTCGGGATGAGGGGTCGAGCCGCCGCTCAAGACCCACAAGACCGATGGTCGAGCCACCACTCAAGACCATGAGTACCGAATCGCCGTTCGGGAAGAGGGGCGAGCCGCCGCTCAAGACCCAGAAGACCGATGGTCGAGCCGCCGCTCAAGACCATGAGAACCGAACCACCGCTCGAGATGAGGGTCGAGCCGCCGCCAAGACCCGTAAGACCGATAGTCGAGCCGCGCTCAAGACCTAAAAGACCGATGGTCGAGCCGCTGCTCAAGACCATGAGAACCGAACCGCCGTTCGGGATTAGGGGTCGAGCCACTGCTCAAGACCCAGAAGATCGATGATCGAGCCGCCGCCAAGACCATGAGAACCGAACCGCCGTTTGGATGAGGGGTCGAGCCACCGCTCAAGACCTAAGACCGATGGTCGAGCCGCCGCTCAAGACCATGAGAACCGAAACCGCGTTCGGGATGAGGGGTCGAGCCGCTGCTCAAGACCTGTAAGACCGATGGTCGAGCCGCCACTTAAGACCATGAGTACCGAATCGCCGTTCGGGAAGAGGGTCGAGCCGCCGCTCAAGACCCGAAGACCGATGGTCGAGCCACCGCTCAAGACCATGAGAACCGAACCGCCGTTCAGGATGAGGGGTCGAGCCGCCGCTCAAGACCATGAGAACCGAACCACCGTTCGGGATGAGGGGTCGAGCCGCCACTCAAGACCCACAAGACCGATGGTCGAGCTGCCACTCAAGACCATGAGTACCGAATCGCCGTTCAGGAAGAGGGGTCGAGCTGCTGCTCAAGACCCAGAAGACCGATGGTCGAGCCGTCGCTCAAGACCATGAGAACCGAACCGCCGTTCGGGATGAGGGGTCGAGCCGCCACTCAAGACCCAGAAGACCGATGGTCGAGCCGCCGTTCAAGACCCAGAAGACCGATGGTCGAGCCACCGCTCAAGACCATGAGTACCGAACCGCCGCTCGGGAAGAGGGGTCGAGCCGCTGCTCAAGACCCAGAAGACCGATGGTCGAGCCGCCGCTCAAGACCATGAGAACCGAACCACCGTTCGGGATGAGGGGTCGAGCCGCTGCTCAAGACCCAGAAGACCGATGGTTGAGCCGCCGCTCAAGACCATGAGAACCGAACTACCGTTTGAGATGAGGGGTCGAGCCGCCGCTCAAGACCCAAAAGATCGATGGTCGAGCCGCCGCTCAAGACCATGAGAACCGAGCCGCCATTCGGGATGAGGGGTCGAGCCGCCGCTCAAGACCCAGAAGACAGATAGTCGAGCCGCCGCTCAAGACCATGAGTACCGAACCGCCGTTCGGGAAGAGGGGTCGAGCCGTCGCTCAAGACCCAGAAGACCGATGGTCGAGCCGCCACTCAAGACCATGAGAACCGAACCGCCGTTCGGGATGAGGGGTCGAGCCGCCGCTCAAGACCCAGAAGACCGATGGTCTAGCGCCAATCTATTAGTTCAAACAACTTTTTACCGTGACCCAGAGGTGTGCGGTCGTGGCTCCGAGGCTCCGGGGTCGTCGCGGTAGGGTTCGAGCCGGTACCACCAGTGCGTCATCGTGCTCCGGGCGCCCCGAGTCCTCCGAGGGGGAAAGTTATTTCTGGCTCAGAGGGGGGGTGGTGTTCTCTAGTTGTGACGGCGCGGGCGTAAGCTTTCCGTCCTAAGGTGCTATTCCCTCCAGAGGCCGGTCCCCCCATGATTACATCGATGTGTTGCTCGATCGAGCCTTCGGGGCGCAAGGAGGGTTCCCGCGGCCATTGGAGGTAGTGGTCTAGGTGTCCCCTCCATATCAGTTCCTCAATCTGTCGCTTCAGCTCATGATATTGCTCCGTGTCGTGCCCATTCTGTCGATGGAAGCGATAATAGCAGGTACGATCGGTCAGCTCTCGCCGGCTCGTCATCGGGCGGGGAGGCTTGAGCATCCCCCGCTCCTTTATCTGGAGAAATATTTGCATCCGAGACGTATTCAAGGGGGGAGGCGGGAGCCCGGACGCGGAGTGGTCAGAGCGCCCCGCCTTGCGCCTTGGCTGCGGAGACTGCCGCCTGGACGCCGTTCCCGTTCGGGCTAGTTCTGGGCGTCCCTTTTGTCGTTCTTCCCTTCTTCCTGACATCCAGGCCTCGGCCGCCACATATTGATTTGCCCGCTGAAACATCTCCGCGATGGAGACGGGGGGTCGCTCCACCAAAGACCAACAAAACCACGAGGGTCGCAGCCCTATCATGAATGCCTGCATCAACAGCGAAGGGTGGGCGTCAGATAACCCTCGTATCTCTATGGTAAACCGACGTACGAAGTGGGAGAGAGGTTCGTCCTCCTTTTGCTTCAATCCCAAGAGGAGTACGATAGAAGGCTTCGGACGCGCGAACGCCAAGAAATGTAGCTCGAAATCCTTGGTGAGCTGTTCGAAAGACGCTATTGTCCCGCTCTTTAAAGTGCTGTACCAGGCACGGGCGGGCCCTTTCAGCGTAGTGGGGAACGCTCGGCACATCAAGACCTCTGAGGTTCCATATAGGGTCATCTGAGCTCGAAAGGCGACAACATGATCTGCTGGATCACTGGCTCTATCATAAAGGTCGATGGAGGGGAGGCGGAAATTCAGGGGCACCGGGTACTCCCGTATGTCGCTGGTGAACGGGGACTCCCAGTGAGGCTCCTCCCTCTGCTCCTCCTTTGACTTCCGGACGTCCCTTTGCACCTCATCCAGGCACTAGGAAATAGAACGGAGCTGGGCTCAAAATAAACCCATCGAATCCGAGGATACCGCCTCAGGCTCGGGAGGGATACCCAGGTTTTTGAGAACCCGGGTTCCGTCCAGGACCGGGTGGGATGCAGGTGAAGACGGTGCCGTGGGGGGCGCATCATGAGCATGTGGGGAGGGACCGGGTCTCTGGTGGTCCGGCCCTCCCGTTCCCCGAGGAAGATAAGGAATGACGGCCTGGACGGTGCTCGCTAATGCGTGGACCTGTTGGGATAGGTCTCGAAAGGCCTCCGCGGTGATAGGGGGAGGGAGCGGAGGAACCCCCTCCGGTGGGAGGAGCCCGGGGTCATTAAACAAACTCCAGCAGCGTTCCAAAGTCGAAGCGGGATCATCCCTCCACGTTCTGGAGGGAAGGGGGGCTTCCACTGAAGTTCCCCCCGGATGTAGCCTCTCGTCCATGTGTCGTTCGGGGCTAAGCAGGTGATCTCTCGATCAGCCCTCCTTCTAGCGCCAATCTGTTAGTTCAAACAACTTTTTACCGTGACCCAGAGGTGTGCGGTCGTGGCTCCGAGGCTCCGGGGTCGTCGCGGTAGGGTTCTGGCTGGTCGACGTCTCCTGCTCCAGCGGGGTCCCGATCAGGGAGAGGAGTGAGAGAGATCCCGTCATGCACGCCGATGTCGCCTGGGACTGTACCTACACAAAGGCGGGTCGGAGGATGCTCCGCCCGACCCCTCCGACGCTTAAGTCAGCCTTTTTCTCCAAGGCTCCAGATATTTCCGAATTCTTCCTCTTAGGCCGGTTAACCAATCGAAGAGTTCAGAGAAAAAACCTCTCCTTTCACCTTACTCTCTGGTAGTTTAAATATGTCGGGTGGTTGGCGCGTTTCTGGTCGCGTCTGAGAGTGGTGTACGGACCTGGCTCCGCAGGTTGGTGCCGTGGTCAACTCCCGCACGGACCTGGGGCGAGGCAGAGGAGAAGTGACGTCGGGCGGTCAACCTCGGCCGTAATTGAGCGCTGGAGGGGCGATGACGTCATCCAGGCGTAATACACAGGATCTGATGTCACGTCACATTTAATACCCATAACACCTCTCTTATCATTTATCTCAAACTCGACTCGATTCGCTTCATAGGATTTGACTCAAATCGAGTCAAATCAGTTCTTGGATCAATCAAGTTTGAAGATTAATCAAGTTTGAATCAAGTTACCTGATTCAATTAAAAAGATGGACTTGAGTTTAAAGATACTATTGATATTTAAAAAAAAATATCCTCTAGTAAAATTCGGGAACGTGATATTGTAAAACCTTATTATTAAATTTTTATAAATTACTCAAAAATATTTATAATGATAAATAAAATAATTATAATTATAATTATTATTACCATAAATCAAAGACGAATAAAGCACCTAAACTATAAACTATAAGACAAATAAGCTTCTCCAGGCCATGCAAATGCAAGGCGAGCCGATGCAAAAGCTTTGGGTACGATTCATCAAACTCCACCAAATACACAGGGGCGAATTATATCATTAAGGATATAACAATGTGAGGAAGATAAAATTATTTGAAACACGAACACAGAATCGAAAGCTACCCCTGTTTGAAAAAGAGGACAGACGGATTATTCACATTTAGGGGCGAATTATTATTATTCTGGGTGGGTGGGAGAGTCCAACGACATGACTTTATTGCTACTTCTCTACGCCCTGTTCTGAGTTGAAGCCAGGAGAAGCAAGCAGAGATCTGGGAGAGCTTGAAGGGGGAAGGTCGAGATGAGGCTGCGCGACGCGGTGATCCGGCGTCCCGCCGTGGTTGCGCTGCTCCTGTGTAATATGCTGTTGGCGCCGGGGGTGACCGCGGTGTGGCTGAACCTGCCGGCTTCGGGCACCAAGTGCGTCTCGGAGGAGATACAACCCAACGTGGTGGTGCTCGCCGACTATGCCGTCGTCCATGAGGGCCCGGCCGACGGCCTTCCCATCATCTCCGCCAAGGTAAGCGAACAACTAGTCTCTAGGCCTCTAAATTTTAGATCTGTCCTTGCTGTTGTGACCGCGTAGTTTCTTGATCGGGGATAATAATTTGACATTTGACAGACAAAGCTTGGTTTTCGATCTTAGATTTGCATGACATCGGAAGCATTTCTAGGAAATTCTTTGTTTGGCCAAAGCGGATGATTGAGATCGGAGTGATTTTGGTAGTTCTGGTGTCTGATGTGTGGATTTGCTTGTTTTCATGAATGGGTGAAGTCGTGCTTTGTGTTAATGGTTGGGTACGAGGAGGAAGGGTTTTGTGAGGGCGATCATTTCAGAGCATCTGCAGAGAGTGAAAGTGCCGGATAGATTTTGAATTGGGTTAAAGGACCAGAAGTGTATTCAAGGGTTCTCCCGACCAAAATTTCACCGCTAAATTCTTCTGTCGATACGGATGATAATGGCCATTTAACAGTCAGGTCTAAATCTTGACTATGAAGACTTTAAAAACATCAACAGATGCATAGAGAGAATTATATGATGGTGAGGGAAGTAAGAAGAAAATCAGCACAATCCTACTGCCGTGTTGGTATCTCCAGTGAATTCGACAGGCAAGAGCAACACAGTTTGTACCATAAAAGCAAACATGCAGAGATGATTACGGCCATACACTCATCGTCATATTATTCCTTCTGCATGCAATTAATTATCAACCAAAACTCTAATGTCTCCTGTGCTGAATGACTTCTTCCCCCTACTTTGAAGACAACTCTAGAGATCCTGATAGGATCCAGACCATCCCAAATAGGATATTACAACAAGCTGAAAGTTTTAGCCTTCCAAAATCGCATTGCATAACCTCAGGCCAACAGTCATTGACCTTGTTTTGGAACATTGCAATGAATTATTAACTACTAAAGATTCAGCAGATCCAGCATGCAGTGAGACACACCTCAAAGCTCTATATGGCCAGAAGACCTATCATGAATGTTGACAATCAATGACATAAAAATAAAATTTTCATTAACAAGTTCAATTGACCAATTGTATTGAGATCAATCTATTTCTTTCTGTTTGAGCGTTGATCTGATGGCAGATTTGAGAGATGGGAAATGTTAACGAATGCACTGGATGTGATCAGATTTCTGGTCCAAGTTGATTAAGCTCTGGTCTAACCTACTTCATATCCATTTTTATATCACTGTAGCAGAAGTTATCCTGATTTTGCAAGGTCTAGAGATGGAATCCAACTTCATGGAGGAATCCTTCATGAGTTGGGAATCAAAGATCAGCAGTTCTGTTTCATTTTGTGAAAGAAAGAAGGCCAAATAGGCCTCTGGTCAGATAAAGAGAACAAGAAAAGCATTTAAGAATCCTTTCCCGAACAAAATAGGGGTTATCAGCCATTGTTCATCACTGCAGTCGTCCATCCATACTGACTGTGTGCATGCTTTACAGACATTGTACTTAAGAGTCAGTACGAACAGTAGAAATGACCTTTTTTTGGATTACTTCCAGGTAAATTGGGGTTAAATTTTAATTTCAACTGTAAACAACACCTACTTACTTGCGTCCTATAGCATAACCTTGGAATAAAGTGGCTAAACATAAGTTCTTGAACAAGAAGGTAGGTTCAGTTGAAATGTTTCATTGAGGAAAAAGTTACTGGCTTGGTTGCATGGAGAATTAATAATTGTTAGTTATTAACATGAATAAGGAAGTAGTTCTATCTATGCTTTGACAACATATACATGGTTTGGTAGAAGATATGAGAGTGTAGAGCTCATGATATATGTATGATATATGGGCAGCTAACCATACATGAAATCAACAAATGCAATTTCATTTGGATCGGTTCGTAGCCAATCGTACTTATTGCCAGGTGTGAATTGGGACACAGACCATCCCTTTTCAAGCGACCCAGTCCAACTTATAATTTTTCAAGATACCCTACTCCTAAGGTTCCTCACACAAGATGTAAATGGGTGACCTAAGGGCTGTTCACTCACACAATAGACCGCCTTGGTAAAAGAGTCTTTTCAGGTGATTCCCTTGGAAAGGAAGGATAATTTGCTTTCACAAAGATTTTGTGATATTGTTAAAAGAGAGCGGACAACAAGGCTGGCAGAAATTTATTCATTGTACATTGGTCATTATATTTTAATTGTAAAAGGCTTTTGATAGAAGATCCCTAGAATTCACTAGGGATGAGTGTTGTCAAAGGTGCTAGGCGCTAAAAGGCGCCAAGGCTTTAAAACAACCGAGGCGCTAGGCGCTCATCTAGGTGCTCGCCAGAGCGAAGCAAAGCGCTTGCTAGTATAAAAATATAATTAGGAAGAAAGACAATAATTAATATAAAAATTTGACAAAATATAAGTTCTATATCACTTCACAATCAAATTATCACCACTAAAACGTTGGTAATTCATTTAACATATATAAAGCATTAAAGTATTAAATTGACCAAATATAACAACAAAAATAACAAAACACAAGAAAATTAACATAAAAAGTCCAAGAATTTTGGCAAGAATTCTAACAATGATAAATTTAGATCCTAGTAGTAACAAATTCAATAATCAATGGGGATGTCAGGGAGAGAAAGAAGTAGGAAGAGGACAGGGCGTTGGTGGGAGGGGAAAACTAACTAAGAGCAAGGGAAGGGGCGGCGAAAGAAGTAGAGAGAGAAACAAGAAGAGAGGGGGGGGGGTATCGTCAGCTGCCAGTGATCTTTGGAGCCGCCTTGAGATAGAGATAGAGAGATGCAAGGGTGGTCAAGTAGGGAGGGAGAGCCAAGGGGGAGGGGAGGTGATTCTGTTAGAAAGAAGCAAAGAGAGGGGGAAGGGGGCATTACCACTAGCTTTCAGGGCTGTCGAGAGTCACCGGAAAGGTGTTGCCATCGAAAGTAGAGGGAACAACACAGCGAGAGAGAGACAAGAGAGGGAGGTGCGACCAAGAGATATGAAGGAGGGGACAATGCGACGGGAGCCTGAGGACTGGCACCAATAGAAGGTGGAGAGGGATGGAAAGAGGGAGAAGGAAATAGAGGAAAGAGATGACACCTTCTTTCACGAAGGGAAGCACCATTGGCTTGCACACAAACACCGGTCATCAGCTTGCACACTTGCTCAAAAGAGCAAATGCAATCGTCTTGCACATAGACAAAGGCACGATGATTAGGTTAAAGGAAAGGGGTCACACACGAAGAGGGTTTGGGGACAAGGATTAGTGAGCCTAGTTATCTTGCTTGGTTGAATCGATCAACTGAATCATTCAATTCTGGTTCAACTCAAGCTCGTTTAAAGCTAATTTGGGCTAGGCGAGCGCTTCGGCTGCCCAACACCTAGGCCAAAGCGCATGCCTAAGCAGCGACTAGTTGAAGGCACTCACCCAAACCCTAATTGAGGTGCTCGGGCTGTGCCTCACCTCACCTGGGCACCTGGGCGAGTGATTAAGCATTTGTTGATTTCATTGCTAGGGACAAAAAATTAGAATACCTGATTGCTGTCACAATTATACTGGTTGTTGCTTCATATATTACTTGTCTTTTCTAATTGCTGTCATTATTGCACCACAATTTGACTCAAGACTCTGCATAATATTTATCATAACTGTCAATGCTTCATCTATATATGATCCATAAAGTTACCATGATTCTAGGTTTAGCCATTACACTTTTTGTTACCAATCCTTCATCTTCATTTTACTCCTAGCATTGTCATAAAGCATGCTGTATGTGGAAAACCAGGTCATGCATGCACAAATTAAGGTAGACATTGCTTTTAACATTTGGCAGATTCTCATCAAATAAGTTGAAATGGAACCTTCAGTCTATTACCATATGAACTCCTTTTGATTTGAACACATTGGTGCAATCTGTAGCATTTTTTTTCTAGCAACCATTCCTCCAACTTCTCGAAGACTCATGGATTTTACATTTTCAAAATAGAATAAAGTGCTACAATTGAAAAAACATCAGCAGATTGTGGAAGGTTTTTTTCAAATAGATGATGGATTAAATCTTGTTGGGTTATATTTCTAGGCCCTTAAAAACAGGACATGGGAATTAATCACAAAAAATATTCCTTTTAGTATATATCAGGTGAAAAGTGGTTTGGAAATGGAGGCCAAAAGCATAGCACCGAATTAATTCCAATTTTTGAGTGATTTGACGTAACATAATATTATATGCCATCCTAAGAGCTGATCATTTCCAACTAAAGTCTGCTGATGCTCTTTGATGAACACTTGGTGATTTATTTCACGGCATCTATGAGGCTTAGATATGGATATGAGATACTAATATGTCGGAGTATGTTGCTATGTCAATTTTTGAAAAATGGATGTAAAATGGCAATGACAGACCAAAAAATTTTCATTTGTTAGTAATGCATATTACAAAGCTTGGCATTTGTTATAGTATTCTAATATGTAGTTACATATCATTATGAAAACAAGTAATCAGAAAAAATGTTCAAAGAATATGAATGAGCTACCAAGAACTTTTGAAAAGTATGGTAGGACCATTACATAAACTTATTTTATCAAAATCTAATGTTTGGTAAAAAAGTCAATAATCTATCTGATGATCTACTTATCTTTTCCATGATAAAGAGCAACATTCAAAGGAAGCAAATAAGTGTCTAAGAAGTAGCCACAAAATATGCCTCTAAAAAGGATCCAAGACATCAAATATCATGCAGTATCTGATATGTGTCTTGGGATTATTTAACAATCATCATATCCAACATGTATTGGATATAGATATTGGAAATCATCTGTATCTGTTCTTCGTAGCATAGCATCAATAATCCTATTATGATAAGGTAACATCCTTTTGGGATCTTGAGCTTTGAAAGGTAGAGGAAAAGGCAGTCTGGAAACTTAGCACTGAGTTTTATTTTGACTCCCACATTACTTGTGATAGAGAAAAGGAAGTGATATGGAAAAAAAGGAACTAAAGGTAGGCTCCTGTCTTTGGGCATAAGAAGTTGAGGTAACATCGAAATGATATGGACAAAAAGGTAGCTCCCTATTTCCATCATAAGAGGTAATATTAAAACTCATGAGAATGATTGGTGTCCCAACATTCTTTGGACTTGGGAGCCAAATACCTTCAGTGAACCCACCTTCTTTCTTTCTTTGCAAGCCATTATCCCTCCTTTTTTTGTATCTAAATTGCGTAAACAGGGTGTGTTGAGATCAAGAGAGGCTTAAAAAAGAAATCATCAGTATTTAGATGGCATCTTGTATATTTGTACCTTTTGTTGCTTCAGTTGAATTGCTTTTTTTGTAGGTTACATCACCTTATGGAAACACACTTCACCACAAAGAGCATGTTACAGCAGGTCAGTTTGCATTCACAACTACTGAATCCGGCAACTACTTGGCATGTTTCTGGATAGATAGTGGTGATAAAAGTGTTGGAGCCAGTGTTAGCCTTGACTGGAAGATTGGAATTGCAGCGAAGGACTGGGATTCTGTTGCCAAAAAAGATAAGATTGAGGTAAGCACTTAGAACTTCAAAGCAAACTCATCACCTTCGTATAGAGGATGTGCAATTCCAATTTGAGGTGCATTTCTTTGGTGACAATTATGACCAAGCTTCTCAAAATTTAGGGTGTTGAGCTAGAGTTGACAAAATTAGAAGCAGCTGTGCAAGCAATCCATGCAAACCTGCTTTATCTGAAGTCCAGGTAATTAAAAAAAAAAATAGTGGTTTCTTGTCAAATATTCCATGCAGTTGTGGGTAATAACTAGCATCTGATCATGTATTGTTTCTTCTTTATTTTATGCATTCAGGGAGGCAGAGATGAGGGAAGTAAGCGAGAAGACGAATGCAAGGGTTGCATGGTTTAGTATTATGTCCCTTAGTGTATGCATTGTGGTTTCCATCTTGCAGTTGTGGCACCTGAAGGGTTACTTTCAAAAGAAGAAACTTATCTAGTTTATATGTATGATAATGTACTCTATTGTGCATTACTATAGAGAAAACTGAGGGACTCCAAAGAATGCTGTCTATTTTGGTTTAGGATTGGCAGACTAGTGATAATGTTTTATGACAGCAGGAAATGTAACGTGAGGGTATCTAAATGGTAAAAATTGAATCGAAGGGCATATGAATGATTAATCGTTGTTGTTCCAATTACTCTTAATTTATTATGCTGAGATAAATATCGTAATAATTATGAACGTGTATTTCGTTTATATGTCATATATATGTTAATAAAGTTAGTCACTAGAAAATTCTGATTCAATGCAGGTAGACTTTTGTTCGTCTTGCCTTGTGTTTTCAAAACACATGGAACTAGTAGTACTATGTTCCCATGTTTTGGACGGTATGCGGGCATTTACACGAGTTGTTGTATGTTCATAGAATTTGTAATATCTTTCGCAATGAAACTGACACACACAACTACTTGCAATGTCACAGATAAACATCTCCGACATGGACTGTCCTCTCCCTGCATTAATGCATGAATTGGACACGGTGTGGGCATTTATCACAGTTACTGCAGGACTCTCGTATATGATCATTCATAGATTGATCACAGTAAAAGCTAAAGAAAAAAAGCTCCAATACTTTCAATATCTATCATCTCTCAAGAGTCTCGTCCCCATCGAGGCACCCAATCACCTGCCTCACCTCCGGCGCAAACTGGCAGCAAACCAACCCTAAGTTGAGCACCATCTCAGCTTCTTCGATCCATAACCTCCATAAGCCTACCTTTGATCTTGCACACTCTGACCAAGTCCACCAACACCATCTCCATTGTTGGGGCAGCCAGCTCGATGCGGTCTCCGACCGCAGACGACTTCCAGCAGCAGCACGCCATAGGCGAACACGTCGGAGCTGGCCGTCGCCTTCCCGGTGCGCGACAACTCCGGCGCGATATATCCCAGTCCCCACTGCGTGCGTGGTGTGAGGATTCGTTCCGCGCTCATATAACCTCGCCAGGCCGAAGTCGCCCAACCTCGCGTTCATCTCGGTGCACGACAACCTACTCCCATTCTTCGGGCAGGTAGAGGAATCCCCATGCGACGCCTTTGAGGATCTTAAACCTCTGACTCCAGCTCAGTTGCCCCCTTCTTCCATGGCTGAAGAGGAAGCGTCCAGGCTGTGCCATTGGACATGCACTCGTACACAAGGGTCAGCTCCTCGTTCCTCTTGCACCAGCCTTTGAGCTGCACCAATTGCCTGTGCCTCATCCGGCCTAAGCTCGCCACCTCTGTTGTGTAACTCTCTCAGTCCTTGCCTGGAATTGTTTGACATCTTCTTTATGGCCACTGCTTCTCCGGTGCGTGGTAGAACGCCTTTGTACACTTGACCAAAACCACCCGTGCCGAGGAGATCCGTCTCCTTGAACCCCTTGTTGCCCTGTAGAGATCCTTATATGGGAACCTATGAGGGTAGTTCAACTCCCAGTCTTCGAGGTTCGCTGACAGCTTCGCTCGCTGCCGAAGATACCAGTAAGAAGCAATCGCTAGAGCCACGACGACTGCTGTAACAATCGTAAACACTGCTCCGATCTTTGGTACAGTCGCTCTTTAGACAGATGACGACGGTCCCTTAACCACTGCGGGAAGAGGTAGCCGAAATAGGTCGAAAGGGCGTGAAACTCCGTTAGTCTTAAAGCTCCATCCCGACATGTAGTGATTACTAGACGGCTTCCTGGTCGCACTAGAGAAGCCGACGTACATGAACTCCTCGAAAACCTGAGATAGATCTGTGACATTGGATATGAGAGGCCAGCGTGGCTTGGGCACAGAGAGAGGTGACATGGTCACATTAAGTATCTCGGTGGCGCCATCGTAGTCGATCCAAGCCTGGATCCGTTGCCCGTTCTCCAGCTTCACCGCCACGTTCTCGTGCTCGCTCGTGTAGTAGGACGCAGACTCGGTTATGTTGGAGACGATGCTGTTGACCGCCGACGTGGTTGTCGTCGATGTCACGCTCCACATCGTAATTCCTCACGGTGTCGAACTCGACGGCGAATATTTGATTGGAAGAGTTGCCGGTGTCGTTTCGGCTGAAGAGTCCGAGGTACGGACCACGTTGGGCTTCGGAGAGATTCTTCGAGGGAGAGACGACGAAGGCCAAACCATGACCGCCTCCGCCGGTCAAAGAGACGATGTCGAACACGAAGGCGGTACTGAAGGAGAGGGAGCGGCTGGCTTGGAAGAAGAACGGGCGTCGAGCATGCGCACCTGAGAAGAGAAGAAGGCATGGGCGGTCTGTCCCTGATCGGCTGCATTTCTCAGCTGGAGGACTCCATTGGATGCGATGGTGGCAGAATCAGTCAAATTCACGTCATTAGCTCCTCGAAATCCACTGAAAAGGAAGTCAGTCGCAAGAGGGCTGCCATGGGTGGCGAAGTGGAGAACAAGGTTTGGGAATGCAGTTGATGATGCAGCATGGCCTGGTGAGTCGAAACCTTGAGGGTGTGATATATATATATATATATATAAAAACCATTACTGATATGTACTGTATTGAATTAAAAAAAATAAAATAATTAAAATATATTTCATTTTTTACTACCATATAAGTTCTAAAGGGCAGTTGTGTCAACAAAAATTTTAGTCAATAATCAATTGACCAAGATTTACAGTGTAAGGTTGAGGACCAAAAACATCATCAAATAAATATTTTAATCTATAAATTAATTTAGCTGATAAAAATATTCATGATTAATCATAAAGTCATTTTTTACAAAAGAAAATAAATATATAACTTTGTAAATATATAGATATATAATATATGTTATACGTAAATAAATAAGGATATATAATTTTATCAATTTTCTACCAAACTAACAATAAAGATAATAACTCAAAAGTGTTAAGGCGCAATCTCATTCACTTTCCGCTTACAATCAACGACGACAATTCTATCCGAATGATCAACCCATCGGAGGAACAATGTACTGTAAACGTAAAGAGGTCACTGTTTCCACGTATATCAGCTCTTCAGGAAGGAATAATCCCCTCAGACCGCATAGAGTTTTCGAATTCATCTCGAGTCATAGCAGCAATTTTCCTCCAACAGGAAGTAAAAACCTAAATAAAGTTAGACAATTCTACACTGTTTTTTTTTTAGATGATGGCGAGGTAGGGAACTTTATCTTCTTGTGGTTCCTTCTCTTACCTCTTTTGCATGTCCATGGCCCAATTTCTTCTCTTAAGCCGAGGAGAGTAGAGAGAAGGATGGTGGATATGTACTGATGTTTTCTTTACCGATACAAGAAAACTATTTATTAATGCGAACAACGAGTACTAAAATAACACCTCAAATCAAAGCGAGGCAGCAAAAGCAACTGAGAGGGTCACTCCTCTGGGAATATTAACTTGTTTTGTCACTAAATAAATTAATTATTTTAAGAGCCTTAATTAAAAATAGAAGTCAAAGCTTTAGTTTGATCCTCTATAAATAGGAGACAACGTAATGTCTTAGATTCAATATTAATGAAGAGATCCAAAAGATGCTGAGAGGCTGAGAGATCAGTGTTTTTGAAATTATAAGTTATTATGTTTAATTCGGATACTTAGTTTTTAAGTGTCCCTTTTATTCTCCCCTATCATTATTTTTTTATAATTTTTTTGATGCTCACCATATTTTTGACAGATTTTTCAAACACTCCCCTCTTCAAAAACCATAATTTTAATAGTCGAAGGATGATTGGCTGATCAATTGATCACTCTATGCCTTCTCCATGACTGACTAGTCATTTAATCACTCTATTCCTTCTCTGTATACATGATTCATCATATAGTCATCAAAACATGGCAACATAACAAAAATATCATTAATAATATTCAAGTTATTTCAAGGTATAACAATATTTCTTTTGCGTCATGTATAATAAGCTTCCTTTAATCCAAACATGGTACAAATTGATTGAAAAAATGTTTACCTCCAATTAAAGCTCTAACATTCTAGTCAACAGAAAAAAAAAAAGAAAAGAAAAAGGAAAAAGCTCCAATCGACGATCCCTCACATCAGTAAAATCTCAATAAGACGAAGTATTCTTCTAATCGCAAATGACTGTAGGTTATACAATATAAAAATGGGGTATCATTATCGAGGTCAAATCTTTTTCACTTTTATCTCTATCTAATCCACTTCGGAAGCTTGATTCGATCATCAAAGGGATCACTTTGAGAACTTCATCCAATATCAATCTTTGTGTAGGAATAGCAATTCAAGATTATCTCTTTTCGAGATCTCAAAACTTCAAATGCGATTAAGATTTCATACATAGATCGGGTTCAAATAAAATTAAGCTCATAAATATCAACTCAACCACCAACATCCAACTCTATCGTATTGAAAAGAAGTACGAAGCCTTTTACCTTAGCAGCAATCTCACCGAAAACACCTTCCTAGTAGTTATGTAGTTGCAGCCGATTGATAAGGTGTTCCCAATACCATCATTTATAAACCATAAATGAATGTATTACCAATATCATCAACTGCTAAATGACGTTCATTCATGGTCCTATAGTCCATAAATGAATGCCAGATAAGGTGTTACCAATATCATCATTTATAACAAATCCTAACCCCTGCTTTAATTCCATGATAAATGTTACATGCACAAGACTCCCAATTTTACTTTACTTTTATCGGTGGAAAAATAATTTTCATGATTTGAATCATGATCATTTATGCCGTGAATAAATGATAGTTTCATATATATACATTGTGTCACTTGTGTAATTGATACAGGTTTCAAGAACTACACCATTCTTCTACCGTATGTTTTGGATGCACGTATGTGTTACTTGAATGACATCAAGACAAAAATAACAAAAATGATATCCAAAATTACATTTAATACGAGGAATATAAAGTTGGCATACATTAACATATATCCTCAGATTTCGAGTTGGAAATCACATGACACCTCATCGATGTCCTGTAGACTGACTGTAAATGAATCTCATGATACGGATTCCCAATCAAAATAAATTCATGAGAAATTGATATCCCTTTAAAATTAATTCTAGAATCAAGGAATTGATTAATTTTCGCTAAACATACATGGATTTGAGGATTAGATATACTTAGTATCAAAAGAATTAGATATACTTAATTTTAATTAATATTTAGTTCTTATTGTAATTTAGAATTAAAAACCATAAGTCTGTGAAAAGGAAGTAAAATTAGGGTTTGAGGATGTTTTACAATTGTTGTCTGCTCTTTTTATGGAGACGCAGAAGAAGCTATCATTTTTAAATAAACAATAGAAGGTGTTACGTTTGTAGTAGAGTGATCCGACCTGCCTAGATTAGCTTTTAGTTTGTTGAAAGGTGAACCGATCAAGCAGTCAAAGCCAATGCCATGATTACCATGAAAAGAAAAACCACTGTCAATGAAATATTGATCCGTGGACTCTCAAACTAATCCATTTGACTTTGACATACTGTCCATCTTAACCCACATCAAATGGGACATCGATTCAATCTTAATCTCCTTGCATCCCGCTTAAATAATGTTTGAATTGGTGGGAGCCTGATCAGAGCCGAAGGACAAAGATCCGATTCCTAAAGAATTTGCTACCCGTAAGTTATCTATTATACGATCATGAAAAATTCAAAAGAAGAGTTTAATGAAATAAAGAGAAATATATCAAATGTGATATGTGCATCGTATATGGCATCGAAAATTAAAACATTGAAGAATGAGACGCATGGGCTCAAAAAAATGTATTCCCAAAGAATTTGATTGTATTCTCCTTATAATTTGTATATTAATATAATTTGTACATTAAACCTTTCTTTCGAATTATTATAAATAATCATCCCAAACACGAAGTATATCACGAGCCATTCATTCTGTCACCACTTCCACGTCTCCCTGCCTGCCACGCGACTGTGTTTTCCAATCACAAGGCAGGTAATTTGGGTAAATTGCGTAAGGTATTCTCGCATTCAAGCTGCTGACGTGGGCCGCCGGGCTCCACGCCTCTGGTTTCCCGTCAGCCAATGAGACACCATTCACGATTTCCGGCTCAAACGCGGGTAGGGTCCGAAAGCATGGACATTGGTCGTGGTCCTAATGGGCGAGAGCAAATAGGTGCGTGTTTGCATCGGGGCATCGGAACTCCAATCCCCAGCATTTATATCGTCCGTGACGGCCACCCACAGCGCCTCGGTTGCCGTCGAGAAGGATTTCTGAGTCCCATTCGGCCGCGGGTCTCAAGTTGGGGTTCCATTCGCCGGTCTCCATCAGGCCAAAGCGCGAGCTTCCTCGACGACGACAATAAGGCCCACTGCGATCCCCCAAATCGTCAATCTCCCGTTACCCCCTCTCCCTTTTGCGGCACTCGGAGGCAAAGGATCGAATCGACCGACGCTCGAGACCTGACCGCGGAGGGTGGCGACGATGACATGAGGGCGGTGAAGGGATGGCGAGGGGCGCGGTAGAGTGGGGGAGGGGCGGCGCCGGTGGCAAGTTCTGCTGCTCCTTCAAGCGGATCACCGTCGTGGTTTGCTGCGTTAACCTCGTCGCGGCCCTCCTCGTGCTCCGAACGTTCTACACCTCATTCTACCTTGTTTCCTCGAGCGATCCGTTTTCGGGTACAAGGATGGCTCCTGTCTTGCTGTAACCTTGCTATAGTTGGCAAATCTCTTAGTTTTGGGGCTTACTTGCATTTTCATTGCGAATAAATTGAAAATCTTTAAGTCTAATCGCTGCTTCTGTTGTTTTGTGGAATTTATAGTGGATCAGCTTGAGAGGATACAAGAGTCGATTAGGGTTCGAAGAGATGCTGAGCCCGTGGAGCTGGTTAGAGCGGTAAGCTCGCAGGTTCAAATTCTCATCAGTCTTATATAAGGATTTGATTGACAAAAAATGTTTTTGTTTTCTGGATGTGAACAGGTGAGGAAACTCAGAAAGGAGCTCCTGAAAGAAGAGAAGAAGGTTTTGAAGTTGCCGCAACCTGTGAAGCAGAAGCTGGCCAATGAGATTCTGCAGAAGCTGCGAAGTGTTAAAGATGACAACGTGACAGAACAAGGAGGTGGGTGGTCCTTTCATATGTTTGAGTTTGCTGATCGACCATTTTTCTTGTGAATATTTGATTAAAGTTGGTCAGTAATACATTGGAGTACAGAACTCAATGCTTTGATGAACTCAGAAAAAAAAAGTTCTGAAAAATTGATTGATTTTGCATTTTAAGGCATCTTATATTTTGCAGGGACATTGTATTTCAATCTCAGATTTGATTGATGTCTAATCTTATATGTTAGATTTGATTTAGGACTAATCTGATGTGGTTATGAACCACATCAGGGCTTCTATTTTGCAACTCCTTTGGATTTTACCAAGAAACAAAATCCATTTTTTCTTGGTCAAGTTTTGCACTACATATAGGAGCTTCAATTTTTGCAGGCATAGGTGACTCTGAGAGCATAGTTTTCACATATTCTGGCAAACATTGCTTTTGACCATCTACAGTTTTTACTCGGCATCCAGTATAGGTTATATCTTTAAGCTAGCTTTTCAGCATAGATGGAGGCATTGCTTTGCTGCCGTTGAATCCCTTATCTTAGTTATTCATGTTGCTTTGAATTCTGAATCACTATGGTATGTGATCCAGGTCACCATAATTGGGAGCCCAATCACATAATTGTTATTCATTTTCATAGATCACAACCAAAATATAGTCTTTATCAGAATCACTCTCTGGGATTCATCCCTTAAAAACTGAAAACACTGAACATACTATATTTATAAAAGAATTCAACAAATTTTGTTCTTGATTCTTATAGATTTCATACTCGATGAATTTGGAAGATTGAAATATCCTTATTCTAAGGTGCCAAGCAACTTTAGTATACAATGGATACCACTATCTAGAAAAAACCAAATAATTCTAGACTCATATACTAGAAGCCAAGTTTTAAAATACCGGTCTAGTGTTGATATCAATCACTGGCTGAACTGGTACAGTACAGGTGTGGATTGGCATATCAACATTGATATGGATTGGTATATCATCCTAATTAGAGAGAAATAAGGAGAGAAGAGGGGGAAAGAAGTGAGGAAGAGGAGAACTGGTGGAGGAGTAGAAGAAGGCAACAACAGAGGAGGTGGCACATTAGTAAGATGAGGCAATGATGTGGGTGAGGAGGAGGCCAAGTAGAGTGAAGAGGCTACCCATGAGAGAAAGAGTGAATGAAAGACACTGTGCACATGAGAGAAGTAAAGAGGGAAAAATATAGCTGTGACACTAACTTTCAAAATAGAAAAAATAGTAATGATACCGAACTGTCACGAACTTAGTTGATTTTGCTTAAATCGTGTAACACCCTTGCATGTTCGTCTGCAAAGGACAGCCTCCCCGAAATCTCTTATAGTCCTTTAGGACCTATAAAAGAGAAAACGGGTTAGATAAAGCGTTTCACTCGGGATCCACTAGCAATCATTTTAGTAAACACTTTATAGCCAATGCAAATTACAACCATAGATTTCGCAAGCTTTGAATGGCCGCATAACAAAGGGTACAAGATGGCCTACTATAGACCGAAATGCTCACAAGTGCCCACATGATGCAACTTTCATTTACAATCCTAAAGCGGCCACCAAAGCCAACCAAAATGGGGCTGCCAAGCCTATGGCTAGCCCTCTACATGTTGTACAAAGCATGAATAAAATCAAAAAATACGGACATACATGAGCATTACATCAAACATTCCGTTTACAACTTTGTCCGTAACATTCTCCCCCACTTATTCCTTTGATGTCTTCGTCAAAGCCTTTGCATATGCTACATCTCCTTGCCTTTGTTGAGTCTTCAATCTTCCGCTACAGCTGTAATGTGCCTCTTGGCTTCCAACTATTCTCTGTCGTTGTTGTTGAGTAGTCGAACTTTGATTCGTCGTGTTGCTTCAACTCGCTAATGACTCTGACTCTGGTGTGGGGTCGGTTGAGTTGTGGTAATCTCTATTGCCTCCTATGGATCCTTCAGATGAAGGAAAAGACCTTCCTTGTTATACGCTAGTCTCTCAAACGTCTCATGCCGCTTGAACTGAGTGAATGTTTGTTGAAGCTTTAACGAGCATTGTCTCGTAGATTTTGAAGTTTTTGGGGTCCTTCCTCCGCAAAATTTGCCCATCGATTCTTCTTCCACTTAGTTGTCGCTTCCAAGTAGGTTTGCGTCACTTCTGCTTTCAGTTGGCATTCTATTGGGCAATGAAGTGGACAGCCTACTCTCAATAGCATCGATCACCATTGGTGAGGATTTGATAATCATTGTCTTTCATTAGGTTTCTTTGAAGAGTCTTTAAACTTGTGCAGCGCTCCTCTGCTGGATAATAGGAGAACTGGGGTATTTGGTTTCGCTCATTCTCTTAAGAGTTGAAAAGGCAAAGGTTAGTTGACTTCGCCCGCCTCCTTGAGGATTATACTCCATGCATTGAGCTGGTTACTAGCCTTCGCTTGCTTTTTGCTTACACTTCCGAAGCACCCAAAGTGTTTGCACTCCTTGCATTAAGTTAGCTACTGTGATTCACCTTCTCACTACCATCGAACTTTTAGAATGCAAGAAGTTTTGCTCGATAATAGTAAAATTTCACCCTGACTTGGGACAAGTCTTTGATAGTTTTGGTAGCCTTTGAGATTGTACCATCTTCTCATCTCTGCTGCATGCTCCTTTGAGTAGCAAAAGTACAACATCGCGTACTGCCTACTTCGTTCCTTAGTCGAGCACTCTTGCATCAATCCGAAGTTTTTCACTTTCGGCTATCTTGATGAGAAGCTCATTGACACTAGTCTTACGAAGTTCCCTGGCCTCTGCCCTTGAGGCTTGTCTCGATACTTGGAGTCTGCTTCTGCATTCTCCAACTCCTCGGCTCCTTTCATGACCAATGCTCTCCCTCCATGAGAGCAAGAGATCGATGACTCCACAGAAGTCCCACCTCTGCCGTACTATAGCGCTGCCATGCCCATGGCCCTACTATCCGTCGCCTTGCATCTGTGTCCCTTTCTTCGCGATCGGTAGATTTGCCTCTATGGCACTGTGACACTCCTCCGACTTCACCTTCATTCTAACCGATGCTTGGTTTTGGGTAGCTAAGTTCCTTTGGACTCATTGTCCCTTCCTCGCCCCTTTCGACTATTTGCTTCAACACCTCTATATTCTTCGAGCAGTTCCCTTAGGTTGATGGAAAGACAAATTACAACTCCCATGCATGGGCTCTGCCATCATGTTGTAGGGCATGTGATGATTATGTTTTACTTAGCTTCTTTGGTAACAACGTTCGCTTACTCAGCCTATCCTCTGACTTGCCGGGTTCCCTTAAGCGAATATAAGCTCTGGAGCAGTCCAACTCTCCAACCGCTTCGCTCATACCTCTATATGATCAAGTCCCCCTATGAGACTCACTTGTACCTGCATTCAGAATTTCCCCTCGGTGGTACATAGCCTCCGTATGCTGATGACCAAGGCTTTCATCCGATGCAAAATTCGATGCACACACGGAAGACCCACCTCTGTGGTACCATAGCATTCACGCTTTGAGTTCATAACCCTTCTTGCCGTCGTATTGTTCACCGAAGTAGAGCTCCCAGTAGCTCTCGATCATACCGTTGTATGACCTAGTCTCTCATGGGACTTGTCTCGTGTGTGTCACATTGCCTTGAATTGTTTCACCATGATTCGCTGCACCATGTCGCCTCTTGGTGACATCACCATTGCATACTGTTCATTGTGGGATGAACTCAGATTGTGATCTCTCCATGTGTGGCCTTTGCTAACACATTGCAAGGTCTCTGTCACCTCCGATTGTGTTCGTTTCTTTAGCAATCAATCTTTATCCACTTGCTTTTGGATCACACCCGGATGAATCATAGCTCTAGGACAGTCCGTCGCATAGTAGCTCCCCAAGTCCACCGACTTCATTGAAATTGGTGCACCATTGTTTGGATCCTAGGCCTCTATCCCCCCTAGCACAATCTTTGTTGTACATCATTTTCTTCGTGGCAAATCGAATGGCAACACTGTGGCATATTCTTTATGAGTACCTGCCTTCGCGTCCTCTTGCTTTGTGACAAGGCTTTTTGACTCCAACTTCGCCTCTGCAAGTTGAGTTGCCTTAGTTCATCCGTCAAATGTTTCTCCGAGATAAGATGCATGTGCCATGAAGCTCCCTTCGTCTTTGGCACCATGCAGGATGAATTCGCTCCATCAGAAAGAGGGACCTATGGAAAGACATGATCTCGCTCTTGCCTCTGCAAGAGTTCATGTCCTTGACCTCTGTCTAAGGAAAGCTTCGTGCCTTCGCTCCATGTTTCGTCTTCTATGCCGACTCCTTTCATGCGACTTGGGTACTTCACTAAGTTATACCCAAGTTGCTCCACTCCTTGATTTGCATTGAGTTGATGGTGGCCTTCGCACTCACCATCTTATGGGTCAGCCCTCTGTTGAGTCTGATCTCCATATCAGTCCAAGTGTGCCTTTATTTGGTGTTGCCTTGGATCGTTCCCCTACTTGATCTCGCAATGTGTCCACTAACACATTACCTTATGCGAGATCATGCGATGACTCCTCGCCGTTCGCTCGGTCCGTTGAGCTTTGTAGAGTTATTGTCTTGAGGTACCCCTCCTCAACGTGTGTGGTCCGTTGCACATGATTCTCCCTCTGGAGAGCCGAGACTTATCCCTCCTGGATATCTATCCCGTTGGAGCAACTTCTCTCTTCGCATCATTTCCTTTGAAAGTTTCGGAGACCACTATCCCCTTGGACTACTTTGCCTTGCCGAACAAACTGTGTATTGTTTTGTCCCTGCAAACGCATTTGCTAGATTGCAACTCTTCGCCAATACAGCCCTCCCGCTACACCCCTCAAGGCCTAGCAACTTGTTGAACTTGCTTCACACTTCAACTTCCTACAGACGTATCCTTTTTATGCCAAAGAGAAAGTTTTAATGCTCTATGGCGTTGAGTTTCGGTCGCCTTGGGATAACCATGAACATTCTATCATCCGCATACAAGCCCTTGTATGTGTACCGAATTCTTTAAGTTAACAATTCCCCTCACCTCTATAAGCTTTGCATAACTCCTTCGATCGCTGAGCAACCTATCCGACTTTGCACGGTCTCATCCTTTACCAAGTGCCCTGCTTGCCTTGAGCACCGTCAAGTTTGATTGTCAATGTCAAGCCGTAGCTCAAACTCAGTCATCCCAACCTTTGTGCGCTACGTATTCTTCGTAGCTTGCTTGTCCTCATGGTGCCTCTCACGCGAATGGTTGGCCATTCCTCTGAATACCAATCTTAGATGCTCGCTTCTCTAAGTGACTCCTTTCGCTATATCTCAATGCTCGTCTCCCCCAAACGGTCGTGCGCGCTGGCTGCCCTCAACACAGCCCCGCTAGGTCCCCCACGTTTGCATGCTAAGTGTTTTTATGTTTGTTTGTCTGGCTCTGATACTAAAGTCACGAACTTAGCTGGTTTTGCCTTAGTCGTGCAGCACCCTTGCTTGTCCGTCTGTAAAGGTTAGCCTCTCCGAAACCTTCTATAGTCCCTTACGACCTATAAAAGAGAAAACGGGTTAGAGAAAGTGTTTCATTCGGGATCTACAAGCAACTATTTCAGTAAACACTTTATAACCAATACAAATTACAACCATAAATTTCGTAAGTTCTGAATGGTCATATAACAAAAGGTCCAAGATGGTCCACAACAGACTAAAATGCCTACAAGTGCCCACATGACACAACCTTCATTTACAAGCCTAAAGTGACAATACCACAATGGGGCTGCCAAGCTTACTGTCACATGGCCATTACCCTCTCCCCGCAAAATCGGTCCATTGGGGTGTGTAGCGCCAACGCTTATAAGGCTCAAGCTCTCTCATTTTCTTACCAATGTGGGACTAAATGCACCTTACCTACCCCTCTAGGGCGCACCCCCTCTGGGGTGCTCGACGTGATACTCCCTCTGAGGTGATCACCGTGACATTCTTGAAAATTCACCCTGCCTATCCTTTCTGGGGCGCTTGGCGTGACATTCTCCCCCACCCAATCTCGTGACGATCTCGTCACGGACTGGCCACCCTGCCTATCCCCTCTGGGGCGCTTGGCGTGGATACCCTCTCTGGGGTGATCGATGAAGGCCAGGGGTTGCTCTGATATCACTTGTCACATGGCCATTACCCTCTCCCCGCAAAACCGATCCATTGGGGTGTGCAGCGCCAACGCTTATAAGGCTCAAGATCTCCCCTTTCCTTACCAATGTGGGACTAAATGCACCTTACCTATCCCCTCTGGGGCACACCCTCTTTGGGGTGCTCGGCGTGATACCCCATCTTGGGTGATCATCGTGACATCCTTGAGAATTCATCCTGCCTACCACTTCTGGGGCATTTGGCGTGACATTACGGCCAGCCCTTTACATGTTGTGCAAAGCATGAACAAAACAAAAAGACACAAACATACATGAGCATTACATTTAACACCCCGTTTATAACTTTGTCCGTGACAAAATGATAAACTCATCATCCTTTAAGTTTAGCATGGTAAGCTTACCAGGTGAAATTCATATTGAACTGAACCAGACAAATTGTTCAATCTGCATCTTGGTTGGCTCTTAGACTGATAAATATTGGCATGTACCAACTGGTTTGAGTGGCTTAAACTTTGCTACAAACCAAATTAAAAGGCATATTTTGTATGAGCACCTGTCCCATGATAATAGCGTTCCATGTTTGATGTAATAGTGCTTGTCAGCTTTTCCTAAAAGAACAATTTGGTTCTTTCTATGACAGTCTTTCTTCCTTTTCTGAACTAGCTACTTCAACTCCAAGGGAACTTTGCTTTTGTTCAGGGTCATGATTGGTTTACTTTATTGATGTTTCAGCAATCATTGAACTACATATGTCCCCAGTATATCTTTCTTTCAACTAGTCATGTTTTGATTTAATAGGATTCATTTTCATTCCTGTCAATGAGGACAGTCAACTTATCTTCCTCAAGATAAGCAGCCTGGACCATCCAAAATGAGGTGGTCTACAGACTGGTTGATGCCTGGACTGGTGAATACCGGTAGGTATAGACTGGTCCAAGGTGAAAATGAGTTCCATGCCATTATCTAGGATTGAAATTCTGTGATAACAGTATCTAACTTTGTGTGATCTATTTTCCAAAACATTCTGTTGATACTCAAGCCAAGTTCATATGAGAACCAATGGCAGTGAGAAGGTTTCAAAGTTAAATCTAAATCCTGGATTTGTATGCTTCCTGGGACATACTTCCATATTAAGAGCCAACGCATGGCAGGTAGCATTAACTTCAGACATGCACATTAGCCAGCAAACCTACTGCATCTGCTAATTTACTTTTTTCAATTCAATTGTAGCTTACATGCATTCTTTTTTGAGCAGAAGCAGTGTACCTATGGCGTGTTGAAAAACTCAAAGAAGTTAAAAGGGTGACAAGTTCAAAATCAAATTTAAATTCAAGCATCCCTTTTCAGGAAGCAAGTATGCTGCCTCTGTTGGAAGCCGATGAATAGGAATATGATTTAATTTTTTTAAAAATAGATAATTTATATATATAAATCTAAATTTTATCACCTTTGTTTTGTAGAAATGTTGAAAAGAGCCTTGGCGTCTAATTGGCAAATGCTATTGGAAGCGATTGGTCTATGGTTGCCAGCTGATGTTGTTCACACTGAACACAATGATAAACCTGAAAATGAGGAGGACCTTGGTAACTCTGTTCACCAGTTGGAATCTTATAGTCTTATTTCATCTCTATGTTATCTTCAATAGTTTAACCTCATAGGACATTAGCTTTTCTCTGCAAATTTTATGAGCCCATATGTGTCTTGTGCTGTTATAAAGATATGCTGGTTAGGACTTACTCCTATTACATTTACAAGCATCTAATTTGAGGTCTCTTAATGTATCTTTTTGCAGAGGAGATTATTCCTGGTCGACCACTTCCTCCTGAATGCCATGCAGAGACTCAGACTGATTATGATGGAGCTGCTGTGAGATGGGGGCTTACCCACCATCAAGAAAGTGCTGCTGATTGTTGTCAGGCTTGCTTGGATCAGGCCAAACATGCAAAACCAGGGGAAAGGAAGTGCAATATCTGGGTTTACTGCCCATCAGAGTTTGGGTGCTATTCACCAGATATATACAAACACAAACATCAGGAGTGCTGGTTGAAGCAGGTACTACTGAATTCATTGATGCAAGATTGCTTCGTGTACATTGGATCATAATTTGCTGCAGAATTGTAGATTCTTCTTCCTTTAAATGAAATGCAAGCTTCTAACTTATGATATTTTTTTGCGTACAACAAGCAAACATAAACACAAAATAGAATACAATTTACAAGGTTATTGGTGGCATATAGGAGAGAAACATTGGAGCAGCCCTTATAGAAGTTTGAGACATATCTGAGCCTATGCTGACTCATAAATTTACCTGATATTTGGATTCTCTTGTGGCAGCATTTACAAAATTAACTGTGTCAATTGCCCATCAAGGATAACTGTTTTTCCCAATTAAAGCAGCATTTACATAATGAACTGAGTTTCCTACTGCTCTAATAACTTCTATAGAATGGGAATTAACCACATGTCCCAAAATGTTGAAATCCAGTAAGCCACTTGATATCCAATCCATTCATTTCCCATTTCAGAAATGACTATGAGGATGCCACAATTTTCTCCACTCTTAGAGCTTGACATCCTCCTCAAGGGATAACAATAGCGAGTAGTGAAGACTAGGGTTTGACGTAAATTTGAGGAACTTCGCATCATGCGGTGACCCCTTTTGCGATGGATATTTTCCTACATGGGGCCACAGAGCTGATGTGATACTATTTATACTGATTTGTGCTTTCAGAGATATGGTCTTTGTCTCTTATAGTATGAGTCACTCTTTGCTGGTGGTTAATGATTTGCATACTATCTAGTATCCACATGGCATGCCATATTGCCTAATTATTTGGGTTTTTGTCAGAAACTTCTCATTCTAATTCATGCGGCTTGCAATTGCTTGTAATTCCCTTGCAATCTGTCCCATTGGATGTTCACTGAAGACACCATGAATCCTAGTTTAGTCAACACAGGTTGATCCGTTAATATTTTAACATAATATTTGTCAAAATTCAAGCCTGAACCATGTGAATTCTGTTTTTATATAGTATTGATAGATTGTTCTTTGAGAAAGGTTATATATTTACCTATTATTGTTCATTTCCATGTAGCACTAGTTGAGACTATCACAACTTTCTTCTTTTTTTTTTTTTGATGTAATATACATTACTTTGTAAAAGCCTCTGTATTATGTAAAATCCTGGAGAACTTGCTCTCCTTTTTGCTTTTCATTATTTTCCTTGTTTTGGGTAGATGTTTAGCTATGTAAGTTAAACCTGATTGGAACTTATGCTCTAACTTTCCATTGTCTTTGGCAAATATCAAATGCTGCACATTTTGTTATGGAAAATCTTGTTCTTTGCTAAGGGACTCTTAGTTGCTATTCCAGTGAATCCAACCTTAATCTTGTGGTTTAGGTGTTGCTTCTTGTAGCCTGGTTGTTGCAGGTGCGTCTAAGAATAAACCTTGATTTGGTGGAAGGTTCTAAAATGTCTGAATTTCTATGGGTTCATGTTTTACTTAATTGACTTCTTCACTGACATGCAAATCTTCCTGTTTTTTCTCATCCGCAAGCTTTTTATATTGTCAAATGCAGGCCGAAAAACCACGGTTGAACTTCAAAGATAAGTATTCTGAGTCATACAGGAACAATCACCCCAATGCACCTGTGGTCGTGCCATGGATCTCAGGCATTGTGGGAGCATAACCAATGCCATCTCCTTTCTCAATGCTGCAGATTTACTTGAATAGAAGGAAAAAAAGAAGAAGAAGAAAAAAGACGTCCACAGCCATGTTGCCATCCCCTTTCTCAATGCTGCAGATCGAGTGCGTGCATTCACCATGACATCTAAATGATCTGGCCGTTTGATCCTGTAGCCACCATTTTTTGTTTCACGGGGACACAAAGGTTTCATCTACACATACATGTATTCTTTATGCCTTCTAAATTTGACAGAGGCATCCAAATGCTTTGGGAGGATTAATCAGCTTATAATTCGTTGTAGAGGTTTTTGAGTTGCAAAAACCATATGGATGTACAATAACTATGGCACTCTCGATTAGAAGTTTCTTGTAATTGAATTTTACTATGGCACCTTCATTGAGATATTTATGATATTGATTGAGCTGCATAAACATTTGTGAAAGTTGTGTAAGCATTAATGAAGATTGAAGGATGCTGACTTCAACCATGGGACGTGGGAAAACAGTTCCAGGTCAGAATGATAAAAGGCTTTAACATTCGTTTTTTTTTTCTCGTATTTAAAATTATGAAAGAGAGAAAAATAAAAATTACAAAGGTTGTTTTCTATTCCTTATCTTAATTTTAAATCTGAATTTCTTTTAACTTCCAATTGTGCCATCATTAAAGGAATTAGAAATGTTGGATCTACTTAGAATTCATTGGCGACAAGAAGGAAAGTATAACAAGTCAAAATGGCATGCATCAAATCTTTTCATTTCTGAAGTAACCCGAATTATATATATTTTTTAAATTTTCCATCAAAAGTTCCTATGTGATGCTTATGAGTCAAATAGAATATTATTCAAGAATGTTATCTGAATCCAAATCCAAATATTTAGATATTTGAAGTCAAACTTGATTCAAGTATTTATTTTTCTATGCCAAATCATTCTAAACCTAATTTGTATGAGCGAGATCCATGGAGGTGTCTAAAAAAAATCAACCAATGCCATTTTCATTTAACAATATAAAGATATTTAATTGGTCAGTAAATTGTTGCATAAATATTGTGCAATTTGACTCACATGTGAGCATTATATAAGCTATTTACTGTAATTTTTTTTAAAATATTACATACTTAAAATTTCTGAAATAATCCATTAATTGTCTGAATTTATTTATTTATATTTTGCTTTGAGATCTTCAGGTTTTTTTTTTCTTCAAGGAACAACTATTTAGAGCTCATTTTTTACTATTGACAATTCTTATTATTCTTTAAAAAATTATTAAAATAATATTTTACTATTTATAGTCCTTATAATTTTATTTTATTTTTTTTTTCCTTCCTCACGTCCCCTACGATCATCACTTGTACACTTTGTCATCATCAACATTTCCTAGTGCTCTTTGTCATCGATCATCACCTTTTAGGTTATGCCTATCGTTGATTATTATCTTTAAGCATGTGTTCTTTGTTAATCACTGCTCCCTAGCCTATGCTCTCTATTATCGATTGTCACCCTTTAAACTGCGCTCCCCCAACTCTCACTCTAACTACACTCATTGCCCCCTCAACTCTATCAGAAAGAGAAGGAGAAGGAAGAAGAAAAAAAAGAAAGAATAAGAGGATGAAAGGAGGAAAAGTATTTATGTTCATTTATAAAAAGATAATTTTAAAATATTAAAAATTTTTAAAATAAGATTGTAAATAGTAATCTCCTTTTCCAAAAGATAAATGTTCTACTTACTTATTCAAATTATATATATATTTTAAAAAAGATATCATTAAAGGAAAGTTAAAGTATTACATGCCATAAATTGGACTCCAAGCTTCTCTTCACTCACCAAAAAAAAAAAAAAACCTTCTGAATTCTCCTTAAAGTAGCCAGCCTCTGTGCCTTTATATTAAGATCTCCAAGAATAAAAAAGAACTTGACAATTGGGAGAAGTAGAACAAGCTCTCTAATGTCCAATATAATAGATATAAATAAAAACCAAGTACCTCCATTGTTCCTTTGATAAATCTGATGAGGTTCAGAGCATTTGTTTTGACCAAAACATTATTATATCTCTCTTGCCTTGCTCTCTTCAATCCGTTCGGCAAAGCAAGAGCTTTAGTGAGCATCGGATTGGATGCATCACAAGGTTGACAATCAGCAATTAGCAAGCTCTCATTACTGTCCTTGAAGACAAAGTCGAAGAATTCTAATCGCTGAATGAGCCATCGGTCTCAAGAATGATGTTATAGTTAAAAGCACTCCCTAGTTTGAACGAGCCATAGGCTCTCTGCCTGATGAGCTAGTCTCTCCAGTGTAAGCCAGTGCATTCATTATAAATTAAGGAAGAGAGATTAGAACGATAGTTGTAAAGCTTAACGTCATTCCTATTAAGCCACAATATCCACAAATCATTGGAAATTAAACAAAGAATCCAATTGTCCTTATATTTACTCAGATTATTACATTCCTCAATCCAAGCATCCAGTGACCAAAATTAAAAAATCTAAATAAAATCTCAAGTTTAATTTGAAGCAATTGCTAAAAAGACAGTACAGAGGAACATTCAAATAGAAAATATTTTGCAAAATCAATGCCAATACCACAAACTAGACATGGATAAGCGAAAACAAAGAAGAGAAGATAAGGTGAAGTTGGCAATCTGTTTCAGTACAATTTTCACAAAAAAAAACTTTACCTTATGAGTAAATATTAAGATGAGATGCTACCTTCCAACCAGTCCAATCTTCTTCCTGAAAAAGAGAAGAATATATATATATATATATATATATATATATATATATATATATATATATGAATATATGTATATTTGATATATATATATATATGTATATATATATATACATATATATATATGTTTATATATATATAATATATTATACATATATATATATATATATATATATATACATTTAACCTAATGGATATATATACATATATATATGATATATATATATATAATATATATACATTTAACCTAATGTATATATATGCTTATTATACATTTAACCTAATGTATATATATGCATATAACCTAATGGATATATATACATATATATATATATATATATATATATGTATATATATTTATATATATATATATATATATATATATATATACACACACACACACATTTAACCTAATGGATTAGGAGTCCATATACATTTAACCTCGAAGGGGATGTTAGAAATATGAACAGAGAGGATCTTTTCCAACATAAGAGGATGAAACAACTTTTTTTATCATGTCAACATTCTACTGATTATCAATCAAGAGATTGCTAAGCCATTTACTCAAAAGGAAGATTGCCAAGCCATCCTTAATGTTATAAACCAATTTTTAAAGATTTCTCATAGACCAAGAACCATTTCTTATTGCAGTATCATCCCAAAGTTAGAGAGGTCCATATTTAGGAATAAGAATCTTAACCCATAACACATCATCCTTATTTAATAGGAAAATATTCTTTTAGCACAAAGAAAATTAAGATATCTCTACTCCTAAACCCGATTATCTTTAGACTTGGTAGTACAGTTCCAACTGATAAGCTGATTTTTTCTCTTATGGGGATTAGTGTTAAAAAAAAATCTCTTGACATCGAAGTGAATCTTCTAATAATCTTATTAAAAATCCAACAATTTAGAAGTAAATGTAAGGATAAGAGCCCTTTCTCCTATCTTGAAAGTTTGTTACAAGCTTTCTGTTTTGGTATTGAAATTGGAGTCTACCAAATGTTAGATAAGAGATAAAGTATTCCATCGGTCCGTAGCATATATTCTTTTATGCCAATAGCATTCTTTAATTATAAGCTCATGATGCTTAGGAAAGTATTTATTAGATTCGGACAAATTAATTTTAAGCTTAATGAGCTCCTCATAAAACCTTAATACCTTTAATGGTGAAAAGAGTAATTTTATTATGTTCAACAAATTGAGAGATTAATCCAGAAATAATTTATTCAACTAAGATAAAAACAAAATATAGGGAGAGATAAGATCTTCGTAACGGATCCCTCTTTCATTAGAAAACTATTTAGATAAATGACCATTAATAAGGCATGAGTATGAGAGGGAAGAAATATAAGCCTTAATCTATTTAATATGTAAATTAGGAAATCTTTTTCTTTCCGAGACGATGGAAATCTTTTTTCAGGATAACAAGTCATAAGCCTTTTCAATGTCTAATTTAACGGTAGTGAGATATGATTTTCTTAGATTTAGTCATGAAATGAACTAATTCATTAGCTATGGCATGCTGTCATGAATGTTCTTATCAAGAACGAATGTAGACTGTTTTTGACTAATTAACCTATCGAATTTATCTTTTATATGAGTAGCTTAAATTTTAGTAAGAAACCTATATATTACATTACAAAGAGCAATTATTATGTACTCCTAAATATGAGAAACATCAATTTTTTTTTGGAATAAACACTAACTGAGTTCTCCCCCAACTAGTAAGAATAGAGCAAAACCAATGAAACAAAGAGCAGGAAACCAAAATTTCTTCTTTAATATCATCACAAATTTTTTTTTTATATAAATTTCTCTCTCAATCCCATTTGATTTAAAGTCGAAAAGAGTATATTTATAGAAAAGGAGGTAACTAGCTCTCTTTGCTCATGTAGGGATATATAAGAAGCTATCATCCAAGAGTAAATTTAATATTATTATTCTCTGACTTGTCAATCCAAAAAAAAAAAAATAGTATTCCTATCTCCATCCACCAACCAATACATTTAGCTCTAGTCCCTTATTTCAAGTGGATTTGTTTAATAAGAACAATCATCTTATTATTAAGATATTGGAGAGTACAATAAAAATAATCAGCTTCGGATAATAAGCCAAGGCCATTAGCCTTCTCAAGTTTAGCTATATACTATGTGGTTGTTTTAATTACGTTGTGACCATTTTCTTACTCCAGTCAGTAAGAGTAAACTCAAGTCTCCATAGGTTTTGTTTTGCGGAAGGGAATCCATAGGATACACAAGAGACAAAAAATTTCAAAAATTTGAGACTAAATAAAAAAAATCTCAGAATACTCCAACTATATAGGTTCAAAATAAGTATAGATATCCAAAGTAATACGAGATAGATAAAAAAATAAAAATATCCACAAGACATCGTCAAAACTCCATCTAAATGAATAACTATTGAATCTTTATCGGACTATTATTACACCGAGTGAAATAAGATCCGAACAAATCAGAAGCGTAAAATAAAAAAAAAGACATTGAATTGACAAGTCAGAATCGTATTATTATTAAATTACATTGAAAAAAAAAAAGACACTGAAGAATTTTAATATTTATATATGTTTATTATAATATTGGAACGGCAAACTTGTCAATTTAATGCTTGGCAAGGATACAACAGTTTCACTTTGATGCGTATTCGTCTCACGTGTCATATTACAGAAGTACTTGGAAATCTGTATCCTGGTCGCATCACGATCACCGAACCTTGTTGACCCTCTAAGAAACGCTCCCACTAATTTCTTATTTCTACGTCTCACACTTCTTGCTTCTGCTGTGCGAAGACGAAAGAGCCGAAGGGAGCCCCGAAACCCTAAAAGGTATCGGTTCTTGTGCAGTTAGGGTTCGCACTCGTAACAATTTGCAGCGCCTCGGATCATTTGAGTATTGAACTGGGTGTCCTGCTATTCGTTTTCACTTTTTGTACCGGGGAGGATTGACAGGTAGAAGTGAAGGCTGGAGCGGAAGACCTTAGGTGCTCTGATCTATCCGTCCGATCGAAAACTTGAATTTCGCCGAGGCGAGTCGTCTGCGGACCGTATCTGAGGAGCGGAATTCGGAGACAGTGTAATCTTCTTCCTCTTGTATTAGAATCTGCAAATTTAGTTATCGACGCCGTGTAGGTTACTTCTGTTAGCTGTCTTTTCTCGTGAATTTCTAGTTTTTCTAATTTGATTGTAAAGAACTCAGTGTATGGAGAGAGGAACTGTTTTAAGTTCCGTCTTGATTTATTTCGTGTTAAAGATTTGTGTTCTGAGGCGGGTTGATGGGGATAAATTGGGGAGAGTAGTCGTCTTTTTTTTTTTGTATTAGAATATGCAAATTCAGTTGTTGACTCTCTCTCGGTTATTTTTGTTAGTTGTCTTTTTGTTATAAGTTTTGGGTTTCCCTCTTTGGTTTTAAAGAAGTCAGAGTTTGAGATGGAAATTATTTTCAAGTTCTTTCTTGATTCATTTCCTGTTGCATATTTGTGATAATTATGGTGGAAGCAGCAGGTAGGGCTTTATAGTGTACAAAGATTCTCTTTTCTATTTGATTCTTCTTTTTCTCTGTTCTTAGTTGTTATAGTCTGATTGCACCGAATGGCCATTTGAGTTTCCTATGCATTAAGTTGTGGTTTGAGTTGGACTTCATTCTGAGAGGCGTCTGCTTCTAGTAGGATCTGACTTTTTATCCTTTGTCGGTGATGCTCATCTTTTACAGTTCAGTTGTTTTTCGTGAACATAACAAACCCAAAGAAATAAGACAGTGAGGAACACCACTTGCAGAGGTTTGGCAATATCCAGAAAATGTCAGAGTTCCTTGACCTAGAAACGCAGGATGGGGTACGAATGACCTGGAACATGCTTCCAGGCACAAAGCAAGAAGCTTTAGGTTGTGTCATACCAGTTGCTGCTATCTACACTCCTCTCAAACCAATTCTTGACATGCCAGTCCTGCCTTACTCGCCTCTTAGATGCCGCATCTGCCGCTCCATCCTCAATCCTTTCTCCATTGTGGATTATGTTGCCAAGATCTGGGTATGCCCATTCTGCTTTCAGCGCAACCACTTTCCTCAAAACTATTTGTCAATATCGGAGGACAACCTTCCTGCTGAGCTTTTTCCTCAATACACAACCATTGAGTATGCATCCTCCATTGAGACTGGCTCGAAGATGCCTTCAGTGTTCCTCTTTGTTGTTGATACCTGTATGATCGAGGAGGAGATTGTGTTCTTGAAGTCAGCCTTGTCGCAGGCCATTGAGCTGTTGCCAGAGAATTCTCTTGTTGGCTTGATCACTTTTGGGACTTATGTACAGGTGATTAACATCTAGCAGTTAACTCTGTATCTGAAACTTTTTTTTTTCTTGTTAGTATCAAATTATTTATATCTTATATGCAGGTCCATGAGTTAGGTTTTGGGCATATGCCAAAATCCTATGTTTTCAAAGGGTCGAAAGAGTACACAAAGGAACAACTCTTGGACCAAATGTGTTTTTTTGCAGGGAAGCCGAGACCAAATGTTGGAGTGATTGCGGGCCCCAGGGATGGACTGTCATCAGAGAGTGTTGGCAGATTCCTTTTACCTGCCTCTGAGTGCGAGTTTGTCTTGAATTCAGTTAAGTTTTGGACCTAATATATATCTTATATAGAGGGGTTCCTGTTGCTTTAATGATTGAAAAACAAAAGAGTTAGCATCACTGTATAAAGGGGTTTATGTTGCTTATATGATCGAAAAATAAAAAGCATTAACATCATTATGTACTTATATATTGAAGTAATAAATGGCAAGCTTGTTCAGAAAGTCTTGCCACTCTGGAGCATTAGGAGGGTTAGGTGTATATGTTCTTGCCTGCGCATATATATTTTGTGTTTTAAATATATGATATCTTATCATATATATGCTCTTTCCATATATATGATAAGTCGATTTATACTCAAAATTCATGGATGGTTCAAATGATTAACTTTGTGATGAATGATTTATAAAATAATGTCTTTTGTCAAATTTAATCACACTGATAATTTTTTTGCTTGGTACTATGTTTTCCATAAGGCATTCTTTTGTTTTGTATAATGTCATATAAGGATATGGTGATTTTACATGTTTGTGCAGGTATCTTTGCATTTTCCTGGTTTTTGGTTTGTTATCTGATGTAAACATTAACAATGAAGATGCTGATGTCCAATCTTTGGGTTCTGACTGGATGTGTAGGTTCTAGAAGAACTACAGAGAGATCCTTGGCCTGTCCCAGCAGACCAACGTGCTTCAAGATGCACCAGCACGGCACTAAGTATTGCAGCTAGTTTGTTAGGTCTCTGTGTTCCTGGTACAGGAGCAAGAATTATGGCCTTTGTTGGTGGTCCGTCTACAGAGGGAACAGGCTCTGTAAGTGTTTTTCATATAAATCATTTCATAGATATTACTTTCTTGTGCCTCTACCTCTGATGATAGAAATCTTACTTGAACTGAGTTATCACACTAGATATCAGATACAGATGTTATATCTTTCTAACTTAATGCTCCCATTAATTTGACAAGGTCTTGGAATTTTATTCAGAATGGCTTTTGTGGTCGAATGCTAGTTTATTTTTAAAAAATTGAAACAACAAGGCCCTTCTTTCCTTTTTGAAGAGTTATGTATGGTAATTGAAAGATATGCAGAATTTATTTTCTTTAAATATTCAGGTTGTTAAATATTAATGTGGAGTCAAAAGTACAAATGGATTACAAACCTACTTGCCATAGAGTGCGAAACCTACATTACAACAAAAGAAACACTGCTAATGCTCAAAACTCTTATAGTTCTGGTCACATGATAAACAAACACTATTCATGGAGGTAAAACTCTATGCGCTTGTAGCTATGAAAATTTCTTGAACATGGATCATTGAAACTTAAAAAGCATAATCCTTATAATAGTATAGTTTAGTTTTGATTACATAGTTGTAGAACGAGTAATTTGGTAGTGGTATGTGATAATAATGTGAACTGACTGTCAAGCATCTCTGCCTAACGCAGCACATTCCTCATCATGCTATACTAAATTATTGCGGTTAAAGTATCACGTATTTAAAGTTTTCTTCTTCATTTTATATTTTTCTGAGTGGTAATTGTTCGTATTCAGTATTAGTTGGGCCACAGTACTTTCATAAAGAAACTTGTTGTTGCTTCAATAATCTTCATTCTGGTTTATAGGTTGATTTTGAAAATTTTGCCTCCAAAGGGTGGTGGGACCATTTTTATCAAATCACATTTATGGAGCTGGTGTTACATCTTAGATGGAGAACCTTTTTCTTATATTTTGCTTGTAGTTCACCCCAGCTTGGTTTCTGGATTATTTCCATCATAAGATGAATTTTTTATGGTCTTGAAGGTTGCTGCAGGAAAATGTTTGCTTTCTTGTTGAAGTTCCTTCGCCATTGTTTACAAGTTACATGTTTACATTATCTTTTCCTTTCTTTTATCTTTTCTTATATGTTCCTAAATGCTCTCCGGATGCTTGCAGATCGTATCAAAGAATCTTTCTGAGCCAATTCGTTCTCACAAAGACCTTGATAAAGGAGCTGCTCCACTTTATAATAAAGCTGTGAAATTCAATGAGGCACTTTCAAAGCAACTTGTGCATCAAGGTCATGTATTGGATTTGTTTGCTTGTGCACTTGACCAGGTGCGTGCTTCCAGATTTTGATTTTAAACATCTCACTGAATTTTCAGCTGGTATTATTTTCTCCTGGTCTTCAAGTTGAGAGTCTCTTAGTTTGACTCTTAAAAGAGTGTGTTTTTTTTGTTTCTTAATTGATGGTTGGCCTTGGTTTTTAGATTTTTTATCTTAATAATACATGAAAGTACATTTTTGAAAATTGTTATAAACCCGTATGTCAAAAACCGCACCAATTGGAATAGAGTGTATGGAAGATATAACACCATCACACGTGCCTGTCGAGGTTGTGGCAGTATTCTATATAACGTTATTTGATAGTTGTTACTAATATTGCAGCAGCAACAACTTTGATCATACGTAGAGCTGTTTGCTAGCTTAGGAATGCTGCTGCTGCTGCTCTAGCTGTAGCAACTTTACTCCTATATAGAGCCATATTCCAGCTTGATACGACTTCTGCGAAGTGGTAGCTGTTCTCCAATGACGGTACCCTTCTGTGCTGCTACTGCAGCAGCAACAGCTTTGCTCTTAGGTAAAACCAGCTATTTGCTACCTTAGTATTAGTAATACTGTACTATGACTATAATATGTTGCAACTTTACTCCTATTTAGAGCAATTTGCTAGGTTTGTACTACTCTGCTGCTGTGTAGCAGCAGTTTTTCTCTTATAAAGAGCTATTTGTTAGCTTAGTTCCAGTTGGAACAGCTTTGTTCCTATTTAGAGCTATTTGTTAGCTTAGTACTAATATTGCAGCTGCAAATTTTTGTACTTCAGCATCAACTTTTCTCTCACAGAGTTATTTGCTAGTTTGTTACTTATGCAGTTCGAGCTGTACCCCGATGCGGTATGGCGTACGCACGATCCGACAGGGTACCGATGCGCGGACCGCCTCTACCGGGCGGTACGCCTGGTATCTCCCGTATCGGCTGATACGGAGATATATCGGCGGTAACGGTCGAAATTTCACCGTTAACAGCTTGGTAACGGCCGAAATTTTGACCGTTACCGCCGGCAAACAGCTTGGTAACGGCGATTTCGACCGTTACCGCCGGCTTCAGCTTCGGTAACGGTCGATTTTGGACCGTTACCGATTTCAGCTCAACGGGTCAATTTGACCGTTGGAGCCCTTTCTCGGTACACCCGGCGTAATGCTCGGTGCGCCCGGCGTATTTGCTACGGTATTGCGGACCCTGGTTACTGGTATTATTTTATTCCTACTACGACAACATCAACCTTGCTCCTACAAAGAGTTATTTTCTAGCTTTCAACTAGTGCATTTGTGTACTACTATGCCTCCAGCATCAGCAGTAGCTGCTTTGTTCCTATATGGAGCTATTTCCTAGCTTAGTACTAAATAATGCCATAGTACTACTGCAATAGCTCTATTAGTATATAGAATTGTTCAATAGTGTGATATTACTACAGTTGAAGTAGCAGCTTTGGTCTAGTGGCATTGACTTTTTGTACTACTACAGCAGCATTAGCTTTCCTCTGGTATACTATTTGCTAATTTATTAATTAGTACTGGCTGTATTATACTAATACAGTAATACTGTATAAGCAGTATCATTCCTCATATATGGAGCAATTTGTTAGCTTCTAGTTTGTTGTATTACTGCAGCTATTTCCTAGTGTACTACTACAGTACTGCTAATCTTGTACCAGTACTGTTTCTGTAACTTTACTCCTATATAGATCTAAATGCTAGCTTAGTGTTATTACTATAGCATCAACAACTTTGCTTCTGTATAGAAGCTATTTGCCAGCTATGTACTGCTACTGTATCAATTTCTTTTTCTTCTGTTCCTATTTGCTAGCTTTGTTTTGAGTGCAGAGTTTAAGCACGAGAAGCTATATTTTGCTTAATACTGAGGACCCAGAGAGAGAGAGAGAGAGAGAGAGAGAGAGAGAGAGAGAGAGAAATCAGATAAAACTCTGTTAGGAGGGCTGCACACATGGTTGGATTCAGACCAGAGATGTTAGTGGATTGGTATTGGTACTAGAGATGATATGCTTTGCAGTATGCTTTAATTTTGAATAATACTGCCAGTACCGAGTGGTACGTACCGGTCCGTCAGCAGATCGGTACATGGATCGTCCGCTACTGACGGATCGGTGAGGGAGAAGAGGTCGATGAGGAAGAAGAAAGAAGAGGGAAAAGAAAGAAGAAAACTTGGAGATCTAGCGCGACGACATCGTGGGGAGAACGATTTCTTCTCCCCAGCAAAAGAAACCGAGCACTTTTTTTTGTCGCTCGAGGAAACCGAGTGGCGACGTTGCTGAGATGACGCCTTTCCCTTTTTTTGCATGGAGAAACCGAGGCAATGTCGCTGAGCCCTTCGTGCGGGGAAACCGAGGTGACGTCGCCTTTCCGTTCGTGCGGGGAAACTGAGCGTTCCCTACGCGTTCCGTCGTTTTTTTATTTTTTTATATATATACCGAGTGGTATACCGAAATGTACCTCTTGGTATATTTATACCGTACTGTATCGAGCTGAACTTGAAACTTCGGTACGGTACGAAATTAAAAACCTTGATGCCAAGTATACTGGATAGAATTCCTAGTACTGTTGGTGTACTGGACTGTGTCTGTAGGTTAAGTATATCAGATGGTATGCTGAGCAGGTTAAGTGTACCGGATGGTATGCCCGACTTAGAAAGGTGAGACTTGCTGTTGGCACACCAGTTGACCCTTGGACAGGTAAATACTATTTGTATCAATTTATACAGTTGAAATTAAAAATTTTCTTCGTCATTGTATAAATTTTCAGGAATTTGATGTTTCATAATCAATGACTGTTCGGTATGAAAAATGATGAATCCACCTTTTCATTAAGCAAGAAAATCGAGAAAGAAAAAATGGAGGAGGTTCCTATGCCGAATACCATGGGATGAAGAAAATTTCTGTGGCATATGAAAGCGAGATGTCATAGACTTTCTTTTTGGCTTTTTCCTTTACCTTTCTTTCTTCGTCTTTTATTTTTCTGTTTGTGTGCATCAGAGGAAATTTGGTGTTGGTGTTGAGGAACTTATGGTTATCCTTACTTGCTAATGCTTTCTTAAATGTTCAGCTTTTAGGTTTGTAACCATTCGTTTCAACCTTCAATTGTAATTTGATTTATTGTGGCCTAGCATTTGGTCAAAAGCTTTCAAGTTCAATGTGACATTGTCTTGGGGAAATTATCTTGTGCCTTGGTTCGGAAGTGATCAATATATGAAATCTTGGTAATGCCTTTGGTATTAAAGCTTTTTCTCAATTCCATGATGTAGATAGGATGTCATTGTGGCGGGAGTGTGTTTTATTGTCAGATGTGTCCTTGATGGTGTTTGGGGGAAGACAATCTGACGATTGCATTGGTCCATTTGAGGGTTATATGAACACCACAAACCTGTAGGAAAAAAAAAAATCTTTGCAAATATGATATAGAATGAAGGATTTTGTTGCTTCATTTGAGTAGTTCACGTATTGTTATTGAGTACTCTTGAGGTGTGAAATATTGTCAAGATCAAGGTCTGCAATACCGAATGATACCCCTCGTTATGGGCGGTACGTATCGGGCCGACAGGATATCGGTACGCGGACCGCCTGCTACCGCTCGGTATCATCGAGTGAGGCGTTCGGAGGTGTTATTGTCGACGGTGACCGAGGGCGGAGAAAGAAGAGGGAGACGATGACCGAGGGTGAGAAAGAAGAGGAAGAAGGGGAATAATGAAGTAGGAAGAAAAAAGGGAAGGGATGTCGCCTCGGCGACGTTGCCGAGAAGGGACGCGACGTCGCCTCGGCGACATCGCCCGAGAAGGGAGGCGACGTCGCTTTTTTTTTTTTAATATGCGACGCGTCGCGAAAAGGGAAGGCGTAGCTTTTTTTTTTGTTTTTTCGAGAAGAGAGGCAACGTCGCTCGAGGCGACGTTGCATATTAGAAAAAAAACGACGTCGCCTTTGTGACATTGCCTCGGGCTACGTCGTTTTTTTGTTTTTTTTAATATGCGACATCGCCCGAGAAGGGAGGCTTGCATATATATATAATTATATATATATAATATTTATCTTTATATATATAATATTTATAATTATATAAATACTGAACGGTATACCGAAATATATCGTTCGATATACCATACCATACTGTACCGAAAAAGTATCGAAACTCCGGTACAGTACGAAATTTCAATCCTTGGTCATGATAAACAATTTGAGAATTTCTGACATGACCATGATTATAATGGAATTGCCGTTTATATTTCTTTTGGAATGTTCTAGACAATGCTCTTAATTACTGTAGATTTATTTTACTTCTGAAGGGGCAATCTGGGTCCGCTAATATGTGGAATATATTGTGAAGATGTTGATACTTTTGAGGATTTACTGTGTTTTCTCTGTTGTATAAGTTCACACTTCACAGTTTCTCGTTTAGGTTGGGGTGGCAGAGCTTAAAGTTGCAGTTGAAAGGACTGGAGGTATTGTGGTTCTTGCAGAAAGTTTTGGACACTCTGTTTTCAAGGATTCACTGCGACGCATTTTTCAGTCAGCTGAGTATGATCTTGGTCTAGCATTCAAGTAAGGTTCCTCCCTTGAGAAACTGTATTTGTTTAGAATTTAAACTTGTATCCTATTTATTTCTATCTGTCTTTTAACTTTTTGTGGATTCTGAGCCATAACTTAGCATATTAGATGCTTTTCCAAGTAGGTAGTACCATAACTTACTGTTGTTATTTTCTTTGGTGTTGATTGTGGGGTTTCTTTGGGGATGTGGTGTGGGTTGGGAATTTGGTTCCTGCAGTGGTGTATTTGAGGTTAACTGCTCAAAGGATCTGAAAGTCCAGGGCATCATTGGTCCCTGTGCTTCTCTTGATAAGGTGGGTTGATATGAAGGTTGAAGTTCACAGGTCACACTATCATTTAATTTGGTTATAATGTTGGTTATTGGTGTTTTTGAGCAGAAGGGGCCTTTGTGCGCTGAAACAATTGTTGGTCAGGGAAACACAAGTGCCTGGAAGATGTGCGGCCTTGATAAAAAAACATCGTTATGTTTGATATTTGAGATTGTGAGAAAAGATGGTCCAGAAACAAATGCTCAGCCTACAAGCAATCAATTTTATTTCCAATTTTTGACATAGTATGGGTGATATACTTTCTTATTTTCTATTTTGTTGCATTATTTGACTATCTGGACAGCTGTGGACTTTTTGACAGACGTTAAAGATCTTTCTGCAGTTATCAACATAGTGATGGTCAGATGAGATTACGTGCAACCACTCTGTCCAGAAGATGGGTGGCAGGTCCTGGCAGTACACAGGTTAACTTGGACTCCATTTTCTGCATTTGCTGTTGTTTAATATACTATGCATATGTTGTCTACATATCAATGTTGATTAGTTCTGTATAGCAAAGAAGTAATCATACCACGACTTGTCTTCTACAAGCTGCATTTTTTGGGCTTAAATAATGCTCGAGTTACTTTTTATATGAAAAAGATGAAGTGATTGCATTCACATATTTTATTTGCTATTTTTGCTGACCCTTTAAAATTATAAAGATTCTGAGTATCTTGATGAATCTTATTAGATAAAGAGAAATAGAAAACAAACTATTTAATTAGCCACATGAAATCAATCTCGATTGCATGCCGAACCCTGTGTGGGCTTGAATCATGCTGCTGACTTTAAAAGGTACTGTTAAGAAGGATATCTGAATGTTCTGATTGAACACCATGCTCTGTTTTAACAAAGGCAATCCTGGGAATTGCTACTTTACAAGTTTTGATTCCCAATATATTGCATGTAGGTGGACATTTTCCATGTGGGATTTGTTGATTTGGGGCATAAATTTATTATTGATTAATTATTTTTATCTATATCTGTTATTGGATTGATATATCTATATATATAGGTTGATCAGTTTTATATATTGGCAAAGAGTACTTGTTGCTCTGCTGGATTCCCTTTAATATTTGTAGGTTGATTCAAACCTTGAAAAGATTATACCTTAAGCTATTCAATCATAGATCTTACTTCTGTTATATTAAGCTTTGATGTAACTTTTGCTATATTAAACTTTTAAGTGTCAGCAAGACGTGGCATTGTTTTTCTTGGAATGATTCCCAGTCTCTATTTTTAATATCCAATTTCTGTACTATTTAAAGAAAACTTGCACATCATAATGATTTGGCATTACTGTCACTTAAGATTTATACTAACTGTTATGTGAATTATCATTTTCTAGAATCAGGTTTCCATATCAGTTTTTATTCTTTTGTGGTTATAATTTGATGTTGGTGACTTGGTGCAGAAAGTTTTCATTTACTTGAGTCTGTGATAGAGTTCATAAATATTTATTTTGGGGCCTTTTAGAAAATAAAAGAGGATCCAGTAATTATATCAATGTGATAAAGGATATTCTTGATAAAGAGGTAATTGATAAGGGTTGTTATTAATTAGTTTCCTGGGTGAAATTGTGGATCACCTTTACGTTCTTACCTCTTCACATTGGTGATGGACACATTAACTATCCATATACATGATAGTCTCCAGGATATATGTTATTTACTGCCAGTTAGAGAGTTTAGTTGCGATTAATTCTATATTTGAGTTGTGGGACAAATATTAAAATTTAAAGTATTTTATATTAATAAGGATTAATACTGAATATATGAAATGTGGTTAAGATGGATGAAAAACAAGGTTTTGCAAGTAAAAGTTTTAAATATTTTGAATATATTATTCAACAGGTTGTAGAGTTTGATGATGAAAATATTATACATAGTTAAAACTAAGTGGTTACAATGGAAAAAGTTCATTGGGGATTTTGCAAGAACATTACATGCTCCTCAAATTAGAAGGAACTTCTATAATATAGTTGTTAGAAATTAGAAGGAACTTCTATAATATAGTTGTTAGAGTAGTCATGCTTCGTTATTAGAGTGTTATATGCATAAGAATTGACATGTATTAAAAGGCTTTATAGTTGATGAATAACTGGGTGCACTTTGATAGAAATTGAAATGAGATAAGATTGACTAAGATGCTATGAATATGTATAAAGGAGATCTATTGATATTGTGGTTAACTGTGGCTAGATGTGATTAGTTGATTAAAATTAGTAGTGCAAGAAGATTATGGTGGTAGATATAAGAAGAATTTACTATGAACAAATAAAAGGAGACTTGAATCCTGTTGACTGAATTGGAAATATTGCATTACATGAAGCTCAATGACGAGGTGACCCCAAATAATTGGGAGTTCTTTTGTTGATGCTGGTTAAAGAAGTTGATACTTGTTTAGTAAATTCTTATATGATTAGTATGAAGAAAGAAACTAGTTCAACATAAGATGATGCTTAGAACTAGAATTTTGATTAAGAAAAGGATTATTTACAATTTTTTTCAGTATCTTCTGCCAAAATGCTCATATGGATTGCATTCCTCCATTACTGTTCAACTTGATTATAAAGAAATACTTGAACTTGAACAATTTTTGTGAGTTTGTAGACTAACCTATTAAAAGTTATAAATACAAATATGCGATATTCATGACACCCCATTATGGTTCTGCATTGGTAGTGGGAGAAAATTTGAGTTTGTTTATAGGACAGACTGGGTCTATTACTTTAAAATTGAGTTTGTTTATTGGCAAGTGGTTGGAACCTAATAGGCATATGGAAGACGAGCATGCCATTTCTTGTCATACTTGTATCGACTATGTGATCAAGTACAGAGGACATCTAACCATTTCTGGAGACCAATTGGAAACTTCAAAATGGATGTTTCGTGAACAGATATTTATGGTCATTTGGAGATGCATCTTAATCTTTATGATTGAGTCAAGCCCTTCTTTTGTACTGAAGAGTGCTTACACAGTGAATAATCCTTTCTATACTTTTGTAGGATTTGGTGTCTGGATTTGACCAAGAAGCTGCTGCTGCAGTCATGGCACGCTTGGTTTCTTTCAAGATGGAAACAGAGGTATGCTTTATTGTTTGAGTTTATTGCATCAGAGGTAACAATTACCAATCATATTCTTTGTTTACATTGATAGGCCTAAAGGCTAAAGCTATGACACTATGAATAGAATTGTTGGTGATTCAGCCGCTAAATTTCGCTGAATAATACCTGAGAGTATGTATAAAATTTATAACCAACTTATGGCTTTTTTAACTAAAATGTGATATTGTGCCTTTAAGTTGAGTTTGGATAGGGTAATATTTTGTATTTGATACGAAATACTTTGTTGCAATACATTGGCGATAATCAAGGTTCGTAATTTCATATTGTACTAGCATATCGAGCTTTGCTCGATACGGTACAATATGTATATATATAACAAAATTAATATATAAAATATAAAAAAATAATATAAAAAATAAAAAAGGAGACGTACACTGCCTCGACGACGTTGCCTCCTTTTCTTCTCATCGCGTCAGATGAGGAGAAGAACGTGGTCTTCTCCTCATTTGCAGTGTTCAACGAAGAAGAAGCCGAGCCGCTGCCTCTTCGTTACCTCCTGGATCAGGATCGTTAAGCGAGGGCGACACCGAATTGGGAAGCGTCGAGGTTCTCCCGATTCTCCCTTCTTTTCCCTCGACTTTTCTTCTTCCCTCGTCGTGGTGAGGCCACAACCAAGCTGATACTACCCGGTAACGGGCGGCGACAGTTGAAATCGACTGTTACCAACCTGTTTTGGGCGGTAACTGTTGAAATATCGATCGTTACTGCACGATACAACCTCGTATTGTCCGATCTGAGGTTAGATCAATGGTACCGTTCCATACCAGTCTGCTGGCGGATCGGAATGTACCACTCGTTATGGGCTATATCATTCGGTATTGTAATTGTTGGCGATAATACAAGTCACAAAACTGAAAGAAAATTTAATGCATCTGTACAACCAAAAGGAAATTTATATATGGTGATACGTCTCTGGAATGCTGTTGAAGGACTAAAATTGATGTTGTTGTCATGTTTTGTACTAGTAAAGTCAAAATGTGATTTGTAAAATTGAGAAATAGGCCTTCATAATTAACCATTTTTGAGGGTCAAGGATATTTTCTTGATTTATTTACTGTTACTTTTTCAAATTCAGGGTCCGCAATCTGCCGTCAGACGTAACTCATTTTTGATCGAGCATTACGCCGGGTGTGCGAGAAGGGCTCCAACGGTCAAATTGGTTGATCTGTTGATCGATTTCTTGATTACCAAGGCTTATTCGAATTTCGACTGTCAACCGATACGGAGATACCAGCGTTTTAGAGGGCGGTCCGTGTTTTACCGGTACAGCTCGAAACTGCATACCTTGTTCAAATTTACCATTTTGATGGTCTTATTAATCATTATAATATTTGTCATATATTTATGTGACCAATTCCTATCAGCTTGTTTCTCGTAAGAGACAAGAAAACACTTTGCTTTTTCTGGTGTTTCATATTTTGATGTCCTGCTAAATGACTTGTCTGGATTTGTTTCTGTAGGCTGATTTTGATCCAATACGATGGCTTGATCGATCGTTGATACGTTTGTGTTCCAAGTTTGGAGATTACCAGAAAGACAGTCCATCCTCTTTCAGCTTATCTCCACGCTTATCAATATTTCCTCAATTTATGTTCCACTTGAGACGTTCTCAGTTTGTCCAGGCATGACAAAAATATTTGATTTCAAACTGGACAACTGACAAGTCTTATGCATTATTCTCTATGTTGTTCTATAGAATAAAATTTTCCACTGTGATCTTAACATCTTTGTTATATTTCATGAAGGTCTTTAACAATAGTCCTGATGAGACAGCATACTATAGGATGATCCTGAATAGAGAGAATGTTGCAAATGCAGTTGTTATGATCCAGCCATCACTGATATCTTACTCCTTCCATTCTGCCCCTGAGCCAGTTCTTCTGGATGTAACTGCAATTGCTGCTGATAGGATTCTGCTGTTGGATTCTTATTTTACGGTGGTTGTATTTCATGGAATAAGCATTGCACAATGGCGAAATGCTGGCTACCAAAATCAACCTGAGCATGAGGTGATCTAATCATAAATGTTACATTTTTTAATTTTTGACCTTCAGATTTCTTGTCAATTACAAGAAGCCATGCAATCATAAAAAATGATCTACTTCAATTGTAATATCATTTGATATTTGAATAATATAATTACAAAGGTTGATAAATGTTCAAGTCACATGCATGTGAATACTTATCCAACATGGCTAGTTGGTATGAGTTCGGAAGTCCATATGCATCTGAATGTACTATATGGAACTGTCAGTTCTGGTGATTTCTACCTTCACATTTCAAAGTTACATTAGTAATGAACATAGGTTTTCCTATTTAAACTTGATATCTTACTGCTGGTTTGAAGCAATCCTTTTATAGTTTATCAATCTGGCTGCTCTGCATAGGTGCCTGTCAGATAGGTGCTCTAACTTATCTTGATTAATACATAAATTTAGTCGGTGATGTGCATTATCCATCTATTGTGGTTAATTATTTTTATTTATTCACTTTCTGGTTTCTCATATATTTTCTATAAATTGGTGAATACATGGGCTGGTACTGCCTGGTTTTTATTTTATTTAGTGTTGTATTTTCTTTACAGACATTCGCTCATTTACTTCAAGCTCCACGCGATGAGGCAGATGCAATAACAAAGGAGCGATTTCCTGTTCCTCGTTTGGTCGTTTGTGATCAACATGGCTCCCAGGTCACTTTCTCTCCAATTTTCTAAATTTAGTTGGCTCTTTTTAACTTTAATATGTTCCTGTCAATGGTATTTAGGACTGCTTGTTTTTATGCATATATAAACAATAATTATTCCAAGGCATACTAAAGAGTAGGTTTTCAACTAACTATAAGCACGAAAAAAAGAAAACAAGGTCAACCTTTTTAAGTCAATGCACTTCAATTATTTGGATTAATTATTATCTTGGGATATAATCCCTAAATGTGCTGTCTGCAACTTTATTACATGAGAAGTGAACAATGTATTTTATTTTATTCGTTTAGTGTTATTTTAGTGGTCCCCAAGAGTAGGGTTCAATTTATGTGAAAAAGAAAATAAATTTTAGAGTTTTTTTAACATGTGTCTCATAGAACAAAGCAATTCAGCAAGTTCATTTGTGTTCTATGTAAAATGGTATGGATGGACTCAATCTAGAAATCTCACAAGAAACATTCTTATTTAGTATCATCAAAGTGATTGAAGATTAGAGCAGTCTTGCTATGGTCTATAGTGCGAAAACCCTTGATGCTTGGACTTGTCCTTTACATGCACTGCACACATGTTCACACGAAATGACACAGATAGCATTGGGTTTGTGTCCAATTGTGCCAGATTTAGCTGCGTAGTTTAAAAACTGGTGGGTCTTGGTTGAATTTAGCCAATCCAGACCAGAATTGGCCAGTTTCAACTGGTTGTTGATTTTTCATCACTGATGAAGAAGAGGCAGATAATCATTATAGCTGGAGAAGAAGAAGCAGAGAAGAAACCTACCTCCAATGCACTGCTGTTGCCCTGCTGTAGCCACTACTAAGCTGTCTTGCCACAGCCGTGTTGCTGTCATCATCACGTTGCCATGCTGATACTGTCATTGAGCTTCCATGGTGTTGTTTGCTGCGTACATAAGAAATTGAGAAGGCTCAAGAAAATTAGGAATCAAGGAGTGTAGTTCACAGGAGATATCTAATGATCTTCATGGGTTAGCATCCAGGATCCGCTTTTCTTTTATATATTAAAGGAGGCAACAAAAAATTTAGTATTCACATAATTGTAACATTTTCAGTGTATGCAACTAAAATACAATATTAAAAATTTGAATATAAACTTAAATAATTATTTTGTGTCATCTCTTGTCATTCTACATACTTCTAGATGTTTTAATTTGGACCCATTTCCCAGTGTTTCAATCTTAAACTTGGATTCTTTACCGTCATTGCATCCTAAATTGAGGTAGTGGTTTACCAGAAACTAAGATTCATATCCATGCCCCACCTATCTACCCCGAGTCTGAGTAACTTGGCAAAAACTGCTAAAGGTTTCTGTTGAATATTGTTAATGCTGATGCTACTCTAAAGGGCAGCAATAGTTATAAAGTTTTCCTGACTCTTTTTGCTCGATGAACTAAATGGCAATATAGAATATTAAGATGATTGTTTCTTCATGTCTTCCATTGTTTGTTTGATGCATTGTGTAGAAGCCCGAGGGTAAGTGTTACAAATATTTGTTTATATTGTATCTCCACCAAATTGGCATTTAGAGAGGTGATATAGTAGCTTCGAGCGCCAAGTTAAAACTTGCTAAATAATGGAAAGCTTATTTTGATAAAGCACTATGCATTTTACAAAACACATTTTGTTCAGAAGTTTCCTATTGATGGATTTTTTTTTTCCTGTAAATATGACATTGTAGTCATGGAGCATGAGTCTGTCTCAAGATGTTTGAGCTTTGCTTTTGGTCTTATAAGCATAGAAGTTACTGCTGCAATGGATTTTATGCTTGGTTAGAATTGCATATTAGATAACAGACACATCACTCCTTTTTTTCATTTAGTTTGCTGCCTTTTAATTTACTTGCCACCACCAATTTTTAATAAATCAGTTCCACATTAAGCTTGATTAGTGGAAGATCACTACAAATTTAGGCTGATTGGTAAAAAAATAATTTGATATTTAATATTGCAGGCTCGTTTTCTTTTGGTGAAATTGAATCCATCAGTCACATACAACTCTGACAATCCTCCGCCGCCTGGTGGAGATATCATATTCACAGATGATGTTAGCTTCCAGGTTTTCTTGGATCATCTTCAGCGTCTTGCAGTTCAGTAACAGTATCGTGTTAGAGGACTACCTATTTCGTCTCGCATCCCATTATTCATTGTACGGTAAGGAAAGCAAAGCGCGGCCCACTGTTAGTCCCTGGGTAGGCTTTTGAAAATTTATCAGCTTCTCTGTTTGAGGATTTGTCTTTTGCTCTAATCGTTTGTAAATGTTTTGTATGTACACATTATCCCTATTCCCTGGTGGTGGTGTCACATAAAAGATGTCATTTACGAAAGCTTGTTGGTATAAAATTTCCACATCAGACCATTGGAGATATTGTTATTTGGATAGTCTTCTTGTTCTTGAGATGGATTCACTGTTGAATTCACCATGCAGTTATATGTGCATGCTAACCTTGACGGAATTGAGTTGTTTCTGTCCTTTGCTGGCAGCAGTGAAGTGGACTCTGGCCAGGCCAAACTTATGGGTAACGTGCAAGCAATGTTCTCTATCATCTCCATCCCAAAACTTATGGTAAGTTTCCCAAGGTTATCTGCCGTTACCCAATTGAGTAGATGTCATCAATTCGTTAAAAAGCTTTAGCTTTAATTTCCATGGATTTTAAAATGTGGCGTTTGTATTCTCCAATTTTCATATCTATTGATGTAAGTATAGCTTTAGCGATTTTGCTAATGTAAACATGGAAACTCTAGAAATCTGTATTTGGACCTTTGTTCAATTAAATTTATTTCATGTGACATTAAGCATTTTATATAGAAAGATGAAAGTAATATTTCTCCTGGTAAAGTCATCAGCTCCTATTAGAAACTTCTCGACATTTGGTGTGCTCAAAAGGAGGCTTTAACTATTTTTGGTTAGTAATCATGCCATCATACAAGCAATTATATTTATTTATTTTCTTTTTCTCTTTATTTTTTTTTCTTTTTCGATTGCTTCGTTTTCTTTCTTCTCCCTTTTATCTTTTGGTATATATTAGATATCGATACTTAGATATCGATCTTGATTATACATAGAATTATAGAGGAATTAGAGGATCAAATGAATCCAAGTGACCATGGAGTTTGGTTGATGGAAGAGGAGCATGAATATTTTGTCATTATTAAGATGTATAAAAATTATATATTTAATAAAGTTTAATATATTTAAATATTTATTCATAATTTTTTATTAATTTTTTTTTTTATATCATGTTATGTCTCATCTTATGCCATCAATATTGATCATTTCACATTTCACTTTCGTTAGTTCTCGATTTAGTTAGTATATGTCATTTATTCACCCCCGGAGAGCGTAATCTCAGTACTCTCCTTTGGGGGCTCGATACGCGTGGTCATTCGATACGCTTCTAAAAGCTAGAGAGTCGTTTAAAACGGGTTATATTGGCACATCAAGATAGATAGGAGTTTGCATGAAATAAATAATCCAAAAGTGATGGAAGAAGATAACATGGCTCGACCTCTTCACGTATACATATGAAGCACTCCCAACAACCATTAACTAGAGATCGTGACGAGCATCCACGAGTCCTCCACTCGAGAGATCAACCTTCCACAGTGAGAAGAAGAACGATCCAGCTTGTGGTAGGGAATGGAAAAGCAAGAAATGATAAAGATAAAATATTATGATATAATTAAAAAAATTAATAAAAAAATTAAAATAGTATTAAATAAGAGATAAACCGAGAATAATCATAAAATATTTTCAAGAGTATACATTTTTGCTTCATGAATCATGATCCTATTTATAGAACCTAAAGGTAATCATATTATCATCTGAAGCCACTCATGATGAAGCTAAGTATATGAATTATCTTATGACAATAACTTCTTAGATCATGAGTCATTTAGGTAGAGCTATCTAGAATATTGTAAAAACTATCTAAAACATGATAACCATATAAGATAATTACTTATGAATCAATTATCAATACTTCTCTTTATTCATAATTACAAACACCAATTTAAGGTATGAAATAAATATGCTTATAAGATGGAAGTGACTTAGTGAGAATTTCTATAACTTGTTCATTTATGCTATAATACTTCATTGTTATAACTCCACTTGCTACAAAATCTCGAATGAAATGATAATATATCCTCTATATACTTCATTCTTTCATGAAAGGCTGGATTTTTCAGCATTACAATTGTGAATTTGTTGTTATAAAAATATTTCAGTTGTTTCTTTTTATTCTTAATGAAGATATCTAAGAAGTCTTCTAAGTCATATCTAAGAAGTCTTCTAAGTCATATTGCTTGACAAGTTGTTGATGTTTCAGCAATATTTTCTGCTTCTAACGTTGACAATATAGTTATTTATTTTTTTGAATTCTAAGATATAGCTTTTGATTTGATGTCAAAAATATTATATGAAGTACTCTTTCTATTATCAAAAGCTTCTACCCAATCACTAGTGAAACCAAATAATTTATACTTAAAATTATGAGAATACTAAATGTCAAAATATGTAGTTCCAATAATATAATATAGAATTCTTTTAATAGCTCCGATATGATGTTTGCTTATACTATACATAAACTTGGAAATAGACTAATATAGAAGGTAATATTTGGTCGAGTATGAGTTATATAAATTAAGCCCTCAATTAAACTTTTATAGTATCTTGTATTTATCAAATATATATCATATTCAAGTTTTAATTTCTTATTTACATTCATAGGTGTTAAACTTTTTGAGTAGATTTATGGTATACTCTCTTTATGAAATAAAAATTTTGTTTGATCCTTACTTCACCTCTAACTTACCCAAGTCTAACATTACAAACTTATTCATCATATATTTATTAAATTATACTAAAAAAGAGTTAAATAAACTCATATATATAATATGATTAACATAAAGATGAAGATTATATTTATCTTCCTTTAAAATAATAGTCAATTTTACTGTATCATATCATTCGTGCTTGTTTAAGCTAACAAAGTGGTTTTCTGAGCTTATATACTTTTTTTTTCATTTCCTTTAATTAAAAAAACTTTTGAGTTAAGTAATAAAAATCTTTTTTTATAAATTTTTATTTAAAAATATAGATTTCATATCAGGTTGATAAACAAGATAACTTAAGTGTGCAACTAAAGCCATGAAAGGCCTTGCAATTTTAAATCTAATAACTGAAGAAAAAGTATCATCAAAATTAATAAATTGTTGTTGCTAATATCCTTTTACTATAAGTCGAGTCTTGTGCTTTTGGATATTTTTATGTACATTATACTTTGTTTTAAATATTCATTTCAATCTAATAGTTTTTTTTTTCTTCCGGTAGATCTATTAGCTCCTAAATTTTATTCTTCTCAATTGATTTGATTTTGTCATATATTGCTTTTTGTCATTCCTTTTTTAACTATTTTTTCAAAATTTATTGGATCTAAAGTAAATAAAATAACTATTGAATCATAAATTTCTATTAGTAGTTTGAATTTTCTTGGAGGGATTTCATTTGAGGAATTATTTGATGAATTTGAACTACTACTAGATAAGGTTAACGACGAACTTATTGGAGTAAGATCTATGAATTAATTCTATGGAGTATCTAGTTCTATTATAATTTGAATTTATTTTTTACCTTTATTGTTCTCCCAATTCTAGCTTGTCCTTTCATAAGACATAATAATTTTATTAATAATAACTTTGCTACTAATAGGATTATATAATTAATATGCTTTGGATTATAAGAAATAACCAATTAAGATAGATAATTTAGATTTTTTATTATGTTTATGATATTTTATGAATTTACCAAAGCATAAGCAATATAACTAAAAATTCTTAAATGGTTTACACTTGGCTTTATACAATACCAAGCTTCAAAAAGAGTTTGATTCATAATAGCCTTTGTTGGTAAAAATATTTAACAAATAAATTATGATTGCAACTACTTCTACCTAAAATTAATTCGAAAGATGCTTTCCCTTAGGTAAATTTCTTATCATTTCAACTATAATATGATTCTTGGATTCAACTACATCATTTTGCTTTGATATATGTGGTTCTATCAGTTTTCTATGAATACCATTTCTTCAAAAACGAATTAGATTTATTAGATATAAATTACCACCTCTATATGTTTGAAGGATCTCTATGCATCTACTATTTTGTCTTTTCAAAAATACTTTGAATTTTTAAAAATGATCAAATATTTCATATTTTAGTTTCAGAAAATATACTCAACTCATATGATTATAATTATTAGTAAACAATAGAAAATATTGATATCTACTAAATATAATTTGTATTTATAGGTGCACATAAATAAAAATGAATTGATTCAATATGATTAAATGCTCTTCATGCTTTTTATAATAAGAAATAGTTTTTTAATTTGTTTGCTATAAATGTATCCTATGCATGCATATATTAATTTTAGGCAATCCAAAAACTATTTTTTTTTACTTGATAACCTAATGTCTATATCTTAAATACTATAAATTACATTCATTCTTTTAAGTTATAATAAAAGCATGCTTTTCAACATCAAGTAAAAATATATTATTGAGTCATGCAATCATTTACTGTAATCAAACTAGATTTTTTTATCTTTTATCTGTAATCAAACCATCATCAAACTAGATTTTTTTTATCTTTTATCTGTAATCAAACCATCATCAAATATAATTGAATATTCATCATTAATAATTATCCAATACTCAATAAGTTATATGATAAATTAGGAATAAAGAAAATATTATCTAGGTATTTTATTTTTCCTTGACTTGTCTTCATCTTAATTGTTAATTTCTCTTTCACTTAGATTTGTTTGTTATTTCTACGTTTGACTTTCAATTTATAAGTTTTATTAATATTTAGATCTTATGCTTGACATATAATTAAAATATTCATTATTCAAAAACTAAATATCATTTAAGATATCATTAATTTATAAATGAGTCATAAATAACTTATTACTTTCTTCAATTTCCTCTATATAACTTATTTGTTTTTCTCTAGTAATTTACCTTCATGTGACCAAACTTTTTACAATAGTGATATTGAATTCTACTTTTATATATTTTTTATCATAATTTGATTGCTTTTGTTTATCATACCCATCAAAGTGTCCATTTCCTCTTCCACTTTCATTTGCTCTACCACGAAATTCGCTTTTGCCATATTCTCTTCCTATTGATCTTTTTCTCTTCTTTTAAAGTTGAAGATTCTCCCTTAACGTAAAATACTTTTTTTAATCTCTTTTCTCAAATAACCTATTCAACATTACTTCATGTGCTTATAAGGAATTCATTAATTCACCAAATAAAAAAGTAAATAAATTTTCTGACTGCTTAATTGTCAAAACAAAATGATCAAATTTTAGAGTTAAACTTATGAGAACTTTTACAATAATTATGTGATTATGAAAATATTTATAATAAGATTTAATTTAACTAATAATTTTATTCACTCGAGGAAAATTTTTTTATACTAATTTATTACTTTTATGAATAAAATTTTAAACTTACGATGAAGGGTTTAAAATTTTATCATAATCAACCTTGAAATTTATTTTAAAATATCAACCAAACTTTTGTTAATGTTTGTTGTAATCATTGAAAGATTATCTCATGTACAACGTGTTTGAATGAAGAATAATGCCTATGAATCCTTTTTATTGTTTCTCAACCCATTTCTTCATTTGAATCTATATATCAATTCTCTATTAAGTCCTAAAGATCCTTATACTTTAATAGAGTTTTCATCTTGGTACTCAAAATTTATAGTATTTATCCGAAAAGATAAGAATAAGAGGTTGAACTATCAAATTACCATTGAGAGTCATAATGCCCAGTTTAGATTGAACTTAACTTTTATATCACAAATGTTAAGATCGAAAAGTAAGGAAATGATAAAAAATAAAATATTATGATGTAATTGAAATAGAATACTTTCAATTAAGAAAACAAAAATAGTCTTAAATAAGAGATAAAACTAAGAATATTATTAAAATATTTTAAAGAGTGCATATTTATTTCATGAACTATGGTGCTATTTATAGAACTTAATAGTAACTATTTCATCATCTCATGTCAAGTATGATTAAGTTAGGTATAGAAACTATCTCATAATAATAAAAATTTTAAATCATGAGCCACCTACTGAACATAATTAAAACTATATAAAACATAATAATTATATAACATAATTTTCAATCACTTTCACATGATGGCCTATGAAAGTGACGCCTTCCAGAAAGAGCCGACGATAATGTGTGTGGTCTTCTACCTCCTGCGGTCTCTCGCCCTGTCTCTCTCCTTCTTTCTCTTCCTAATGGTCCTCGTCTCGTTCCAAGAAGGTAAAATAAGAGTGTTTGAGATGGGAGGGAAAGGAAGCTCGTCGTCTCCGTCCTCTTCACCGGCGCTTCCCGTCTGTTGCATGTGCGGTGATCGCGGCCTGTCAGAGGAACTCTTCCGATGCAGATCCTGCCTCGTTAGGTTTCAGCACAAGTAAGAAGCAACAAGTTCATCGATCGTCTAACTTTGTTGTATGAAGTTGGCCATTTCCTAGTTTTATCCGTCAGCTAAGCTGTGGGCTATATATCAGATACTGCAGCAATCTCTACCCGAGAGCTGAGTGCTATCGCGCGTGCAATTGGTGCTTAAGCGATCGAAAAGAAAATAAGCCCGTGGCAGACTCCTCCATAGATCAGATCAACTCCGTGTCTTCCTCCTCTAATAGCAATGGTGGATTCGGTTCAGGAAACGAGTTACATCGCTGTTCTTCACCGTCCCCATTGCACCTCGACAAGCCCATCAAGAAGCAAAGATTGCCCGACAAAGCATCATCGAGCTCGATCGAAAGCGTGAGATCTGAGACGCAGACGCAACCCAAGCAAGCCTTTCGAGGTAGAGTCAGGAGGTATAAGCTCCTGGAAGAGGTCTCCAGCTAAGTGTGGACTGCTGCCTTCATGCTGTACGCTAAGAAATAAGGGGAGCACAATCAATCTAGTGATTGGTCCCTCTCTCCTCCAATCTCGAGATGCTTCTGAGATCGAATTCTTCTTACCTTTCCGAATTCGAATCGTCTCTTCTTATCTATCAGTTAAATTGAGATCAAATGTACCTGTTCAGGGGAGGAGACACTGCCTTTATCTCAAGCTATGCTGATAGCTACAAGAACCTTTTTTTGCTGCACCTGAACACGAGATATGGTTTCACCAAGAAAACGACTCTCTCTCTCTCTCTCTCTCTCTCTCACACACACACACACACACACAAACACACACAGTGGAATCAGGTTCCATAATTTCTACGTTGCGGACCCACAGAGGGAGATTACTACAGGGGAATGATGTAACAAAGGCTCCATCCAACAGCGACTGATGGCATCTTCATCACTGCCCACACACTCCACGTTGATCATGCATCACCAGTTGTCGTGTTTCTTAAGAAGGAAAGCTTTATTCAACCCTTTCTTCGGAGCTGCTTTTGCTTAGAGATAAACATATTCCACCACATGAACTGCATGCCCTCTCTCTCGCTCTCGCACCAACCATTCAGCATTGGGAATCATGAATGATGGTAGGTGACATTTCCTATCATAGAGACCTTGTGAGTTCTTTCATATATTCCATCATCTTCTTATTCCGAAAGCATAGATGCTAGTCTTATAGACCAACTAGAAATTCACATCAGTAGTCTCACCTTATCCATACTTTTTTTTACAGAAGATTCTAGTCAAAATAAAAAATATTAATGCGTGATTTTAGAAAATATTGGATGAAACTTAAGATCAAGACCAGTTTAAGATTGCAACGAGATGAGAAATAATCATATATGTATATACATACATATATGTATATATGTATGTATATACATACATATATGTATATATGTATGTATATACATATATATATATATATATATATATATATATATATATATATATATATGGATGTGTATATATATATATTATGTATATATATATAATGTATATATATATATATATATATATATATATATATATATATATATATATATATATATATATATTCTCTTTAAGGACCTAGTTGTGAATATAAATTTTAAGAAAGACTAAATTGCAAAAAAAATAATTTTGTCCTTCCACCACTGCCTCTTCCGACCGTCATAAGCCAGCTACCGCAACCAATAATAATAATAATAAAAAGACAGAGGAAACGAAGCAGAAGAGGGGACGAAACAAGAGAATAAAAAGAAAAGAAAACAGAGAGGGAGAAAGAGAAGAAAGAGAAGAAAGAGAAGGGAACTTACTTGACAGTAGGAAATTCGTATAAAATTAATTTAGGTATGATTTTAGATTCTTAAGCTTTTTTTGTTAATTAGAATACTAAATAAGATTATTAATTAGTTAATTATACCTTCTTAAGTTAATAGAATTCTTAATCATATTAATCCTTAATTAGCTTTAACTTATTGTTAAAGTTAATGTTTCAGATGGAGTACAAAGGGGAGAAAGCTGTACTGATACTTGGGTAGGAATAAAAGAGAGATAAAGGGAAGCTGCTTATGGTTTATTTAGGAATCGACAAAATTCTTAGAATAATTAGAAATGATAACAATGAATAATGAAGAAGAAAATAGAGTCAAATCAAGGTAATTTATAGATGATATTTGTTCACATTTTATGGGTGATTAATGAATAATATTTTATGTATAATTAAAGAAAAAATGCATTTTGATTATTGAGTTAAAGGATCCACGATTCAAGCTCGAGTAAGTATCCAATAACTCTATCTAGCTTATTTTAAAAGTAATATACTTGCATTTGCTTATACGTTTGAAGCTTACGGAAATGTATGGTTTGCGCTTATTAAATGAAATATGTTTTAGCTTTGGAAGTATAGATTTGATATTTTAATTATTCATAAATTATTTATGAAAGATTAAAAAATTATTCAAAAATTTATTTTCTAAATGTATTTGATTCTTGATATTGTATGACTCATATGAGTACAATCTAGACCCTACTAAGGGTTATACACTAAAAAAAATATTTTAGAAACTAGTTTCTTTTAGATCTTGATGTATGGATAAATGTGTTATCAATATCATGAAGGTTAAATATCGTTCTGAGCCGTATCACACGGATACAATGTGGTCATAGCTGTTAATACCATTATGACTATTGTTTTGAAACACACCCTTAACTATAGTTGTATTTATTATGAATGTACATGGGCATGTTTAGCTATATTTATTTAACTTCTGAACAATTATTCATGATCATTTCTGTAAATATGCTACTATAATATTTTGATATGTCATTTAGCTATAATTATGACTTTGTTTATTCTGAAATGAATATAAAGCTTATGTATGACATTTGATAGAAATAATAAGAATGACTTAACATTCTATATATTTTGCTAAATTGATTGCAAAATATATTTATAATTATTTGTAAGTATTTGTAATAATTTTTTGTTGGTATATGAGTTTCTATTATTTGCTTATATTTCTATTCTTTAAAATTTTCAGATCCCGAGGAATAGTTTAGAACCTAATTATATCTTGGACTTGAATAATATTAATATGAAATATTATTTTGGATCTGATATGGTGATCTTGTAATTATGTAAATACACTGATATTGACTGTGATATGATACAGAATTTTTGATAATTATACGGTGGTTAATGAAGATGAATAACTTGATTGTGTGAGAATTACGTTGGTTGTTCAGGTTTTGATTGTGTAATTTTTGTTAAATTTTTTTTTTATAAATATGAGTTGTTCAAATATAATTGAACATATTATGCTTGTCCTATGATTGAATTGTTTAATTTAAAAAATAATGAATATTTTATAAAATAAATTATCTATTCAGAGTTTAGTCTTACATTCCTATAGCAAAACATATAGGATTGTGGCTACCATCTCGGCCTTTCACACAGCTGGGGGGTTACAATCTTTCTGATAATTTAGATTCCTGTGGATCCAGTTGAGCCCCCAAAGTTCAAGCACAACAATCTTGACGGCGTCGGGGTCACCACCGGTTCCGGTGATCCATTCCCCCTCACGGGCTGTCACTGTAACGGACCAGCAGGACTGGAAGATCCTTCGTGCATCTCGAATTGGAAGAACCCGAAATTCTACACGATTTCTTTGGACAAGCGTCTGGCTGCGGATAGCAGGGATCCAGGAAGTGCAGGTCAATGACAACTTCGCGAAGCTCTCCGAGGGCTTGTATGTGCCGGAGTAGAAGGCAAGAGAGGCTGTTGCAATGCGATCAAAGGTGCAGAGGGAGTTGATGATGAAGGAGAGAAAGAAAGGAGCAGGAGCTCCATGCAGTGGCTCAAAAGGCTCGTTCTGAGACGACCGGCTGATGCTGAAATAGGAGAACAAGAAGAACAGCACAGGGAAACAATCAAGGAACGGAGAGAGCGGCTGCAGCGCGATCAAATCCGTGAAGAGCGGAGACATGAGAGGGAGAGGGAGAGAAGGTTGGAGAATAGGGATGCCGCAGTGGCGAAGAAGAGCAAGACCACCAGGGATAGGAATCGAGATGTCAGTGAGAAGGTTGCTCTGGGCATGGCTAATATGCTGGGGGTGGGGAGGTCACAATATACGATCAGAGGCTCTTTAGCCAGGACAAGGGCATGGACTCTGGGTTCGCTGCCGAGGACCAAGACAACATATATAATAAGGACCTGTTCACGGCACAGCCCACAGTATCTACGCTATATAGGCCACAGAAAGATGCTGATGCTGAGATGTATGGAGGTGAGGATGAGCAGCTGGAGAAGGTTTTGAAGACATACGTTCAAGCCCGACAAGGCGTTTACTGGTCGATGTGAGAGACCGTCGGGAAGCAAGAGAGAGAGGCCAGTGGAATTTGATGAACAGGAAGCGGATGATGATCCATTCGAGCTGAGTCAATTGTTCACCCAGGTGAAGAAGGGGAAGAAGCTACTTGATAAAATTGGAAGTTGGGGGAACCATGAATGCAAGTGCTGGTGGGTGTTGGATGAGAGGTGAATTCGAGGAAGGCGGATAAGGACTTGCATTGCCTTCGAAAGAGGGCGGTGAGAAACCTGCTACTTCTCATGAGTGCAGTATACCACCGCCCAAATGGCTAATCCTCGTGGATGAAGGTGGCCTATAAACCTTTAAGGACGTCGCTTCTTGAAACACGTGTCTTTTTAAAAAATTCAGGAGCGACAACAAAAAAATAAAAAATAAAAATATTTTAGATTTTCATAAAAGGGTTTCGTCGTCATACGAAGATCGATACATAAAAATTCACGAATCCGATAAACTACGTATAGAAGAAAGATAGTACATAGAAAGATCGTATATCTCTGAATTCATATAGATCAATAGGAGAGGATGAAGGAGGTCAAGCATCCTCCTCTTTAATAGTGATCCATACGGTAGGGATTGCGCAGATGCTCTTCTCTAGGGAGAGGAGAATAGGAGATGGCCACTAGGAAGCCCTAACCTATGAACCTTTGGTTCCCTTATATTTATAGAGGTCCCCTATTAACTATAGTGTATCATGTCATATTGGGTATTGAATTACCATCCAATTACCCAAGCCTCTTAGATTAATGGGTCTCTACCCAATAATCTCTTATTATATTAGATCTCATCCATGGGATCCAATAATTCAGAGACTTATTGGATATCCAATAAGATAGAGGCTCCGACAGATATCTCATATTCGAACCTCTACTTGTCGCAATACCTACCATATGTGTGTGACCCTCTAGGCCCAATAACGAGCTGGCTGTAAGTCATACCTGTCATAACTCCTTATGACTCAATGAATTATTATCTTCATAATAATTCATTTGACACATCGATTATGGACGTACTAAGCTACTATGCAGCAATCCCCAGACGATACAAGGGAATCCAATCCTTTGGACCTATATGTCCTCGATTATCATGTACCTGTAGTCTCTCATCCATCTAATATCCTAGACGATTCTCCTTGAGAACTCTTTCTCTCTCAATTCGAATGACACTGGCGAGGGATTTGCTTGAGTAAAAACATATGAGATATTTCTCTCTAGATATCAAGAGTGAATGATCCTCTATTGATACTCAATAGCTCTCGTAAGGTTGGCAGCCACTCCCAATAATCGGTTGTACTAGATCTAAAACTTCCAAACCTATAAGTCTGGAATCAAAAAGTGGAGTACTCATACAGGATATCCTTGGTGTCTCAAGTCTAAGGACTAAATATACTATTTGGACTACGAAATCGCTATCTAATAATATGTATCACTAACTATCTAACATTCTGTTAGCGGATCAATCAGTGAACTCATTCTCCAATGAGCACCTGCACTGTTCCCTTAGTGTCCCCACACAAGTAGCTATGAGACCAGTTACCTCCATCATATGGATGAGTATATAGCACACCAATCTGTCTAGTTATCTCAATGTCCCTCTCGAGTAACTTATGACTAGGATTATTTAGATTTTATGTTTTAAAGGTGAATCAGTTTCACTATCGCGATCTCATCATGATCCGACTCTTATTACACAGATCCAAGAACATCATAATATACATCCAGATAATATGAGAAAATACCAATAATCATAAGTAAAGAGATTGATACAACATGTTACTAACAATCTCTGATTGGCTTGTAGGGCACATATAACTAATAATTTCTCACTTAACCTAAAGTCAATCACCTATGCATTTGATCCCCATCAGACCTTTATGACGCTCAAAGATAATCTGAATTAATGGCATTGTCAATGGATCTGTAATGTTATTTTCAGATGAAACTCTTTCCACTACTACATCTCTCCACGATCTCTCTAATAAGTTGGAACCTCCTCAGAACATTTTTGATGAGACCCAGGTTCCCTCATTTGAGCAATCGCCCTATAGTTTTTGTAATATAAGAGATTCGACTTCTTGCTGCTCGGCACGACTCTCAGATCTATGATAAACTTCTTCATCCAGACTCCCTCCTTTGTTACCTCTACCGCAGTAATGTACTCCGCCTCTGTGATCGAGTTAATAGTAGTATCTTGCTTGGAACTCTTCCAGTATACTACTCTATTAAGGATGCATACATACCCTGAATTAGACTTGCTATCATCGACATTAGATTGGAAGCTCGAGTCCATGTAGCCCTCAACCCTGAGGCTACTTTTCTCCATATACTAATAAAAGATCCTTAGTCCTTCTCAAGTACTTAAGGATATACTTTAATACTTTCCAATACTTCAGGCCTGAATCCGCCTGATACCTACTCATGACACTCAAAACATGCGCTATATCTGGCCTGGTACATAGCATATATGATAGACCTTATCGCTGAGTCATAAGGTATCATATCCATGTGTGTCCTTTTTTAGGAGTCTTTGGGGACATACTCCTAGAAAGTGATAGCCTATGTCTCCTCGGTATGAGACATCTCTTAGAATTTTTCATGCCAAACCTTTTGACAATGGTGTCTGTGTACTTGGACTAGGACAAGCCAAGTATCCTCTTGGAACTATCTCTATAGATCTGAATCCCAAATTTATAGGATGTTTCCCTTAAGTCTTTCATGTAGAAGTGTCTAGATAGCCAAGCCTTTACTGTGGAGAGCATTTCTATATTATTCCTAATGATTAGGATGTCATCTATATATAACACCAAGAAGGTGATAGTACTCCCACTTACCTTTCTTTACACACAAGGCTCATCTTCGCTCTTAACAAATTCATAAGATCTGATCACTTTATCAAATCTTATGTTCCAATTTTGAGAAGCTTGCTTTAGTCTATAGATAGACCTAAGTAACCTGCACACCTTATCTGGATTGTTCTTGGATACGAATCCCTCAGGCTGTATCATATACACCTCCTCCTCAAGGTTATCGTTGAGGAATGCAGTTTTTACATCCCTGCCAGATCTTAGAATCATAGTATGCTGCAATAGCCAATATAATTTGGATACATTTTAGCATGGCTATGGGTAAGAAAGTTCATCATAGTCAACACCTTGATTTTGACGAGACCCCTTAGCCACTAACCTTGTTTTATAAGTCTCTACTACTCCGATATTCTTTTTGAAGTTCCACTTGCAGCCAGTGGGTATGATACCATCGGGTGCATCAACTAGGTTCTAAACCTTGTTGGAGTACACGAAATCCATCTTTGAATTCATGGCTTCTTGCCACTTCCTAGAATCTATACTCGTAATAGCCTCCTCGTAGGTTTGAGGATCAATATCCTCAACAACCTCTCCTTTGATATGTCCTACATATCTCTCAAGAGGATGAGATACTTTATTGGACCTACGTAAAGTTGAAACTTGTGTACTAGATACCTGAACAGACTCTGGTTATGGAATGGTGCTTGAGCTAGGTTCTTCGACCTTGCTCAACTCTATCACGCTCCCACTATCTCCACCAAGAATGTGTTCATTCTCAAGGAACACTACTTTCTTGGCTATAAAGACCTTTTAGTCCTTGGGGTGATGTAAATAATGCCCACAAATTTTCTTGGGATATTCCACGAACTTGTACCATTCTGTCCTGGATTCCAACTTATCGGGATTATGTCTCTTAACGTGGGCAGGACAGCCCTAAATCTTAACATCCTTAAGATCAAACTTCTTTCCTTCCAATATCTCATATGGTGTAGACACTACCGACTTAGTTGGAACTTTATTCAAAAGATAAGTTGCGAACACTAGGGTGTATCTCCAAAATGAGACGGGTAGGTCGGTAAAACTCATCATGGACCGCACCATGTCAAATAATATGTAATTCCTCTTTTTGGATACATCATTGAGCTAGGATGTATAAGGAGGTGTCTATTGGGATAGAATCCCATAGTCCTTGAGGAACTGGGTGAACTATGTACTCAAGTACTCACCTCCTCGATCCGATCAAAGAGTCTTGATACTCTTTCTAATCTGGTTCTCTACTTCATTCTTATACTCCCTGAATTTCTCGAAGGCTTTAGACTTATATACTTCATCAAGTATACATGTCTGTACCTAGAGAAATCATAAATAAAAATAATAAAGTAGAAATAACTACCTACAGCCTTAGTTGATATGTGATCACATATATCACTATACATGAGTTCCAGTAACTTAGTGGCTCTCTCTCTAGTTCCACTAAATGGAGAGTTGGTCATCTTTTCATGAAGGAAAGGTTCGCAAGTCGTAAATAACTCATAGTTGAAGATCTAGGTATCCATCCTTCAGCAACTTTTGAATCCTTCCCTCATGGATATGACCTAGCATACAATGCCATAGGTATGCACTATTCACCTCATCTCATTTCCTTCTGGACTCACTTATAATCATGATATGTGGAGTAGTGTCTAACATAATCAAACTATTATGGAATGTTCATCTTGTGATGATCTCATGATCCTTAATAATTGAACAATTATTGTTCTCAAAAACTACTTTATAACTATTTAATGTCAAACATGAAATAGAAATAATATTTTTGATAATAGAGAGAACAAAATAACATACATCTAATACAATAATAGCTCCATCAAGCGGACGTAAAGTGACCTCGCCAATAGCAATAGCAGCAACTCTTGCTCCATTGCTCATCTTGAGGTCTATCTTACCTCTCATCAATCTTCTAGGTTTTGCTAGAACTTACAATGAATTGTAGATATGATAAGTACTGCCTGTATCCAATACGTATGCGTTATCATATGAGTTTGACAAATAGAGACTGATCATGAATATACTTGAACTTCTTCAAGCTTATGTTTCGTCTTTTCTGTAAGATACTCCTTGTAGTTCCTCATCCAATGCTCATCTTTACTGTAGTGGAAGTACTAGTGTTTGTCCTTTGTCGAGTCATTCTTAGCAACTTTTGCTTTACCCGGTCTGCTCTTGCCCTTGCCCTTCTTAAGGGACTTTTCTATCTTCCTTTTCTTTCTGGTCTCAGTAGGGACTAAAGCACAAGATCCACACATAGCTTATCCTCTAGGACCATTCTTAGATCTGTGAGTTTCTCTATCCACTCAATTATCTTAAGGACATGGTTCTGAACCGGTGTCCCCTCGGTCATCCTGATGCGGAAGAGACTCTTTGATATCTCATATCATTAAGTTCTTCCCTTTTCCTCAAACAATTTGTGGAGATACATGAATATAGATATGATATTCATCTTTTCATGTTGTCTCTATAACTCGAGAGTCATAAAGCCTCATCATGTAAACTGAGCAAGGGTAGAGTTATCTATGTACTACACATGGTGAGCGATTTCATCCTCGCTTGTCCCTTCCTCGGGCATAGGCATCATTATATCAAGGACATATATGATTTTCTCTGTCATGAGAATGATTCTCAGGTTGCGGAGTCAATCTGTGTAATTTGGACCAATAAGGCGGTTGGCATCAAGTATGCCACGAAGAGGGTCTGATAACGACATTTTAAAAAAATAAAGATGTAGCAGAAATAAATAACATGCATATTTTGTAAAAATATAAATAATCAAGATATGAACTTTTATCTTAATGTGCTCCCATTATTTTTCTAGCGAGTCACGCGACACCCTCAACACGTGAAACGAAAGTCTCTGGCAGACTTTTAGTGGGGATCGAGATCTAATCAGCATCTTAGTATAACCTCAAGGGACTCGACCAATCACACTAATCTCAAAAGGTAGGCAACGCTTGTCGATTACAACTCTTTGTGATTCTCATCTCGTTCGGCTTTCGAACCACCATGGCCTCGAGGGACTCGACCAACCATGATGTTCGATTAAGTTATCTCCATCGTTATAAGATGAGTCTAATTCGATAATATACCCTCGAGGGACTCGACTAAGCATACTATGTCCTCAAGTCACCGGTGATATCTTTATATCATAGGTAAGATATTGAATCGCGATATAGGTGAGCCTTGAGTGACTCAACCAACTCAACCTACACCGGGAATCAGTTCCTACCTATAACGATGGAAGGCCACGTGGGTCAATCTAATTGTCTCACATTTATTGATTTAATATTATTGAGAGAGGGGATTTTTGATTCAGTCTCCTAATATGGCATGTCACACACATACATATATAATATATATCTACATCGCATACAAATATATATACATATATAGTAGGTGTATAAACAATCACACATCACATGAGCAATCACACTAGATGATTATGAACCATATCCTAATGTGATCAAGCCCGAGCCTATGGGCCCAATCACTTACATCAAGATCTATGTGTGCAGTGGTGCATCTTCATGCCCTGTGATCGTCCATCTCGTCCTCGTCGGTTCCGTTAGCATCTCGACGTATCTCAATACGTCGCGATCGTCTGTCTCGAGCTCATGGGTCCCACTATCGCTTCCACGCTCTCGCTATGCCTCTTCGTGTAATTATAACATAATTATAGGTACATACGCTAGATAATAAACGAGAAAAATAGAGGCTTACAGGCCCTAATAATAATAATCACATTACATGTACACACATCACACGATCCATGATCATCTGTCCATATCATACATCACATGCACATATCATTACATAGGACTACTAGGTAAATAATAATAGTTAATTAAAAAATTTAATTAACTGATATTTTTTTAAACTCGGGACATACAAAGAATTTTTAGAATTATGAAGGGTATTTTAGTAATTTAGATAAAAAAAGATGTTGTCATGCTTGGCGCGTAGGCTCCAAGGCCTAAAAAGACCTTAGGAGGTTAGATGGGGTGCATTAATCCCATATCGGAAAGGATGGGGGGAAGTCTTGGGCTTATAAGCGGGGGCAGCAACACATCTAGCGAACCAATTTTTCGGGTGTGGGTTAAGGCCTTATGCGAGTATGGTATCAGAGCCACCCCTGACCTTTACCGACTCACGTCAAGCTCCCCGGGTCAACACTTTGGGGGTAGGCAGGGTGGTCAATCTGTGACGAGGACGTCATGTGATTGAGCGAGGGAGAATGTCACACCCGGCCCGTAGGCTCCAAGGCCTAAAAAGGCCTTAGGAGGTTAGGTGGGGTGCATTAATCCCACATCGGAAAGGATGGGGGGAGGTCTTGGGCTTATAAGCGAGGACGCACAAGGGTAAAATTATCTTTTGGCCTAAAAACCTAATTCCCTTCCTATGCTTCCTATTGCGTTGCAATCGTCGTTTAAAGACAAAAGCTTTTCTAAATCACAACACACGTAGTTTAAAATCCGATATTCGCACGATCAACCTGGCTCTGATACCACTTTTGGGAAATCCAAGGGCGACATCAATGCATAGTGGAAGAACAGAAAATAAAAACATCCCAGATTTTCACAAAAAGACTCCGTCATCGTGAGAAGATTGGTGTGTAAAACGTAAATATGAAAAACTATGTATATAAGAAAGATAGTACCTAGGGAGATTGTATATCCCTTAATTTCTACAGATCCATAGGGGAGGATGAAGGAGGTCAAGTGTTTTTCTCTCTAACGGTAACCCACACGATAGAGACTATGAAGATGCTCCTCTCTAGGGAGAGGAGAATAGGAGGTGGCCACTAGGAAGCCCTAGCCTATAAGCCTTTTGTTCCTTCTTATTTATAGAGGCCTTATGTTAACTCTAATGGATCCTGCCCTATTGGGTATTGGATCTCCATCCAATTACCCAAGCCTATTAGATTAATGAGTCTCTACCTAATAATCTCTTATTAGCTCTTATTGGATCTCATCCATGAGATCCAATAATTCAGGGGCTTATTGAATATCCAATAAGATAGGGGCTCCGACAGATATCTTATATCCGAACCTCTACTCGTCGTAACACCTACCATATGTGTGTGACCCCCTAGGCCCAATATTGACTTGGTTGTGAGTCATACATGTCATAACTCCTTTTGACTCAGTGAATTATTATCTCTATAATAATTCACTCGACTTATCGACTATAGACGTATTAGGCCACTACGCCATAGTCCCCAAACGATATAGGAGAATCCAATCTTTTGGACCTATTTGTCCTCAGTTACCATGTATTTATAGTCCCTCATCCATCTAATATCCTAGAGATCATATATCGGACATGGTGCTATCAGGCACATACGATTTTCACTTGAGTCTCGCTCTAATCGGATTCTCCCGGAGAACTCTTTCTCTTTCAATCCGAATGACCTTGGCCAGGTATTTATCTAGGCAAGAACACATGAGATATTTCTTTCTAGATACCAAGAGTGGATAATCCTCTATTAACACTCAATAGTCCTCGTAAGATTGGCTGTCACTCCTAATAACCGGTTGTACTAGATTTGAAACTTCCAAACCTATAAGTCTAGTATCAAAGAGTGGAGTACTCATACAAGACATCCTTGGTATATTAAGTCTAAGGACCAAATACACTACTGGGATTACATAATCGCTGTATGATAATAGGTATCACTAACCATCCAGCATTCCGTAAGTGGATCAATCAGTGAACTCATTCTCTAATGAGCACTTGCACTATACCCTTAGTGTCCTCACACGAGTAGCTATGAGACCAGCTACCTCCATTATATGGATGGATATACAACACACCAGTCTATTCGGTTATCTCGATGTCCCTCTCAAGTAACTTATGACCAGGATTATTTAGGATTTATGTTTTAAAGGTGAATCGGTCTCATTATCGTGATCTCATCACGATCCGATTTCGATTGCATAGATCTAAGGACATCATAATATATATTTAGATAATATGAAAAAATATCAATAATTATAAGTAAAAAGATTAATGTAACGTATTATAAGTTTCATCACTAACGTGATTGACTTGTACCACATCTAAAACTAACATGTCTTTTTTTTTTGTTTGATCATGTTGCAGGCAGCAACTTGTGTAAATGTTTAAAAAGGAAAACTTGTGAAATATTTGAGATTACTGTACAAGTATGAATAATACCATTTTGATCTGAAAGATTCGTGGAGTTATCATATATTTTAAAAATATATTTTTAGCAAAGGGCATAATATATTCTTTAATATCCCTCTCGTATGCTCAGAACTAACTTGCCAACGAAATATGAATATATAGTGCTAGTCAAAACGAAGAATGTGTATCAAATTTGTCAACTTGTTTATTTTCTATTTTGCACTTGTTTCAAGAATTTGATTGAAAAGAGCGTGTTGATATTCATAATTTTTTTTTAATTTTGTATATATATATATATGTATATGTATATATATGTGTATATATATATATATGTATATATATATGTGTATATATATGTATATGTATATATATATGTATATATATATATATATATATATATATATATACATATACATATATATACATATATATATATACATATATAAATATACATATAATACATACATATATATATATGTATATATATATATACATATATATATATATACATATATATATATATATATATATATATATATACACATATATATATATATATATATATATACATATATAACTGTGAACTTTGATATATATAAAAATAATAAAGTTGATATTAGGGAGTAATTCGGTGACAAACATATGTTTTCATCATTAAAAGTTTAACCACGGAATCTAGAGTAACAAAGGAAGCATCTGTTCATCATTAATATTCTACGACAAGTTTTCCATACCAATGTTTTAGGTGTCATTTCAGTTCTGCATTATTCATTGTTAGACTTCTCACTCTTCATTTACATTTTGAAAATCATACAAAGATTTTTGATTAGATGAGAAGATATGAGAAAATATTTTCTAATAAAAAATTTACAAACGGTTCGAGAAATAGTCATGTAGATACTTTAATTCAAATATTAAAAGATTTATCTAAATTATTTATTTTATTTAAATCGCTTATGGATAGATCAAGTAAGACTTGGATTATTATTAATGAGCATGCTTTGTAAACTAAACTAAATATTTTTAGCCAAAAAATATATTGATGGACAAACATCAATCAAATAAGATTTTGATGTTTAGATAGTCTAGATCATCAAAATTCGAATAACAGTGAGAGTAACAATCGAAACTGTGTGAAAATAAAGTTGTAGAGTGATCATTGCAAAAGATATGATCATATTAAAAAATTTGTAATATTAAAAAGTAATATTTCAATAAGCCAATTCTGTGGGAGAAGAAGTTATTTCTAAAACAAATTATTAAATAAAATGCATACTATTTTAAAATTTATTCCAATCACGCATGCATTAGAAATCATTGCCACACAAAAGTACCAAGAAAAGTTTTTTAGCAGGTGTGTTCTTCGAGGAAAGGAGAGCATCTCGCATGGAAGCACATGGCATCAAGTTGGACACAGTCAAATGTCAACGTCAATGCCAACTTGAACCATTGAAAGACGACCAGCAATCGCCTCTTCATTGCAAGAGGAAAGTTGTGTGTTGCCGTCTCCGTCTAATGCAATGTTTCTTCACCGGTGAGTGAAGGCAGGAAAGTGGAACAGGTGCCGTTGTCACTATCACACCCTCGTTTATGTGCAAGAAAGAAGAAGTTCTTGGACTTCCCCCTCCATTTTGATGAAGCGTGACTTCGTTTCCTGGTTTTCATGGGACTGCGTTTGGCACTGAAGGACAGTAGGCTTGACTTTGCGATCCCACAATTTTCTTGTAGGGCGGACTCAGTGAGTTGATGATGGATGATAAATATATGATATCATATAGGCGGATTGGGACGTCAATCACTTACCTATACGTAGCCAATATCTTAGTGACAAGAATATTAAATAAGTAACATAAATAAGTAGATATTTGGCAATCAACTGACGAAGTCTAAAAGTATTATTATTATTTTTTGGATTCAACACACTTGCCACTTCCAACTGATGAATTGTAACTCCATAATTATACCTTCGATTTGTTCGAACATAAATTAATTTTTATTTTCTTTATCATAGTATAAAAGGCTCTAAGTATATTGTTATGGAACATAACACCATTTATCAATTACTCATTTCTAATCTAAATTTATTTTTCTAAAACTTGGTATCGACCAAGTCTTGATAATTCTTTCGTATATTTAAATATCATAGAGATTTTGTGGAGCATGTCTCCGATATAATTTTGTAAATTTTCAAATAAATAATTTTGGGTATTCTATTCAATTCTACCAATGACATTTTTGAAAAAAAGGATAATGATTAGATTTAGATTATCCTACAAATTGGATAAATAAAATCTATTTTAACACCATCAGTTTATTCTCGTCGGTGCAAGCCAGTGAGCTTGTAGTGAAATATATATTATAAAATACGTCCCATATAATTTGGTCCCTTTGAAATGAACTTATCGTGATTTTGCCATCAAGTTATTCTTATCGGCACACGTCATGTAAATTTTGATTAGAAAATTAGATTTTTCTATTCTTAGATCGATATCTTTTTGGAAGAGAAAAAATAATTGTTATTTTTCCCAAAGCCTTCAGTCACGTAGACAATAATAGGAGAAAACAGAGTCCACACTGGAGGACGGGGGGCATTGCAAGCGACCCAAACACCTAAGATCACAGGGGCATTGCATTGCGTCAAATGCTGGAATTTAATTAAGGATGAAACTCTTCATATGTTACACACAAATATTAAAAAAAACAAAAGGCTAACTTCTTTGTGGTGAAGTTTCGCACTCCCTTTAAGTTTTGGAGGTGTGATGTGTCATTCCACTTCTTTACATACGACCTTCTAAGTAGTCGATTTGTTACGGATATAAATAACCTGAGTACACTTTTCATAAAGAAAAAGTTGGTGTAACTTTTCACTTTTCATAAAGAATATATATATATATATATATATATATATATATGTATATAATAGTTTCCTTGATGTGCTGCAAGTGAAGCTACGTGGCCAAGCATTTGGGAAAGATAGAACTTTCTTCACCAATCATTAAGCATCACAATTCTCTTTCCAGTAATAAAATTAATTAATTGATTAGTTTCTTTAGATGCAAAATCAATCCAATCAGCCACACATAATTCAGCCCATTCATTCCCTAATAACTCCATTTACACGAAAACATAACGTACACATATTAATATCCTTCCGAATCCAAACTATATATCAACAAAAAGCCATGTCTCTCAACAGAGGAGGAGATGCGTTAAAGCTTGCGTGATGTGTGGCATTTCATCTACATGCAAGTCTTAAGCATCAACCTCCGCCGTGGATTACTCAAAACGGACGATCCATGAATCGTCACTTCATCCTAACGTTTGGTTTATATCGGGAAGAGATCGAGATGGGACACTTACCAAAATTGATGTCGACTCGGCCAAACTGGGTGGGTCAGTGCGCAGCGCCCCGCTCGTCGCCGGGAACGTCGAACCTTGCGCCGCCGCCACCAAGGCAGTCGAAGGGCGTTCTCACGCCGCCGAACCTCCCCCTCGAGGAGCCCTCTGCCTCCGCCTTCTTCACCGACCCCTCTCCCTCCCCTCTCTTCCACGCCGGGACTGTCAACGAGAGCGTCCGGATGAGGAAGGAGGGCAAGCGGTCCGAAATTCCTAGCCGCACGCTCCTAGCTTCGCGGTTGCTCCCTTCCCCTTCCGCGGCGCCGCCGCGGTACCCCGGCCGCGAGCTCCCCTCTCCGGCGACCGGGAACGCGACGCAGCTTGCGGACCGGTGGAACTTTCGGGCCGCGAAGATCTCCTGCCGTATGTGATCAGGCAACCTCAGCGTGTATCGGTCGACGTCTTCCCTCTGCCGATCCCCGGACTGCACCAAGGAGTGCCCGGTCGAGTGCGATCGCGGGAGCTTCGCCAACCGTCGCCCACGTCTGGACCGCGCCTCCCGCCTCTCGCTTCCGATCCGGGCCAACTCGATCGCCTCCTGGTCCGTCGGGGTCCGATCAGTGACAACCACGTGATCCGGCAGTGGGTCGGCGTTCTCGGGCGCCTGTTCCGCGGTGGAGATGGCAAGGGGCGGCTCGAGAGAGGCGACGGATAGGTCGGAGCGGCAGACGGGGCAGGTGATGTGGGAGGCGAGCCAGGCGTCTATGCAGTCGGGATGGAAGACGTGGTAGCAGCCGGGGAGGAGGCGGAGGGCCTCATCGTCTTCGAACTCACTGAGGCACACCGCGCACTCGAGCACGCCCCTCCCCACCTTGAGCGCCTTCGCCTCCGCGTACGCCATCATCGGAAACGTCTCCAGAACCTCCACGCTCAGCCCTGCCGGCCCACTTCGCCGCCCCGACCGAGCCCGCCCTGCAACGCCGTCCCGTTGATTGACGGCGACTGATGCGCCGGCGCACTGGCGGATGTAGAAGGAGAAGAAGGCGAGGAAGAAGAAGGCGCTGATGAGGACGACGATGACGGTGGCTATCGAGGGGCTGATGTTGGAGGGGTTGGTCTGGCCATAGTAATTTTGGCTCATGGCTGAGGACTGGGCGCCGCATCGGGGGGCAACGAGAAGCAGCGCGAGCACGAAGTGGATGGACGTATCCCCTTGTCGGTAGCCGATCGTATGGCGATGGGGCGTCGTCGCCATGGACGCAGCAGCCGGCGGAGCGGGGGCAGAAATGTGCGTTCGGCGCAGTGAAGTGGTGACTATGAGCGGTCGAACATATGGCAACCCGAGACGGTCGGTGACCTCCTTGCTTTTCTGCCACCGATTTGAACTCAAAATGATCTCAGCCATTCAACGGTGCCGCTAATGGATCATTGACCCTGCGCGCGACGAGATCGACGGCTAAGATCACAGATTGAAAGGTTCCTCTTCCTACCTGCTACCTATAATTATAACAATAATTATTTTAATTAATCTGATGCCTTTGCACTAATAAATACATGGACACCCGTCAACATATACCCACAACCATACACGCGTCAACATCCACCATCAGAAGTGGGTTCCGTTTGGAACCACTTCCATCCAATTTAAGTGACATATAGGACTGAGTTAAACAATGGAATACGCAAAACTAGCATAAGTTAGATCTGTGCAAGTGACTGTCTAAATCAAGTAGATAAGGAGGTGGTGCTGTCTCGGTCAAGGAAGAAAACTTTTGCTTGGTGTTAATGTGAGAGGTAAGGTAGATTGTCATAGAGTCTGATGGGTTTTGAGATGACAGGTTGGGGTTGTGTGGTCTTGATTTATATACGTAGATGGTTGGGAACAGGTCCATCATGATTTAGGTAAACATGAAGTTTATTATCAATACACCAGCATGAAGAAAAAGGTACAACCAGTGAAAGTCATGCAATGGCATCTATGCTTTTCTTTAAAGTAGTAGTAGCAGTAATAGAGAGAGAGAGAGAGAGAGAGAGAGAGAGAGAGAAGGAATAAGGACATCTAATCCTGTCATCTCGTGTTGACCTTCCGGGAAACACTGGGAATTCTCTGAACACCCAATCAATGGAGGAGTGCTCCAATCGCATGGGAGTGATCGCATAGAAGGTTGAATCCGATACGTGGTTCTGTAGATGGGTCCCACTACAAATCACGTCGATCTACATATGATGTTTATCCATTTTCGATGAGTTTTTCTTGGAAAGTTGGGTAGATGGACTCGTGATTAGTGTTTGATGATGTTTAACCATAGAACTCTCTACATATCATTAATATGTCTAGTAGGTTAATGCCAAAGGTGGACTTTACTTTGTACAGAAGTCAAGGCATCATTTAAATACAGATAAACGTTGCATTAGAACGGTGGGTTTATATGCCAGTCTCGAGTTTTCCATGGAGTTGGCGGACGAAGCTGTTGTCACAATGTTATGCTCATGCGAAAACGAAAATTAAATTCGTAACCCGATCCAAATTCACACTATTTGAGTGTTATATTTGAGTATACATATATATATATATATATATATATATATACATATATATATATATATATATATATATATATATATATATATATATATATATATATATATACATATATATATATATATATATATATATATATATATATATATATATATATATATGATTCATTCTTTGGTAATAAGAGTCATATTTATAGAAAGAATCATCTAATTTAGTTAGGATTTTTCTAAAACATCATAGTTAAAAGATTTAGAATCAATGTCTAAATCTTTTGTGCCCTTTAAAAAATAAATATAATTCCATAATTATCTGAATCTTGACAAGAATAAAAATACAATATGTATGTATTCGTATCTGACCTAATTACTAGAAATTACTTGCTCTAAGATTAACCACAATCATTTTATTTGCTTTTTTTCTTTTATTTCCTCAATAAATTTGATGGATTTGTGTTAAAAAGTATGAGGGAGAGATGGGATAGCAGAGAAAAGTATACGAAGAAATAACTAAAAAGCTTTTGATTTACCACCATTGATATTCTCATTCTCTCACTTCTTAAGTCACACTCATTAGGTCTAATAGCTAAGGTACCATTTTTTTAATCAATAAATATATCTTTTAAAATAGATCTCTTTACTTGTACAATAAAATTTGATATTATATTTATGAGATCAATAAGATTAATTTTTAAATATTTCTTATTAGAACATATTGACTTGGGTCGCTTGACAAAGCAATACCTAATAATATTTTGCACCAGAACCAAAACCTCATTTTTTTAATGAGAAAATCTCTTAATTATTTTAGGGCAATCAGATAGAATTTAGTTTAAATATAAGACATCTATCCAATATTTTTTATAATCTAATCATGTATGTTGGAATCATCTAATTTTTTCTAGATCCGTCTTACTCACTCCAAAGATAATACGATGTACTAGTTGGAGGATACCTCTCATATATTTTATGGAGAGAGATGGATAAAGAAGCGGAGCTATATATCAATATTATGTCTTAACCCATTAGCTCTCCTAATCATTATTATTACAATCGTCAAACCAACTCTGTAAAAAGTTTAATCTAATATTCCAACAAAATTTAGCCCCACATTTATTACCCGAATAAAAAGATAGTATTTAGATACATGCATTACTTATTAAAGTGTCCTATGCAACTTATTTCAAGAGATAGAAAGAGAGTGAGCTTATCATAGAGGTGGACAAGAAGAGACACTCAGAAAGAAGATGACATAAGATTGTTGATAACCTGATCAACATTGAGCTAAGTCAAACTGGTCAAGATTAACATACACCAAATTTGATATCAATTAAACCCAAAAACTTGAGCTTAATATTCCTAACATCTCTCCATATTCATATATGACTCAATTGTCTTTCCATGTTCGTAAAGGTAGATCAAACTCCAGTTTGGACCTATTTTTTCACTTGATTGTAGTCAACATTGAATATGAGTCAAGCTAATTAGGATTAATATACATCATATTTGATACCAATTCAATCTGAAAGTTTAAATTCAATATTCCTAACAACTCTTGCTATTTGTATGTGACTATGGCACCAATTCAATCCAAAACTTAAGTTTAATATTTTTTTCCGCATGTCTTTTACTTATTCATAAAAGGCAGATCAAATTATAATTTAGATTTTCTTTATATGACTATGACCAACATTTAGCTCTATTTTTAATCTATTTTACTTGCTTTTTTTCCCCCCTAATTTGACATGAGTTCAGTACAAAATCTTAAGTTTATTTGGTTATGGGCCAAATCTAATATATATCACCTTCTTTCTCAATTTTTACCAATGTGGAAGTATCCTTATAATCCTTCTTTTCACTCTCTTTTTACATACAAATATTTCTTTAAGAGAAAATTTTAAAAATAAAAAAATCGGGAGACTAATAACCAAAGAATATAGAGAAAATAAATGCAAGATTAACATGATTTGATAATTCTCTATCTATAGAGAAAACTAAAATTTTTATTATATAAAATTAATTATAAGATTCTAGAATCATCCCTACTTAATCACAGATCCACATGTACATCCTATCGCATAAACATTGAACAATTCATATCTTTTTTCTCTCAAAAATTAGTATCTTTCTAATTCTTTCTCACACTTATGATTAAAATTTTTAATTGATGATTAATAATAATTAAGCTATTGATTCAGATAAAAGAGGGATTATAACTCGAGATGTAATGAAATTTCTCTCTAGTTTGAATGCATTTAGTCTCTTTCGATCCTTTATTTATTATTACATATAATTAAAATTATATTAATATACATTTATAAAGATTAAATATGATTATCGTTATTCTTATAGTTTAGTTCTAATTAGGTCTATTGTCTTACATTTAGGTCCAAATTAATAGTATTTAGGCTTAATCATATACTTATCTATTTAATCATGACTCATATACACTCTATTTTATTAAATATAATAAAATTATAATTAAATTTGGATTAAAAATGATTTTTAAATAAATTTTAAGCTAATTTTTAGCTTTTTTTAAAAAAATGGATATATATCAGTGCACTGATATACAATATATAATATCAACCAATACATATTAATCTACCCATGAACTTGATAAGACCCCTAGGATTTTATCATAGAAGAAAAGGGAGAAAATGGATGATCACTTCTAGAGGATCGGTCTCCTTGATTACTTCAAGGGGATCGACCTTATAGGGTTTGTTAAAAGACTGAAATAATATTTTATAGATGATGAAAAGAAATAGATATATCCATATTTATAGAGTTCCACCCTAAGCCCATGAGGACTGGGACTCGTAATAAATAAATAAATTTCAAATAAGCTCCTATCTGACTTTTACTGAACTAGACAAAACTCAATAAAATATTATTCAAAACTCAGAGATAAAAGGGATCCTAACAATTCCTCCCCATTCAAATCAATCTTGTCCTCAAGGCTAAGCAGCATTAAACTTTGAGAGCTTCTCTTTCAGTACTTTAGTTATAGGATATTTGTGACGCATCATAACTTGTTGATCAAGTAAGCAGGGTCTTAACTTCGTGATACTGTAAGCAATGGATCGACCTTCTGGTGTAGTAGTTATTGCGGTCTTATGAAGAACCCTCTCCATCTGATGGCTAGTGGCAATTGTGACCTTCCTTCCATGTCTCCCTTTTAGGATTACTTGCTTTCCATTAATAAAAAACTTCATGATTAGTTTAAAAAATTTTCAAAAAATATCACCCAGGGTTGATAGCCATTCAATTCTAAGCATCACTTTGAAGTCCTCTAAGGGTAGCAAAAGAAAATCCAAAAGTAACTCTTGGCCTTGTATAATTAATTTTATCTTTGAACACTTGCTATCATAAGTTAAAATCTATCCATCAGTGAAATTTACTTCGAATTTGTTATAGCCTTCAATATGGTAGGCCAATTGGTCAACAACCTTGCTGTCCATTAAATTATTAGTGCTATCAGTATCAATCAAAACTATAATAGACTAATGTTCTAAAGTTCCTCCAAGTTTTATAGTTTGTAGGTTAGAATAGTTGGCTAATGCATGCATTGCATATATGATAGGTCTAATATCTTCATCAGAATCTATATCTTCATGATCGGAGTCTACATTGTTAGTTTCCTATTCCTCCCCAATTAGTTCGATCATTAGAAGTTGCCCTTATTTACATTAGTGCTCATTACTTCACTTTTCATCATAGTACTAGCACAAACCCTTTGTTGATCTTTCCTTGAGCACTTCTCGAGTTAGTCTTCAAGTGTTAGGGTTTCGATTGGGAATAGTGTTAAATCTCAGATTTTGATAATGAAACCAATTAATAGGATTTATGATCTAATCTGTATTTTGAGTGATGTAGGAGGAAGCTTCGATCAAGAAGAGACAATTAAAGCAAGAGAAATCAGAAGTTGGGTCGGAGTGGAATATGTTAGAAGATTATATATCAAGTTAGAGGATCGGTTGATGTATTGACAGAAGGCTTTGTGCTATAAGTTCGAGCATCAGACCAAAAAGAGCAAAAATTACATCAAGAAGATCGAAGTTGCAGGATCAACATGCTGATTGGGCAATAGGCTGCAAAAGAGAACAATGCATCGAAGGATCGGATGAAGTGCCGATGAACTAATGACATGCTTGACAATAAATGATTAAAGTTTTATAATAATTATCTAGATCGAAGTAGATTTAAGTTATAATTAGGTTAGAATTATGCCAACTCAATTAGGGGCCAATTAGGCCCAAGTTTGGGCTGTGTTGGGCCAAGAAAAAGGCCCAAATAATGACCCAAAAGGTAGGTCAAGCGATGACATCGCCAGAATAGGTGGTGAAACCATCGGTGGCTCAGTCTCTGAGACATAGTCTCTAAAACTGTATTAGGTGGTGGTATCGCCAAGTGTCAAGTGATGGTACCGCTCAATATTAGAATAGACTAGGCGATAGTACCACTAGTATCCCGAAATCTCGAGGTGTTTAAAATTTTAACTCCATTTTTGAAATCACTTGGGGTCTATAAATACGCTAGTTATTCTTTCTTGGAACAATAAGAATTGAGCAGAAAAGAAAGCGAAAACTCTATGATTCTAAATATAGAAGTCCCTCCCCATAGAGCTTAAAGTTAGTCCTAAGAGAAGTGTATGAGAGAATACTTGTAAAAGAAAGAGTTATAAAAGGGTAGTTAGTCTTCGCCCATTGAAGGAAGACCATTAGTGAATGCTAGTGGGCTCGACGAAGGAGGAATCGAGAGTGAACGTAGGTTGAATGATCAAACCACTATAAAATTGGTATACCTTCCTTTCTCTACTTATTTATTTATTTTACAAGTGTTTTACCTGCTTATTATTACTCTTGCAAATGTTTTAAGTTTAAATGATTTTTGATATGAGTTTTTGATCGAATGAAGTTTTTTGAATCAATAAATCATTTTATCGCAGCACTAATTCACTCCCCTCTTAGTACCGATTCGATCCAAACAGTTGATATCAGAGCCATGTTTATTTCTCATTTGATTTAACACATAAGAGAAATGACTCTTTTTGGCTTTTAAGAGGGTCACTCTATCATTCGTCTCCTATGTTTAATGGGATGGACTACACATATTGAAAAACTCAAATGAGAGTTTGTTTTACTTTCTTTGGATTTGAATTTATAGAGCATTGTCGAATGTGATTTTCAAAAGTCTTCCAAATCAATGAATGAATGGAATGATTTGGAGGAGAAGACTTTTTCTTTAAATGCAAAAGCAATGAATGCTTTGTTTTGCTCTCTTGATAAAGATGACTTTAATCGGGTTTCTATTTGTGAAACTGCACATGACATTTGGTATACACTTGAAATCATACATGAAGGCACTAGTAGAGTTAAAGATTTAAAAATTAACATGATTTTGAATTGTTTCGAATGGAACCAAGTGAAACTATTAAAGACATATACACCTAGTTTATGAATGTCATTAATAGTTTAAAAGTACTTAGTAAATCTTTTTCGAATCTTGAACTTATTAATAAAATTTTATGTTCTCTTCCTAAAAATTGGGATTCAAAAATAACTGCAATTCAAGAGATAAAGGACCTAAATAATTTTTCGCTCAAATAACTTAACGGGTTCTTGATGACCTATAAAATGACTTATTTGGTATATAACAAATATGAGAACTACCTTACAAACAACAGGAAGGAGATGACACTGAGAAATAAAAATTACTTGAGTAATAACTCAAGTGATGATGATGATGATCTCTCATAACAAATCCCCTTCACCATGTACTAAAGTGCAAAAAAGAAAATTTTCAATGGGTCTAAACAAGAAGCCAATAATTAGAAGCAAAAGTACATTAAAAGAAATTATGGGATGCAGAATCAGAAGAGAGCATACACAAGGCATGACATAGGAAAAGATCTATTAAACTTAGAAAACCAATCAGAGAAATTCTCCCCATAAAATTTTCTATAAGAGAATTTTGACCTTAGGAGACTCCACTAATGCCATCCAACCAGCCCAAGAAATCGATTGATCCATGCTAACAGTGATAACATAATAGTATGCACTCTGAGTAGAAGCCAAGGGCGTGGTGACCATATCCATTTATCCTCATTTGAATGACTGGGAATATATATGTTCATAATTTTAAATACAATTTCAGCAAGGAAAAAAGCATTTGCAGCACCTTAATATTCCACTGGTTATTAGCAAGTAAATCTGACACTAACTTAAAATTTATCATCTTATGCTATTGACATAAGTTGGCCATCGATTAAGTGAAAATGAGTGATCCAAGGTTCCAATAAGATGTTAGTTCTCAAACCATTACTGACACAGTTTTCTGTGACCACCTGTAAGTATCTCCAAGGCATTCCTTATCCCCTTCCAGGTCCAGGAGGCATTCGGTTTTATAGATGGATTCCAAGGGTCTATCTTGCCAAATTTGACTCTAATGATGTTGTTTAGATTTAATTGTCTTGATTGACAATCGATTGGAATGCTGATTTGGAACTAACCAAGGCTTTATTTTATGTTTATCTCTAATTAATATTAAGAAAAATCAAATCCTTTTTTATTCTTTAAAGTTTTGAATCTTGTAAAACTATGTGGAAACATTCCTAACAAAACCCTTTTAATGTTTAAGTTAGATTTGACAATGGAATATTAATCAAGTGTCAAAATTTTCAAAGCAGAATATATAGAAACTTTTTTTTTTTTTTGGTGTTAAGGAACACACATGAAGGACTTTTTATATTATGGTTTTAAGACCGTTACACCTGAATATGTATATTGATGTTGGAAATGGTTACGTGCTACTCTGACATGTGAAATCATGGCACATTGAACCTGATGGAATGTACAATAGTTGTGATGTGGTTTATAATGTTTAGAGAATGGCTCCATATTAGCTAAACAGCATTGAACCATGCCAATTTGTCTTTGATCAAATTAAGTTGGTATTGGGTCAAAACTATGCCAATTTGTCAAGGAATTCATTGAGCTTGAACTAGGACCGAATTGAGCCTATTAGAAAGCTAAATCATTAACCTAAGTCAAGCTTAGGTGATGATACCACCGGGCCCAAGCGATAGTACCAAATGAGTCAACTAAAAAGTTTTATTTATGTTTTTATTATATTTCTGGCGATAGTACCATCCATGTTGGCGGTAGTACTGCCCAAGACAATGGTAGTACCTTCCAAGGCAGTGATAATACTACTAGAGCCATGATTTGTAGTCCCGTTACAATGGTAGTATTGTTAGTACCTTGAAATTTTCAGAATTTAAAATTTTGACTATATTCTTGAAGCCTATTGGGGACTATAAATACTCTACTCAGGCTTGGTTGATAAAGCATTTATTTGTGAGCATAAAAGTATTGTAAACTCTTTCTTTGAGCATTGTTTAAGTCTCTTTTTCTGTCATGAGTTTAGAGTGATTCTAAATTGTAGGAGGTGAGAGATCTTATAAAAGAATGAGTATGGACATTCTCTCCTAAGCTTGTTAAAAGGTGAAAAGTTATAACAAGGATAGTTGATTTTCGTTTGTTAGAAAGAAAATCAGAAGTGAAAGCTAGTGATCTTGAGGGAAGAGGAATCAGGAGTAGACATAGGTTGAAAAGATCAAATCATTATAAATTAATTTACATTCCTTTTTGATTTATTATTGCTTATTTACTTTACTTAAAACTCTTACTCGTATTTTTGGTTAATCGCATTTTTGATACGGATTTATCGATCAAACTTTAAAATCAGTTTAAATTTGCTACAACATTAATTCAACTCGCCCCTCACTTTTAGTGCAATTATGGTTCTTATAATTAATATCAGAACATGCTTTCTTAGGTTGGATTAATACCAAAGAGAGATCTAATGACTTTTACAAGCAATCAAAAGGGTCACTTTATCTTTTGTCCCCCTATGTTCAATGGGACGGATTATACCTATTGTAAAATATCCTATGCAGAATATGTCGATAGCTTGCATTCCCTAAGTTGTAGGGTACCCACATAAAGTTAATTTGAATTTAACTTGATGATCTGATGCTCCTCTCTCAATTCATAAATAGTTGACCGAATAGGTTATATTTATTTATTTATTATAAGATGCACTTAGATTTAATTATAGAATTTTTATTCCTTACACCAGATGATGAAACCAAATCAGTGTATAAGAATTGTTTCACTTTAGAAAACCAAGATATAAAATAAGCTAAAATGTTAATTCTAAATTGGTTAAGGCACACAAATTTATAGTTTTATAAAAATTTAAATTATATATCTTTCTATTTATGTGAATATGTAAAATATTTTTTATTTTTCATAATATATTTCTTGCCTTCCTTGATATCACATTAAATTCGCCTTTTTTTAGTCAATTATTTCAACTACAAGATCAAATACATTAACTTCTTCGTTTCTCACCGATTCAAGTGAATACACAACGTGGTATAAGATAATTGAATGCAAAAGAATGAACTTAAGAAAAGTGATATTAAATATTAGAAATAGAATCAAATTAGATAGGTATTAGAATACGGGTTCATAAAAGGATAAGAGAGGTCGAGTACATCCTCTTACGACAATAAGGGCCTTGTCGTGTTGGCTCGCTTCAAGGCGATCTACCTTGGAGTAATACTTAAGGAAAATCCCTTCGCTTCTCGTCTCGAGGGCATTACAGGTGGATGGCTCACAAGATCTCTTCCAATGATGATATCAATCCCGACTTGTGCCACCTACCTCCCAACCCATTAGTACAAATAGTTATACAAATATTTACTGAAGGTGTATTGGTGTGTACACCTTTTCTTATGCCTCCTATATCAGGTTATTTTTTATGTACACAAACACATTTCTTTTAATTTTTATAATAAACTATGGTGTAGTTCAAGAATCATCACACAAATATAATATTTTCTAATCAATTCATCAAGAATTTTCTTAGATTCAATAGCTTCAAAAACACAACATGAACAGACCTTTTAACATTGAAGTCATTTTGTTGAAGGCTTTATATACTTTAGATGTAGAACGATACTAAACAATTATGCTCTCATCAAATTTTTCTCCGCCATCAACGTCTTCTAAATTAATATGTTTATAAATGAAAAACTTAAAATATGAAATATTGAGGTTTTAAACTATCCGTTTTATTGGATCAAATCTGCAATATACTGACATGATGATATTTCATGTGGAAATAGTGATGTGCATCTTACATTTCAAGTAAACTTAGATGTTCCTATTGCTAGCAATTATAAAAACCAATGTCTATTTCTAGCAGTACAAAAGCCAATTTGAAGCCGCTCTTTGATATAATAAATCTTACCGTAGCGTATGGCTTATTCATAATTTTTAAAGAAATAAGCATTTTAATTTTATTTGTGTTATCTTTTCTTCGAGATGACATCCAACCATGTCAATTTTATTGATAGTATAGGAATGAATTTTATTTTATTTAGTTTTGTTTGATCACGGAGTAATAACAAAGCATAAGATACAATGTAATGATGATATAATAATGCATTACAGTTTATTTTTTCAAGACATTAACAGAAATAGCTTAAGAGTTTAAAGGGTGGTGAGGACGTCTAATGTGAAGGGCAAAGTAGAGAAGATAAAAGGTTTAACTTCAAATGGTGTGATGCCATCACCAACGAGAACCTCTTTGATAGCATTGGCTAAAATACAAAATTAACTCGAGTTAGTAAATATTTTTTGAAACAAGAGGAAAATCATACAAATTTTTATAACAGAGGAAACTATTGAAAACATAGATTAATGTACCAAAGTTAGTAAAAGAAACAAAATGTTTAGTGGCATAAACAATAACCAAAGATAACTTTCTACTCTAGCTAATACTTACATGGCTCGCATCTTGTGAAACGAACTATCGCTTATTATTAGTTAAAACATCAAAACTACCATGATGATTGCTCGCATGTTATTCCAAATTCTAAAGGCAATCGAAGAATAATTTTTCTAACCTAAAATTTTAGCCAACTCTTCTAAAGCCAAAGATGATGTGGGAGTAATATTTTCAGATGCTATTGGAGAGAACCGAATTGTCGTCATAAGGAGGAAGATGGTTAGGCGGATGAGGAGTTGCCTTATAGCCATAATGGACTAATACTTAATTATTTGTAGTAAAATATATTTTATAATATTAAACTTATATCAAGATTGCTAGAATGTTCGTCGTAAGAGTGAGTCATTATAAAGATTGGGAGACAATTAAAACTGATGTATAATTGTTTTAGCTTTTAAACCGACTTTAGCCCACTAGAAACATAAATATTCATTGTATATGACAAATTACCTTATTAGAGAATAACGTATTTCTTAATAAAGAAAAAATATTGACAAACTGAACAAGAAAATGCAACCGTCATACTCCTTATAAACTCAACTTTTTATATTGATGAATGTAATATTACATAAAATTATTATTACCTTTTAACATTATGCATACATCTTAGAAACACGCATGGAAGATTTTTGTATGACACATTGAAAATTCTCTTGTATCTCTTTCACATGCATAAATGAATGAAAGATGAATAAGCATCTAAATTTGTAGTAAAGAGTTTTTGATATTTTATTAATTTTTAAATTGGTTTTCTCATCAAAATTTTCAAGCATCTCTTTGTTGTTTAATATTCTATGCTTAGGTACACCAAAATTTTCAAATTGTCTTTTAGTAAAATCATTCCTCAAATTTAATCTAATAGGTGCATACTTTGATAAGGACTTGTAAATTAAAATATTTCATATTTATTCTATATTATGTAAAAAAGATATATTTATCAATCTATTGGAATAATTACTATGAATGGAATAAACATTTAATTAAGGGAAGAATAAGTGCAAGAAAAATATCCTATGCAGAAGATGTCGACAGCTTGCATTCCCTAAATTGTAGGGTACCCACATAAAGTTAATTTGAATTTAACTTGATGATCTGATGCTCCTCTCTCAATTCATAAATAGTTGACTGAATAGGTTATATTTATTTATTTATTATAAGATGCACTTGGATTTAATTATAGAATTTTTATTCCTTACACCAGATGATGAAACCAAATCAGTGTATAAGAATCGTTTCACTTTAGAAAACCAAGATATAAAATAAGCTAAAATGTTAATTCTAAATTGGTTAAGGCACACAAATTTATAGTTTTATAAAAATTTAAATTATATATCTTTCCATTTATGTGAATATGTAATATACTTTTTATTTTTCATAATATATTCCTTGTCTTCCTTGATATCACATTAAATTCGCCTTTTTTTTAGTCAATTATTTCAACTACAAGATCAAATACATTAACTTCTTCGTTTCTCACCGATTCAAGTGAATACACAACGTGGTATAAGATAATTGAATGCAAAAGAATGAACTTAAGAAAAGTGATATTAAATATTAGAAATAGAATCAAATTAGATAGGTATTAGAAAACGGGTTCATAAAAGGATAAGAGAGGTCGAGTACATCCTCTTACGACAATAAGGGCCTTGTCGTGTTGGCTCGCTTCAAGGCGATCTACCTTTGAGTAATACTTAAGGAAAATCCCTTAAACTTCTTCGTCTTGAGGGCATTACACGGTGGATGGCTCACAAGATCTCTTCCAATGATGATATCAATCCCGACTTGTGCCACCTACCCTCCCAACCCGTTAGTACAAATAGTTATACAAATATTTACTGAAGGTGTATTGGTGTGTACACCTTTTCCTGTGCCTCCTATATCATGTTATTTTTTATGTACACAAACACATTTCTTTTATTTTTTATAATAAACTATGGTGTAGTTCAAGAATCATCACACAAATATAATATTTTTAATCAATTCATCAAGAATTTTCTTAGATTCAATAGCTTCAGCAAACACAACATGAACAGACCTTTTAACATTGAAGTCATTTTGTTGAAGGCTTTATATACTTTAGATGTAGAACGATACTAAACAATTGTGCTCTCATCAAATTTTTCTCCGCCATCAACGTCTTCTAAATTAATATGTTTACAAATGAAAAACTTAAAATATGAAATATTGAGATTTTAAACTATCCGTTTTATTGGATCAAATCTGTAATATACTGACATGATGATATTTCATGTGGAAATAGTGATGTGCATCTTACATTTCAAGTAAACTTAGATGTTCCTATTGCTAGCAATTATAAAAACCAATGTCTATTTCTAGCAGTACAAAAGCTAATTTGAAGCCACTCTTTGATATAATAAATCTTACCGTAGCGTATGGCTTATTCATAATTTTTAAAGAAATAAGCATTTTAATTTCATTTGTGTCATCTTTTCTTCGAGATGACATCCAACCATGTCAATTTTATTGTTAGTATAGGAATGAATTTTATTTTATTTAGTTTTGTTTGATCACGGAGTAATAACAAAGCATAAGATATAATGTAATGATGATATAATAATGCATTACAGTTTATTTTTTCAAGACATTAACAGAAATAGCTTAAGAGTTTAAAGGGTGGTGAGGACGTCTAATGTGAAGGGCAGGCGAGAAGATAAAAGGTTTAACTTCAAATGGTGTGATGCCATCACCAACGAGAGCCTCTTTGATAGCATTGGCTAAAATACAAAATTAACTCGAGTTAGTGAAATATTTTTGAAACAAGAGGAAAATCATACAAATTTTTAAAACAGAGAAAACTATTGAAAACATAGATTAATGTACCAAAGTTAGTAAAAGAAACAAAATGTTTAGTGGCATAAACAATAACCAAAGATAACTTTCTACTCTAGCTAATACTTACATGGCTCGCATCTTGTGAAACGAACTATCGCTTATTATTAGTTAAAACATCAAAACTACCATGATGATTGCTCGCATGTTATTCCAAATTCTAAAGGCAATCGAAGAATAATTTTTTCTGACCTAAAATTTTAGCCAACTCTTCTAAAGCCAAAGATGATGTGGGAGCAATATTTTCAGATGCTATTGGAGAGAACCGAATTGTCGTCATAAGGAGGAAGATGGTTAGGTTGATGAGGAGTTGCCTTATAGCCATAATGGACTAATACTTAATTATTTGTAGTAAATTATATTTTATAATATTAAACTTATATCAAGATTGCTAGAATGTTCGTCGTAAGAGTGAGTCATTATAAAGATTGGGAGACAATTAAAACTGATGTATAATTGTTTTAGCTTTTAAACCGACTTTAGCCCACTAGAAACATAAATATTCATTGTATATGATAAATTACCTTATTAGAGAATAACGTATTTCATAATAAAGAAAAAATATTGACAAACTGAACAAGAAAATGCAACCGTCATACTCCTTATAGACTCAACTTTTTATGTTGATGAATGTAATATTACATAAAATTATTATTACCTTTTAACATTATGCATACATCTTAGAAACACGCATGGAAGATTTTTGTATGACACATTGAAAATTCTCTTGTATCTCTTTCACATGCATAAATGAATGAAAGATGAATAAGCATCTAAATTTGTAGTAAAGAGTTTTTGATATTTTATTAATTTTTAATTTGGTTTTCTCATCAAAATTTTCAAGCATCTCTTTGTTGTTTAATATTCTATGCTTAGGTACACCAAAATTTTCAAATTGACTTTTAGTAAAATCATTCCTCAAATTTAATCTAATAGGTGCATACTTTGATAAGGACTTGTAAATTAAAATATTTCATATTTATTCTATATTATGTAAAAAATATATTTATCAATCTATTGGAATAATTACTAAGAATGGAATAAATATTTAATTAAGGGAAGAATAAGTGCAAGAAAATATCCTATGCTGAAGATGTCGATAGCTTGCATTCCTAAGTTGTAGGGTACCCACATAAAGTTAATTTGAATTTAACTTGATGATCTGATGCTCCTCTCTCAATTCATAAATAGTTGACTGAATAGGTTATATTTATTTATTTATTATAAGATGCACTTGGATTTAATTATAGAATTTTTATTCCTTACACCAGATGATGAAACCAAATCAGTGTATAAGAATCGTTTCACTTTAGAAAACCAAGATATAAAATAAGCTAAAATGTTAATTCTAAATTGGTTAAGGCACACAAATTTATAGTTTTATAAAAATTTAAATTATATATCTTTCCATTTATGTGAATATGTAATATACTTTTTATTTTTCATAATATATTCCTTGTCTTCCTTGATATCACATTAAATTCGCCTTTTTTTTAGTCAATTATTTCAACTACAAGATCAAATACAATAACTTCTTCGTTTCTCACCGATTCAAGTGAATACACAACGTGGTATAAGATAATTGAATGCAAAAGAATGAACTTAAGAAAAGTGATATTAAATATTAGAAATAGAATCAAATTAGATAGGTATTAGAAAACGGGTTCATAAAAGGATAAGAGAGGTCGAGTACATCCTCTTACGACAATAAGGGCCTTGTCGTGTTGGCTCGCTTCAAGGCGATCTACCTTTGAGTAATACTTAAGGAAAATCCCTTCGCTTACTGTCTTGAGGGCATTACACGGTGGATGGCTCACAAGATCTCTTCCAATGATGATATCAATCCCGACTTGTGCCACCTACCCTCCCAACCCGTTAGTACAAATAGTTATACAAATATTTACTGAAGGTGTATTGGTGTGTACACCTTTTCCTGTGCCTCCTATATCATGTTATTTTTTATGTACACAAACACATTTCTTTTATTTTTATAATAAACTATGGTGTAGTTCAAGAATCATCACACAAATATAATATTTTCTAATCAATTCATCAAGAATTTTCTTAGATTCAATAGCTTCAAAGAAACACAACATGAACAGACCTTTTAACATTGAAGTCATTTTGTTGAAGGCTTTATATACTTTAGATGTAGAACGATACTAAACAATTATGCTCTCATCAAATTTTTCTCCGCCATCAACGTCTTCTAAATTAATATGTTTACAAATGAAAAACTTAAAATATGAAATATTGAGGTTTTAAACTATCCGTTTTATTGGATCAAATCTGCAATATACTGACATGATGATGTTTCATGTGGAAATAGTGATGTGCATCTTACATTTCAAGTAAACTTAGATGTTCCTATCGCTAGCAATTATAAAAACCAATGTCTATTTCTAGCAGTAAAAAAGCCAATTTGAAGCCACTCTTTGATATAATAAATCTTACCGTAGCGTATGGCTTATTCATAATTTTTAAAGAAATAAGCATTTTAATTTCATTTGTGTCATCTTTTCTTCGAGATGACATCCAACCATGTCAATTTTATTGATAGTATAGGAATGAATTTTATTTTATTTAGTTTTGTTTGATCACGGAGTAATAACAAAGCATAAGATACAATGTAATGATGATATAATAATGCATTACAGTTTATTTTTTCAAGACATTAACAGAAATAGCTTAAGAGTTTAAAGGGTGGTGAGGACGTCTAATGTGAAGGGGCGAGAAGATAAAAGGTTTAACTTCAAATGGTGTGATGCCATCACCAACGAGAGCCTCTTTGATAGCATTGGCTAAAATACAAAATTAACTCGAGTTAGTAAAATATTTTTGAAACAAGAGGAAAATCATACAAATTTTTATAACAGAGGAAACTATTGAAAACATAGATTAATGTACCAAAGTTAGTAAAAGAAACAAAATGTTTAGTGGCATAAACAATAACCAAAGATAACTTTCTACTCTAGCTAATACTTACATGGTTCGCATCTTGTGAAACTAACTATCGCTTATTATTAGTTAAAACATCAAAACTACCATGATGATTGCTCGCATGTTATTCCAAATTCTAAAGGCAATCGAAGAATAATTTTTTCTGACCTAAAATTTTAGCCAACTCTTCTAAAGCCAAAGATGATGTGGGAGCAATATTTTCAGATGCTATTGGAGAGAACCGAATTGTCGTCATAAGGAGGAAGATGGTTAGGCTGATGAGGAGTTGCCTTATAGCCATAATGGACTAATACTTAATTATTTGTAGTAAAATATATTTTATAATATTAAACTTATATCAAGATTGCTAGAATGTTCGTCGTAAGAGTGAGTCATTATAAAGATTGGGAGACAATTAAAACTGATGTATAATTATTTTAGCTTTTAAACCGACTTTAGCCCACTAGAAACATAAATATTCATTGTATATGACAAATTACCTTATTAGAGAAAACGTATTTCATAATAAAGAAAAATATTGACAAACTGAACAAGAAAATGCAACCGTCATACTCCTTATAGACTCAACTTTTTATGTTGATGAATGTAATATTACATAAAATTATTATTACCTTTTAACATTATGCATACATCTTAGAAACACGCATGGAAGATTTTTGTATGACACATTGAAAATTCTCTTGTATCTCTTTCACATGCATAAATGAATGAAAGATGAATAAGCATCTAAATTTGTAGTAAAGAGTTTTGATATTTTATTAATTTTTAATTTGGTTTTCTCATCAAAATTTTCAAGCATCTCTTTGTTGTTTAATATTCTATGCTTAGGTACACCAAAATTTTCAAATTGACTTTTAGTAAAATCATTCCTCAAATTTAATCTAATAGGTGCATACTTTGATAAGGACTTGTAAATTAAAATATTTCATATTTATTCTATATTATGTAAAAAAGATATATTTATCAATCTATTGGAATAATTACTAAGAATGGAATAAATATTTAATTAAGGGAAGAATAAGTGCAAGAAAAATATCCTATGCAGAAGATGTCGACAGCTTGCATTCCCTAAATTGTAGGGTACCCACATAAAGTTAATTTGAATTTAACTTGATGATCTGATGCTCCTCTCTCAATTCATAAATAGTTGACTGAATAGGTTATATTTATTTATTTATTATAAGATGCACTTGGATTTAATTATAGAATTTTTATTCCTTACACCAGATGATGAAACCAAATCAGTGTATAAGAATCGTTTCACTTTAGAAAACCAAGATATAAAATAAGCTAAAATGTTAATTCTAAATTGGTTAAGGCACACAAATTTATAGTTTTATAAAAATTTAAATTATATATCTTTCCATTTATGTGAATATGTAAAAATTTTTTATTTTTCATAATATATTCCTTGCCTTCCTTGATATCACATTAAATTCGCCTTTTTTTTAGTCAATTATTTCAACTACAAGATCAAATACATTAACTTCTTCGTTTCTCACCGATTCAAGTGAATACACAACGTGGTATAAGATAATTGAATGCAAAAGAATGAACTTAAGAAAAGTGATATTAAATATTAGAAATAGAATCAAATTAGATAGGTATTAGAATACGGGTTCATAAAAGGATAAGAGAGGTCGAGTACATCCTCTTACGACAATAAGGGCCTTGTTGTGTTGGCTCGCTTCAAGGCGATCTACCTTGGAGTAATACTTAAGGAAAATCCTTCACTTCTTCTGTCTCGAGGGCATTACAGGGTGGATGGCTCACAAGATCTCTTCCAATGATGATATCAATCCCGACTTGTGCCACCTACCCTCCCAACCCGTTAGTACAAATAGTTATACAAATATTTACTGAAGGTGTATTGGTGTGTACACCTTTTCCTATGCCTCCTATATCAGTTATTTTTATGTACACAAACACATTTCTTTTATTTTTATAATAAACTATGGTGTAGTTCAAGAATCATCACACAAATATAATATTTTCTAATCAATTCATCAAGAATTTTCTTAGATTCAATAGCTTCAAAGAAACACAACATGAATGTAGACCTTTTAACATTGAAGTCATTTTGTTGAAGACTTTTTATACTTTAGATGTAGAACGATACTAAAGAATTATGCTCTCATCAAATTTTTCTCCGCCATCAACGTCTTCTAAATTAATATGTTTACAAATGAAAAACTTAAAATATGAAATATTGAGGTTTTAAACTATCCGTTTTATTGGATCAAATCTGCAATATACTACATGATGATATTTCATGTGGAAATAGTGATGTGCATCTTACATTTCAAGTAAACTTAGATGTTCCTATTGCTAGCAATTATAAAAACCAATGTCTATTTCTAGCAGTACAAAAGCCAATTTGAAGCCACTCTTTGATATAATAAATCTTACCGTAGCGTATGGCTTATTCATAATTTTTAAAGAAATAAGCATTTTAATTTCATTTGTGTCATCTTTTCTTCGAGATGACATCCAACCATGTCAATTTTATTGATAGTATAGGAATGAATTTTATTTTATTTAGTTTTGTTTGATCACGGAGTAATAACAAAGCATAAGATACAATGTAATGATGATATAATAATGCATTACAGTTTATTTTTTCAAGACATTAACAGAAATAGCTTAAGAGTTTAAAGGGTGGTGAGGACGTCTAATGTGAAGGGCAAAGCGAGAAGATAAAAGGTTTAACTTCAAATGGTGTGATGCCATCACCAACGAGCCTCTTTGATAGCATTGGCTAAAATACAAAATTAACTCGAGTTGTAAAATATTTTTGAAACAAGAGGAAAATCATACAAATTTTTATAACATAGGAAACTATTGAAAACATAGATTAATGTACCAAAGTTAGTAAAAGAAACAAAATGTTTAGTGGCATAAACAATAACCAAAGATAACTTTCTACTCTAGCTAATACTTACATGGTTCGCATCTTGTGAAACTAACTATCGCTTATTATTAGTTAAAACATCAAAACTACCATGATGATTGCTCGCATGTTATTCCAAATTCTAAAGGCAATCGAAGAATAATTTTTTCTGACCTAAAATTTTAGCCAACTCTTCTAAAGCCAAAGATGATGTGGGAGCAATATTTTCAGATGCTACTGGAGAGAACCGAATTGTCGTCATAAGGAGGAAGATGGTTAGGCTGATGAGGAGTTGCCTTATAGCCATAATGGACTAATACTTAATTATTTGTAGTAAAATATATTTTATAATATTAAACTTATATCAAGATTGCTAGAATGTTCGTCGTAAGAGTGAGTCATTATAAAGATTGGGAGACAATTAAAACTGATGTATAATTGTTTTAGCTTTTAAACCGACTTTAGCCCACTAGAAACATAAATATTCATTGTATATGACAAATTACCTTATTAGAGAATAACGTATTTCATAATAAAGAAAAAATATAGACAAACTGAACAAGAAAATGCAACCGTCATACTCCTTATAAACTCAACTTTTATATTGATGAATGTAATATTACATAAAATTATTATTACCTTTTAACATTATGCATACATCTTAGAAACACGCATGGAAGATTTTTGTATGACACATTGAAAATTCTCTTGTATCTCTTTCACATGCATAAATGAATGAAAGATGAATAAGCATCTAAATTTGTAGTAAAGAGTTTTTGATATTTTATTAATTTTTAATTTGGTTTTCTCATCAAAATTTTCAAGCATCTCTTTGTTGTTTAATATTCTATGCTTAGGTACACCAAAATTTTCAAATTGACTTTTAGTAAAATCATTCCTCAAATTTAATCTAATAGGTGCATACTTTGATAAGGACTTGTAAATTAAAATATTTCATATTTATTCTATATTATGTAAAAAAGATATTTTATCAATCTATTGGAATAATTACTAAGAATGGAATAAATATTTAATTAAGGGAAGAATAAGTGCAAGCAAAAATATCCTATCTGAGAAGATGTCGATAGCTTGCATTCCTAAGTTGTAGGGTACCCACATAAAGTTAATTTGAATTTAACTTGATGATCTGATGCTCCTCTCTCAATTCATAAATAGTTGACTGAATAGGTTATATTTATTTATTTATTATAAGATGCACTTGGATTTAATTATAGAATTTTTATTCCTTACACCAGATGATGAAACCAAATCAGTGTATAAGAATCGTTTCACTTTAGAAAACCAAGATATAAAATAAGCTAAAATGTTAATTCTAAATTGGTTAAGGCACACAAATTTATAGTTTTATAAAAATTTAAATTATATATCTTTCCATTTATGTGAATATGTAAAAAAATTTTATTTTTCATAATATATTCCTTGCCTTCCTTGATATCACATTAAATTCGCCTTTTTTTTAGTCAATTATTTCAACTACAAGATCAAATACATTAACTTCTTCGTTTCTCACCGATTCAAGTGAATACACAACGTGGTATAAGATAATTGAATGCAAAAGAATGAACTTAAGAAAAGTGATATTAAATATTAGAAATAGAATCAAATTAGATAGGTATTAGAATACGGGTTCATAAAAGGATAAGAGAGGTCGAGTACATCCTCTTACGACAATAAGGGCCTTGTTGTGTTGGCTCGCTTCAAGGCGATCTACCTTGGAGTAATACTTAAGGAAAATCCTTCGCTTCTTGTCTCGAGGGCATTACAGGGTGGATGGCTCACAAGATCTCTTCCAATGATGATATCAATCCCGACTTGTGCCACCTACCCTCCCAACCCGTTAGTACAAATAGTTATACAAATATTTATCAAGGTGTATTGGTGTGTACACCTTTTCCTATGCCTCCTATATCATGTTATTTTTATGTACACAAACACATTTCTTTTATTTTTATAATAAACTATGGTGTAGTTCAAGAATCATCACACAAATATAATATTTTCTAATCAATTCATCAAGAATTTTCTTAGATTCAATAGCTTCAAAGAAACACAACATGAACATGACAGACCTTTTAACATTGAAGTCATTTTGTTGAAGGCTTTATATACTTTAGATGTAGAAGGATACTAAACAATTATGCTCTCATCAAATTTTTCTCCGCCATCAACGTCTTCTAAATTAATATGTTTACAAATGAAAAACTTAAAATATGAAATATTGAGGTTTTAAACTATCCGTTTTATTGGATCAAATCTGCAATATACTAACATGATGATATTTCATGTGGAAATAGTGATGTGCATCTTACATTTCAAGTAAACTTAGATGTTCCTATTGCTAGCAATTATAAAAACCAATGTCTATTTCTAGCAGTACAAAAGCCAATTTGAAGCCACTCTTTGATATAATAAATCTTACCATAGCGTATGGCTTATTCATAATTTTTAAAGAAATAAGCATTTTAATTTCATTTGTGTCATCTTTTCTTCGAGATGACATCCAACCATGTCAATTTTATTGATAGTATAGGAATGAATTTTATTTTATTTAGTTTTGTTTGATCACGAGTAATAACAAAACATAAGATACAATGTAATGATGATATAATAATGCATTACAGCTTTATTTTTTCAAGACATTAACAGAAATAGCTTAAGAGTTTAAAGGGTGGTGAGGACGTCTAATGTGAAGGGCAAAGCGAGAAGATAAAAGGTTTAACTTCAAATGGTGTGATGCCATCACCAACGAGCCTCTTTGATAGCATTTGCTAAAATACAAAATTAACTCGAGTTAGTAAAATATTTTTGAAACAAGAGGAAAATCATACAAATTTTTATAACATTGGAAACTATTGAAAACATAGATTAATGTACCAAAGTTAGTAAAAGAAACAAAATGTTTAGTGGCATAAACAATAACCAAAGATAACTTTCTACTCTAGCTAATACTTACATGGTTCGCATCTTGTGAAACTAACTATCGCTTATTATTGGTTAAAACATCAAAACTACCATGATGATTGCTCGCATGTTATTCCAAATTCTAAAGGCAATCGAAGAATAATTTTTTCTGACCTAAAATTTTAGCCAACTCTTCTAAAGCCAAAGATGATGTGGGAGCAATATTTTCGATGCTATTGGAGAGAACCGAATTGTCGTCATAAGGAGGAAGATGGTTAGGCTGATGAGGAGTTGCCTTATAGCCATAATGGACTAATACTTAATTATTTGTAGTAAAATATATTTTATAATATTAAACTTATATCAAGATTGCTAGAATGTTCGTCGTAAGAGTGAGTCATTATAAAGATTGGGAGACAATTAAAACTGATGTATAATTGTTTTAGCTTTTAAACCGACTTTAGCCCACTAGAAACATAAATATTCATTGTATATGACAAATTACCTTATTAGAGAATAACGTATTTCTTAATAAAGAAAAAATATTGACAAACTGAACAAGAAAATGCAACCGCATACTCCTTATAAACTCAACTTTTTATATTGATGAATGTAATATTACATAAAATTATTATTACCTTTTAACATTATGCATACATCTTAGAAACACGCATGGAAGATTTTTGTATGACACATTGAAAATTCTCTTGTATCTCTTTCACATGCATAAATGAATGAAAGATGAATAAGCATCTAAATTTGTAGTAAAGAGTTTTGATATTTTATTAATTTTTAATTTGGTTTTCTCATCAAAATTTTCAAGCATCTCTTTGTTGTTTAATATTCTATGCTTAGGTACACCAAAATTTTCAAATTGACTTTTAGTAAAATCATTCCTCAAAGTTAATCTAATAGGTGCATACTTTGATAAGGACTTGTAAATTAAAATATTTCATATTTATTCTATATTATGTAAAAAGATATATTTATCAATCTATTGGAATAATTACTAAGAATGGAATAAATATTTAATTAAGGGAAGAATAAGTGCAAGCAAAATATCCTATGCAGAAGATGTCGATAGCTTGCATTCCCTAAGTTGTAGGGTACCCACATAAAGTTAATTTGAATTTAACTTGATGATCTGATGCTCCTCTCTCAATTCATAAATAGTTGACTTGAATAGGTTATATTTATTTATTTATTATAAGATGCACTTGGATTTAATTATAGAATTTTTATTCCTTACACCAGATGATGAAACCAAATCAGTGTATAAGAATCGTTTCACTTTAGAAAACCAAGATATAAAATAAGCTAAAATGTTAATTCTAAATTGGTTAAGGCACACAAATTTATAGTTTTATAAAAATTTAAATTATATATCTTTCCATTTATGTGAATATGTAAAATATTTTTATTTTTCATAATATATTCCTTGCCTTCCTTGATATCACATTAAATTCGCCTTTTTTTAGTCAATTATTTCAACTACAAGATCAAATACATTAACTTCTTCGTTTCTCACCGATTCAAGTGAATACACAACGTGGTATAAGATAATTGAATGCAAAAGAATGAACTTAAGAAAAGTGATATTAAATATTAGAAATAGAATCAAATTAGATAGGTATTAGAATACGGGTTCATAAAAGGATAAGAGAGGTCGAGTACATCCTCTTACGACAATAAGGGCCTTGTTGTGTTGGCTCGCTTCAAGGCGATCTACCTTGGAGTAATACTTAAGGAAAATCCTTCTTCTTTGTCTCGAGGGCATTACAGGGGTGGATGGCTCACAAGATCTCTTCCAATGATGATATCAATCCCGACTTGTGCCACCTACCCTCCCAACCCGTTAGTACAAATAGTTATACAAATATTTATCAAGGTGTATTGGTGTGTACACCTTTTCCTATGCCTCCTATATCAGTTATTTTTATGTACACAAACACATTTCTTTTATTTTTTATAATAAACTATGGTGTAGTTCAAGAATCATCACACAAATATAATATTTTCTAATCAATTCATCAAGAATTTTCTTAGATTCAATAGCTTCAGTAAACACAACATGAACAGACCTTTTAACATTGAAGTCATTTTGTTGAAGGCTTTATATACTTTAGATGTAGAAGGATACTAAACAATTATGCTCTCATCAAATTTTTCTCCGCCATCAACGTCTTCTAAATTAATATGTTTACAAATGAAAAACTTAAAATATGAAATATTGAGGTTTTAAACTATCCGTTTTATTGGATCAAATCTGCAATATACTGACATGATGATATTTCATGTGGAAATAGTGATGTGCATCTTACATTTCAAGTAAACTTAGATGTTCCTATTGCTAGCAATTATAAAAACCAATGTCTATTTCTAGCAGTACAAAAGCCAATTTGAAGCCACTCTTTGATATAATAAATCTTACCATAGCGTATGGCTTATTCATAATTTTTAAAGAAATAAGCATTTTAATTTCATTTGTGTCATCTTTTCTTCGAGATGACATCCAACCATGTCAATTTTATTGATAGTATAGGAATGAATTTTATTTTATTTAGTTTTGTTTGATCACGGAGTAATAACAAAGCATAAGATACAATGTAATGATGATATAATAATGCATTACAGTTTATTTTTTTAAAGACATTAACAGAAATAGCTTAAGAGTTTAAAGGGTGGTGAGGACGTCTAATGTGAAGGGCAAAGGCGAGAAGATAAAAGGTTTAACTTCAAATGGTGTGATGCCATCACCAACGAGCCTCTTTGATAGCATTTAAAAAATACAAAATTAACTCGAGTTAGTAAAATATTTTTGAAACAAGAGGAAAATCATGCAAATTTTTATAACATTGAAAACTATTGAAAACATAGATTAATGTACCAAAGTTAGTAAAAGAAACAAAATGTTTAGTGGCATAAACAATAACCAAAGATAACTTTCTACTCTAGCTAATACTTACATGGTTCGCATCTTGTGAAACTAACTATCGCTTATTATTAGTTAAAACATCAAAACTACCATGATGATTGCTCGCATGTTATTCCAAATTCTAAAGGCAATCGAAGAATAATTTTTCTGACCTAAAATTTTAGCCAACTCTTCTAAAGCCAAAGATGATGTGGGAGCAATATTTTCAGATGCTATTGGAGAGAACCGAATTGTCGTCATAAGGAGGAAGATGGTTAGGCTGATGAGGAGTTGCCTTATAGCCATAATGGACTAATACTTAATTATTTGTAGTAAAATATATTTTATAATATTAAACTTATATCAAGATTGCTAGAATGTTCGTCGTAAGAGTGAGTCATTATAAAGATTGGGAGACAATTAAAACTGATGTATAATTGTTTTAGCTTTTAAACCGACTTTAGCCCACTAGAAACATAAATATTCATTGTATATGACAAATTACCTTATTAGAGAATAACGTATTTCATAATAAAGAAAAAATATAGACAAACTGAACAAGAAAATGCAACCGTCATACTCCTTATAAACTCAACTTTTTATGTTGATGAATGTAATATTACATAAAATTATTATTACCTTTTAACATTATGCATACATCTTAGAAACACGCATGGAAGATTTTTGTATGACACATTGAAAATTCTCTTGTATCTCTTTCACATGCATAAATGAATGAAAGATGAATAAGCATCTAAATTTGTAGTAAAGAGTTTTTGATATTTTATTAATTTTTAATTTGGTTTTCTCATCAAAATTTTCAAGCATCTCTTTGTTGTTTAATATTCTATGCTTAGGTACACCAAAATTTTCAAATTGACTTTTAGTAAAATCATTCCTCAAAGTTAATCTAATAGGTGCATACTTTGATAAGGACTTGTAAATTAAAATATTTCATATTTATTCTATATTATGTAAAAAAGATATATTTATCAATCTATTGGAATAATTACTAAGAATGGAATAAATATTTAATTAAGGGAAGAATAAGTGCAAGCAAAATATCCTATGCAGAAGATGTCGATAGCTTGCATTCCCTAAGTTGTAGGGTACCCACATAAAGTTAATTTGAATTTAACTTGATGATCTGATGCTCCTCTCTAAATTCATAAATAGTTGATTGAATAGGTTATATTTATTTATTTATTATAAGATGCACTTGGATTTAATTATAGAATTTTTATTCCTTACACCAGATGATGAAACCAAATCAGTGTATAAGAATCGTTTCACTTTAGAAAACCAAGATATAAAATAAGCTAAAATGTTAATTCTAAATTGGTTAAGGCACACAAATTTATAGTTTTATAAAAATTTAAATTATATATCTTTCCATTTATGTGAATATGTAAAAAAATTTTATTTTTCATAATATATTCCTTGCCTTCCTTGATATCACATTAAATTCGCCTTTTTTTTAGTCAATTATTTCAACTACAAGATCAAATACATTAACTTCTTCGTTTCTCACCGATTCAAATGAATACACAATGTGGTATAAGATAATTGAATGCAAAAGAATGAACTTAAGAAAAGTGATATTAAATATTAAAAATAGAATCAAATTAGATAGGTATTAAAATACGGGTTCATAAAAGGATAAGAGAGGTCGAGTACATCCTCTTACGACAATAAGGGCCTTGTTGTGTTGGCTCGCTTCAAAGGCGATCTACCTTGGAGTAATACTTAAGGAAAATCCTTCACTTCTGTCTCGAGCATTACAGGGTGGATGGCTCACAAGATCTCTTCCAATGATGATATCAATCCCGACTTGTGCCACCTACCCTCCCAACCCGTTAGTACAAATAGTTATACAAATATTTATCTTGAAGGTGTATTGGTGTGTACACCTTTTCCTATGCCTCCTATATCAGTTATTATTTTTATGTACACAAACACATTTCTTTTATTTTTTATAATAAACTATGGTGTAGTTCAAGAATCATCACACAAATATAATATTTTCTAATCAATTCATCAAGAATTTTCTTAGATTCAATAGCTTCAAAGAAACACAACATGAACAGACCTTTTAACATTGAAGTCATTTTGTTGAAGGCTTTATATACTTTAGATGTAGAAGGATACTAAACAATTATGCTCTCATCAAATTTTTCTCCGCCATCAACGTCTTCTAAATTAATATGTTTACAAATGAAAAACTTAAAATATGAAATATTGAGGTTTTAAACTATCCGCTTTTATTGGATCAAATCTGCAATATACTAACATGATGATATTTCATGTGGAAATAGTGATGTGCATCTTACATTTCAAGTAAACTTAGATGTTCCTATTGCTAGCAATTATAAAAACCAATGTCTATTTCTAGCAGTACAAAAGCCAATTTGAAGCCACTCTTTGATATAATAAATCTTACCATAGCGTATGGCTTATTCATAATTTTTAAAGAAATAAGCATTTTAATTTCATTTGTGTCATCTTTTCTTCGAGATGACATCCAACCATGTCAATTTTATTGATAGTATAGGAATGAATTTTATTTTATTTAGTTTTGTTTGATCACGGAGTAATAACAAAACATAAGATACAATGTAATGATGATATAATAATGCATTACAGTTTATTTTTTTCAAGACATTAACAGAAATAGCTTAAGAGTTTAAAGGGTGGTGAGGACGTCTAATGTGAAGGGCAAAGTAGAAGATAAAAGGTTTAACTTCAAATGGTGTGATGCCATCACCAACGAGAGCCTCTTTGATAGCATTTGCTAAAATACAAAATTAACTCGAGTTAGTAAAATATTTTTGAAACAAGAGGAAAATCATGCAAATTTTTATAACATTGAAACTATTGAAAACATAGATTAATGTACCAAAGTTAGTAAAAGAAACAAAATGTTTAGTGGCATAAACAATAACCAAAGATAGCTTTCTACTCTAGCTAATACTTACATGGTTCGCATCTTGTGAAACTAACTATCGCTTATTATTAGTTAAAACATCAAAACTACCATGATGATTGCTCGCATGTTATTCCAAATTCTAAAGGCAATCGAAGAATAATTTTTTCTCGACCTAAAATTTTAGCCAACTCTTCTAAAGCCAAAGATGATGTGGGAGCAATATTTTCAGATGCTATTGGAGAGAACCGAATTGTCGTCATAAGGAGGAAGATGGTTAGGTGATGAGGAGTTGCCTTATAGCCATAATGGACTAATACTTAATTATTTGTAGTAAAATATATTTTATAATATTAAACTTACATCAAGATTGCTAGAATGTTCGTCGTAAGAGTGAGTCATTATAAAGATTGGGAGACAATTAAAACTGATGTATAATTGTTTTAGCTTTTAAACCGACTTTAGCCGACTAGAAACATAAATATTCATTGTATATGACAAATTACCTTATTAGAGAATAACGTATTTCATAATAAAAAAAAATATAGACAAACTGAACAAGAAAATGCAACCGTCATACTCCTTATAGACTCAACTTTTTATGTTGATGAATGTAATATTACATAAAATTATTATTACCTTTTAACATTATGCATACATCTTAGAAACACGCACTGGAAGATTTTTGTATGACACATTGAAAATTCTCTTGTATCTCTTTCACATGCATAAATGAATGAAAGATGAATAAGCATCTAAATTTGTAGTAAAGAGTTTTTGATATTTTATTAATTTTTAATTTGGTTTTCTCATCAAAATTTTCAAGCATCTCTTTGTTGTTTAATATTCTATGCTTAGGTACACCAAAATTTTCAAATTGACTTTTAGTAAAATCATTCCTCAAAGTTAATCTAATAGGTGCATACTTTGATAAGGACTTGTAAATTAAAATATTTCATATTTATTCTATATTATGTAAAAAAGATATTTTTATCAATCTATTGGAATAATTACTAAGAATGGAATAAATATTTAATTAAGGGAAGAATAAGTGCAAGCAAAATATCCTATGCAGAAGATGTCGATAGCTTGCATTCCCTAAGTTGTAGGGTACCCACATAAAGTTAATTTGAATTTAACTTGATGATCTGATGCTCCTCTCTCAATTCATAAATAGTTGACTGAATAGGTTATATTTATTTATTTATTATAAGATGCACTTGGATTTAATTATAGAATTTTTTTCCTTACACCAGATGATGAAACCAAATCAGTGTATAAGAATCGTTTCACTTTAGAAAACCAAGATATAAAATAAGCTAAAATGTTAATTCTAAATTGGTTAAGGCACACAAATTTATAGTTTTATAAAAATTTAAATTATATATCTTTCCATTTATGTGAATATGTAAAATATTTTTATTTTTCATAATATATTCCTTGCCTTCCTTGATATCACATTAAATTCACCTTTTATTTTTAGTCAATTATTTCAACTACAAGATCAAATACATTAACTTCTTCGTTTCTCACCGATTCAAGCGAATACACAACGTGGTATAAGATAATCGAATGCAAAAAAATGAACTTAAGAAAAGTGATATTAAATATTAGAAATAGAATCAAATTAGATAGATATTAGAATACGGGTTCATAAAAGGATAATAGAGGTCGAGTACATCCTCTTACGACAATATGGGCCTTATTGTGTTGGCTCGCTTCAAGGCGATCTACCTTGGAGTAATACTTAAGGAAAATCCTTCGCTATCGTCTCGAGGGCATTACAGGTGGATGGCTCACAAGATCTCTTCCAATGATGATATCAATCCCGACTTGTGCCACCTACCCTCCCAACCCGTTAGTACAAATAGTTATACAAATATTTATCAAGGTGTATTGGTGTGTACACCTTTTCCTATGCCTCCTATATCAGGTTATTTTTATGTACACAAACACATTTCTTTTATTTTTTATAATAAACTATGGTGTAGTTCAAGAATCATCACACAAATATAATATTTTCTAATCAATTCATCAAGAATTTTCTTAGATTCAATAGCTTCAAAGAAACACAACATGAAAGACCTTTTAACATTGAAGTCATTTTGTTGAAGGCTTTATATACTTAGATGTAGAAGGATACTAAACAATTATGCTCTCATCAAATTTTTCTCCGCCATCAACGTCTTCTAAATTAATATGTTTACAAATGAAAAACTTAAAATATGAAATATTGAGGTTTTAAACTATCCGTTTTATTAGATCAAATCTGCAATATACTAACATGATGATATTTCATGTGGAAATAGTGATGTGCATCTTACATTTCAAGTAAACTTAGATGTTCCTATTGCTAGCAATTATAAAAACCAATGTCTATTTCTAGCAAGACAAAAGCCAATTTGAAGCCACTCTTTGATATAATAAATCTTACCATAGCGTATGGCTTATTCATAATTTTTAAAGAAATAAGCATTTTAATTTCATTTGTGTCATCTTTTCTTCGAGATGACATCCAACCATGTCAATTTTATTGATAGTATAGGAATGAATTTTATTTTATTTAGTTTTCTTTGATCACGGAGTAATAACAAAACATAAGATACAATGTAATGATGATATAATAATGCATTACAGTTTATTTTTTCAAGACATTAACAGAAATAGCTTAAGAGTTTAAAGGGTGGTGAGGACGTCTAATGTGAAGGGCAGGCGAGAAGATAAAAGGTTTAACTTCAAATGGTGTGATGCCATCACCAACGAGAGCCTCTTTGATAGCATTTGCTAAAATACAAAATTAACTCGAGTTAGTAAAATATTTTTGAAACAAGAGGAAAATCATGCAAATTTTTATAACATTGGAAACTATTGAAAACATAGATTAATGTACCAAAGTTAGTAAAAGAAACAAAATGTTTAGTGGCATAAACAATAACCAAAGATAGCTTTCTACTCTAGCTAATACTTACATGGTTCGCATCTTGTGAAACTAACTATCGCTTATTATTAGTTAAAACATCAAAACTACCATGATGATTGCTCGCATGTTATTCCAAATTCTAAAGGCAATCGAAGAATAATTTTTTCTGACCTAAAATTTTAGCCAAGTCTTCTAAAGCCAAAGATGATGTGGGAGCAATATTTTCGATGCTATTGGAGAGAACCGAATTGTCGTCATAAGGAGGAAGATGGTTAGGGATGAGGAGTTGCCTTATAGCCATAATGGACTAATACTTAATTATTTGTAGTAAAATATATTTTATAATATTAAACTTATATCAAGATTGCTAGAATGTTCGTCGTAAGAGTGAGTCATTATAAAGATTGGGAGACAATTAAAACTGATGTATATTGTTTTAGCTTTTAAACCGACTTTAGCCCACTAGAAACATAAATATTCATTGTATATGACAAATTACCTTATTAGAGAATAACATATTTCATAATAAAGAAAAATATAGACAAACTGAACAAGAAAATGCAACCGTCATACTCCTTATAAACTTAACTTTTTATGTTGATGAATGTAATATTACATAAAATTATTATTACCTTTTAACCTTATGCATACATCTTAGAAACACGCACGGAAGATTTTTGTATGACACATTGAAAATTCTCTTGTATCTCTTTCACATGCATAAATGACTGAAAGATGAATAAGCATCTAAATTTGTAGTAAAGAGTTTTGATATTTTATTAATTTTTAATTTGGTTTTCTCATCAAAATTTTCAAGCATCTCTTTGTTGTTTAATATTCTATGCTTAGGTACACCAAAATTTTCAAATTGACTTTTAGTAAAATCATTCCTCAAAGTTAATCTAATAGGTGCATACTTTGATAAGGACTTGTAAATTAAAATATTTCATATTTATTCTATATTATGTAAAAAAGATATTTTTATCAATCTATTGGAATAATTACTAAGAATGGAATAAATATTTAATTAAGGGAAGAATAAGTGCAAGCAAAATATCCTATGCAGAAGATGTCGATAGCTTGCATTCCCTAAGTTGTAGGGTACCCACATAAAGTTAATTTGAATTTAACTTGATGATCTGATGCTCCTCTCTAAATTCATAAATAGTTGATTGAATAGGTTATATTTATTTATTTATTATAAGATGCACTTGGATTTAATTATAGAATTTTTATTCCTTACACCAGATGATGAAACCAAATCAGTGTATAAGAATCGTTTCACTTTAGAAAACCAAGATATAAAATAAGCTAAAATGTTAATTCTAAATTGGTTAAGGCACACAAATTTATAGTTTTATAAAAATTTAAATTATATATCTTTCCATTTATGTGAATATGTAAAATTTTTTTATTTTTCATAATATATTCCTTGCCTTCCTTGATATCACATTAAATTCGCCTTTTTTTTAGTCAATTATTTCAACTACAAGATCAAATACATTAACTTCTTCGTTTCTCACCGATTCAAGTGAATACACAACGTGGTATAAGATAATTGAATGCAAAAGAATGAACTTAAGAAAAGTGATATTAAATATTAGAAATAGAATCAAATTAGATAGGTATTAGAATACGGGTTCATAAAAGGATAAGAGAGGTCGAGTACATCCTCTTACGACAATAAGGGCCTTGTTGTGTTGGCTCGCTTCAAGGCGATCTACCTTGGAGTAATACTTAAGGAAAATCCTTCGCTTCTCGTCTCGAGGGCATTACAGGGTGGATGGCTCACAAGATCTCTTCCAATGATGATATCAATCCCGACTTGTGCCACCTACCCTCCCAACCCGTTAGTACAAATAGTTATACAAATATTTATCAAGGTGTATTGGTGTGTACACCTTTTCCTATGCCTCCTATATCAGTTTTTTTTTATGTACACAAACACATTTCTTTTATTTTTATAATAAACTATGGTGTAGTTCAAGAATCATCACACAAATATAATATTTTCTAATCAATTCATCAAGAATTTTCTTAGATTCAATAGCTTCAAAGAAACACAACATGAATGTGACCTTTTAACATTGAAGTCATTTTGTTGAAGGCTTTATATACTTTAGTTGTAGAAGGATACTAAACAATTATGCTCTCATCAAATTTTTCTCTGCCATCAACGTCTTCTAAATTAATATGTTTACAAATGAAAAACTTAAAATATGAAATATTGAGGTTTTAAACTATCCGTTTTAATCTGCAATATACAAACATGATGATATTTCATGTGGAAATAGTGATGTGCATCTTACATTTCAAGTAAACTTAGATGTTCCTATTGCTAGCAATTATAAAAACCAATGTCTATTTCTAGCAGTACAAAAGCCAATTTGAAGCCACTCTTTGATATAATAAATCTTACCATAGCGTATGGCTTATTCATAATTTTTAAACAAATAAGCATTTTAATTTCATTTGTGTCATCTTTTGTTCGAGATGACATCCAACCATGTCAATTTTATTGATAGTATAGGAATGAATTTTATTTTATTTAGTTTTCTTTGATCACGGAGTAATAACAAAACATAAGATACAATGTAATGATGATATAATAATGCATTACAGCTTTATTTTTTCAAGACATTAATGAAATAGCTTAAGAGTTTAAAGGGTGGTGAGGACGTCTAATGTGAAGGGCAAAGAGAAGATAAAAGGTTTAACTTCAAATGGTGTGATGCCATCACCAACGAGAGCCTCTTTGATAGCATTTGCTAAAATACAAAATTAACTCGAGTTAGTAAAATATTTTTGAAACAAGAGGAAAATCATGCAAATTTTTATAACATTGGAAACTATTGAAAACATAGATTAATGTACCAAAGTTAGTAAAAGAAACAAAATGTTTAGTGGCATAAACAATAACCAAAGATAGCTTTCTACTCTAGCTAATACTTACATGGTTCGCATCTTGTGAAACTAACTATCGCTTATTATTAGTTAAAACATCAAAACTACCATGATGATTGCTCGCATGTTATTCCAAATTCTAAAGGCAATCGAAGAATAATTTTTTCTGACCTAAAATTTTAGCCAAGTCTTCTAAAGCCAAAGATGATGTGGGAGCAATATTTTCAGATGCTACTGGAGAGAACCGAATTGTCGTCATAAGGAGGAAGATGGTTAGGCTGATGAGGAGTTGCCTTATAGCCATAATGGACTAATACTTAATTATTTGTAGTAAAATATATTTTATAATATTAAACTTATATCAAGATTGCTAGAATGTTCGTCGTAAGAGTGAGTCATTATAAAGATTGGGAGACAATTAAAACTGATGTATAATTGTTTTAGCTTTTAAACCGACTTTAGCCCACTAGAAACATAAATATTCATTGTATATGACAAATTACCTTATTAGAGAATAATATGTTTCATAATAAAGAAAAAATATAGACAAACTGAACAAGAAAATGCAACCGTCATACTCCTTATAAACTTAACTTTTTATGTTGATGAATGTAATATTACATAAAATTATTATTACCTTTTAACATTATGCATACATCTTAGAAACATGCACGGAAGATTTTTGTATGACACATTGAAAATTCTCTTGTATCTCTTTCACATGCATAAATGACTGAAAGATGAATAAGCATCTAAATTTGTAGTAAAGAGTTTTTGATATTTTATTAATTTTTAATTTGGTTTTCTCATCAAAATTTTCAAGCATCTCTTTGTTGTTTAATATTCTATGCTTAGGTACACCAAAATTTTCAAATTGACTTTTAGTAAAATCATTCCTCAAAGTTAATCTAATAGGTGCATACTTTGATAAGGACTTGTAAATTAAAATATTTCATATTTATTCTATATTATGTAAAAAAGATATTTTTATCAATCTATTGGAATAATTACTAAGAATGGAATAAATATTTAATTAAGGGAAGAATAAGTGCAAGCAAAATATCCTATGCAGAAGATGTCGATAGCTTGCATTCCCTAAGTTGTAGGGTACCCACATAAAGTTAATTTGAATTTAACTTGATGATCTGATGCTCCTCTCTCAATTCATAAATAGTTGATTGAATAGGTTATATTTTTTATTTATTATAAGATGCACTTGGATTTAATTATAGAATTTTTATTCCTTACACCGGATGATGAAACCAAATCGGTTGTATAAGAATCGTTTCACTTTAGAAAACCAAGATATAAAATAAGCTAAAATGTTAATTCTAAATTGGTTAAGGCACACAAATTTATAGTTTTATAAAAATTTAAATTATATATCTTTCCATTTATGTGAATATGTAAAATATTTTTATTTTTCATAATATATTCCTTGCCTTCCTTGATATCACATTAAATTCGCCTTTTTTTTAGTCAATTATTTCAACTACAAGATCAAATACATTAACTTCTTCGTTTCTCACCGATTCAAGTGAATACACAACGTGGTATAAGATAATTGAATGCAAAAGAATGAACTTAAGAAAAGTGATATTAAATATTAGAAATAGAATCAAATTAGATAGGTATTAGAATACGGGTTCATAAAAGGATAAGAGAGGTCGAGTACATCCTCTTACGACAATAAGGGCCTTGTTGTGTTGGCTCGCTTCAAGGCGATCTACCTTGGAGTAATACTTAAGGAAAATCCCTTCGCTTCTTGTCTCTCGAGGGCATTACAGGGTGGATGGCTCACAAGATCTCTTCCAATGATGATATCAATCCCGACTTGTGCCACCTACCCTCCCAACCCGTTAGTACAAATAGTTATACAAATATTTATGAAGGTGTATTGGTGTGTACACCTTTTCCTATGCCTCCTATATCAGTTATTTTTATGTACACAAACACATTTCTTTTATTTTTATAATAAACTATGGTGTAGTTCAAGAATCATCACACAAATATAATATTTTCTAATCAATTCATCAAGAATTTTCTTAGATTCAATAGCTTCAAAGAAACACAACATGAACAGACCTTTTAACATTGAAGTCATTTTGTTGAAGGCTTTATATACTTAAGATGTAGAAGGATACTAAACAATTATGCTCTCATCAAATTTTTCTCCGCCATCAACGTCTTCTAAATTAATATGTTTACAAATGAAAAACTTAAAATATGAAATATTGAGGTTTTAAACTATCCGTTTTATTGGATCAAATCTGCAATATACTAACATGATGATATTTCATGTGGAAATAGTGATGTGCATCTTACATTTCAAGTAAACTTAGATGTTCCTATTGCTAGCAATTATAAAAACCAATGTCTATTTCTAGCAGTACAAAAGCCAATTTGAAGCCACTCTTTGATATAATAAATCTTACCATAGCGTATGGCTTATTCATAATTTTTAAAGAAATAAGCATTTTAATTTCATTTGTGTCATCTTTTCTTCCGAGATGACATCCAACCATGTCAATTTTATTGATAGTATAGGAATGAATTTTATTTTATTTAGTTTTCTTTGATCACGAGTAATAACAAAACATAAGATACAATGTAATGATGATATAATAATGCATTACAGTTTATTTTTTCAAGACATTACCAGAAATAGCTTAAGAGTTTAAAGGGTGGTGAGGACGCGTCTAATGTGAAGGGCAAAGCGAGAAGATAAAAGGTTTAACTTCAAATGGTGTGATGCCATCACCAACGAGAGCCTCTTTGATAGCATTTGCTAAAATACAAAATTAACTCGAGTTAGTAAAATATTTTTGAAACAAGAGGAAAATCATGCAAATTTTTATAACATTGAAAACTATTGAAAACATAGATTAATGTACCAAAGTTAGTAAAAGAAACAAAATGTTTAGTGGCATAAACAATAACCAAAGATAGCTTTCTACTCTAGCTAATACTTACATGGTTCGCATCTTGTGAAACTAACTATCGCTTATTATTAGTTAAAACATCAAAACTACCATGATGATTGCTCGCATGTTATTCCAAATTCTAAAGGCAATCGAAGAATAATTTTTTCTGACCTAAAATTTTAGCCAAGTCTTCTAAAGCCAAAGATGATGTGGGAGCAATATTTTCAGATGCTACTGGAGAGAACCGAATTGTCGTCATAAGGAGGAAGATGGTTAGGCTGATGAGGAGTTGCCTTATAGCCATAATGGACTAATACTTAATTATTTGTAGTAAAATATATTTTATAATATTAAACTTATATCAAGATTGCTAGAATGTTCATCGTAAGAGTGAGTCATTATAAAGATTGGGAGACAATTAAAACTGATGTATAATTGTTTTAGCTTTTAAACCGACTTTAGCCCACTAGAAACATAAATATTCATTGTATATGACAAATTACCTTATTAGAGAATAACGTATTTCATAATAAAGAAAAATATAGACAAACTGAACAAGAAAATGCAACCGTCATACTCCTTATAAACTCAACTTTTATGTTGATGAATGTAATATTACATAAAATTATTATTACCTTTTAACATTATGCATACATCTTAGAAACACGCACGGAAGATTTTTGTATGACACATTGAAAATTCTCTTGCATCTCTTTCACATGCATAAATGACTGAAAGATGAATAAGCATCTAAATTTGTAGTAAAGAGTTTTTGATATTTTATTAATTTTTAATTTGGTTTTCTCATCAAAATTTTCAAGCATCTCTTTGTTGTTTAATATTCTATGCTTAGGTACACCAAAATTTTCAAATTGACTTTTAGTAAAATCATTCCTCAAAGTTAATCTAATAGGTGCATACTTTGATAAGGACTTGTAAATTAAAATATTTCATATTTATTCTATATTATGTAAAAAAGATATTTTTATCAATCTATTGGAATAATTACTAAGAATGGAATAAATATTTAATTAAGGGAAGAATAAGTGCAAGCAAAATATCCTATGCAGAAGATGTCGATAGCTTGCATTCCTTAAGTTGTAGGGTACCCACATAAAGTTAATTTGAATTTAACTTGATGATCTGATGCTCCTCTCTCAATTCATAAATAGTTGACTGAATAGGTTATATTTATTTATTTATTATAAGATGCACTTGGATTTAATTATAGAATTTTTATTCCTTACACCAGATGATGAAACCAAATCAGTGTATAAGAATCGTTTCACTTTAGAAAACCAAGATATAAAATAAGCTAAAATGTTAATTCTAAATTGGTTAAGGCACACAAATTTATAGTTTTATAAAAATTTAAATTATATATCTTTCCATTTATGTGAATATGTAAAATATTTTTTATTTTTCATAATATATTCCTTGCCTTCCTTGATATCACATTAAATTCACCTTTTTTTTAGTCAATTATTTCAACTACAAGATCAAATACATTAACTTCTTCGTTTCTCACCGATTCAAGTGAATACATAACGTGGTATAAGATAATTGAATGCAAAAGAATGAACTTAAGAAAAGTGATATTAAATATTAGAAATAGAATCAAATTAGATAGGTATTAGAATACGGGTTCATAAAAGGATAAGAGAGGTCGAGTACATCCTCTTACGACAATAAGGGCCTTGTCGTGTTGGCTCGCTTCAAGGCGATCTACCTTGGAGTAATACTTAAGGAAAATCCCTTCGCTTATCTTGTCTCGAGGGCATTACAGGGTGGATGGCTCACAAGATCTCTTCCAATGATGATATCAATCCCGACTTGTGCCACCTACCCTCCCAACCCGTTAGTACAAATAGTTATACAAATATTTATTGAAGGTGTATTGGTGTGTACACCTTTTCCTATGCCTCCTATATCAAGTTATTTTTATGTACACAAACACATTTCTTTTATTTTTATAATAAACTATGGTGTAGTTCAAGAATCATCACACAAATATAATATTTTCTAATCAATTCATCAAGAATTTTCTTAGATTCAATAGCTTCAAAGAAACACAACATGAAGACCTTTTAACATTGAAGTCATTTTGTTGAAGGCTTTATATACTTTAGATGTAGAAGGATACTAAACAATTATGCTCTCATCAAATTTTTCTCTACCATCAACGTCTTCTAAATTAATATGTTTACAAATGAAAAACTTAAAATATGAAATATTGAGGTTTTAAACTATCCGTTTTATTGGATCAAATCTGCAATATACTAACATGATGATATTTCATGTGGAAATAGTGATGTGCATCTTACATTTCAAGTAAACTTAGATGTTCCTATTGCTAGCAATTATAAAAACCAATGTCTATTTCTAGCAGTACAAAAGCCAATTTGAAGCCACTCTTTGATATAATAAATCTTACCATAGCGTATGGCTTATTCATAATTTTTAAAAAAATAAGCATTTTAATTTCATTTGTGTCATATTTTCTTCGAGATGACTTCCAACCATTTCAAATTTATTGATAGTATAGGAATGAATTTTATTTTATTTAGTTTTGTTTGATCACGGAGTAATAACAAAGCATAAGATACAATGTAATGATGATATAATAATGCATTACACTTTATTTTTTTAAGACATTAACTTAAGCCTCAAGAGCCTTAAAGGGTGCCCTCAACGTCTAATGTGATGGGCAAGCATAAAAGGTTTAACTTCAAATTGTGATGCCATCACCAACGAGAGCCTCTTTGATAGCATATTAAAATATTTACTAAACAATTATGCTCTCATCAAATTTTTCTCGCCATCAACGTCTTCTAAATTAATATGTTTACAAATGAAAAACTTAAAATATGAAAAATTGAGGTTTTAAACTATTCGTTTTATTGGATCAAATCTGCAATATCTTAACATGATGATATTTCATGTGGAAATAGTGATGTGCATCTTACATTTCAAGTAAACTTAGATGTTCCTATTGCTAATTATAAAAACCAATGTCTATTTCTAGCAATACAAAAGCCAATTTGAAGCCACTCTTTGATATAATAAATCTTACCATAGCGTATGGCAATTTTAAAAAATAAGCATTTTAATTTCATTTGTGTCATCTTTTCTTCGAGATGACATCCAACCATTTCAAATTTATTGATAGTATAGGAATGAATTTTATTTTATTTAGTTTTGTTTGATCACCAAAGCATAAGATACAATGTAATGATGATATAATAATGCATTACAGTTTATTTTTTTAAGACATTAACTTAAGCCTCAAGAGCCTTCCCCATGCCCTCATGGCTTCGTTGAGAAGCAAATAGATGCAATCATCAATGGGCCGACCTTTGGGAGGGATAGCACGTCTGGTGGAAAAGCTTACATCCGAGCCATGGTAGGGAAACACCCCCGGTATGAAGATGGCCCCAAGATCACCTTCGAGGTTGGGAAAGCTGAGTATCCTGACCATGATGATGTTTTAGTGATCTCAATCAGAATGAACAATGCTAAGGTAAAAAGAGTAATGGTGGACACTGGGAGCTTCGTTGACATGCTATACCTCGACGTTTTCTAAAAGCTCAGGCTAACCGAGAAGGATCACTCTCCGATGACCTTGTCCCTTGCAAGATTCATGAGAGCCTCCATCTCCCCACTTGGTATTACCCTCATGTTCGTTACCATCGGTGAGGAGCCAAGATCGAAGACCTTGATGACCACATTCATGGTGGTCAGTCTCCCCTAGGCATACAATGCAACCCTTAAAACCCCACCCTCAATAAGCTAAGGGTGGTGGTATTCACCTCCATCGAGCGATGAAGTTCTTAACCTAAGCCAGAACCGGAGAAGTAAGAAGCGACTCTTAGGAATCAAGATAGCACGACCTAATAGTAGTTTCACTACCGAAGAAGGTGAAGCCCGAGCTACCCCCTATGGATCCCTAAGACACTGTAAGGGTGCCGCCACATCTTGAGCCAACCAAGTAGGTAGTTGAGGTCCCCTCAACAAAAGCCAACCTGATAAGGCCATAAAGATTAGATTGACACTTCCAAAAGAGGATCGAGTCTAACTCATTAGCTTTCTTAGGAAAAATATTGATGTGTTCACCTGGTCCCCAATGGACATGTCGAGAATTGACTTGGAAGTTGCACATTATCAATTGAACATCTTTTCCAAGGCTCGACTTGTGAAGCAAAGATCATAAAAATTCACCCCTGAGTGCCAAAAAGCAATCAACGATGAGGTGGATCGACTGACAAAGGTAGGATTTATAACTGAAGTAAACTATCTTCAATGACTGTCTAATGTAATCTTCATGAAAATGTCTAATGAAAACTAGAGGACATGCGTTGATTATACCGATCTCAATCAGGCATGCTGAAGGACTACTATTCCCTCCTAAGAATAGACCAACTAATAGACGTTACCTCAGGACAAAACTCCTCATATTCATGGATGTCTTCTTGAGTTACAACTAGATTTGAATGGCCCCTTGTGATCGAGAGCACACCTTCTTCATCACTGACTAAGGGGTGTACTGTCATGAGGTCATGCCCTTCGGCCTAAAGAATGCAAGTGCCACATATCAAAGGATGATGAATACGATGTTTAAGTGTAAAATCGGGAGAAATATAGAGATATATGTTGACGATATGATAGTTAAAAGCAAGACATCTAACATGCACTTGGTAGACCTAGCTAAGATATTACAAACCCTAAAAAGGTTCGACATCCGATTGAACCCTTCCAAGTGCACCTTTAGGGTTGGCTCTGACAAGTTCCTCGGTTTCATCATCCATCAGAGGGGGGTGGATGTGAATCCCAAGAAGGTCCATGTGATAATTGAGATGCAACTGCCTCGATCGATCAAAGAGGTTTAGAGACTCACTAGGTGGTTGGTTGCACTCAACAGGTTTCTATCTCAGTTGAGTGATAAGTGCCTTCCCTTCTTTTGGGCAATAAAGCACTCTAAAGACTTCATATGGACCCAAGAGTGCAATGAAGCCTTTGGAAAATTGAAAGTACTCCTCCCTTGACTATTGCAACTCACCTCGACCACCCTAGGTAAGCCGCTTAGCTTGTACCTCATGGCCTTCGACCAAGCGATTAGCTTGGTGTAGATACTGAGGAGGATGTGGGGACATAACGACTCATCTACTATGTCACCATGTGATGAGTGGACCTAAGGAGCGGTATCCCCATTGAGAAGTTGGCACTCGCTCGATACTAGTGGCAAGAAAAATACACCCATATTTCCAAGCACACTCGATAAGGATAGTCACCGACTAGCCACTATGGCAGATCCTCTCCAAGTTTAATGTTTTGAGTTGAATATTAAAGTGGTTGATGGAGATTAGAGAATTTGATGTCCAATACGTCCCAAGGATCGCTATAAAAGCCCAAGCACTAGCTAACTTTAATTTTGAGTGACCCCTTGGGAGAAGCCAACGATCGAAAGTGCACTACTAAGGGATGGACCTGTATGTTAATGGGTCACCACCTCGGAAAGAGGAGTGGGGCTCATCCTAAAAGGCTCGAACAGCTAACTATACTAGCACGCTCGCTACTTCAAATTCAAAATCACCAACAATGAGGCCGAGTATGAGGCACTCTTATCGGGGCTCTAGCTTGCTCTAAAACTTCATGTGAAGGAGTTGAAAGTCTTCAGTGACTCATAGTTAGTGGTGAGCCACATCGACGAAAGCTATGAGGCTTAAGATGTGACCATGGTGAGGTACTTGATCGAGGTGCACCAATTCACAAGTAGCTTTCTTAGCCTCTTATTAACAAGGGTCTCTTGGACAGAAAACACACATGTCAATGAGTTGGCTAAGTTGGCTTTGGTACCACCAATAGGAGAGTACCCCTTGAGGATCGAGATGCTCATTGCCCGAACCATCACAACCCAAGATGTCACTACAACAGAGGCCATGATGGACTAGATGGATGAGATCCTTTGTTACAAGAGAGATGGGACACTGGCAGTCGACTCGGTTGCATCCCGATGACTCAGATGCATTCAAGCTTGGTATTACGAATTTAATGTTTGATTATACCATATATCCTTTAGCCAATCCCTCCAGTGCCTATCACCATTGGAGGCCAAGAATGTGCTAGTCGAGGTGCATGAAGGGACATGTGGGGAACTTATCGGGAAAAAACCCTGGCATTCAAGATCCTCGAATAAGGCTACTACTAGCCAACTATGTGATAGGATGCCATCACCTACGTGCAAGGTGTTAATAGTGCTAAAGACACGCTTGGGTTCAGCACCAACCCACAGTCCCCCTGACCCTGATTAATAGTGCTTGACTCTTCACCCAATGGGTGTCAACCTTCTTGGCACTTTTACCCCTGTGGCAGGACAATGGAGGTTCCTCATAGTCGAGGTTGATTTTTTCACGAAGTGCATAGAAGCCAAACCACTGGTGTCCATCTCAAAAAAGCAGGTGAAAAGGATTCGTTTGGAAGAACCTAATCATGCGGTTCAGCATCCTGAGGGCAATTATCATTGACAATAGAGCCTAGTTCAACAATTTAAAGTTCAAAGAGTTATGTTAATCATATTGGATCCAACTAAGGTTCAACTTAGTAACACACCATTAGACCAACGATTTGGCAGAGGTGACCAACCAAGCTATACTGGAGGGCTTCAAGAGAATGGCCATCAACACACAAGGTACTTGGGTCGACAAACTCCCAAGCATACTCTGGGTATCTTGAACCATTCCTAAAATCACCTCAAGTGATTCACCTTTTAGCTTGGCATTTAGCACCGAAGTAGTGCTTCCACCTGAGATGGTCTTTTTGACTCTTTGAGCAGAGAATTTTGAACAAGCCATGTCAAAAATGGGCTTGGGGCCAACTTGGACCTCATCAATGAATGAAAAGCTAAGGCACACCTTCGAGCCCTTAGATACAAAAAGTCATGGCCAAACTCTATAACCATAGGGTCTGCCCCTAGTAGGTCAAGATCAAAAACCTTGTCCTTTGCAAAGTTGAGGTCACTGACCCCACCAAGTCCCAAGGAAAGTTGGCTACGAATTGTGAAGGACCCTACCGAGTAACTGAGGAGGTTTGAGATGAGATTTTTTACTTGGAAACCATATAAGAGATTCAATTGCCAAGAACCTGGCACATCGCCAACTTGAAGAAGTTTTACCCCCAAGCTTGGATCCTGAACCCTAATGATCATTTGCCCACCCCAATGTAGCAATCAAGGAAAAGTGTCTACCAAGGAGTTAAATTGTACATTATCAGGTCAAATCACCAATTGATCACAAATAGAAGAAAAGATTGATCACAAAAAAGAAGTGCTTTCATTAGAGAAAAAGTCTTTACATTGTCATCAGGTTAGGTCCCACATTGAGAGTTGGGGCCCATCCAATTACAAAAAGAGATTACAAAATCAAAACCCCACACCCAACAACAACCCATAAGACATCACTTGACGATAAAAGGCGATTGACGTTATCATCAAAAGGGACTTCCTCATCCATCGTGGCATTCTCATCTTCAGGAAGGTCGATAAAAGAATTCTCCTCGAACTCCAAGTTAGGGTACTTCACCGAAAATTGAGCCAAGGCAACCATGTACCCATATTGTTGGTATGATACTCACCCTGAACTCTATAGCCCCAACCGAAAGCTGAGGATCTCCTTGTATTATGCCACCACCTCCCTTGCCTTCTTAAAAGTCATGCATCGCTCTTCAGCCAAGGCACTCTTTACTTCTTGGATCTTGGCCCATACCATCTCAAGTGCATCCTCTACCTCTTGGATTTTGGCTTGGGTTGCCTCAAGATCCCTTGACATCCCAAGTAGCTCATCCTACTGGACTCAGTTCTACCCTTGAGTGTCCTTTTGTTGACGTTGAGACTTACTAAGCTAGGCCTTTAATTGATCCACCTCCCTTGATAGCTTGGTGACTCGTGTTTTGGCTGTGGTAATGACCTCGATCCCCGACTCCACTTTTAGCTTTCGGACTTTGCCCTGAAGATCATGGATGATATCCAACATATGGTCGATGACCTTCCAAGTGTCCTAGACCTAGTTCACAAGTCCCACCATATAGTGGTGGTGCTACATCAAGAAAATATCGTTCAAAACCCAAGAAGGAATGAAATGTGATGAAAAACATCCCAAGGCACTCATTATGACAATGCTCTTTGTGGCACCATCGATCAACAACTCAAAGGGCGAGTAGTAGATTTTCCTCGCTAACGAGGGGTAAAGGACCCCTCAAGAGTACGCCAGCACATCCAACCCTTCGAACCACACTCAACTACCCATGGTTAGGGAAGCCTAGCACAGCTCTATTAGGGCATCCGAAGCCACCTTGGGGAGGCCTGTCATCTACAGAGCCATAAATGGCTCGCTTGTCTCCTAAGCTTTGGTCCGGCACAAGTCCCACATTGACTTGGGTTGAGATCCCCCTTTTCCCAATGTTTGGTCATTGGTGAGTGGGAGAAGCATGCTCTCGAGCGTTGCCCTCAACACGAACTGCTTCCCGAGATGCTTCACTTGGCTCCTGAGAAGGGCCTCTACTAGCCTCAATCCCTCGAGTAGCCTCCTTCGGTGTCTTACTCTCCAATGCCTTGTCCTTTTTCTTAGGCCAGTCCAACTTGCTAGGCCCCACCTAAGATGCTTCAGAGGTTGGGACAGGAGATTCGCGTAGGAGGTGGCCGAGGTTGAGGTGTCGAAGCAATGGACATTCTCTTTATACTTTTGAGATTCATTCTTCTTGACGATATACAAAGATGCATCAGGGTTAGCACCAATAAAAAAAAAGAGGAGCAATGGAGCAAGCATGGGTCATACCCCGAGGGGCTGGGTTGAGGCTCGCCTCAACTAGCCATTCCTCGTTTGTTACCCTAATGGCGTTAGAAGAGGAGAGGATCTCCTTCATGTGCCCGATGACCTATTCAGGCTCTTCCTCAAATAGGAAGGGAGAGGTGCTATTGATGGCTCTTTTCGACTATTCAATGCTGAACTCCCACCCTCGGCCAACGATCACAAAGAAGTGGCATGACGTCCAGCCTTTATTATTTGAGGGGATGCTGCTTACTCTAAACCCACCTCGAGCGACCAAATAATAGTCGCCCTACCCCTTGAAAGGTTGAAAACAAGCAAAGAAGAGAGTTCAGGTCAAGACGATCTCGACCGCTCGACACTCTCCAATAAATGCCACTAGATAGCACCATGATTTGGCATCATCTGGAAGGGAGAGATCCTCTACCATTGGAGATAGGATATGTTAATAGAGTGTAAAGGAAGCCTAAGTCCTACCTTGAGAGAATCGTAGGATAGCCCGAACCCATTTAGGAAAGGATCATATAACGTTACCCATATTGAGGGGCATGCAACTTGTACTCTGCCAAGATGTAATACCGAGATTAGGGTTGGTTCCATAAGGAATAACTTTATCATGATTGAGTCACAATCATGAGCTCGCTTTATGGCCTCTAGGGCTCGAATAACTCTTGAATCCATTGAGAACATACCCCCCAAGGAAGTACTTATTTGTTCCACCTTCGAATTGCTCGAGAATGATGTTACATCCTTGACGAAGATCTAACTCAAAGAGGTGGAAGAAGAGGAGAAGACATCCTAACTTGTGATCGGACTATGGAAGACTTTGAGGTGAGGGTTTTTTTAGGTATGGGAAGAGAAGAAGACTAAGTGAACAAGATAAGCCCCCTCTCCTCCACAATGAGTATTTAAAGGGAGGGCTGCCATAGCGAAGTAGGTACTAAAGTCATGTATCTCAAGAGAAAGATAGAGACCTGCCACGGTGAAGCTTATGCCCAAGTCATATATCTTGGGAGAAAGATGGAGGACCACCACAATAGAGCATATGTCTGAGTCATATATCTCGAGAGAAAAGGAAGGTCCACCGTGGCAAGGCCAGGAAAAGATGAGCCCGAAGTTATGAAACTCGAGAGAGAAAACGCTCTCTCGAAAGATGTAGGCTGACATTCGCCCTTGCAGTGACCATTACCCCACTAAAGGGGGATGATAAGACCCAACGTGGATCACATCCACCAAAGGATATCACGGGTTTGATCGAGAAGCAGAAACCCTGATCGTTGGAAGCACCGAACGAGGTACCTCAAACACCATTGCTAGGTCCTCGAGGCATGACTTTAGGAGGGATGAATGATAGGGAATGCTCCCACCCCCAACTGTAAAGCGACACCTAAGAGCTAACATAGAACAACTCAACGAATAACCGAAGGAGAGAAGGGTTGACTTGGCACATAATGGACAACCAACTCTATGCCTTCTAGGTTGTACAAGTTGGCGTTGCATGGTAGAAGTCTGCATAGGTTGACCTATGCCATCATGAACATACGGGTCGATCGCTCACGCAGCCACGTTGAACAAGGACAATAGCATGCATTAACGACCCACACACCTTTGGGTCGGCTTCGCAAGTATAAAAGCCAAACCCCTAGCCTAGAGAAAGGGATCAAATCCTTTACAATATATAAACCACTTGCTAACTTAAGCATTGAAGGGGTCGAATCAAAAATATCTCCCCTCTCGATATTGACTAGTTATGTAGAAATACAGTATATGTGAGATGACTCAAGTCCCACTTTGGGTGAGTCATGAAGATAACCCCCCAACCTAATCTCGTTCCTCTGGCCTCACCCAAGAATGCACGTGGACGATCTTGTGTTCTAGGGATAAAACCAAACCATATCGATTCTCAAACCATGATATAAAGATACATAACAATGTTAATATGACCCATCTATTATAAGATCTGAAGGAACTCAACCTTTGAGGAAAGAGTTGGATTAAGTGAAAATAATACCACCATAAGAATAAAGGAGATCTTGAGTTCTTCTATATGGTATAAAGAAAACTCCAAATTGAACAAGCTTATACATGAAATTGGGCCTTTCTGATTGGGCTTTCGTGTAGAAGACGTGGCCATTAGAAAAGCAATTTTAGTATATACTTTATTATCAACCAAAAGAACAAGGTACTTTTTTTTTTTTTATGTTAAATATTGTGGGTTCTTTTATTTTGTAGTTGTTTCTGAGGTGAAGATGCGATATTCCACGTCAAACCTTGCCTTGATGTTTGAACCTTTCCAAACTTGCTAATTGAGAAGTTCTAGCAATTAGTGTAATGTAAATTTCTTTTAGATAAACCGTGCCAAATTATTTCAGGTGTTATTTTGATCAATTTGTACATTAAATTTGTAATATATATGCAATTTTCTTATCAAATCTAAGAATGTGAAAAGATAAGCATCTTTTCCAACTTCCAGGTTGATCACGACATCCATAGAATCCTCGTTGAGGAAGATGCCAAAGCTCAATATAGTAATGAATTATGGAATGCTTCATCTGAAGCTGAGAAAAGCTATTATTAGAGCCTTACCTATCGAGTTAATCTTTAGTCTTATTTATGCTACATTTTGATCAATATAATTCATCGAGTTATATGAGGCTTGATAATATCCATCTCTTTCCCTAATCAAACGCTAATTGCGATTTGGATATGCAACCTCACAGTTCCCATTTCCGTAGGACTACAAACTCTTCTCCCATATTGGCTTGGAAGCTTCTGCCCGAACCCATGCACATCAAGCTATCCGAAGAGGAAACCTTTTCGACGTATGCATGCGTGCATGGTATAAGAATATGACAATAACAGTTACGTAAAAGTGAGCCTCTCCCATGCCCATGCCCATGCCCATGCCCTAATCTCCTAACCGCCCAGTCGTCATGCTTCACTCCCAACATCTCTATAGATACCTCCTCCGATGCCTAACCCTACCTCCATCCTGTGTTTGGTTTCTCCTCGTTCACCACCATGAGAAGAGCATTCTTGTTCGCTGCCGTTCTCGTTGCGTTGGCCTTCGCAATGGCCACGAGCATTCCCGTCACTGGGGATGACATCGCGTCGGAGGAGAAGCTCTGGGACTTGTACGAGAGGTGGCAGAGCCACCATGGCGTGTCACGCAGCGTCGACGAGAAGCGCATCCGCTTTGATATTTTTAAAGAGAACGCTAAGTACGTGTTCGCGTCCAACAAAAAAGCCAAGCCTTACAAGCTTAGCCTCAACAAGTTCGGCGACATGGCGAGCGAGGAGTTCAAGAGGACGTACGCAGGGACGAGGATTCGTCGCCGCAGCACTCTCAGAGGAAGCGCGAGCCTCAAAGGGTGCTTCTTATACAAGAACGTCACCAATGTAACTCCTACCGTCGACTGGAGGCAGAAGGGTGCCGTCACTGTTATCAAAGACCAAGGCAAATGCGGTGAGCTCGAGATATTTTATTTTTGTTGATGTGCTCGATCGAAATAAATGAAATTTTAGTATGAATTATTGCAGGAAGTTGCTGGGCCTTCTCGACCGTGGTTTCGGTGGAGGGAATAAACCAGATCAGAACCAACGAGCTTATCTCCTTGTCAGAACAACAACTGGTGGATTGCGACACCAACACCAACAAAGGGTGCGATGGAGGTATGATGGTTGATGCATTCGACTTCATCGAAAGAAATGGAGGGATCACAACAGAGGAGAACTATCCTTATGTAGCTCGACAAGAACAATGCAAAGTAAAAAGAGTTAAATGTTAATTTGCTTAGTTGTAGTCATTATCTTCTTCGTAAACTCTATACATACCATTGTTATTTATAGGAGAGATCTCCTGCGGTTGTGATCGATGGATATGAGGACGTTCCCGTCAAAGACGAGGATGCGTTGCTGAGAGCAGTGGCGAACCAACCTGTTTCAGTAGCAATCGAAGCAAGCGGTCAGGACTTCCAGTTCTACTCCGAGGTATGCACAACTCTGATCCATGCTTCTCTTTGATGTAAACAGGTTTTAAAGACTACACTTTTCTGCTGCTTTGGTTTAGGGTGTCTTCACAGGGAGCTGTGGAACAGAGTTGGATCATGGAGTGGCCATCGTAGGCTATGGGACATCTGAGGATGGGATGAAATACTGGATAGTGAAGAACTCATGGGGACCAGAGTGGGGCGAAGAGGGCTATGTGAGGATGCAGCGTGGGATCTCGGCCAGGGAGGGGCTGTGTGGTATCGCCATGGAAGCTTCTTATCCTCTTAAGACATCTCCAAATCCAGTGCAGAAGAAGCTGCATCTTTGATGAGGGCTGAAAGCTGTTTGCTGCTGCCAAAAGAAGATTAAGTTGCTGCTTTGATCATTCACTTTTATGCAGAACTTTGGAAGGCTTTACACTGTATTCTTTAATGCAACAACCACTTATCATGTTGCAGGATACCACATTCCTATATGAAATTACTGAAGATTTGAATGTTAAATACTTGTTCGAGTTTTCTGAGCGACTTCTAGCAGATTATTTTGGACCAAGACGAACAGATACTTGTAGAGTAGGTAACCGAGAGAGGCAGCTGAAAGAAAAGGTGTAATCACAAGTAGAAGAATAATTGTAGAAAGAGAATCTACACTTTGAAACACCTAATGATAGGAAGAAGAATAATGGTAAGAGTACGGCATTTATGGTTCCAAACACCTAACGAGATTGATCATCCATCAACACCATATACCCAAATTTCCATTCTTATCAGCATAAGCTAGTGTGTGCCCCGGTCCACTATATGCGAATGAAAGAACTGGTGAAGAATACCCTTCCAAAATGCTCAGCATGTCATTGTTTAGTCTTGACCATATATAGATAGATCCATCAGCTGATCCCACCGTGATGCTCCAGTTTGATGCAACTCTGTTGCCATTGGCTCTGAACGTCCCACAAATTTCCAGTGTTCTCAAGTCAACTAGGCTATGCAAATTGTCCCTTCCACTTGTCAGCAACAAACTCTCGCTTTGGGATATGTAGATCGATGTGACTGCTTGCGAACGAGCAGCTACTTCACTCGCAACTTCATCTACATGTCCGGAGTGGAAGGTAAGCCCATCCATGCTGTAAGAAAGCAAGTTGCAGTTGCTCTGGAAGATAATGGTATTGGTGCAGTAGCCTTTCATCAGATCCCAGACCTTCATGCTATGATCGTAAGCAGCACTCACTGAATTGTGGCTGGAAACTTTGCTTGCATCAACAGCACATGCTTTGTCAGTGTGGCCAGTGAGTGTATTTTGTACCTGACCAGAGCTAGTCTCCCATACGTATAGGTTGTTTGAACTGCTAGCAGCAATGATAGATCTGTTGTCATGTGTGATAGCAAGATCAAGTACGGATCCAAGGCAATCATGAAGTGTGGAGCTTAGAGTCCCAGATTTTGTATCCCAGATCTTGACGGTCCGATCCTGGCCGCCACTAATCAGCTTATCAGAGTTGAGCTGGAACAGAATGGATCCGCATCCACCTTCATGAGCACGAATTGTGTGCTTGCAAGAAGATTGAACTGTTGATTTCACATGATCCACATATCCAGCTTCCCTTTGGTTAATGATTCCATCTGCTTGTTGCTGTGCAAGTTGTTTGACGCTGGACACCTTGCATCATGTCTTCGTACATTGCATTAATCTGCAAACATGATAAAATGTCAGGGGTGAAGCAAGAGATGCTTTAGTTTATAGCTAAATTGTTTTCAACTGTTGATGACTTTTGTTTCAAGTAAAACAAAGACGATATTGATGACTTGGTTTCAGGAAAAAAAGGAAGATAATGAACTAATACTGGAAAGGCCAAGTGAACTTAGAACTCACAAGGGCATGTGGAAATGGTATCAAACAGAAATAGAACTAGTACTGGCAAAGATGGAGCGTTCAGGCATGGAGAAGGCCCAAACTGTTTTGCTAAGACACAAATTGATCAATTTCCCCAAATTAATGGTCTCCCATCGACTTGTCTTGTATGAATCTTTTTGTACATTTACAAATGATTCATAATGCTGAATGAGACAGTTTATCATGTCGTTGAAGATATTGAACTTTGTAAAAACCCAGCGACCCAGCGGACTGCACAGTGTCGTTCCATCAGCCTAACATGCAACTACATGAGAATAATCGCCATTGCTTGCCTGCCACATAAAAAAAGTTATCCTCCCAAAGAAAAGGATTCCATAAGAACATAATGCATCAGCATCAAAGATGAGAAAAAACTTGGGTATTTGATGCGTTTTGGTCCTTTAGCTTGAAGCATTGTTGAAAAATTTAGTTCAGTTGATCCATGACTCGTCCGACTCACATGTTTCAAAACAAAGTACCAAATCCAAAGATGATTTATTAATTATTAATATTATAATCATTAGAGGAAGATGGACAAATTAGTCGACAATTAACATAAGATCTCAGATTTCTTTCTTGGTCCATTTTAGGCAATTGCATCTTGAGCATTTCCAAAACTGCCCATGGATGATGTTCATGTGACTTGTCTGTTGCAGGGTCCGAAGGAACTCAGCCCAACTCGAGGAAAGAGCCGGGTTGAGTGAAAATACCTTATCAGGAGATAGGATCGAATAAGAATAAAGGAGATAATGAGTTCGTGGATATGGTATAAAGAAAACTCAAAACTTATATTGATACATTACTATGTATAAAAATGACAGATTCTAGTTTAATACTAATTTCAGTATTCTATCAGACCAGATCCAGTATGCTAGCCAATATACCGTCATGTATCAGTATCGTCAAATAAAATATTAAAATTTCAAAAGACAGTATTGTACTAGATGAGCTATGACTTTCGATATCAGCATTTAATTGGAATAAAAATATTATCACAGTACATAACGCTCCAACAAATATTTAAATCCTTGGATGAACACAAAGACCAAGATACTATACTTCACGTTGGTATAAATTCAATTATACAATTTTATGAGGTACATTTGTAAAAAGAAAAATCCTATCAATATGAAGTAGACAACTATTTCATAATTCATTGATAAATTAGAAGGAAAAAAGAGTCACCATAAAGCTAGAAATCACTATTAGAAGAATTGTAAGTACCTCATTTAGCTTTTCTACAGAATTCATCTTCTCCAGCATCCAACAATCAATTACATCCTTGTTCTCAGTCTGTTTTTCCTGCTTCAATCTAATCTCCTCAAGTTGTGCTTTGAGTAAGTGGTTTTCACTCATTAACAAATCCAAATCTTTTGTCTTTTCATCTAGGTCCTGCTTAATTTGTAGGTTTTCTTCAGAAGAAAACCTACAATAATTTGGTAATTATCATCAGAAGAAAAAAAAGTCAGTCATTAACCAAGAGCTACAATAATTTGCCAGTGTTCAATTCTATTGTATAAACAGTTTGTTTTGTTCAAGTGTAAGAATTTACTAGTAATTTGTCATGCAGTTCAGTGTATCCCACTTATAATCATTTTCCTTTATGTAACTTCAACACATTCTTTTGGTGCTTAATATGATATATCATGGAACACTGTGAATTGCTACATGATAATGTGACCAAAGAAAAGATTGAAAAAAGTGTCTGCTTAATATTGAAACATGAACTAAATCTGGTTTTAATTCCGAGCTTTATGCAATTTGAGATATAAATAATTGATTTTACCCCTCGATGAAGTCTAAAATTATATTGATTTAGATGGACATTGCAATGTTGATCTTACGTTTTATGTGCCAAATTTTTTAAGCTAACCAAATTTCTAAAAGAGATCCAATGAATTTACTGGCCCATTTAATTAATTAATAAATGTTGGCACAAGTGGTTTTGTTGTGGAATGACAGGAATTTTTGTTTTGATATAACTCTATTACAACACAGAGGTGAAGCAGTAATATTTCCTGCAGCTAAAGGACTGGTTCCTCTGGTTATTCCATTATCAGAAAGCCCTGCAGGTTTTACACCTGAACTGTATTTGGCTAATCCTTCAATTGATAATCCATCTTGATCTTTTACTCAATTGTGGACTTCTACTTTTGTGGGCTTGATATCAGGAACTTTGACATGCTTACTAAGATGGCCAAATTCTCTTCCTGGGTAATTACTTTTTTTTTTTCTTGTAATTACTCTCTTTCCAGATTTAGCAGTTTTTATTATATACTTACACTATTTCTTTCCTATATGATGGAAATGCCAGTTGTAGAAGTTCATAAACATGGTGTTTGACTTCTAGCAAACAGTGTAAGAAATAGCTACTTGAGAGACAAACTTGATCTTGCTTCATAGTTTATTAGGGCAGATTGTGTACTCGTGCTTTGACTTGCTCAAATTGTTTTCAAAATTAAAGATGATTGCATATTAAATTGCTGTTGAATTTGTATTTTCGATGAAGTGCACCTAGTAACAAGCAGTCTAATAAGTGCAAGTACTATGCAAGTCCATTAAAAACTCACAAATAATCGCCAGATTATTTCAAAGAATGAAACAGAACTAATTGGGCTTCATTCAATTGTTAACATCGATTATGCCGTATAGGAAGTCTTCCACTTTTCTTTTCCAAATATTTTATACACTTGTCGGGCAGAATATCCGAGAAACTGGCAATTTTAAGAGGAACCGTATGACCAAATTTTCTTGAAGATGGTTAAATAGTCAGATTTAAATGAAATTGGGCCTTTGTGATTGGGCTTTTGGTGTAGAACACATGGCCATTAGAAAAGCAATTTTAATATATACTTTATTATCAACCAAAAGAACAAGGTACTTTTTTGGTTAAATGTTGTGGGTTCTTTGATTTTGTAGTTGTTTCTGAGGTGAAGATGTGCTGTTCTATGTCAAACTTTGCCTTGATGTTCTTTGTGAACTTTTGATAAGTTCTAGCAATTAGTGTATTGTAAATTCTTTTAGAAAACTGTGCCAAATTAATTCACATGTTATTTTGATGCTTACACAAAGAATCATTTCCCAAGATATGGCCATCCTTTTGCATTCAATGATAGGTTGTTAAAGTTTGTATAAGTTTAGCTAAATAAGAAACACAAAGTCTTCAGCGATCACTCATGCCTGTCACTGATGTGATAAAAAGGAGAGAGGAATGAATATACAACCATAGGAAGCTAATTGTAAAGGTTGCAAATAAGGATTGCTGTACAGCCTGAAATGGTATGGTTTGGGCGGTACACACTGGTCCGAGCGTGGCCAGATACACAAAGCACCCTGTTTCAGGCAATCCAAATTAAAAGGATAATAAAATCAAAGAGTGGTGGGCCTCAGTCCATTTCCGTGTTAAAAGAATTTTTAAAAAACACAGATTAGGCCTCTTCGCTACTGTGATGCTGCAGCGGCGCTGCCGCTTTGTGATGCTACTGTTTCTTCGATGCTTCCCAAGTCTTCTTCTACTCCTTCTTCTTCTTCTTCTTCCTTTGTTCTTCCTCGTCGAAGCACTGGTATGCACTAGCATACCATGTGTTGGTACACCGGTACAAGGCAGCACGTGCCATGCCACCGGCTGACCGGCACCCCAGCTCGGACCAGTAAGTCAAACCTTGGTTTCAGATCCTTCAAAACACTCTTTTTACAGCATCAATTAATGCACACTTTTTACCTCGCTATGAAAATGACAATCATCATTAAAGATTTTAAATTTGGTCTGCAATGTATCATAACATATGCAGTTTAACCAGTCGACATCTCCTTAAACACACAGAATGTGCATTATACAGCAAGAATTAGGTAAAAATAATGAACCAAAATGCATCGACTTGAAAACAAACAAACAAACAAGAGCATACCTGCTGAACGGAGAGAACATCAGACCTGAAACTTATTCTTTCTCCTTGATCACACTTTATGGACTGAGGAACATTTGGAATGGACAGTTCACCAGGAAGGACGATGTTGTGAACCTGATCATGATCAATCTAAATCAACGATGGAATCTCTCTAGCAGTGCTTCAAACGGATATCTCCAGCGATGTCATATCCTAATCCGATCGAGCTGATCGCAATCTCGGCAGCTTTCAGCAGTGAAAGCTTGAGCGCCATTCTTGATCATAACAAACTAGCGAAAGTAATTTCTTGTGCTGAAGTATGATCTGTTACAACCCTCACCTCACACAATCATCAGAACGACAATATCCCCTCAGAATCCCAGAACGACAACACCGCCATCGCAAAATTAAATTTCTTTTTCCTGTTACAGCAAAAATCGCTGGGTTTTCTCGGTTTTCCCAAGGCCTCAACTCAAATCTTGAGAGCAAGCTTCAGCACTCAACCTCTACTCGCTCCACACGGACAAATTCTTGCCAAATTTATCACAGATGCAGAGAAACCACAGATATCATGCATGAGTATCCGCGTGGGTTGTTAGGGAAGAGAAGGTCGAAGACTAGAGTCAAGTCGGAGACTAGCTTTTGGACTTCCCTTGTTTCTTTAGGGCTGACTCGAGGTAGGACTTGGATCGCTTCTTCTGTGCAGCGTTCCTGCATGACAGGTTGTCATCGAAAATGGGATTCTGACTTTGATCTCTCCTGAGCTAAAGTTAGTCTAGTGGCTTTAGGGTGGCTTTTTCTGAGCAAAGGGGTTTGCTTTTATATCTGCGGAGCCAACTCGAAGATGCACTAGCTATTTATGCCCATCGATGTCTTTGTTCGGCTCGTCAACGTGGGCGGCTAGCTCGTACACTACTGATGGCATGGGCCAATTCATCCTATTACTCATCGTGTGGCGTCGATATGTACGGTTCCCGACAATTTGGGTACGTCCATCTGGCCTTCCATCAAATGGCACCGACCTATACAACCCCGAGCGACATGGCCATGGGCATGCATTGTCTACCAATTCGATCGTCCTTGCTGCAAGTGTAAGTCAGGTCATTCCACATTAGCTCTCAGGTGGCTGCTAATTGTTGGGTTGCGATCAGTGCTAGAATATTCCATATCACTTGCCCTCACCTGAAAGCATGCCTCAAGTCTCTCATAATGGGGCTTGAGGCACGTCATTTGGTGCTACTAGCGATCGGGGTTCCAGCTCCTCGGTCGGATCCATGGCAGCTTCAGGTGGGTGCGATTCGTCGAGGTAGGCTTTTTCCGGGTTGTGTGGTTCATCCTCATCTCCTGGCTCTCTGCGTGGTGGATCTTCGTCTCACCGAGTTACATAACTTGGGCACTGTTTTGCTTTGTGGTGGGTCTTCCTTGGTCGAGATGTACGACTTGGGCACATGTTCTACCATGGTAGACCTTTAGTCGAGTTAGCAAACTCGAGCACATGTTTCGCCGTGGCGACGTTCTTCTTCAATTGAGTTGTATGACTCGGGCTATATTCCACCATGGCAAATTTTCTTCTTTAGCCGAGTTGCATGACTTAGGCACATGTTCCACCGTGGTGAACCTTCTTTGGCCGGGTTTCATGACTCGATCATATGTTCTGCTTTGGTAGACCTTCCTCTTTGGCTAAGTTGCATGACTCGAGCACATGTTCCACCATGGCAAACCTTTTTCTTTGGCCGAGTTGCATGACATGGGCATATGTTCCACCGCGGCATATCTTCTTCTTTGGCCGAGTTGCATGACTTGGGCACATGTTCCGCCATGGTAGAACTTCCTCTTTAGCTAAGTTGCATAACTCGGGCACATATTCCACCATGGCGGATCTTCTTCTTTGACCGAGTTGCATGACTCGAGCACATGTTTTGCCATGACGGACATTATTTTGCCGAGTTGCATGACTTGAGCATATGTTCCGCTATGGTAAATCTTCTTCTTTGGTCAAGTTGCATGACTGGAGCACATGTTCCGCCATAGTGAACCTTCTTCTTTGATCGAGTTGCATGACTTGAGCACATGCTTTGCCATGGTGGGTCTTTTCCTTTGGTTGAGTTAGAGGACTCGGGCACATGTTCTGCTATGATAGACCTTCTTCTTTGACCAAGTTGCATGACTCGAGCACATGTTCCACCATAGCGTATCTTTTTCTTTGACCAAGTTGCATGACTCAGACACATGTTCGGCCATGGCAGACCTTCCTCTTTGGCTGAGTTGCACGACTCGAGTATACATTCCACCATGGCGGATATTTTTCTTTAGCCGAATTGCATGACTTGGGCACATGTTCTGCCATGGTGAATCTTCTTCTTTGGCAAAGTTGCATGACTCGAGCACATGTTCTACTGTAACAGATCTTTTTCTTTGACCGAGTTGCATGACTCGGGCACATGTTGAACTGTGGCAAACCTTCTTTGGCGCACTTTTTTTTTATTTTGCACGTGGCTCCCATCGTGTTATTGTCATCACCTCAGTTACGATGTGATTCCTAGGGGTTTCTTCAAGGCATCATAATGGCAACTTGAGTTGTTTTTCACTCCTAAAGATGGTGAAGGGTTGGGTGCTTTCCTGGGGCTTGTATTCTTCGTTCAGTCCTCTTTTCATCCCATGCCTTGGAGTCCTCCCTAGCTTTGTTGCAGGTCGAGATGTCTTCCTCCTCTTCTTCCACCTCTTCAAGTTGGTCCTGGTTGAGGATGTAGAATCGTTCTTGAGTAGTTTGAGGGTAGAACAAATAAGTTCTTCCTCGGGGGGTGTGTCCCCAACGGATGTAAGGGTTGTTCGAGCTAGGAGGCCATGAAACAAGCTCACGATGATAACTCAATGACGATGGAATCGTTCCTCGTGGAACTCCGATCTTGATATTGCATCTCGGTAGAATACAAGTTGCATGCCCTTAGTGTAGGCAACATCTGTATAACTTGTTCCTGAATGGGTTCGAGCTACCCTATGATGCCCTCAAGGTAAGCTAAGGTTCCTACTATATCTAGTTATCATGTCCTACCTCCAATTGTGGAAGATCTTGCCCTCCCAGATGGCACCTGATAGGGATAATATTAGTGTTGGGAATCCTTCTGGGGAGCGACATCTCATGCGCAGCAGAATAACAAAAACAAAACACCCTAGATTTCCTATAAAAATGTTCCATCATCGTGCGAAGATCAATGCATCAAAAATAAATCTACGAAAACTGCATGTGTAAAAGAAAGTACCTAGGGAGATCGTATATCCCTGAATCCCTGCATATTTGTAGGAAGGATGAAGGAGGTTAAGCGTCCTCTTCTCTAGCGGTATCCACATGGTAGGAACTGCGACGATGCATCTCTTTGGAGAGAGGAGAACAGAAGGTGGCTACCAAAAGAAACCCTCAGCCTATAGAGCTTTGGTTCCCTCCTATTTATAGAGACCCCCTATAAACCCTAATGGATCTTGCCCTGTTGGGTATTAGATCTCCATCAAATTACCCAAGCCTCTTGGATTAGTGGGTCTCTACCCAATAATCTCTTATTAGCAATTATTGGATCTCATCTTAGGATCCAATAATTCAGGGGCTTAATGGATATCCAATATGTTAGGGGCTCCAACAGATATCTCATATTCGAACCTCTACTCGTCGCAACACCTACCATATGTGTGTGACCCTCTAGGCCCAATATCGAGCTGGCCGTGAGTCATACTTGTCGAACTCCTTCTAAATTAGTGAATTATTATCTCTATAATAATTCACCCAACTCATCGACTACGGACGTACTAGGCCACTATGCCGCAGCCCTCAGACGATACAGGGGAATTCAATCCTTTAGACCTATCTGTCCTCAGTTACCATGTATCTATAGTCCCTTATCCATCTAATATCCCAGAGACCCTATACCGGGCATGGTGTTGTCAGCCTACGGTCTCTCCTCGAGTCTTGCTCTTGTTGGATTCTCCTAGAGAACTCTTTCTCTCTCAATCCGAATAACCTTGGCCAAGGATTTGTTTGAGCAAGAATACATGAGATATTTCTCTCATGATACCGAGAGCGGATGATCCTTTATTGACACTCAATAGCCCTCGTAAGGTTGGCTACCACTCCCAATAACCGATTGTACTAGATCTGAAACTTTCCAAACCTATAAGTCCGGTATCAAAAAGTGGAGTATTCATACAGGACATCCTTGGTGTCTCAAGTCTAAAGACTAGATACATTACTGGGACTACGGAATTGCTGTCTGACGTGAGGTATCAATAACCATCCAGCATTCCGTAGGCGGATCAATCAGTGAACTCATTCCCCAATGAGCACCTGCACTGTACCCTTAGTGTCCCCACATGAGTAGCTATGAGACCAGCCACCTCCATCATATGGACGGGTATACAGTACACCAGTATATCCGGTTATCTCGATATCCTTCTCGAGTAACTTATGACCAGGATAATTTAGGGTCTTTGTTTAAAGGTGAATCGGTCTCATTTTCATGATCTCATCACGATCTGATTCCCATTTCACAGATCCAAGGATATCACAATATATGCAACTCGCAAGATAAAGTGATAAAATACCTAATAATACACAAAGAGAAAAAGTGCATATCAAGTCACAAGTGTCATCACCCATATGATTAGTTTGCATAGCACATATGACTAATTAGCACCCTCTAGCTCCCTCTACCATGTGTCATCCAAGTCATCTATTTGAAGCAGAGAAACACAAGCTTCCTTCTTATTGATTAGGAAGGCAATCCTAACCCCCTTTATGATAAGGAATCCTAACATACTCTCTTTGAACCCCTTTTAGGATCGCTATAAAGCCCAGGCACTAGCTGACTTCATTTACGAGCTGACTCCCTTGAGCAAAACCGACAACCGAAAGCATGTTGCTAAGGATGGACCCTGTATGTTGACGAGCTAGCCACCTTAAAAAGAGGAGCAGGGCTCATCCTAAAAGGCTTGAACAACCAACTATACCAACACACTCTGTGTTTCGAATTCAAAATCACTAATAATAAGGCCGAGTACAAGGCGCTTTGTCGTGGCTTTGACTTACCTTGGAACTTCATGTGAAAGAGTTGAATGTCTTCGATGACTCATAGTTGGTGGTGAGCCACATCAACGGAAGCTATGAAGCTCGAGATGCGACCAGTGTGAGCTACTTGGCCAAGGTGCATCGATTCGCAAGTAGCTTTCTTCACCTCTCAAGAAACAAGGGTCCTTAAGATAGAAAACACACAAGCGATGCATTGGCTAAGCTGGCTTCAACATGATCGATAGGGGAGTAACCCCTAAGGATCGAGACACTCATCACCCAAACCATCACAACCCAAGATGTCACCACAACAAAGGCCATGCCGACTAGATGGAGGAGATCCTTTGCTACAAGAGAGATAGGACACTTTGTCGATCCAACCCAGGCTGCATCCAAACTGTTCAAACGCATTCGCTTGGCAATCGCGAAGTCAATGGTCAACTATACTTTAGATCCTTTAGCCAACCCCTCCTCTAGTGCCCATCATGCTCGAGCCTAAGAATGTGCTAACCGAGGTGCATGAAGGGATATCTTTGGGAACACATTGAGGGGTGAACCCTAGCCTTCAAGATCTTTAAGCAAGGCTACTATTGGCCAACCATACGACGAGACGACATCACTTATGTGCAATGGTGTTAATAGTGTTAGAGACATGCTCGGGTTCAACACTAACCTACGGTCCCCTAACCTTGATTGACAATGTCTGGCCCTTCGTGCAATGGGTTCAACCTCCTCACCCTTTTCCCCACATGGTGGGACAATGAAGGTTTCTTATAGTCGGGTCGATTACTTCACAAAGTGGGTGAAAGTTGAACCACTAGTGTCTATCTTAGAAAAACTCGGAAGAACCTAATCATGCAGTTTGACATCTTGAGGGCAATTATTATTGACAACGGAGCCTAGTTCAATAATTCAAAATTCAAAGAGTTCTGCCAATCCTATAAGATCTAGCTAAGGTTCAACTTAGTGGCACACCCTCGACCAACAGATCTAGCGAGAGGTGACCAACCGAGCTATATTGAGGGCTTGAAGAGAAGGGTCTTCAAAGACACACAAGGTGTCCTAGACCACCCCTAAAATTGCCTTAGGTGAATCACCTTTAAGCTTGGCATTTGGTATCGAAGCATGGCCTCCACCTAAGATGATCTTCTCGACTCTTTGACTAGAGAATTTTGAAGAAGCCACATCGAAAAAAGGGCTTGGGGCTAACCTGGACCTTATCAGCAAATGAAGAGCTGAGGTGCACCTCTGAGCCCTCAGATACAAAAAAGTCATCACTAGACTCTACAACCGAGAGTCGTCCCCTAGTAAGTCAAGATCAAAAATCTCGTCCTTTGCAAATCCAAGATCATTGACCCTACTAGGTATCAAGGAAAGTTGGCTATAAATTGGTAAGGCTCTACCAAGTAACTGAGGTGGTCTAAGACAAAACTTATTGCCTAGAAACCATGGAAGAGAGTAAAATGCAAAGAACTTGGCACATCGCCAACCTGAAGAAATTTTACCCCTAAGCTTAGATCCCAAACCTCGACAATCATCTGCCCACCCCAATGGAGCAGTTGAGGAAAAGTGTCTACTAAGGAGTTAAATTGTACACTATAAGATTAGATCACTAATCAATCATAGACAAAAGAAAAGATTGATAAAAAAAATACTTTCATTAAAGAAAATGTCTTTACATTGTTGTCAGGTCAAGTCCCATATCTAGAGTCAGGGCCTAACCAATTATAAAAAGAAACTACAAAATCAAAAATCCTCACCCAATGATAGTGTTGGTACTAGTCATAGGTGTCCTATAAGCCAATCACGTGAGTGATGACATGCGTGACATGACATGCACTCTTTTTACTTATTATTATTATTTGATATTTTATCACTTTATCTTACATGTTACATATATTTTGATGTCCATAAATTTGTGTAATGGGAATCGAATCATGATGAGATTACGATAATGAGATCGTTTTACCTTTAAATACAGACCTTAAATAATCATAGTCATAGGTTACTCGAGGGGGACATCGATATAACCTGGATAGACTGGTGTGCTATATACTCATCCATATGATGGAGGCGGTTGGTCTCATAGCTGCTCGTGTGGGGACACTAAGGATATAGTGTAAATACTCATTGGAGAATGAGTTCACGATTGATCCGCTTACGGAATGCTGGATGGTTAATGATACCTCATTGTCGACAACGATTTCATCATCCCAGTGGTATACATAATCCTTAGACTTGAGACACCAAGAATGTCCTGTATGAGTATTCCACTCTTTGATACCAAACTTATAGGTCCTTATGAAAGGATACAAGTACTCGTATCTATGTCATCAGATTTGACTATAAAACGACGAATCGATCTTGACATTCGAAGACTTGTGATTATTACAATTAAAGAGCAAAATCAAAGCATTTTAATCCAAGTATTCTTATATCAAAATATTACTAAACTATGTATATGAAAGTTGAGCAGATTCTGCATGAATTCACAACCATACTATTATTTTCATAAGCTACGTTAACCAAGCACAACCATAAACGTTCCAAGGGAAGAGTGGACAATACTTACTTCTATATGCTGCAGCTGTCCCAGTGTACTCAGTGATGAGACCATCCACTCCAGCTCCTTGGACACACATATTTATCTCCACTGTTGGATCTGACAAGAAATCCCATGGTTGAGAAACAAAGCCATTCCTAAACAAATATACATATACAGCAAAGCCAGCAGACTGCAACTTCTGGACAAGTTTGGTTTGACCAGTAATGAACTGCTGGCTTACGGGATATACAGATTGTTTGCTAATAGCAATCATATGAGCAAACTGTTTGATGTCCATAATTGAGGAATTGACCATGTCACTCGTGGATTCATCAACCATGTAAAGCAGCTCATACTTAGTTTGTTGCCTAAATTTAATCAAAACAGAGCTATTGTTTGACAGTATCATGACTTCCTGGCCAGTCTGGTTGCCGTAACCTGAGTCTTGTAGTGCTCTCATCACACCATCAGTCACACTATATCCCAATTTTTCTGCCAGAAATGCGGCATTCTGTGACAATGAAAAGAAACTAATGCAGATGTTGCTGCATGCGGAGTTCATGAATGAAAACTCTTGGCAATTTCAAGATTTTTCATGTAGATAACTATGCTTGGTTCAACACATCAAGCTGGAGCTGGAGATATGCGACAAAAATTGCTTCGGATAGCATGAATGTGAATAATCCATGCATGCAATTATTATTTCAGTCCATGACACACCAGATGAAAATCAGGTTAACCTGTTGAAGTTTTCATAACTAGGCAAACTTTGGAATAAATGAAGTCTGTCACACAATTTATGTGAAAGAATTAATTAAGTTTGTCACAGAATATTCTTTCGATGATAAAATTCATAGCACAATATGTCTTAGTATATGAAACATGTCAGACAACCTCCTGGACATCTTATGTTCTCTACGTTTATTATGCCTGACCTAGTATCAAATTCAACATGTGAAATTTTAACTTTTCAAAAAAAGTCGGATCATTTTCACACCAAGACTACAAATTTCAGAGTTATAAGGTGTTAAATAGGTCATAATCCGTATCAGGTCTTAGAATGCTTCCTTTGTACATGACGACATATTTGCCAAAATAAAAGTATTATTATTATTTTTCATAAGTAGCAAACTTTGGAATAAATGAAGTTATTGTTGTAAACAAAATTTATGTGACGATGTTATTGAAGATATTTTACTTGCTTGATATTTACATGTATATGTTATGTAATTACATGTAATCTCCGTTATAAATTACATGTTATAAAATACATGTACATATTTATGTATATTTTACTTGCGATTTTAATAAACATATGTATACCTTGCACATGAACACTGTGTTGTTGGTGCGTCCAGTGAAATGTAACCATCACATGTATGCCAACGCATCAACTGCATGAGGTTCCCTTTGCAGTGTCGCATGTTGTCACTAGGAGAGGATTTCCTAAACACGTATTTGATAAAGACCTATATTCATAATCATTCAAACAAAATTTTGATTTAGTACATTTATTTAAAGAATTGTTCTCCTTTCTCCAGGCTCTGGACTGGAGGTAAGGAGGACATTGAATATGACTTCCATGTTCATAGATATACACCCAAAGGAAGACATAAAGCTAACTTACACATACAAGATCAGCATTTTCTTTGGTTTTATCATACGAAATACAAGCATAAGCAGTGACATCATTACTGGGCACCACCAGGCATAGTGAACCACCATTCATCATCTCTTTGTGTAAATGCCACTCAATCATGCATACCTCAATGCCGATCAGTATGCCAGATAAGTCCTTGTCCTTTCCAAAAGCCAAAAATCACCTAATCTCATGAAATTTCCACCATTTTTGTATAGAGGATTTCGATATATACCGTGTTGTATCTCAGGATTTGATGCTGCCGCTGCAATAGAATGAGAGAAATGTCACCATAAGAGATTCTTATCAAACAAAGAATTAATAGTTGCTCTACATGTTAAAATCAATCTCTAAAACAAATTATCATTATAATAGTCAAGTACAAATAAAAACTTACCCAATGAAGAGTTTTACAATCAGAAAATATTAATTACATAAACAAAAGAAGTTACATCCTAGTAGGTGATACATCGAAAGAAAAAGGCTCCAAAGTGATGACAATGTTTGTCGAGTAGTGGTAACTTCCAGATTAAAAGAAGGAACATGATTATAATTTAAATTTATAATAGAGAGGTGAAACAGGCCAACAATTTCAAGTTTCTAATATGAGATGTTTTATTTTTCCGTTTCTGATGCACAAACACACATGATTAGCTTGAAAGTATAAAACATTACAATACTTATAGCTGAAGTTTCCGAGACACGTGTAGCACTCGTGAACAGAATACTACAAGTGAAACATATTGCTTCAGTGAGAAAATTGAAAAAAATGTTTCATTGAGTGAGGCACATTTTTGCAGGCACATTTGTAGGCTGGACTGGTCATATAAATAAATCACTGAATTGGTCCAGTTCAAACATTAAAATCACTGCAGGCACATTTGTAGGCTGCCTACGTGACTTTTGGCAGAGATCCCTCCAAAGGGAGAAGAGTTTCATGTTAGTTTGAGGATTTTTCTTGGAAATTTTCTTTTCGAGTTCCTGTCACATGCCACAAGTACAGCACACCATAAATAACAAGCTGCCGGATCTCGCCATGGCCTATGGGCATGTTAAGAAATGTCAAAACGTATTATCCATTTTTCTAGTCACTAAGTATGGAAATAATTCATGTATACTATATAGCATAAAATAACAATCGTGAGTTCAGAGACTTCCATCTTTCTAAACTTGCATTTGCAAGAGAACCATTTCACAGAAGGAAGGCATAATTTGATATGCCTGAACTTCAATATGTTTATGGGGCACATTCTCATGAATTATTATTTCTTGAACTTGTTAAAAGAAAAAACAACACAATAAACAAAACAGATGATGCTATCAACACATACATGGAGAAAATAACAGTGCAGCATCGGATGCAAGCAAAGAAATTAAGGTCTTGGAAACATTGTGATTTAGAATTTTTTTTATATGCTTCATGTTTTCACAAAAAATGGCAGTATGCATATGGCTGTGTCAACATACGCTTTAAATTCCTGTGAATTTCTTCCCAGGTTAAGTTAAAAGTAAAAATTCAGGTATAACAGGCGAAAGGGAGCTGAAGGGCGAGGTTGTGACTGTAGTAGCTTCCATGAGGTTGATGGAACTCATGCACATGAGAATGCCATCTTTTGTTACTTGAACAGGACGGTCAATATAATCAGCACCATCTGTAACAGCTTGCAGAGAAGAAAGATCAGTACAGTCATGGATAGACTCACTCCACTAGCTCCATTGTGTGAGATTATTAAAGGTTTTCCTGCAGCACAAGCAGCAAATGATAATATGCACTTTGAAAAATAGGAGACAGACAAGGAAGAAAAGCAATAATTACCCACCATGGTCAGAGTTGCTCATGTTTACATGAGAATAGCAACCTGCAAGAACAATTAAGATTTCAGTAAAACACTCCAGGTGGATTCCAAAAAGGCATTTAAGATCTCATTAATCATCATCAACCAACGCTTTGCTAAATTGCCAAGAAAAAGAATTATTCTGGAACAACTGAGGGAGTAACCTGAGACATATAAGATCATTACGAAAAAGAAAAGTAGCATACAAGCAATGGATGCTGAAAGAACATACGAGTGTTACAACCTAGTTTACCAACTTCTATTTCAACAGGATTTGACACGTTGACATCTGAATGCCATGTCACCTGCAACCCGGCACCTATCCAAACACCCTCTTAGGCTGGCACATAGGATGAGTGGCCCATGTGGTCATCAAGATGATGCTATCCGCGATACCTAATGGTTCAACTGACTCTTTATGTCTGAGTCAAGCCTGATAATCCCAAGCTTAATAATCCCATGAAATCATTCTCGTGGATTAACTCTCACTTAATCCCAATGGTTATCAAGGCCATCTACAAAAGGTCTCAGGTATGCTAAACCCACCCAGATTGCTTGAATTTATCCGAATTCTACATCGTCTTTCTTCCAAATGACCTAGGCATGGGAGGGACTCCTGTCGACCAATGCCATGATGCAGTTATTTTTGCAGCTGCTCCGCTGAATCGACTAAATTGCTCAATTCAAAATCAAGAAATCAAGCTAATGACAGGCTCTGACAAAAACCAAGGTTGGTTTTGAAATTCCTGACACCTAGCACAACCACCTATAACATACAGTTTGTCATAAACTGAAACCGTAGAATTGGATATATGGTAGGTTTCCTTCAACATAACTTCACAGCATTTTTTTTTTCTTTTAATCAATTAACAATGTTTCTCATTGTACTTCCTTTTAGAGATAAAAATGTCCATCAACATGTATTTGGATCTTATGTTCACGACACTCCTATATGCATATACATAAACAATAGCTTTCACTAATTACCCATATAAAGGACCAATTTTTACTGGTACAGTCATTATGTTCATAACACGAGAGACCTTATCTGAATGGAGTGTGATACTAAATTAAAAAAAAAAAAGTGAAGATATATAAGGGAAATAATTATCTCATTCAATTAAAAAAACACAAACGGAAATGGAATGCTAATTTAGAAAAGAGGCTTCATCAGCCCTTATTCTTTTCTTTTCTGTTTTTAAGACAACATCATCTCTTTTATTAGCTTAACTATTTCAAATGGGCCCTGAATTAACCAGAACAAAATAGGACATAACAAAACTCGACCTTATTTTTTTAAAATGTTCTGTTGGGAAGAAATTGCTAAATATCTTAGTAGCTAATGATTTGCATTTGAACTTACAGCACATTACAACACTATGATCTTATATGATTTTCTCATACAAGTTTGTTCAACAATTTTAACATATCTCCACCATGTCAATGCACTTATTGCACCAAATTAAGTAGTAACATGCACAACTAGTTGAACAGAGACAAAGTGTCGATTTCATGTAACTGTCTACAAATTAAGAACCAAAGAATACATAGCACATACTATTTTGTAGTTATTTATGGCATTTGAGCAGCTCGAGTTAAAACACATAAAGTAGCATACTAGAACTAGAAGAGATCTGACAAAGTGCAAATTTATAGTGAGAGCCCCTAGAAAATGATGAAAGCATATGCCCTTGTACCAACCCTCTTGCTGCATAGTAGCAGCCATCCAGAAGGTCAATAAAGCCCATACAAAGTAAACACAATGAAGAGACATTGAACTAAACAAGATTATGCATATCAAGTGTCCATTTTTGAACATCACCTATGGCCTCTGATGCGGTTATGGGGAAGTCTGTCACAACCACCATCAACGGAGAAGATTCCATTGTCTATGAAAGAAAGAGCTTCAGCTAATGGGTCATAACTATAATTGTAGCTAAACAATACATCATTAGCAAATTCTGATGCAAAAACTTCCAGTCCTTCCCTATGAGCATCCATGACAACAGAGGTGTAAGATTCTACATAGCCACTGGATGTTACTGGCCAAATGTAATATTTTGGAATGAGAATTCCAGATGCAAATGTCTTTGACAAAAGTGAGATTTTTTAACAATGAGCCATATATCACATTTCCAAGAAAACGGAAAATCAGCTTGGCCTTGCTCTTTCTAAATCTTCCCAAGATACTGCTGAGGAAACCTACTTCCGGAGATGAAACATAACTTGGAATATTATGTTTGGATAAATAAAGCAAATACCTTCGCATATCCAAATTGAGTTTGCTGTAGAATATGTCATGTCGCATCACGAAAGCAATTGAAGACCAAGGATCAGGTTATTGGTGTCTTCAAAGAGTTTCATGCCAGAGTTGAAAGAAAGATAGAAAGGCAATTGAAATGCATAAGATCAGATAATGGTGGTGAGTATACATGATTGTTTAATAATTATTGCAAGTCACATAGCATCTAACATAAGATGATGGTACACCTCAGCATAATGTAATTATAGAGAGGATGAATCGCACTATCATGGAAAAGATCAGATGTATGTTTTTACAAGTAAAGCTACTCAAAAGGTTTTGGGACGAGGCTTTGAGGACTACAGCTGATGTGATCAACTTATCTCTCTGCAGACAACCCTAGATGCCGATATTGCAGAGCATGTATGGTCGAGGAAAGATGTTTCCTATAGGCATTTGAGAATATTTGGTTGTCGTGTATTTGCACATATTCCGCATAAATGAGAGGTCCAAGTTGGATGGTAAGACAAAAGAATGTATTTTTCTTGGCTACTCACATGATCAATTTGGTTACAGGCTTTGGGATCCAGAAAAACAGAAGGTGTTTATAAACAGAGATGTGGTCTTCTTTGAGGATCTAACCCTTGAGGATTTGAAAAAGGAGGCACCAAACCAAGACTTCTGCAAGGATTTATAGATTATGACCCAGCTTATTCCTTTAGTATATCGGAGATATGATATGTAGAAGATGGTGTAGAACCAGGATGTTAATCTACCAGTAGGACATGTTGAGCAAGAAGAAGTTGAGGAGTAGCTTCCTTGCAGAACCTCGATTGAGAAGATCTTCTAGACAACGTCACCTTCTAGAAGATACTACAGATGAGTATGTGATGCTTACTGATGCAGGTGAACCAGAGAGTTACCAGGAAGCAGTTGAAAGTAAGCAGAAAAAAATATGGCTAGTTGCTATGCAGGAAGAGATGAATGCTCTACAGAAGAATCATACATATGATTTGGTGCAACTTCCACAGGGAATAAAGGCCTCGAAGAACAAGTGGGTTTTCAAGTTGAAGACTCAAGAATATTGTTCTCAACCAAAGTACAAAGCTAGATTGGTTATGAAAGGCTTTGGTCAAAAGAAAGGTATTGACTTTGAAGAGATTTTTTCTTCTGTTATTAAAATGTCTTCTATTTGTGTTGCTTTAGGTATTGCTACTAGCCAGGACTTGGAGGTGGAGCAATTAGATGTGAAGACAGCTTTCCTTCATGGTGATTTAGAGGATAAAATTTATATGGAGCAACCAGAAGGTTTCAAAGTCAAAGGTAAAGAAAATTTTGTCTGCAAATTAAGAAAGAGTTTGTATAGATTGAAGCAAGCTCCAAGATAGTGGTACAAAAAGTTTGATTCATTTATAATTGAAAATGGATACAAAAGAACGGCTTTAGATCATTGTGTGTACATCAAATGGTTTGGTGAGGATTTTATTATTTTCTTACTTTATGTTGATGATATGCTTATCCTTGGGAAAGATATGTATACAATTAACAAGTTGAAAAAGGAACTAAGTCCTTTGCAATGAAGGACATGGGGCCAAAGAAACCAAAATATACTATTGATAAAAAAAAGAAGATTTTGGTTGTCATAGAAAGTATATCAAATTGAAGGTATTAGAAAGGTTCGATATAATAATGATGAGCATACAAAATTAGCAATTATAAAAACCAATGTCTATTTCTAGCAGTACAAAAAGCCAATTTGAAGCCACTCTTTGATATAATATAATAAATCTTACCATAGCGTATCTTAAACCATAACTATCGCTTATTATTATTCAAATTTTTAAAGAAATAAGCATTTTAATTTCATTTGTGTCATCTTTTCTTCGAGATGACATCCAACCATGTCAATTTTATTGATAGTATAGGAATGAATTTTATTTTATTTAGTTTTGTTTGATCACCAAGAGTAATAACAAAGCATAAGAGACAATGTAATGATGATATAATAATGCAATGCATTTTACAGCTTTATTTTTTTCTCAAGATAAATAATTAATATAAGCTTTTCAAGAGTTTAATATTCTATGCTTAGCTTAAGAGTTTAAAGGGTGGTGAGGACGTCTAATGCGAAGGGCGAGAGATAAAAGGTTTAACTTCAAATGGTGTGATGCCATCACCATAAATAGAAATAGCCTCTTTGATAGCATTGGTGATAAGACGTCGTTTCAAAAAACGAAGCTAAAATACAAAATTAACTTCAAATGAGTGAATATGTAAAATATTTTTGAAATTATTTCAACTAAGAAAATATTTTGAGTAAAATATTTTTGAAACAATTGGAAAATCATGCAAATTTTTATAACATAGGAAACTATTGAAAAACATAGAATAATGTACCAAAGTTAGTAAAAAAACAAAATGTTTAGTGGCATAAACAATAACCAAAGATAACTTTCTACTCTAGCTAATACTTACATGGTTCAGCATCTTGTGAAACTAACTATCGCTTATTATTAGTTAAAACATCAAAACTACCATGATGAATGCTCGCATGTTATTCCAAATTCTAAAGGCAATCAAAGAATAAGTTTTTCTGACCTAAAATTTTAGCCAACTCTTCTAAAGCCATAGATGATGTGGGAGCAATATTTTCAGATGCTACTGGAGAGAACCGAATTGTCGTCATAAGGAGGAAGATGGTTAGGCTGATGAGGAGTTGCCTTATAGCCATAATGGACTAATACTTAATTATTTGTAGTAAAATATATTTTATAATATTAAACTTATATCAAGATTGCTAGAATGTTCGTCGTAAGAGTGAGTCATTATAAAGATTGGGAGACAATTAAAACTGATGTATAATTGTTTTAGCTTTTAAACCGACTTTAGCCCACTAGAAACATAAATATTCATTGTATATGACAAATTACCTTATTAGAGAATAACGTATTTCATAATAAAGAAAAATATAGACAAACTGAACAAGAAAAATGCAACCGCATACTCCTTATAAACTCAACTTTTTATGTTGATGAATGTAATATTACATAAAATTATTATTACCTTTTAACATTATGCATAATCTTAGAAACATGCACGGAAGATTTTTGTATGACACATTGAAAATTCTCTTGTATCTCTTTCACATGCATAAATGACTGAAAGATGAATAAGCATCTAAATTTGTAGTAAAGAGTTTTTGATATTTTATTAATTTTTAATTTGGTTTTCTCATCAAAATTTTCAAGCATCTCTTTGTTGTTTAATATTCTATGCTTAGGTACACCAAAATTTTCAAATTGACTTTTAGTAAAATCATTCCTCAAAGTTAATCTAATAGGTGCATACTTTGATAAGGACTTGTAAATTAAAATATTTCATATTTATTCTATATTATGTAAAAAGATATTTTTATCAATCTATTGGAATAATTACTAAGAATGGAATAAATATTTAATTAAGGGAAGAATAAGTGCAAGCAAAATATCCTATGAAGATGTCGATAGCTTGCATTCCCTAATTTGTAGGGTACCCATATAAAGTTAATTTGAATTTAACTTGATGATCGATGCTCCTCTCTCAATTCATAAATAGTTGACTGAATAGGTTATATTTATTTATTTATTATAAGATGCACTTGGATTTAATTATAAAATTTTTATTCCTTACACCAGATGATGAAACCAAATCAGTGTATAGGAATCGTTTCACTTTAGAAAACCAAGATATAAAATAAGCTAAAATGTTAATTCTAAATTGATTAAGGCACACAAATTTATAGTTTTATAAAAATTTAAATTATATATCTTTCCATTTATGTGAATATGTAAAATATTTTTTTATTTTTCATAATATATTCCTTGCCTTCCTTGATATCACATTAAATTCATCGTTTTTTAGTCAATCATTTCAACTACATGATCAAATACATTAACTTCTTCGTTTGTCACCGATTCAAGTGAATACACAACGTGGTATAAGATAATTGAATGCAAAAGAATGAACTTAAGAAAAGTGATATTAAATATTAGAAGTATAATCAAATTAGATAGGTATTAGAATACGGGTTCATAAAAGGATAAGAGAGGTTGAGTACATCCTCTTACGACAATAAGGGCCTTGTTGTGTTGGCTCGCTTCAAGGCGATCTACCTTGGAGTAATACTTAAGGAAAATCCTTAAACATCTTGTCTCGAGGGCATTACAGGGTGGATGGCTCACAAGATCTCTTCCAATGATGATATCAATCCCGACTTGTGCCACCTACCCTCCCAACCCGTTAGTATAAATAGTTATACAAATATTTACCGATGGTGTAATGGTGTGTACACCTTTTCCTATGCCTCCTATATCAGGTTATTTTTTATGTACACAAACACATTTCTTTTATTTTTTATAATAAACTATGGTGTAGTTCAAGAATCATCACACAAATATAATATTTTCTAATCAATTCATCAAGAATTTTCTTAGATTCAATAGCTTCAGCAAACACAACATGAATAGACCTTTTAACATTGAAGTCATTTTGTTGAAGGCTTTATATACTTAAGATGTAGAAGGATACTAAACAATTATGCTCTCATCAAATTTTTCTCCGCCATCAACGTCTTCTAAATTAATATGTTTACAAATGAAAAACTTAAAATATGAAATATTGAGGTTTTAAACTATCCGTTTTATTGGATCAAATCTGCAATATACTAACATGATGATATTTCATGTGGAAATAGTGATGTGCATCTTACATTTCAAGTAAACTTAGATGTTCCTATTGCTATCAATTATAAAAACCAATGTCTATTTCTAGCAGTACAAAAGCCAATTTGAAGCCACTCTTTGATATAATAAATCTTACCATAGCGTATGGCTTATTCATAATTTTTAAACAAATAAGCATTTTAATTTCATTTGTGTCATCTTTTCTTTGAGATGACATCCAACCATGTCAATTTTATTGATAGTATAGGAATGAATTTTATTTTATTTAGTTTTCTTTGATCACGGAGTAATAACAAAACATAAGATACAATGTAATGATGATATAATAATGCATTACAGTTTATTTTTTCAAGACATTAACAGAAATAGCTTAAGAGTTTAAAGGGTGGTGAGGACGTCTAATGTGAAGGGCAGGCGAGAAGATAAAAGGTTTAGCTTCAAATGGTGTGATGCCATCACCAACGAGAGCCTCTTTGATAGCATTTGCTAAAATACAAAATTAACTCGAGTTAGTAAAATATTTTTGAAACAAGAGGAAAATCATGCAAATTTTTATAACATTGGAAACTATTGAAAACATAGATTAATGTACCAAAGTTAGTAAAATAAACAAAATGTTTAGTGGCATAAACAATAACCAAAGATAGCTTTCTACTCTAGCTAATACTTACATGGTTCGCATCTTGTGAAACTAACTATCGCTTATTATTAGTTAAAACATCAAAACTACCATGATGATTGCTCGCATGTTATTTCAAATTCTAAAGGCAATCGAAGAATAATTTTTTCTGACCTAAAATTTTAGCCAAGTCTTCTAAAGCTAAAGATGATGTAGGAGCAATATTTTCAGATGCTACTGGAGAGAACCGAATTATCGTCATAAGGAGGAAGATGGTTAGGCTGATGAGGAGTTGCCTTATAGCCATAATGGACTAATACTTAATTATTTGTAGTAAAATATATTTTATAATATTAAACTTATATCAAGATTGCTAGAATGTTCGTCGTAAGAGTGAGTCATTATAAAGATTGGGAGACAATTAAAACTGATGTATAATTGTTTTAGCTTTTAAACCGACTTTAGCCCACTAGAAACATAAATATTCATTGTATATGACAAATTACCTTATTAGAGAATAACATATTTCATAATAAAGAAAAATATAGACAAACTGAACAAGAAAATGCAACCGTCATACTCCTTATAAACTTAACTTTTTATGTTGATGAATGTAATATTACATAAAATTATTATTACCTTTTAACCTTATGCATACATCTTAGAAACACGCACGTTTAAGATTTTTGTATGACACATTGAAAATTCTCTTGTATCTCTTTCACATGCATAAATGACTGAAAGATGAATAAGCATCTAAATTTGTAGTAAAGTGTTTTTGATATTTTATTAATTTTTAATTTGGTTTTCTCATCAAAATTTTCAAGCATCTCTTTGTTGTTTAATATTCTATGCTTAGGTACGCCAAAATTTTCAAATTGACTTTTAGTAAAATCATTCCTCAAAGTTAATCTAATAGGTGCATACTTTGATAAGGACTTGTAAATTAAAATATTTCATATTTATTCTATATTATGTAAAAAAGATATTTTTATCAATCTATTGGAATAATTACTAAGAATGGAATAAATATTTAATTAAGGGAAGAATAAGTGCAAGCAAAATATCCTATCTGAGAAGATGTCGATAGCTTGCATTCCCTAAGTTGTAGGGTACCCACATAAAGTTAATTTGAATTTAACTTGATGATCTGATGCTCCTCTCTAAATTCATAAATAGTTGACTGAATAGGTTATATTTATTTATTTATTATAAGATGCACTTGGATTTAATTATAGAATTTTTATTCCTTACACCAGATGATGAAACCAAATCAGTGTATAAGAATCGTTTCACTTTAGAAAACCAAGATATAAAATAAGCTAAAATGTTAATTCTAAATTGGTTAAGGCACACAAATTTATAGTTTTATAAAAATTTAAATAATATATCATTCCATTTATGTGAATATGTAAAATATTTTTTATTTTTCATAATATATTCCTTGCCTTCCTTGATATCACATTAAATTCGCCTTTTTTTTAGTCAATTATTTCAACTACAAGATCAAATACATTAACTTCTTCGCTTTCACCGATTCAAGTGAATACACAACGTGGTATAAGATAATTGAATGCAAAAGAATGAACTTAAGAAAAGTGATATTAAATATTAGAAATAGAATCAAATTAGATAGGTATTAGAATACGGGTTCATAAAAGGATAAGAGACGTCGAGTACATCCTCTTACGACAATAAGGGCCTTGTTATGTTGGCTCGCTTCAAGGCGATCTACCTTGGAGTAATGCTTAAGGAAAATCCCTTCGCTTACTGCCTCGAGGGCATTATAGGGTGGATGGCTCACAAGATCTCTTCCAATGATGATATCAATCCCGACTTGTGCCACCTACCCTCCCAACCCGTTAGTACAAATAGTTATACAAATATTTATTGAAGGTGTATTGGTGTGTACACCTTTTCCTATGCCTCCTATATCAAGTTATTTTTTATGTACACAAACACATTTCTTTTACTTTTTATAATAAACTATGGTGTAGTTCAAGAATCATCACATAAATATAATATTTTCTAATCAATTCATCAAGAATTTTCTTAGATTCAATAGCTTCAGCAAACACAACATGAACAGACCTTTTAACATTGAAGTCATTTTGTTGAAGGCTTTATATATTTAAGATGTAGAAGGATACTAAACAATTATGCTCTCATCAAATTTTTCTCCGCCATCAACGTCTTCTAAATTAATATGTTTACAAATGAAAAACTTAAAATATGAAATATTGAGGTTTTAAACTATCTGTTTTAATCTGCAATATACTAACATGATGATATTTCATGTGGAAATAGTGATGTGCATGGTACATTTCAAGTAAACTTAGATGTTCCTATTGCTTGCAATTATAAAAACCAATGTCTATTTCTAGCAGTACAAAAGCCAATTTGAAGCCACTCTTTGATATAATAAATCTTACCATAGCGTATGGCTTATTCATAATTTTTAAACAAATAAGCATTTTAATTTCATTTGTGTCATCTTTTCTTCGAGATGACATCCAACCATGTCAATTTTATTGATAGTATAGGAATGAATTTTATTTTATTTAGTTTTCTTTGATCACGAGTAATAACAAAACATAAGATACAATGTAATGATGATATAATAATGCATTACAGTTTATTTTTTCAAGACATTAATAGAAATAGCTTAAGAGTTTAAAGGGTGGTGAGGACGTCTAATGTGAAGGGCGTAGAAGATAAAAGGTTTAGCTTCAAATGGTGTGATGCCATCACCAATGAGAGCCTCTTTGATAGCATTTGCTAAAATACAAAATTAACTCGAGTTAGTAAAATATTTTTGAAACAAGAGGAAAATCATGCAAATTTTTATAACATTGAAAACTATTGAAAACATAGATTAATGTACCAAAGTTAGTAAAAGAAACAAAATGTTTAGTGGCATAAACAATAACCAAAGATAGCTTTCTACTCTAGCTAATACTTACATGGTTCGCATCTTGTGAAACTAACTATCGCTTATTATTAGTTAAAACATCAAAACTACCATGATGATTGCTCGCATGTTATTTCAAATTCTAAAGGCAATCGAAGAATAATTTTTTCTGACCTAAAATTTTAGCCAAGTCTTCTAAAGCTAAAGATGATGTGGGAGCAATATTTTCAGATGCTACTGGAGAGAACCGAATTGTCGTCATAAGGAGGAAGATGGTTAGGCTGATGAGGAGTTGCCTTATAGCCATAATGGACTAATACTTAATTATTTGTAGTAAAATATATTTTATAATATTAAACTTATATCAAGATTGCTAGAATGTTCGTCGTAAGAGTGATTCATTATAAAGATTGGGAGACAATTAAAACCGATGTATAATTGTTTTAGCTTTTAAACCGACTTTAGCCCATTAGAAACATAAATATTCATTGTATATGACAAATTACCTTATTAGAGAATAACGTATTTCATAATAAAGAAAAAATATAGACAAACTGAATAAGAAAATGCAACCGTCATACTCCTTATAAACTTAACTTTTCTATGTTGATGAATGTAATATTACATAAAATTATTATTACCTTTTAACCTTATGCATACATCTTAGAAACACGCACGGAAGATTTTTGTATGACACATTGAAAATTCTCTTGTATCTCTTTCACATGCATAAATGACTGAAAGATGAATAAGCATCTAACTTTATAGTAAAGAGTTTTTGATATTTTATTAATTTTTAATTTGGTTTTCTCATCAAAATTTTCAAGCATCTCTTTGTTGTTTAATATTCTATGCTTAGGTACACCAAAATTTTCAAATTGACTTTTAGTAAAATCATTCCTCAAAGTTAATCTAATAGGTGCATACTTTGATAAGGACTTGTAAATTAAAATATTTCATATTTATTCTATATTATGTAAAAAAGATATTTTTATCAATCTATTGGAATAATTACTAAGAATGGAATAAATATTTAATTAAGGGAAGAATAAGTGCAAGCAAAATATCCTTTGTAGAAGATGTCGATAGCTTGCATTCCCTAAGTTGTAGGGTACCCACATAAAGTTAATTTGAATTTAACTTGATGATCTGATGCTCCTCTCTCAATTCATAAATAGTTGACTGAATAGGTTATATTTATTTATTTATTATAAGATGCAATTGAATTTAATTATAGAATTTTTATTCCTTACACCAGATGATGAAACCAAATCAGTGTATAAGAATCGTTTCACTTTAGAAAACCAAGATATAAAATAAGCTAAAATGTTAATTCTAAATTGGTTAAGGCACACAAATTTATAGTTTTATAAAAATTTAAATTATATATCATTCCATTTATGTGAATATGTAAAATATTTTTTATTTTTCATAATATATTCCTTGCCTTCCTTGATATCACATTAAATTCGCCTTTTTTTTAGTCAATTATTTCAACTACAAGATCAAATACATTAACTTCTTCGTTTCTCACCGATTCAAGTGAATACACAACGTGGTATAAGATAATTGAATGCAAAAGAATGAACTTAAGAAAAGTGATATTAAATATTAGAAATAGAATCAAATTAGATAGGTATTAGAATACGGGTTCATAAAAGGATAAGAGACGTCGAGTACATCCTCTTACGACAATAAGGGCCTTGTTATGTTGGCTCGCTTCAAGGCGATCTACCTTGGAGTAATGCTTAAGGAAAATCCCTTCGCTTACTGCCTCGAGGGCATTATAGGGTGGATGGCTCACAAGATCTCTTCCAATGATGATATCAATCCCGACTTGTGCCACCTACCCTCCCATCCCGTTAGTACAAATAGTTATACAAATATTTACTGAAGGTGTATTGGTGTGTACACCTTTTCCTATGCCTCCTATATCAGGTTATTTTTTATGTACACAAACACATTTCTTTTACTTTTTATAATAAACTATGGTGTAGTTCAAGAATCATCACACAAATATAATATTTTCTAATCAATTCATCAAGAATTTTCTTAGATTCAATAGCTTCAGCAAACACAACATGAACAGACCTTTTAACATTGAAGTCATTTTGTTGAAGGCTTTATATATTTAAGATGTAGAAGGATACTAAACAATTATGCTCTCATCAAATTTTTCTCCGCCATCAACGTCTTCTAAATTAATATGTTTACAAATGAAAAACTTAAAATATGAAATATTGAGGTTTTAAACTATCCGTTTTAATCTGCAATATACTAACATGATGATATTTCTTGTGGAAATAGTGATGTGCATCTTACATTTCAAGTAAATTTAGATGTTCCTATTGCTAGCAATTATAAAAACCAATGTCTATTTCTAGCAGTACAAAGGCCAATTTGAAGCCACTCTTTGATATAATAAATCTTACCATAGCGTATGGCTTATTCATAATTTTTAAAGAAATAAGCATTTTAATTTCATTTGTGTCATCTTTTCTTCGAGATGACCTCCAAACATGTCAATTTTATTGATAGTATAGGAATGAATTTTATTTTATTTAGTTTTCTTTGATCACGGAGTAATAACAAAACATAAGATACAATGTAATGATGATATAATAATGCATTACAGTTTATTTTTTCAAGACATTAACAGAAATAGCTTAAGAGTTTAAAGGGTGGTGAGGACGTCTAATGTGAAGGGCAGGCGAGAAGATAAAAGGTTTAGCTTCAAATGGTGTGATGCCATCACCAACAAGAGCCTCTTTGATAGCATTTGCTAAAATACAAAATTAACTCGAGTTAGTAAAATATTTTTGAAACAAGAGGAAAATCATGCAAATTTTTATAACATTGGAAACTATTGAAAACATAGATTAATGTACCAAAGTTAGTAAAAGAAACAAAACGTTTAGTGGCATAAACAATAACCAAAGATAGCTTTCTACTCTAGCTAAAACTTACATGGTTCGCATCTTGTGAAACTAACTATCGCTTATTATTAGTTAAAACATCAAAACTACCATGATGATTGCTCGCATGTTATTCCAAATTCTAAAGGCAATCGAAGAATAATTTTTTCTGACCTAAAATTTTAGCCAAGTCTTCTAAAGCCAAAGATGATATGGGGACAATATTTTCAGATGCTATTGGAGAGAATCGAATTGTCGTCATAAGGAGGAAGATGGTTAGGCTGATGAGGAGTTGCCTTATAGCCATAATGGACTAATACTTAATTATTTGTAGTAAAATATATTTTATAATATTAAACTTATATCAAGATTGCTAGAATGTTCGTCGTAAGAGTGAGGCATTATAAAGATTGGGAGACAATTAAAACTGATGTATAATTGTTTTAGCTTTTAAACCGACTTTAGCCCACTAGAAACATAAATATTCATTGTATATGACAAATTACCTTATTAGAGAATAACGTATTTCATAATAAAGAAAAATATAGACAAACTGAACAAGAAAATGCAACCGTCATACTCCTTATAAACTTAACTTTTTATGTTGATGAATGTAATATTACATAAAATTATTATTACCTTTTAACCTTATGCATACATCTTAGAAACACGCACGGAAGATTTTTGTATGACACATTGAAAATTCTCTTGTATCTCTTTCACATGCATAAATGACTGAAAGATGAATAAGCATCTAAATTTGTAGTAAAGAGTTTTTGATATTTTATTAATTTTTAATTTGGTTTTCTCATCAAAATTTTCAAGCATCTGTTTGTTGTTTAATATTCTATGCTTAGGTACACCAAAATTTTCAAATTGACTTTTAGTAAAATCATTCCTCAAAGTTAATCTAATAGGTGCATACTTTGATAAGGACTTGTAAATTAAAATATTTCATATTTATTCTATATTATGTAAAAAGATATTTTTATCAATCTATTGGAATAATTACTAAGAATGGAATAAATATTTAATTAAGGGAAGAATAAGTGCAAGCAAAATATCCTATGCAGAAGATGTCGATAGCTTGCATTCCCTAAGTTGTAGGGTACCCACATAAAGTTAATTTGAATTTAACTTGATGATCTGATGCTCCTCTCTAAATTCATAAATAGTTGACTGAATAGGTTATATTTATTTATTTATTATAAGATGCACTTGGATTTAATTATAGAATTTTTATTCCTTACACCAGATGATGAAACCAAATCGAGTGTATAAGAATCGTTTCACTTTAGAAAACCAAGATATAAAATAAGCTAAAATGTTAATTCTAAATTGGTTAAGGCACACAAATTTATAGTTTTATAAAAATTTAAATTATATATCTTTCCATTTATGTGAATATATAAATTTTTTTTATTTTTCATAATATATTCCTTGCCTTCCTTGATATCACATTAAATTCGCCTTTTTTTTAGTCAATTATTTCAACTACAAGATCAAATACATTAACTTCTTCGTTTCTCACCGATTCAAGTGAATACACAACGTGGTATAAGATAATTGAATACAAAAGAATGAACTTAAGAAAAGTGATATTAAATATTAGAAATAGAATCAAATTAGATAGGTATTAGAATACGGGTTCATAAAAGGATAAGAGACGTCGAGTACATCCTCTTACGACAATAAGGGCCTTGTTATGTTGGCTCGCTTCAAGGCGATCTACCTTGGAGTAATGCTTAAGGAAAATCCTTCGCTTACTGTCTCGAGGGCATTATAGGGTGGATGGCTCACAAGATCTCTTCCAATGATGATATCAATCCCGACTTGTGCCACCTACCCTCCCAACCCGTTAGTACAAATAGTTATACAAATATTTACTGAAGGTGTATTGGTGTGTACACCTTTTCCTATGCCTCCTATATCAGGTTATTTTTTATGTACACAAACACATTTCTTTTATTTTTTATAATAAACTATGGTGTAGTTCAAGAATCATCACACAAATATAATATTTTCTAATCAATTCATCAAGAATTTTCTTAGATTCAATAGCTTCAGCAAACACAACATGAACAGACCTTTTAACATTGAAGTCATTTTGTTGAAGGCTTTATATATTTAAGATGTAGAAGGATACTAAACAATTATGCTCTCATCAAATTTTTCTCCGCCATCAACGTCTTCTAAATTAATATGTTTACAAATGAAAAACTTAAAATATGAAATATTGAGGTTTTAAACTATCTGTTTTAATCTGCAATATACTAACATGATGATATTTCATGTGGAAATAGTGATGTGCATGGTACATTTCAAGTAAACTTAGATGTTCCTATTGCTTGCAATTATAAAAACCAATGTCTATTTCTAGCAGTACAAAAGCCAATTTGAAGCCACTCTTTGATATAATAAATCTTACCATAGCGTATGGCTTATTCATAATTTTTAAACAAATAAGCATTTTAATTTCATTTGTGTCATCTTTTCTTCGAGATGACATCCAACCATGTCAATTTTATTGATAGTATAGGAATGAATTTTATTTTATTTAGTTTTCTTTGATCACGGAGTAATAACAAAACATAAGATACAATGTAATGATGATATAATAATGCATTACAGTTTATTTTTTCAAGACATTAACAGAAATAGCTTAAGAGTTTAAAGGGTGGTGAGGACGTCTAATGTGAAGGGCAAAGAGAAGATAAAAGGTTTAGCTTCAAATGGTGTGATGCCATCACCAACGAGAGCCTCTTTGATAGCATTTGCTAAAATACAAAATTAACTCGAGTTAGTAAAATATTTTTGAAACAAGAGGAAAATCATGCAATTTTTTATAACATTGGAAACTATTGAAAACATAGATTAATGTACCAAAGTTAGTAAAAGAAACAAAATGTTTAGTGGCATAAACAATAACCAAAGATAGCTTTCTACTCTAGCTAATACTTACATGGTTCGCATCTTGTGAAACTAACTATCGCTTATTATTAGTTAAAACATCAAAACTACCATGATGATTGCTCGCATGTTATTCCAAATTCTAAAGGCAATCGAAGAATAATTTTTTCTGACCTAAAATTTTAGCCAAGTCTTCTAAAGCCAAAGATGATATGGGGGCAATATTTTCAGATGCTATTGGAGAGAATCGAATTGTCGTCATAAGGAGGAAGATGGTTAGGCTGATGAGGAGTTGCCTTATAGCCATAATGGACTAATACTTAATTATTTGTAGTAAAATATATTTTATAATATTAAACTTATATCAAGATTGCTAGAATGTTCGTCGTAAGAGTGAGTCATTATAAAGATTGGGAGACAATTAAAACTGATGTATAATTGTTTTAGCTTTTAAACCGACTTTAGCCCACTAGAAACATAAATATTCATTGTATTTGACAAATTACCTTATTAGAGAATAATGTATTTCATAATAAAGAAAAATATAGACAAACTGAACAAGAAAATGCAACCGTCATACTTCTTATAAACTTAACTTTTTATGTTGATGAATGTAATATTACATAAAATTATTATTACCTTTTAACCTTATGCATACATCTTAGAAACACGCACGGAAGATTTTTGTATGACACATTGAAAATTCTCTTGTATCTCTTTCACATGCATAAATGACTGAAAGATGAATAAGCATCTAAATTTGTAGTAAAGAGTTTTTGATATTTTATTAATTTTTAATTTGGTTTTCTCATCAAAATTTTCAAGCATCTCTTTGTTGTTTAATATTCTATGCTTAGGTACACCAAAATTTTCAAATTGACTTTTAGTAAAATCATTCCTCAAAGTTAATCTAATAGGTGCATACTTTGATAAGGACTTGTAAATTAAAATATTTCATATTTATTCTATATTATGTAAAAAAGATATTTTTATCAATCTATTGGAATAATTACTAAGAATGGAATAAATATTTAATTAAGGGAAGAATAAGTGCAAGCAAAATATCCTATGCAGAAGATGTCGATAGCTTGCATTCCCTAAGTTGTAGGGTACCCACATAAAGTTAATTTGAATTTAACTTGATGATCTGATGCTCCTCTCTAAATTCATAAATAGTTGATTGAATAGGTTATATTTATTTATTTATTATAAGATGCACTTGGATTTAATTATAGAATTTTTATTCCTTACACCAGATGATGAAACCAAATCAGTGTATAAGAATCGTTTCACTTTAGAAAACCAAGATATAAAATAAGCTAAAATGTTAATTCTAAATTGGTTAAGGCACACAAATTTATAGTTTTATAAAAATTTAAATTATATATCTTTCCATTTATGTGAATATGTAAAATATTTTTTATTTTTCATAATATATTCCTTGCCTTCCTTGATATCACATTAAATTCGCCTTTTTTTTAGTCAATTATTTCAACTACAAGATCAAATACATTAACTTCTTCGTTTCTCACCGATTCAAGTGAATACACAATGTGGTATAAGATAATTGAATGCAAAAGAATGAACTTAAGAAAAGTGATATTAAATATTAAAAATAGAATCAAATTAGATAGGTATTAAAATACGGGTTCATAAAAGGATAAGAGAGGTCGAGTACATCCTCTTACGACAATAAGGGTCTTGTTGTGTTAGCTCGCTTCAAGGCGATCTACCTTGGAGTAATACTTAAGGAAAATCCCTTCGCTTACTGTCTCGAGGGCATTACAGGGTGGATGGCTCACAAGATCTCTTCCAATGATGATATCAATCCCGACTTGTGCCACCTACCCTCCCAACCCGTTAGTACAAATAGTTATACAAATATTTATCAAGGTGTATTGGTGTGTACACCTTTTCCTATGCCTCTCCTATATCAGTTATTTTTATGTACACAAACACATTTCTTTTATTTTTATAATAAACTATGGTGTAGTTCAAGAATCATCACACAAATATAATATTTTCTAATCAATTCATCAAGAATTTTCTTAGATTCAATAGCTTCAGCAAACACAACATGAACAGACCTTTTAACATTGAAGTCATTTTGTTGAAGGCTTTATATATTTAAGATGTAGAAGGATACTAAACAATTATGCTCTCATCAAATTTTTCTCCGCCATCAACGTCTTCTAAATTAATATGTTTACAAATGAAAAACTTAAAATATGAAATATTGAGGTTTTAAACTATCTGTTTTAATCTGCAATATACTAACATGATGATATTTCATGTGGAAATAGTGATGTGCATGGTACATTTCAAGTAAACTTAGATGTTCCTATTGCTTGCAATTATAAAAACCAATGTCTATTTCTAGCAGTACAAAAGCCAATTTGAAGCCACTCTTTGATATAATAAATCTTACCATAGCGTATGGCTTATTCATAATTTTTAAAGAAATAAGCATTTTAATTTCATTTGTGTCATCTTTTCTTCGAGATGACATCCAACCATGTCAATTTTATTGATAGTATAGGAATGAATTTTATTTTATTTAGTTTTCTTTGATCACGGAGTAATAACAAAACATAAGATACAATGTAATGATGATATAATAATGCATTACAGTTTATTTTTTCAAGACATTAACAGAAATAGCTTAAGAGTTTAAAGGGTGGTGAGGACGTCTAATGTGAAGGGCAAAGTAGAGAGATAAAAGGTTTAGCTTCAAATGGTGTGATGCCATCACCAACGAGAGCCTCTTTGATAGCATTTGCTAAAATACAAAATTAACTCGAGTTAGTAAAATATTTTTGAAACAAGAGGAAAATCATGCAATTTTTATAACATTGGAAACTATTGAAAACATAGATTAATGTACCAAAGTTAGTAAAAGAAACAAAATGTTTAGTGGCATAAACAATAACGAGATAGCTTTCTACTCTAGCTAATACTTACATGGTTCGCATCTTGTGAAACTAACTATCGCTTATTATTAGTTAAAACATCAAAACTACCATGATGATTGCTCGCATGTTATTCCAAATTCTAAAGGCAATCGAAGAATAATTTTTCTGACCTAAAATTTTAGCCAAGTCTTCTAAAGCTAAAGATGATGTGGGAGCAATATTTTCGATGCTCTTGGAGAGAACCGAATCGTCATAAGGAGGAAGATGGTTAGGGTGATGAGGAGTTGCCTTATAGCCATAATGGACTAATACTTAATTATTTGTAGTAAAATATATTTTATAATATTAAACTTATATCAAGATTGCTAGAATGTTAAATCGTAAGAGTGAGTCATTATAAAGATTGGGAGACAATTAAAACTGATGTATAATTGTTTTAGCTTTTAAACCGACTTTAGCCCACTAGAAACATAAATATTCATTGTATATGACAAATTACCTTATTAGAGAATAACGTATTTCATAATAAAGAAAAATATAGACAAACTGAACAATAAAATGCAACCGTCATACTCCTTATAAACTTAACTTTTTATGTTGATGAATGTAATATTACATAAAATTATTATTACCTTTTAACCTTATGCATACATCTTAGAAACACGCATCGGAAGATTTTTGTATGACACATTGAAAATTCTCTTGTATCTCTTTCACATGCATAAATGACTGAAAGATGAATAAGCATCTAACTTTGTAGTAAAGAGTTTTTGATATTTTATTAATTTTTAATTTGGTTTTCTCATCAAAATTTTCAAGCATCTGTTTGTTGTTTAATATTCTATGCTTAGGTACACCAAAATTTTCAAATTGACTTTTAGTAAAATCATTCCTCAAAGTTAATCTAATAGGTGCATACTTTGATAAGGACTTGTAAATTAAAATATTTCATATTTATTCTATATTATGTAAAAAAGATATTTTTATCAATCTATTGGAATAATTACTAAGAATGGAATAAATATTTAATTAAGGGAAGAATAAGTGCAAGCAAAATATCCTATGCAAGATGTCGATAGCTTGCATTCCCTAAGTTGTAGGGTACCCACATAAAGTTAATTTGAATTTAACTTGATGATCTCGATGCTCCTCTCTCAATTCATAAATAGTTGATTGAATAGGTTATATTTATTTATTTATTATAAGATGCACTTGGATTTAATTATAGAATTTTTATTCCTTACACCAGATGATGAAACCAAATCAGTGTATAAGAATCGTTTCACTTTAGAAAACCAAGATATAAAATAAGCTAAAATGTTAATTCTAAATTGGTTAAGGCACATAAATTTATAGTTTTATAAAAATTTAAATTATATATCATTCCATTTATGTGAATATGTAAAATATTTTTTATTTTTCATAATATATTCCTTGCCTTCCTTGATATCACATTAAATTCGCCTTTTTTTTTAGTCAATTATTTCAACTACAAGATCAAATACATTAACTTCTTCGTTTCTCACCGATTCAAGTGAATACACAATGTGGTATAAGATAATTGAATGCAAAAGAATTAACTTAAGAAAAGTGATATTAAATATTAGAAATAGAATCAAATTAGATAGGTATTAGAATACGGGTTCATAAAAGGATAAGAGACGTCGAGTACATCCTCTTACGACAATAAGGGTCTTGTTGTGTTAGCTCGCTTCAAGGCGATCTACCTTGGAGTAATGCTTAAGGAAAATCCTTTAACTTCTCGTCTCGAGGGCATTACAGGGTGGATGGCTCACAAGATCTCTTCCAATGATGATATCAATCCCGACTTGTGCCACCTACCCTCCCAACCCGTTAGTACAAATAGTTATACAAATATTTACTTGAAGGTGTATTGGTGTGTACACCTTTTCCTATGCCTCCTATATCAGTTATTTTTATGTACACAAACACATTTCTTTTATTTTTTAATAAACTATGGTGTAGTTCAAGAATCATCACACAAATATAATATTTTCTAATCAATTCATCAAGAATTTTCTTAGATTCAATAGCTTCAAACAAACACAACATGAAACAGACCTTTTAACATTGAAGTCATTTTGTTGAAGGCTTTATATACTTAAGATGTAGAAGGATACTAAACAATTATGCTCTCATCAAATTTTTCTCCGCCATCAACGCTTCTAAATTAATATGTTTACAAATGAAAAACTTAAAATATGAAATATTGAGGTTTTAAACTATCTGTTTTAATCTACAATATACTAACATGATGATATTTCATGTGGAAATAGTGATGTGCATGGTACATTTCAAGTAAACTTAGATGTTCCTATTGCTTGCAATTATAAAAACCAATGTCTATTTCTAGCAGTACAAAAGCCAATTTGAAGCCACTCTTTGATATAATAAATCTTACCATAGCGTATGGCTTATTCATAATTTTTAAAGAAATAAGCATTTTAATTTCATTTGTGTCATCTTTTCTTCGAGATGACATCCAACCATGTCAATTTTATTGATAGTATAGGAATGAATTTTATTTTATTTAGTTTTCTTTGATCACGGAGTAATAACAAAACATAAGATACAATGTAATGATGATATAATAATGCATTACAGTTTATTTTTTCAAGACATTAACAGAAATAGCTTAAGAGTTTAAAGGGTGGTGAGGACGTCTAATGTGAAGGGCAGAGTAGAAGATAAAAGGTTTAGCTTCAAATGGTGTGATGCCATCACCAACGAGAGCCTCTTTGATAGCATTTGCTAAAATACAAAATTAACTCGAGTTAGTAAAATATTTTTGAAACAAGAGGAAAATCATGCAAATTTTTATAACATTGGAAACTATTGAAAACATAGATTAATGTACCAAAGTTAGTAAAAGAAACAAAATGTTTAGTGGCATAAACAATAACCAAAGATAGCTTTCTACTCTAGCTAATACTTACATGGTTCGCATCTTGTGAAACTAACTATCGCTTATTATTAGTTAAAACATCAAAACTACCATGATGATTGCTCGCATGTTATTCCAAATTCTAAAGGCAATCGAAGAATAATTTTTCTGACCTAAAATTTTAGCCAAGTCTTCTAAAGCCAAAGATGATGTGGGAGCAATATTTTCAGATGCTACTGGAGAGAACCGAATTGTCGTCATAAGGAGGAAGATGGTTAGGCTGATGAGGAGTTGCCTTATAGCCATAATGGACTAATACTTAATTATTTCTAGTAAAATATATTTTATAATATTAAACTTATATCAAGATTGCTAGAATGTTCGTCGTAAGAGTGATTCATTATAAAGATTGGGAGACAATTAAAACTGATGTATAATTGTTTTAGCTTTTAAACCGACTTTAGCCCACTAGAAACATAAATATTCATTGTATATGACAAATTACCTTATTAGAGAATAACGTATTTCATAATAAAGAAAAAATATAGACAAACTGAACAAGAAAATGCAACCGCATACTCTTATAAACTTAACTTTTTATGTTGATGAATGTAATATTACATAAAATTATTATTACCTTTTAACCTTATGCATACATCTTAGAAACACGCATACGGAAGATTTTTGTATGACACATTGAAAATTCTCTTGTATCTCTTTCACATGCATAAATGACTGAAAGATGAATAAGCATCTAAATTTGTAGTAAAGAGTTTTTGATATTTTATTAATTTTTAATTTGGTTTTCTCATCAAAATTTTCAAGCATCTCTTTGTTGTTTAATATTCTATGCTTAGGTACACCAAAATTTTCAAATTGACTTTTAGTAAAATCATTCCTCAAAGTTAATCTAATAGGTGCATACTTTGATAAGGACTTGTAAATTAAAATATTTCATATTTATTCTATATTATGTAAAAAAGATATTTTTATCAATCTATTGGAATAATTACTAAGAATGGAATAAATATTTAATTAAGGGAAGAATAAGTGCAAGCAAAATATCCTATGCAGAAGATGTCGATAGCTTGCATTCCCTAAGTTGTAGGGTACCCACATAAAGTTAATTTGAATTTAACTTGATGATCTGATGCTCCTCTCTAAATTCATAAATAGTTGATTGAATAGGTTATATTTATTTATTTATTATAAGATGCACTTGGATTTAATTATAGAATTTTTATTCCTTACACCAGATGATGAAACCAAATCAGTGTATAAGAATCGTTTCACTTTAGAAAACCAAGATATAAAATAAGCTAAAATGTTAATTCTAAATTGGTTAAGGCACACAAATTTATAGTTTTATAAAAATTTAAATTATATATCTTTCCATTTATGTGAATATGTAAAATATTTTTTATTTTTCATAATATATTCCTTGCCTTCCTTGATATCACATTAAATTCGCCTTTTTTTAGTCAATTATTTCAACTACAAGATCAAATACATTAACTTCTTCGTTTCTCACCGATTCAAGTGAATACACAATGTGGTATAAGATAATTGAATGCAAAAGAATGAACTTAAGAAAAGTGATATTAAATATTAAAAATAGAATCAAATTAGATAGGTATTAAAATACGGGTTCATAAAAGGATAAGAGAGGTCGAGTACATCCTCTTACGACAATAAGGGTCTTGTTGTGTTAGCTCGCTTCAAGGCGATCTACCTTGGAGTAATACTTAAGGAAAATCCTTAAACTTCACATCGTCTCGAGGGCATTACAGGGTGGATGGCTCACAAGATCTCTTCCAATGATGATATCAATCCCGACTTGTGCCACCTACCCTCCCAACCCGTTAGTACAAATAGTTATACAAATATTTACTGAAGGTGTATTAGTGTGTACACCTTTTCCTATGTCTCCTATATCAGGTTATTTTTTATGTACACAAACACATTTCTTTTATTTTTTATAATAAACTATGGTGTAGTTCAAGAATCATCACACAAATATAATATTTTCTAATCAATTCATCAAGAATTTTCTTAGATTCAATAGCTTCAGCAAACACAACATGAACAGACCTTTTAACATTGAAGTCATTTTGTTGAAGGCTTTATATATTTAAGATGTAGAAGGATACTAAACAATTATGCTCTCATCAAATTTTTCTCCGCCATCAACGTCTTCTAAATTAATATGTTTACAAATGAAAAACTTAAAATATGAAATATTGAGGTTTTAAACTATCTGTTTTAATCTGCAATATACTAACATGATGATATTTCATGTGGAAATAGTGATGTGCATGGTACATTTCAAGTAAACTTAGATGTTCCTATTGCTTGCAATTATAAAAACCAATGTCTATTTCTAGCAGTACAAAAGCCAATTTGAAGCCACTCTTTGATATAATAAATCTTACCATAGCGTATGGCTTATTCATAATTTTTAAACAAATAAGCATTTTAATTTCATTTGTGTCATCTTTTCTTCGAGATGACATCCAACCATGTCAATTTTATTGATAGTATAGGAATGAATTTTATTTTATTTAGTTTTCTTTGATCACGGAGTAATAACAAAACATAAGATACAATGTAATGATGATATAATAATGCATTACAGTTTATTTTTTCAAGACATTAACAGAAATAGCTTAAGAGTTTAAAGGGTGGTGAGGACGTCTAATGTGAAGGGCAGGCGAGAAGATAAAAGGTTTAGCTTCAAATGGTGTGATGCCATCACCAACGAGAGCCTCTTTGATAGCATTTGCTAAAATACAAAATTAACTCGAGTTAGTAAAATATTTTTGAAACAAGAGGAAAATCATGCAAATTTTTATAACATTGGAAACTATTGAAAACATAGATTAATGTACCAAAGTTAGTAAAAGAAACAAAATGTTTAGTGGCATAAACAATAACCAAAGATAGCTTTCTACTCTAGCTAATACTTACATGGTTCGCATCTTGTGAAACTAACTATCGCTTATTATTAGTTAAAACATCAAAACTACCATGATGATTGCTCGCATGTTATTCCAAATTCTAAAGGCAATCGAAGAATAATTTTTTCTGACCTAAAATTTTAGCCAAGTCTTCTAAAGCTAAAGATGATGTGGGAGCAATATTTTCAGATGCTACTGGAGAGAACCGAATTGTCGTCATAAGGAGGAAGATGGTTAGGCTGATGAGGAGTTGCCTTATAGCCATAATGGACTAATACTTAATTATTTGTAGTAAAATATATTTTATAATATTAAACTTATATCAAGATTGCTAGAATGTTCGTCGTAAGAGTGAGTCATTATAAAGATTGGGAGACAATTAAAACTGATGTATAATTGTTTTAGCTTTTAAACCGACTTTAGCCCACTAGAAACATAAATATTCATTGTATATGACAAATTACCTTATTAGAGAATAACGTATTTCATAATAAAGAAAAAATATAGACAAACTGAACAAGAAAATGCAACCGTCATACTCCTTATAAACTTAACTTTTTATGTTGATGAATGTAATATTACATAAAATTATTATTACCTTTTAACCTTATGCATACATCTTAGAAACACGCACGGAAGATTTTTGTATGACACATTGAAAATTCTCTTGTATCTCTTTCACATGCATAAATGACTGAAAGATGAATAAGCATCTAAATTTGTAGTAAAGAGTTTTTGATATTTTATTAATTTTTAATTTGGTTTTCTCATCAAAATTTTCAAGCATCTCTTTGTTGTTTAATATTCTATGCTTAGGTACACCAAAATTTTCAAATTGACTTTTAGTAAAATCATTCCTCAAAGTTAATCTAATAGGTGCATACTTTGATAAGGACTTGTAAATTAAAATATTTCATATTTATTCTATATTATGTAAAAAGATATTTTTATCAATCTATTGGAATAATTACTAAGAATGGAATAAATATTTAATTAAGGGAAGAATAAGTGCAAGCAAAATATCCTATCAGAAGATGTCGATAGCTTGCATTCCCTAAGTTGTAGGGTACCCACATAAAGTTAATTTGAATTTAACTTGATGATCTGATGCTCCTCTCTCTAATTCATAAATAGTTGATTGAATAGGTTATATTTATTTATTTATTATAAGATGCACTTGGATTTAATTATAGAATTTTTATTCCTTACACCAGATGATGAAACCAAATCAGTGTATAAGAATCGTTTCACTTTAGAAAACCAAGATATAAAATAAGCTAAAATGTTAATTCTAAATTGGTTAAGGCACACAAATTTATAGTTTTATAAAAATTTAAATTATATATCTTTCCATTTATGTGAATATGTAAAATATTTTTTATTTTTCATAATATATTCCTTGCCTTCCTTGATATCACATTAAATTCGCCTTTTTTTTAGTCAATTATTTCAACTACAAGATCAAATACATTAACTTCTTCGTTTCTCACCGATTCAAGTGAATACACAACGTGGTATAAGATAATTGAATGCAAAAGAATGAACTTAAGAAAAGTGATATTAAATATTAGAAATAGAATCAAATTAGATAGGTATTAGAATACGGGTTCATAAAAGGATAAGAGACGTCGAGTACATCCTCTTACGACAATAAGGGCCTTGTTATGTTGGCTCGCTTCAAGGCGATCTACCTTGGAGTAATGCTTAAGGAAAATCCCTTCGTTTACTGCCTCGAGGGCATTATAGGGTGGATGGCTCACAAGATCTCTTCCAATGATGATATCAATCCCGACTTGTGCCACCTACCCTCCCAACCCGTTAGTACAAATAGTTATACAAATATTTACTGAAGGTGTATTGGTGTGTACACCTTTTCCTATGCCTCCTATATCAGGTTATTTTTTATGTACACAAACACATTTCTTTTACTTTTTATAATAAACTATGGTGTAGTTCAAGAATCATCACACAAATATAATATTTTCTAATCAATTCATCAAGAATTTTCTTAGATTCAATAGCTTCAAAGAAACACAACATGAACAGACCTTTTAACATTGAAGTCATTTTGTTGAAGGCTTTATATACTTAAGATGTAGAAGGATACTAAACAATTATGCTCTCATCAAATTTTTCTCCGCCATCAACGTCTTCTAAATTAATATGTTTACAAATGAAAAACTTAAAATATGAAATATTGAGGTTTTAAACTATCCGTTTTATTCTGCAATATACTAACATGATGATATTTCTTGTGGAAATAGTGATGTGCATCTTACATTTCAAGTAAATTTAGATGTTCCTATTGCTAGCAATTATAAAAACCAATGTCTATTTCTAGCAGTACAAAGGCCAATTTGAAGCCACTCTTTGATATAATAAATCTTACCATAGCGTATGGCTTATTCATAATTTTTAAAGAAATAAGCATTTTAATTTCATTTGTGTCATCTTTTCTTCGAGATGACATCCAACCATGTCAATTTTATTGATAGTATAGGAATGAATTTTATTTTATTTAGTTTTCTTTGATCACGAAGTAATAACAAAACATAAGATACAATGTCATGATGATATAATAATGCATTACAGTTTATTTTTTCAAGACATTACCAGAAATAGCTTAATAGTTTAAAGGATGGTGAGGACGTCTAATGTGAAGGGCAGGCGAGAAGATAAAAGGTTTAACTTCAAATGGTGTGATGCCATCACCAACGAGAGCCTCTTTGATAGCATTTGCTAAAATACAAAATTAACTCGAGTTAGTAAAATATTTTTGAAACAAGAGGAAAATCATGCAAATTTTTATAACATTGAAAACTATTGAAAACATAGATTAATGTACCAAAGTTAGTAAAAGAAACAAAATGTTTAGTGGCATAAACAATAACCAAAGATAGCTTTCTACTCTAGCTAATACTTACATGGTTCTCATCTTGTGAAACTAACTATCGCTTATTATTAGTTAAAACATCAAAACTACCATGATGATTGCTCGCATGTTATTCCAAATTCTAAAGGCAATCGAAGAATAATTTTTCTGACCTAAAATTTTAGCCAAGTCTTCTAAAGCCAAAGATGATGTGGGAGCAATATTTTCAGATGCTATTGGAGAGAACCGAATTGTCGTCATAAGGAGGAAGATGGTTAGGTGATGAGGAGTTGCCTTATAGCCATAATGCCATAATGGACTAATACTTAATTATTTGTAGTAAAATATATTTTATAATATTAAACTTATATCAAGATTGCTAGAATGTTCATCGTAAGAGTGAGTCATTATAAAGATTGGGAGACAATTAAAACTGATGTATATTTGTTTTAGCTTTTAAACTGACTTTAGCCCACTAGAAACATAAATATTTATTGTATATGACAAATTACCTTATTAGAGAATAACGTATTTCATAATAAAGAAAAATATAGACAAACTGAACAAGAAAATGCAACCGTCATACTTTTATAAACTCAACTTTTTATGTTGATGAATGTAATATTACATAAAATTATTATTACCTTTTAACATTATGCATACATCTTAGAAACATGCATGGAAGATTTTTGTATGACACATTGAAAATTCTCTTGCATCTCTTTCACATGCATAAATGACTGAAAGATGAATAAGCATCTAAATTTGTAGTAAAGAGTTTTTGATATTTTATTAATTTTTAATTTGGTTTTCTCATCAAAATTTTCAAGCATCTCTTTGTTGTTTAATATTCTATGCTTAGGTACACCAAAATTTTCAAATTGACTTTTAGTAAAATCATTCCTCAAAGTTAATCTAATAGGTGCATACTTTGATAAGGACTTGTAAATTAAAATATTTCATATTTATTCTATATTATGTAAAAAAGATATTTTTATCAATCTATTGGAATAATTACTAAGAATGGAATAAATATTTAATTAAGGGAAGAATAAGTGCAAGCAAAATATCCTATGCGAAGATGTCGATAGCTTGCATTCCCTAAGTTGTAGGGTACCCACATAAAGTTAATTTGAATTTAACTTGATGATCGATGCTCCTCTCTCAATTCATAAATAGTTATTGAATAGGTTATATTTATTTATTTATTATAAGATGCACTTGGATTTAATTATAGAATTTTTATTCCTTACACCATGATGAAACCAAATCATATAAGAATCGTTTCACTTTAGAAAACCAGAAGATATAAAATAAGCTAAAATGTTAATTCTAAATTGGTTAAGGCACACAAATTTATAGTTTTATAAAAATTTAAATTATATATCTTTCCATTTATGTGAATATGTAAAATATTTTTATTTTTCATAATATATTCCTTGCCTTCCTTGATATCACATTAAATTCACCTTTTTTAGTCAATTATTTCAACTACAAGATCAAATACATTAACTTCTTCATTTCTCACCGATTCAAGTGAATACATAACGTGGTATAAGATAATTGAATGCAAAAGAATGAACTTAAGAAAAGTGATATTAAATATTAGAAATAGAATCAAATTAGATAGGTATTAGAATATGGGTTTATAAAAGGATAAGAGAGGTCGAGTACATCCTCTTACGACAATAAGTGCCTTGTTGTGTTGGCTCGCTTCAAGGCGATCTACCTTGGAGTAATACTTAAGGAAAATCCCTTCAAGCTTCTTGTCTCGAGGGCATTACAGGTGGATGGCTCACAAGATCTCTTCCAATGATGATATCAATCCCGACTTGTGCCACCTACCCTCCCAACCCGTTAGTACAAATAGTTATACAAATATTTACTGAAGGTGTATTGGTGTGTACACCTTTTCCTATGCCTCCTATATCAAGTTATTTTTTATGTACAGAAACACATTTCTTTTATTTTTTATAATAAACTATGGTGTAGTTCAAGAATCATCACACAAATATAATATTTTCTAATCAATTCATCAAGAATTTTCTTAGATTCAATAGCTTCAAAGAAACATAACATGAATGTAATAGACCTTTTAACATTGAAGTCATTTTGTTGAAGGCTTTATATACTTTAGATGTAGAAGGATACTAAACAATTATGCTCTCATCAAATTTTTCTCTCGCCATCAACGTCTTCTAAATTAATATGTTTACAAATGAAAAACTTAAATATGAAATATTGAGGTTTTAAACTATTCGTTTTATTGGATCAAATCTGCAATATACTGACATGATGATATTTCATGTGGAAATAGTGATGTGCATCTTACATTTCAAGTAAACTTAGATGTTCCTATTGCTAGCAATTATAAAAACCAATGTCTATTTCTAGCAGTACAAAAGCCAATTTGAAGCCACTCTTTGATATAATAAATCTTACCATAGCGTATGGCTTATTCATAATTTTTAAAGAAATAAGCATTTTAATTTCATTTGTGTCATCTTTTCTTCGAGATGACATCCAACCATTTCAGTTTTATTGATAGTATAGGAATGAATTTTATTTTATTTAGTTTTGTTTGATCACGGAGTAATAACAAAGCATAAGATACAATGTAATGATGATATAATAATGCATTACAGTTTATTTTTTTAAGACATTAACTTAAGCCTCAAGAGCCTTCCCCATGCCCTCATGGCTTCGTTGAGAAGCAAATAGATGCAATCATCAATGGGCCGACCTTTGGGAGGGATAGCACGTCTGGTGGAAAAGCTTACATCCGAGCCATGGTAGGGAAACACCCCCGGTATGAAGATGGCCCCAAGATCACCTTCGAGGTGGGGAAAGCTGAGTATCCTGACCATGATGATGTTTTAGTGATCTCAATCGGAATGAACAATGCTAAGGTAAAAGAGTAATGGTGGACACTGGGAGCTTCATTGACATGCTATACCTCGACATTTTCTAAAAGCTCAGGCTAACCGAGAAGGATCACTCTCCGATGACCTTGTCCCTTGCAAGATTCATGAGAGCCTCCATCTCCCCACTTGGTATTACCCTCATGTTCGTTACCATCGGTGAGGAGCCAAGATCGAAGACCTTGATGACCACATTCATGGTGGTCAGTCTCCCCTAGGCATACAATGCAACCCTTAAAACCCCACCCTCAATAAGCTAAGGGTGGTGGTATTCACCTCCATCGAGCGATGAAGTTCTTAACCCAAGCGAACCAGAAGTAAGAAGCGACTCTTAGGAATCAAGATAGCACGACCTAATAGTAGTTTCACTACCGAAGAAGGTGAAGCCCGAGCTACCCCCTATGGATCCCTAAGACACTGTAAGGGTGCCGCCACATCTTGAGCCAACCAAGTAGGTAGTTGAGGTCCCCTCAACAAAAGCCAACCTGATAAGGCCATAAAGATTAGATTGACACTTCCAGAAGAGGATCGAGTCTAACTCATTAGCTTTCTTAGGAAAAATATTGATGTGTTCACCTGGTCCCCAATGGACATGTCGAGAATCGACTTGGAAGTTGCACATTATCAATTGAACATCTTTTCCAAGGCTCGACTTGTGAAGCAAAGATCATAAAAATTCACCCCTGAGTGCCAAAAAGCAATCAACGATGAGGTGGATCGACTGACAAAGGTAGGATTTATAACTGAAGTAAACTATCTTCAATGACTGTCTAATGTAATCTTCATGAAAATGTCTAATGAAAACTAGAGGACATGCGTTGATTATACCGATCTCAATCGGGCATCTTTGAAGGACTACTATTCCCTCCTAAGAATAGACCAACTAATAGACGTTACCTCGGACAAAACTCCTCATATTCATGGATGTCTTCTTGAGTTACAACTAGATTTGAATGGCCCCTTGTGATCGAGAGCACACCTTCTTCATCACTTGACTAAGGGTGTATCTTGTCATGAGGTCATGCCCTTCGGCCTAAAGAATGCAAGTGCCACATATCAAAGGATGGTGAATACGATGTTTAAGTGTAAAATCGGGAGAAATATAGAGATATATGTTGACGATATGATAGTTAAAAGCAAGACATCTAACATGCACTTGGTAGACCTAGCTAAGATATTACAAACCCTAAAAAGGTTCGACATCCGATTGAACCCTTCCAAGTGCACCTTTAGGGTTGGCTCTGACAAGTTCCTCGGTTTCATCATCCATCAGAGGGGGGTGGATGTGAATCCCAAGAAGGTCCATGTGATAATTGAGATGCAACTGCCTCGATCGATCAAAGAGGTTTAGAGACTCACTGGGTGGTTGGTTGCACTCAACAGGTTTCTATCTCAGTTGAGTGATAGGTGCCTCCCCTTCTTTTGGGCAATAAAGCACTCTAAAGACTTCATATGGACCCAAGAGTGCAATGAAGCCTTTGGAAAATTGAAAGTACTCCTCCCTTGACTATTGCAACTCACCTCGACCACCCTAGGTAAGCCGCTTAGCTTGTACCTCATGGCCTTCGACCAAGCAGTCAGCTTGGTGTAGATACGGGAGGATGTGGGGACATAACGACTCATCTACTATGTCAGCCATGTGATGAGTGGACCTAAGGAGCGGTATCCCCCATTGAGAAGTTGGCACTCGCTCTGATACTAGTGGCAAGAAAAATACACCCATATTTCCAAGCACACTCGATAAGGATAGTCACCGACTAGCCACTATGGCAGATCCTCTCCAAGTTTAATGTTTTGAGTTGAATATTAAAGTGGTTGATGGAGATTAGAGAATTTGATGTCCAATACGTCCCAAGGATCGCTATAAAAGCCCAAGCACTAGCTAACTTTAATTTTGAGCTGACCCCCTTGGGAGAAGCCAACGATCGAAAGTGCACTACTAAGGGATGGACCTTGTATGTTAATGGGTCGGCCACCTCGGAAAGAGGAGTGGGGCTCATCCTAAAAGGCTCGAACAACTAACTATACAAGCACGCTCGCTACTTCAAATTCAAAATCACCAACAATGAGGCCGAGTATGAGGCACTCTTATCGGGGCTCTAGCTTGCTCTAAAACTTCATGTGAAGGAGTTGAAAGTCTTCAGTGACTCATAGTTAGTGGTGAGCCACATCGACGAAAGCTATGAGGCTTAAGATGTGACCATGGTGAGGTACTTGATCGAGGTGCACCAATTCACAAGTAGCTTTCTTAGCCTCTTATTAACAAGGGTCTCTTGGACAGAAAACACACATGTCAATGAGTTGGCTAAGTTGGCTTTGTACCACCAATAGGAGAGTACCCTTGAGGATCGAGATGCTCATTGCCCAACCATCACAACCCAAGATGTCACTACAACAGAGGCCATGATGGACTAGATGGATGAGATCCTTTGTTACAAGAGAGATGGGACACTAGCGATCGACTCGGTTGCATCCCGATGACTCGGATGCATTCAAGCTTGGTATTACGAATTTAATGTTTGATTATACCATATATCCTTTAGCCAATCCCTCCAAAGGTGCCTATCACCATTGGAGGCCAAGAATGTGCTAGTCGAGGTGCATGAAGGGACATGTGGGGAACTTATCGGGAAAAACCCGGCATTCAAGATCCTCGAATAAGGCTACTACTAGCCAACTATGTGATAGGATGCCATCACCTACGTGCAAGGTGTTAATAGTGCTAAAGACACGCTTGGGTTCAAGACCAACCCACAGTCCCCGACCCGACCAATAATAGTGCTTGACTCTTCACCCAATGGGTGTCGACCTTCTTGCACTTTTACCCTGTGGCAGGACAATGGAGGTTCCTCATAGTCGAGGTTGATTTTTCACGAAGTGCATAGAAGCCAAACCACTGGTGTCCATCTCAAAAAGCGGTGAAAAGGATTCATTTGGAAGAACCTAATCATGCGGTTCAGCATCCTGAGGGCAATTATCATTGACAATAGAGCCTAGTTCAACAATTTAAAGTTCAAAGAGTTATGTTAATCATATTGGATCCAACTAAGGTTCAACTTAGTAACACACCATTAGACCAACGATTTGGCAGAGGTGACCAACCAAGCTATATTGGAGGGCTTCAAGAGAATGGCCATCAACACACAAGGTACTTGGGTCGACAAACTCCCAAGCATATTTTGGGTATCTTGAACCATTCCTAAAATCACCTCAAGTGATTCACCTTTTAGCTTGGCATTTAGCACCGAAGTAGTGCTTCCACCCGAGATGGTCTTTTTGACTCTTTGTGCAGAGAATTTTGAACAAGCCATGTCAAAAAAAGGGCTTGGGGCCAACTTGGACCTCATTAATGAATGAAGAGCTAAGGCACACCTTCGAGCCCTTAGATACAAAAAATCCATGGCCAAACTCTATAACCATAGGGTCTGCCCCTAGTAGGTCAAGATTGAAAACCTTATCCTTTGCAAAGTTGAGGTCACTAACCCCACCAAGTCCCAAGGAAAGTTGGCTATGAATTGTGAAGGACCCTACCGAGTAACTGAGGAGGTTTGAGATGTGATTTTTTACTTGGAAACCATATAAGAGATTCAATTGCCAAAAACCTAGCACATCGCCAACTTGAAGAAGTTTTACCCCCAAGCTTGGATCCTGAACCCTAATGATCATTTGCCCGCCCCAATGTAGCAATCAAGGAAAAGTGTCTACCAAGGAGTTAAATTGTACATTATCAAGTCAAATCACCAATTGATCACAAACAGAAGAAAAGATTGATCACAAAAAAGAAGTGCTTTCATTAGAGAAAAAGTTTTTACATTGTCATTAGGTTAGGTCCCACATTGAGAGTTGGGGCCCATCCAATTACAAAAGAGATTACAAAATCAAAACCCACACCCAACAACAACCCATAAGACATCACTTGACGATAGAAGGCGATTGACGTTATCATCAAAAGGACTTCCTCATCCATCGTGGCATTCTCATCTTCGGAAGGTCGATAAAAGAATTCTCCTCGAACTCCAAGTTAGGGTACTTCACCGAAAAATTGAGCCAAGGCAACCATGTACCCATATTGTTGGTATGATACTCACCCCGAACTCTATAGCCCCAACCGGAAGTTTGAGGATCTCCTTGTATTATGCCACCACCTCCTTGCCTTCTTAAAAGTCATGCATCGCTCTTTCAGCCAAGGCACTCTTTACTTCTTGGATCTTGGCCCATACCATCTCAAGTGCATCCTCTACCTCTTGGATTTTGGCTTGGGTTGCCTCAAGATCCCTTGACATCCCAAGTAGCTCATCCTCACTGGACTCAGTTCTACCCTTGAGTGTCCTTTTGTTGGCGTTGAGACTTACTAAGCTAGGCCTTTAATTGATCCACCTCCCTTGATAGCTTGGTGACTCGTGTTTTGGCTGTGGTAACGACCTCGATCCCCGACTCCACTTTTAGCTTTCTGGACTTTGCCCTCAAGATCATGGATGATATCCAACATATGGTCGATGACCTTCCAAGTGTCCTAGACCTAGTTCACAAGTCCCACCATATAGTGGTGGTGCTACATCAAGAAAATATCGTTCGTAAACCCAAGAAGGAATGAAATGTGATGAAAAACATCCCAAGGCACTCATTATGACAATGCTCTTTGTGGCACCATCGATCAACACCTCAAAGGGCGAGTAGTAGATTTTCCTCGCTAACGAGGGGTAAAGGACCCCTCAAGAGTATGCCAGCACATCCAACCCTTCGAACCACACTCAACTACCCATGGTTAGGGAAGCCTAGCACAGCTCTATTAGGGCATCCGAAGCCACCTTGGGGAGGCCTGTCATCTATAGAGCCATAAATGGCTCGCTTGTCTCCTAAGCTTTGGTCCGGCACAAGTCCCACATTGACTTGGGTTGAGATCCCCTTTTCCCAATGTTTGGTCATTGGTGAGTGGGAGAAGCATGCTCTCGAGCGTTGCCCTCAACACGAATTGCTTCCCGAGATGCTTCACTTGGCTCCTGAGAAGGGCCTCCACTAGCCTCAATCCCTCGAGTAGCCTCCTTCGGTGTCTTACTCTCCAATGCCTTGTCCTTTTTCTTGGGCCAGTCCAACTTGCTAGGCCCCACCTAAGATGCTTGAGGTTGGGACGGGAGATTCGCGTAGGAGGTGGCCGAGGTTGAGGTGTCGAAGCAATGGACATTCCCTTTATACTTTTGAGATTCATTCTTCTTGATACAAAAGATGCATCAGGGTTAGCACCAATAAAAAAAGAGGAGCAATGGAGCAAGCATGGGTCATACCCCGAGGGGCCAGGTTGAGGCCCGCCTCAACTAGCCATTCCTCGTTTGTTACCCTAATGGCGTTAGAAGAGGAGAGGATCTCCTTCATGTGCCCGATGACCTATTCAGACTCTTCCTCAAATAGGAAGGGAGAGGTGCTATTGATGGCTCTTGTCGACTATTCAATCTTTGAACTCCCACCCTCGCCAACGATCACAAAGAAGTGGCATGACGTCCAGCCTTTATTATTTGAGGGGATGCTTGCTCTCTAAACCCACCTCGAGCGACCAAATAATAGTCGCCCTACCCCTTGAAAGGCTGAAAACAAGCAAAGAAGAGAGTTCAGGTCAAGACGATCTCGACCGCTCGACACTCTCCAATAAACGCCACTAGATAGCACCATGATTTGGCATCATCTGGGAGGGAGAGATCCTCTACCATTGGAGATAGGACATGATAATAGAGTGTAAAGGAAGCCTAAGTCCTACCTTGAGAGAATCGTAGGATAGCCCGAACCCATTTAGGAAAGGATCATATAACGTTACCCATATTGAGGGCATGACGAGGTTTTGACTTTAAAGATGTGAATACGAGATTAGGGTTCCATAAGAGAATAACTTGTACTCTACCAAGATGTAATACCAGATTAGGGTTCCATAAGGAATAACTTTATCATGATTGAGTCACAATCATGAGCTCGCTTTATGGCCTCTAGGGCTCGAACAACTCTTGAATCCATTGAGAACATACCCCCCAAGGAAGAACTTATTTGTTCCACCTTCGAATTGCTCGAGAATGATGTTACATCCTTGACCAAGATCTAACTCAAAGAGGTGGAAGAAGAGGAGGAAGACATCCTAACCTGTGATCGGACTATGGAAGACTTCGAGGTGAGGGTTTTTTTAGGTATGGGAAGAGAAGAAGACTAAGTGAATAAGATAAACCCCCTCTCCTCCACAATGAGTATTTAAAGGGAGGGCTGCCATAGCGAAGTAGGTACTAAAGTCATGTATCTCGAGAGAAAGATGGAGACCCACCACGGTGAAGCTTATCCCCAAGTCATATATCTTGGGAGAAAGATGGAGGACCACCACAATAGAGCATATGTCTGAGTCATATTCTCGAGAGAAAAGGAAGGTCCACCGTGGCAAGGCTAGGAAAGATGAGCCCGAGTTATGAAACTCGAGAGAGAAAACGCCCTCTCGAAAGATGTAGGCCGACATTCGCCCTTGCAGTGACCATTACCCCACTAAAGGGGGATGATAAGACCCAACGTGGATCACATCCACCAAAAGATATCACGGGTTTGATCGAGAAGCAGAAACCCTGATCGTTGGAAGCACCGAACGAGGTACCTCAAACACCATTGCTAGGTCCTCGAGGCATGACTTTAGGAGGGATGAATGATAGGGAATGCTCCCACCCCAACTGTAAAGCGACACCTAAGAGCTAACATAGAACAACTCAACGAATAACCAAGGAGAGGAGGGTTGACTTGGCACATAATGGACAACCAACTCTATGCCTTCTAGGTTGTACAAGTTGGCGTTGCATGGTAGAAGTCTGCATAGGTTGACCTATGCCATCATGAACATACGAGTCGATCGCTCACGCAGCCACGTTGAACAAGGACAATAGCATGCATTAACGACCCACACACCTTTGGGTCGGCCATGCAAGTATAAAGCCAAACCCCTAGCCTAGAGAAAGGGATCAAATCCTTTACAATATATAAACCACTTGCTAACTTAAGCATTAAGGGGTCGAATCAAAAATATCTCCCCTCTCGATATCGACTAGTTATGTAGAAATACAGTATATGTGAGATGACTCAAGTCCCACTTTGGGTGAGTCATGAAGATACATAAAAGACCCAATAGCTAACCCCCCAACCCAATCTCGTTCCTCTGGCCTCACCCAAGAATGCACGTGAACGATCTTGTGTTCTAGGGATAAAACCAAACCATATCGATTCTCAAACCATGATATAAAGATACATAACAATGTTAATATGACCCATCTATTATAAGATCTGAAGGAACTCAACCTGAGGAAAGAGTTGGATTAAGTGAAAATAATGCCACCATAAGAATAAAGGAGATACTTGAGTTCTTCTATATGTATAAAGAAAACTCCAAATTGAACAAGCTTATACATGAAATTGGGCCTTTCGATTGGGCTTTACTGTGTAGAAGACGTGGCCATTAGAAAAGCAATTTTAGTATATACTTTATTATCAACCAAAAGAACAAGGTACTTTTTTTTTTTGTTAAATATTGTGGGTTCTTTTATTTTGTAGTTGTTTCTGAGGTGAAGATGCGATATTCCACGTCAAACCTTGCCTTGATGTTTGAACCTTTCCAAACTTCGCTAATTGAGAAGTTCTAGCAATTAGTGTAATGTAAATTTCTTTTAGATAAACCGTGCCAAATTATTTCAGGTGTTATTTTGATCAATTTGTACATGAAATTTGTAATATATATGCAATTTTCTTATCAAATCTAAGAATGTGAAAAGATAAGCATCTTTTCCAACTTCCAGGTTGATCACGACATCCATAGAATCCTCGTTGAGGAAGATGCCAAAGCTCAATATAGTAATGAATTATGGAATGCTTCATCTGAAGCTGAGAAAAGCTATTATTAGAGCCTTACCTATCGAGTTAATCTTTAGTCTTATTTATGCTACATTTTGATCAATATAATTCATCGAGTTATATGAGGCTTGATAATATCCATCTCTTTCCTAATCAAACGCTAATTGCGATTTGGATATGCAACCTCACAGTTCCCATTTCCATAGGACTACAAACTCTTCTCCCATATTGGCTTGAAGCTTCTGCCCGAACCCATGCACATCAAGCTATCCGAAGAGGAAACCTTTTCGACGTATGCATGCGTGCATGGTATAAGAATATGACAATAACAGTTACGTAAAAGTGAGCCTCTCCCATGCCCATGCCCATGCCCATGCCCTAATCTCCTAACCGCCCAGTCGTCATGCTTCACTCCCAACATCTCTATAGATACCTCCTCCGATGCCTAACCCTACCTCCATCCTGTGTTTGGTTTCTCCTCGTTCACCACCATGAGAAGAGCATTCTTGTTCGCTGCCGTTCTCGTTGCGTTGGCCTTCGCAATGGCCACGAGCATTCCCATCACTGGGGATGACATCGCGTCGGAGGAGAAGCTCTGGGACTTGTACGAGAGGTGGCAGAGCCACCATGGCGTGTCACGCAGCGTCGACGAGAAGCGCATCCGCTTTGATATTTTTAAAGAGAACGCTAAGTACGTGTTCGCGTCCAACAAAAAAGCCAAGCCTTACAAGCTTAGCCTCAACAAGTTCGGCGACATGGCGAGGGAGGAGTTCAAGAGGACGTACGCAGGGACGAGGATTCGTCGCCGCAGCACTCTCAGAGGAAGCGCGAGCCTCAAAGGGTGCTTCTTATACAAGAACGTCACCAATGTAACTCCTACCGTCGACTGGAGGCAGAAGGGTGCCGTCACTGTTATCAAAGACCAAGGCAAATGCGGTGAGCTCGAGATATTTTATTTTTGTTGATGTGCTCGATCGAAATAAATGAAATCTTAGTATGAATTATTGCAGGAAGTTGCTGGGCCTTCTCGACCGTGGTTTCGGTGGAGGGAATAAACCAGATCAGAACCAACGAGCTTATCTCCTTGTCAGAGCAACAACTGGTGGATTGCGACACCAGCACCAACAAAGGGTGCGATGGAGGTATGATGGATGATGCATTCGAAAGAAATGGAGGGATCACAACAGAGGAGAACTATCCTTATGTAGCTCGACAAGAACAATGAAAGTAAAAAGAGTTAAATGTTAATTTGCTTAGTTGTAGTCATTATCTTCTTCGTAAACTCTATACATACCATTGTTATTTATAGGAGAGATCTCCTGCGGTTGCGATCGATGGATATGAGGACGTTCCCGTCAACGACGAGGATGCGTTGCTGAGAGCAGTGGCGAACCAACCTGTATCAGTAGCAATCGAAGCAAGCGGTCAGGACTTCCAGTTCTACTCCGAGGTATGCACAACTCTCATCCATGCTTCTCTTTGATGTAAACAGGTTTTAAAGACTACACTTTTCTGCTGCTTGGTTTAGGGTGTCTTCACAGGGAGCTGTGGAACAGAGTTGGATCATGGAGTGGCCATCGTAGGCTATGGGACATCTGAGGATGGGATGAAATACTGGATAGTGAAGAACTCATGGGGACCAGAGTGGGGCGAAGAGGGCTATGTGAGGATGCAGCGTGGGATCTCGGCCAGGGAGGGGCTGTGTGGTATCGCCATGGAAGCTTCTTATCCTCTTAAGACATCTCCAAATCCAGTGCAGATGAGCTGCATCTTTGATGAGAGCTGAAAGCTGTTTGCTGCTGCCAAAAGAAGATTAAGTTGGTGCTTTGATCATTCACCTTTATGCAGAACTTTGGAAGGCTTTACACTGTATTCTTTAATGCTACAACCACTTATCATGTTGCAGGATACCACATTACTATATGAAATAAGATAAGAATATGAAATTACTGATGATTTGAATGTTAAATACTTGTTCGAGTTTTCTGAGCGACTTCTAACAGATTATTTTGGACCAAGACGAACAGATACTTGTAGAGTAGATAACCGAGAGAGGCAGCTGAAATAAAAGGTGTAATCACAAGTAGAAGAATAACTGTAGAAAGAGAATCTACACTTTGAAACACCTAATGATAGGAAGAAGAATAATGGTAAAGAGTACGGCATTTATGGTTCCAAACGCCTAACGAGATTGATCATCCATTAACACCATATACACAAATTTCCATTCTTATCAGCATAAGCTAGTGTGTTCCCTGGTCCACTATATGCGAATGAAAGAACTGGTGAAGAATGCCCTTCCAAAATGCTCAGCATGTCATTGTTTAGTCTTGACCATATATAGATAGATCCATCAGCTGATCCCACCGTGATGCTCCAGTTTGATGCAACTCTGTTGCCATTGGCTCTGAACGTCCCACAAATTTCCAGTGTTCTCAAGTCAACTAGGCTATGAAATTGTCCCTTCCACTTGTCAGCAACAAACTCTCGCTTTGGGATATGTAGATCGATGTGACTGCTTGCGAACGAGCAGCTACTTCACTCGCAACTTCATCTACATGTCCGGAGTGGAAGGTAAGCCCATCCATGCTGTAAGAAAGCAAGTTGCAGTTGCTCTGGAAGATAATGGTATTGGTGCAGTAGCCTTTCATCAGATCCCAGACCTTCATGGTATGATCGTAAGCAGCACTCACTGAATTGTGGCTGGAAACTTTGCTTGCATCAACAGCACATGCTTTGTCAGTGTGGCCAGTGAGTGTATGTTGTACCTGACCAGAGCTAGTCTCCCATACGTATAGGTTGTTTGAACTGCTAGCAGCAATGATAGATCTGTTGTCATGTGTGATAGCAAGATCAAGTACGGATCCAAGGCAATCATGAAGTGTGGAGCTTAGAGTCCCAGATTTTGTATCCCAGATCTTGACGGTCCGATCCTGGCCGCCACTAATCAGCTTATCAGAGTTGAGCTGGAACAGAATGGATCCGCATCCACCTTCATGAGCACGAATTGTGTGCTTGCAAGAAGATTGAACTGTTGATTTCACATGATCCACATATCCAGCTTCCCTTTGGTTAATGATTCCATCAGATTGTTGCTGTGCAAGTTGTTTGACGCTGGACACCTTCAACTGTTGCATCATGTCTTCGTACATTGCATTAATCTGCAAACATGATAAAATGTCAGGGGTGAAGCAAGAGATGCTTTAGTTTATAGCTAAATTGTTTCCAACTGTTGATGACTTTTGTTTCAAGTAAAACAAAGACGATATTGATGACTTGGTTTCAGGAAAAAAAGGAAGATAATGAACTAATACTGGAAAGGCCAAGTGAACTTAGAACTCACAAGGGCATGTGGAAATGGTATCAAACAGAAATAGAACTAGTACTGGCAAAGATGGAGCGTTCAGGCATGGAAGGCCCAAACTGTTTTGCTAAGACACAAATTGATCAATTTCCCCAAATTAATGGTCTCCCATCGACTTGTCTTGTATGAATCTTTTTGTACATTTACAAATGATTCATAATGCTGAATGAGACAGTTTATCATGTCGTTGAAGATATTGAACTTTTTAAAAACCCAGCGACCCAGCGGACTGCACAGTGTCGTTCCATCAGCCTAACATGCAACTACATGAGAATAATCGCCATTGCTTGCCTGCCACATAAAAAAAGTTATCCTCCCAAAAGAAAAGGATTCCATAAGAACATAATGCATCAGCATCAAAGATGAGAAAAAAATTGGGTATTTGATGCGTTTTAGGTCCTTTAGCTTGAAGCATTGTTGAAAAGTTTAGTTCAGTTGATCCATGACTCGTCCGACTCACATGTTTCAAAACAAAGTACCAAATCCAAAGATGATTTATTAATTATTAATATTATAATCATTAGAGGAAGATGGACAAATTAGTCGACAATTAACATAAGATCTCAGATTTTTTTCTTGGTCCATTTTAGGCAATTGCATCTTGAGCATTTCCAAAACTGCCCATGGATGATGTTCATGTGACTTGTCTGTTGCAGGGTCCGAAGGAACTCAGCCCAACTCGAGGAAAGAGCCAGGTTGAGTGAAAATACCTTATCAGGAGACAGGATCGAATAAGAATAAAGGAGATAATGAGTTCGTGGATAAGGAAAAAAGAGTCACCATAAAGCTAGAAATCACTATTAGAAGAATTGTAAGTACCTCATTTAGCTTTTCTACAGAATTCATCTTCTCCAGCATCCAACAATCAATTACATCCTTGTTCTCAGTCTCTGTTTTTCCTGCTTCAATCTAATCTCCTCAAGTTGTGCTTTGAGTAAGTGGTTTTCACTCATTAACAAATCCAAATCTTTTGTCTTTTCATCTAGGTCCTGCTTAATTTGTAGGTTTCTTCAGAAGAAAACCTACAATAATTTGGTAATTATCATCAGAAGAAAAAAAAGTCAGTCATTAACCAAGAGCTACAATAATTTGCCAGTGTTCAATTCTATTGTATAAACAGTTTGTTTTGTTCAAGTGTAAGAATTTACTAGTAATTTGTCATGCAGTTCAGTGTATCCCACTTATAATCATTTTCCTTTATGTAACTTCAACACATTCTTTTGGTGCTTAATATGATATATCATGGAACACTGTGAATTGCTACATGATAATGTGACCAAAGAAAAGATTGAAAAAAGTGTCTGCTTAACATTGAAACATGAACTAAATCTGGTTTTAATTCCGAGCTTTATGCAATTTGAGATATAAATAATTGATTTTACCCCTCGATGAAGTCTAAAATTATATTGATTTAGATGGACATTGCAATGTTGGTCTTACGTTTTATGTGCCAAATTTTTTAAGCTTACCAAATTTCTAAAAGAGATCCAATGAATTTACTGGCCCATTTCATTAATTAATAAATGTTGGCACAAGTGGTTTTGTTGTGGAATGACAGGAATTTTTGTTTTGATATAACTCTATTACAACACAGAGGTGAAGCAGTAATATTTCCTGCAGCTAAAGGACTGGTTCCTCTGGTTATTCCATTATCAGAAAGCCCTGCAGGTTTTACACCTGAACTGTATTTGGCTAATCCTTCAATTGATAATCCATCTTGATCTTTTACTCAATTGTGGACTTCTACTTTTGTGGGCTTGATATCAGGAACTTTGACATGCTTACTAAGATGGCCAAATTCTCTTCCTGGGTAATTACTTTTTTTTTTCTTGTAATTACTCTCTTTCCAGATTTAGCAGTTTTTATTATATACTTACACTATTTCTTTCCTATATGATGGAAATGCCAGTTGTAGAAGTTCATAAACATGGTGTTTGACTTCTAGCAAACAGTGTAAGAAATAGCTACTTGAGAGACAAAATTGATCTTGCTTCATAGTTTATTAGGGCAGATTGTGTACTCATGCTTTGACTTGCTCAAATTGTTTTCAAAATTAAAGATGATTGCATATTAAATTGCTGTTGAATTTGTATTTTCGATGAAGTGCACCTAGTAACAAGCAGTCTAATAAGTGCAAGTACTATGCAAGTCTATTAAAAACTCACAAATAATCGCCAGATTATTTCAAAGAATGAAACAGAACTAATTGGGCTTCATTCAATTGTTAACATCGATTATGCCGTATAGGAAGTCTTCCACTTTTCTTTTCCAAATATTTTATACACTTGTCGCAAGAATATCCGAGAAACTGGCAATTTTAAGAGGAACCGTATGACCAAATTTTCTTGAAGATGGTTAAATAGTCAGATTTAAATGAAATTGGTCCTTTGTGATTGGGCTTTTGGTGTAGAACACATGGCCATTAGAAAAGCAATTTTAATATATACTTTATTATCAACCAAAAGAACAAGGTACTTTTTTGGTTAAATGTTGTGGGTTCTTTGATTTTGTAGTTGTTTCTGAGGTGAAGATGTGCTGTTCTATGTCAAACTTTGCCTTGATGTTCGAACCTTTCCAAACTCCGCTGTGAACTTGCTAGTTGATAAGTTCTAGCAATTAGTGTATTGTAAATTTCTTTTAGATAAACTGTGCCAAATTAATTCACATGTTATTTTGATCAATTTTACACAAACAATCATTTCCCAAGATATGGCCATCCTTTTGCATTCAATGCATAGCTTTTGCTAAAGTTTGTATAAGTTTAGCTAAATAAGAAACACAAAGTCTTCAGCGATCACTCATGCCTGTCACTGATGTGATAAAAAGGAGAGAGGAATGAATTTACAACCATAGGAAGCTAATTGTAATGGTTTCAAATAGGGATTGCTGTGCAGCCTGAAATGGTATGGTTTGGGCGGTGCATACTGGTCCGAGCGTGGCCAGATACACAAAGCACCCTGTTTCAGGCAATCCAAATTAAAAGGATAAAAAATCAAAGAGTGGTGGGCCTCAGTCCATTTCAGTGTTAAAAGAATTTTAAAAAAAACACAGATTAGGCCTCTTCGCTGCTGTGATGCTGCAGCGGCGCTGCCTCTTGACCGCTGTGATGCTACTGTTTCCCTTCGATGCTGCCACAGCTTCCCAAGTATTGCTGTACTTCTACTCCCTTTCTTCTTCTTCTTCTTCCTCCTTTGTTCTTCCTCGTCGAAGCACCGGTATGCACTAGCATACCATGTGTTGGTACACCGATACAGGGCAGCACGTGCCATGCCACCGGCTGACCGGCACACCAGCTCGGACCGGTAAGTCAAACCTTGGTTTCAAATCCTTAAAAACACTCTTTTTACAGCATCAATTAATGCACACTTTTTACCTCGCTATGAAAATGACAATCATCATTAAAGATTTTAAATTTGGTCTGCAATGTATCATAACATATGCAGTTTAACCAGTCAACATCTCCTTAAACACACAGAATGTGCATTATACAGCAAGAATTAGGTAAAAATAATGAACCAAAATGCATCGACTTGAAAACAAACAAACAAACAAGAGCATACCTGCTGAACGGAGAGAACATCAGACCTGAAACTTATTCTTTCTCCTTGATCACACTTTATGGACTGAGGAACATTTGGAATGGACAGTTCACCAGGAAGGACGATGTTGTGAACCTGATCATGATCAATCTAAATCAACGATGGATCCGGGGAATCTCTCTAGCAGTGCTTCAAACGGATATCTCCAGCGATGTCATATCCTAATCCGATCGAGCTGATCGCAATCTCGGCAGCTTTCAGCAGTGAAAGCTTGAGCGCCATTCTTGATCATAACAAACTAGCGAAAGTAATTTCTTGTGCTGAAGTATGATCTGTTACAACCCTCGCCTCACACAATCATCAGGCCTCCGAAACCGATAATATCCCCTCAGAATCCCAGAACGACAACACCGCCATCGCAAAATTAAAATTCTTTTTCCTGTTACAGCAAAAATCGCTGGGCTTTCTCGGTTTTCCCAAGGCCTCAACTCAAATCTTGAGAGCAAGCTTCAGCACTCAACCTCTACTCGCTCCACACGGACAAATTCTTGCCAAATTTATCACAGATGCAGAGAAACCACAGATATCATGCATGAGTATCCGCGTGGGTTGTTAGGGAAGAGAAGGTCGAAGAATAGAGTCAAGTCGGAGACTAGTTTTTGGACTTCCCTTGTTTCTTTAGGGCTGACTCGAGGCAGGACTTGGATCGCTTCTTCTGTGCAGCGTTCCTGCATGACAGGTTGTCATCGAAAATGGGATTCTGACTTTGATCTCTCCTGAGCTAAAGTTAGTCTAGTGGATTTAGGGTGGCTTTTTCTGAGCAAAGGGGTTTGCTTTTATATCTGCGGAGCCAACTCGAAGATGCACTAGCTATTTATGCCCATCGATGTCTTTGTTCGGCTCGTCAATGTGGGCGGCTAGCTCGTACACTACTGATGGAATGGGCCAATTCATCCTATTACTCATCGTGTGGCGTCAACATGTACGGTTCCCGACAATTTGGGTAGGTCCATCTGACCTTCCATCAAATGGCACCGACCTATACGACCCCGAGCGACATGGCCATGGGCATGCATTGTCTACCAATTCGATCGTCCTTGCTGCAAGTGTAAGTCAGGTCATTCCACATTAGCTCTCAGGTGGTTGCTAGTTGTTGGATTGCGATCAATGCTAGAATATTCTCTATCACTTACCCTCACCCGAAAGCATGCCTCAAGTCTCTCATAATGGGGCTTGAGACACATCATTTGGTGCCACTAGCGATCGGGGTTCCAGCTCCTCGGTCGGATCCATGGCAGCTTCAGGTGGGTGCGATTCATTGAGGTAGGCTTTTTCCGGGTTGTGTGGTTCATCCTCATCTCCTGGCTCTACTGTGGTGGATCTTCGTCTCTCCGAGTTACATAACTTGGACACCTGTTTTGCTGTGGTGGGTCTTCCTTGGTCGAGATGTACGACTTGGGCACATGTTCTACCATGGTAGACCTTTAGTCGAGTTGCGCAACTCGAGCACATGTTTCATCGTGACAGACGTTCTTTTTCAATTGAGTTGTATGACTCGGGCATATATTCCACCATGGCATTTTTTCTTCTTTAACTGAGTTGTATGACTTAGGCACATGTTCCACCATGGTGAATCTTCTTTGGCCGGGTTTCATGACTCAATCATATGTTCCACTTTGGTAGACCTTCCTCTTTGGCCAAGTTGCATGACTCGAGCACATGTTCCACCATGGCAAACCTTTTTCTTTAGCCGAGTTGCATGACATGGGCATATGTTCCACCGTGGCATATCTTCTTCTTTGGCTGAGTTGCATGACTTGGGCACATGTTCCGCCATGGTAGAACTTCCTCTTTAGCTAAGTTGCATAACTCGGGCATATATTCCACCATGGCGGATCTTCTTCTTTGACCGAGTTGCATGACTCGAGCACATGTTTTGCCATGACGGACATTATTTTGCCGAGTTGCATGACTTGAGCACATGTTCCGCCATGGTAAATCTTCTTCTTTGGTCGAGTTGCATGACTGGAGCACATGTTCCGCCATAGTGAACCTTCTTCTTTGATCGAGTTGCATGACTTGGGCACATGCTTTGCCATGGTGGGTCTTTTCCTTTGGTTGAGTTAGAGGACTCGGGCACATGTTCTGCTATGATAGACCTTCTTCTTTGACCAAGTTGCATGACTTGAGCACATGTTCCACCATAGCGTATCTTTTTCTTTGGCCAAGTTGCATGACTCAGACACATGTTCGGCCATGGCGGACCTTCCTCTTTGGCTGAGTTGCACGACTCGGGTATACATTCCACCATGGCGGATCATTTTCTTTAGCCGAATTGCATGACTTGGGCACATGTTCTACCATAGTGAATCTTCTTCTTTGGCAAAGTTGCATGACTCGAGCACATGTTCTACTGTAACGGATCTTTTTCTTTGATCGAGTTGCATGACTCGGGCACATGTTGCACTATGGCAGACCTTCTTTGGCGCACTTTTTTTTTATTTTGCATGTGGCTCCCGTCGTGTTATTGTCATCACCTCAGTTACGATGTGATTCCTAGGGGTTTCTTCAAGGCATCATATTGGCAACCTGAGTTGTTTTTCACTCCTAAAGATGGTGAAGGGTTGGGTGTTTTCCTGGGGCTTGTATTCTTCGTTCAGTCCTCTTTTCATCCCATGCCTTGGAGTCCTCCCTAGCTTTGTTCCAGATCGAGATGTCTTCCTCCTCTTCTTCCACCTCTTCAAGTTGTCCTAGTTGAGGATGTAGAATCGTTCTTGAGTAGTTTGAGGGTAGAACAAATAAGTTCTTCCTCGGGGGGTGTGTCCCCAACGGATGTAAGGTTTGTTCAAGCTAGGAGACCATGAAACGAGCTCACGATGATGACTCAATGATGATGGAATCGTTCCTCGTGGAACTTCGATCTTGATATTGCATCTCGGTAGAATACAAGTTGCATGCCCTTAGTGTAGGCAACATCTGTATAACTTGTTCCTGAATGGGTTCGAGCTACCCTATGATGCCCTCAAGGTAAGCTAAGGTTCCTACTATATCTAGTTATCGTTTCCTACCTCCAATTGTGGAAGATCTTGCCCTCCCAGATGGCACCTGATAGGGATAATATTAGTGTTGGGAATCCTTCTGGGGAGCGACATCTCATGCACAGCGGAATAACAAAAACAAAACACCCTAGATTTCCCATAAAAATGTTCCGTCATCATGCGAAGATCAATGCATCAAAAATAAATCTACGAAAACTATATGTGTAAAAGAAAGTACCTAGAGAGATCATATATCCTTGAATCCCTACAGATTTGTAGGAAGGATGAAGGAGGTTAAGCGTCCTCCTCTCTAGCGGTATCCACATGGTAGGAACTGCGACGATGCATCTCTTTGGAGAGAGGAGAATAGAAGGTAGCTACCAAAAGAAACCCTCAGCCTATAGAGCTTTGGTTCCCTCCTATTTATAGAGACCCCCTATAAACCCTAATGGATCTTGCCCTGTTGGGTATTAGATCTCCATCCAATTACCCAAGCCTCTTGGATTAGTGGGTCTCTATCCAATAATCTCTTATTAGCAATTATTGGATCTCATCTTAGGATCCAATAATTCAGGGGCTTAATGGATATCTAATATGTTAGGGGCTCCAACAAATATCTCATATTCGAACCTCTACTCGTCGCAACACCTACCATATGTGTGTGACCCTCTAGGCCCAATATCGAGCTGGCCGTGAGTCATACTTGTCAGAACTCCTTCTAACTTAGTGAATTATTATCTCTATAATAATTCACTCAACTCATCGACTACAGACGTACTAGGCCACTATGCCGCAGCCCTCAGACGATATAAGGGAATTCAATCTTTTAGACCTATCTGTCCTCAGTTACCATGTATCTATAGTCTCTTATCCATCTAATATCCCAGAGACCCTATACCGGGCATGGTGTTGTCAGGCCTACGGTCTCTCCTTGAGTCTTGCTCTTATCGGATTCTCCTAGAGAACTCTTTCTCTCTCAATCCGAATAACCTTGGCCAAGGATTTGTTCGAGCAAGAATACATGAGATATTTCTCTCATGATACCGAGAGCGGATGATCTTTTATTGACACTCAATAGCCCTCGTAAGGTTGGCTACCACTCCCAATAACCGATTATACTAGATCTGAAACTTTCCAAACCTATAAGTCCGGTATCAAAGAGTGGAGTATTCATACAGGACATCCTTGGTGTCTCAAGTCTAAAGACCAGATACACTACTAGGACTACGGAATTGCTGTCTGACGTGAGGTATCAATAACCATCCAGCATTCCGTAGGCGGATCAATCAGTGAACTCATTCCCCAATGAGTACTTGCACTGTACCCTTAGTATCCCCACATGAGTAGCTATGAGACCAGCCACCTCCATCATATGGACGGGTATACAGTACACCAGTATATCCGATTATCTCGATATCCTTCTCGAGTAACTTATGACCAGGATAATTTAGGGTCTTTGTTTAAAGGTGAATCGGTCTCATTTTCGTGATCTCATCACGATCTGATTCTCATTTCACAGATCCAAGGATATCACAATATATGCAACACGCAAGATAAAGTGATAAAATGCCTAATAATACACAAAGAGAAAAAGTGCATATCAAGTCACAAGTGTCATCACCCATGTGATTAGTTTGCATAGCACATATGACTAGCAATTAGCACCCTCTAGCTCTCTCTACCATGTGTCATCCAAGTCATCTATTTGAAGTAGAGAAACATAAGCTACCTTCTTATTGATTAGGAAGGCAATCCTAACCCCCTTTATGATAAGGAATCCTAACATACTCTCTTTGAACCCCTTTTAGGATCGCTATAAAGCCCAGGCACTAGCTGACTTCATTTACGAGCTGACTCCCTCGAGCGAAACCGATAACTGAAAGCATGTTGCTAAGGATGGACCCTGTATGTTGACGAGCTGGCCACCTTAAAAAGAGGAGCAGGGCTCATCCTAAAAGGCTTGAACAACCAACTATACCAACACACTCTGTGTTTCGAATTCAAAATCACTAATAATAAGGCCGAGTATAAGGCGCTCTTGTCAGGGCTTTGACTTACCTTGGAACTTCATGTGAAAGAGTTGAATGTCTTCAGTGACTCATAGTTAGTGGTGAGCCACATCAACGGAAGCTATGAAGCTCGAGATGCGACCAGGTGAGCTACTTGGCCAAGGTGCACCGATTCGTAAGTAGCTTTCTTCACCTCTCAGTAACAAGGGTCCTTAAGATAGAAAACACACAAGCTGATGCATTGGCTAAGCTGGCTTCAACATGATCGATAGGGGAGTAACCCCTGAGGATCGAGATACTCATCACCCAAACCATCACAACCCAAGATGTCACCACAATAAAGGCCATGCCAGACTAGATGGAGGAGATCCTTTGCTACAAGAGAGATAGGACATTGTCAACCGACCCGATTGCATCCAAACGATTCAAACGCATTCAAGCTTGGCACTACAAAGTCAATGCTCAACTATACTACAGATCCTTTAGCCAACCCCTCCTCTAGTGCCCATCACGCTCGGAGCCTGAGAATGTGCTAACCGAGGTGCATGAAGGGATATGCTGGGAACACATTGAGGGGTGAACCCTAGCCTTCAAGATCCTTAAGCAAGGCTACTATTGGCCAACCATACGACGAGACGACATCACTTATGTGCAATGGTGTTAATAGTGCTAGAGACATGCTCGGGTTCAGCACTAACCTACGGTCCCCCTAACCTTGATTGACAATGCCTGGCCCTTCACGCAATGGGATCAACCTCCTCAGCCCTTTTCCCCACATGGTGGGACAATGAAGGTTTCTTATAGTTGGGGTCGATTACTTCACAAAGTGGGTGAAAGCTGAACCACTAGTGTCTATCTTAGAAAAACTCTAGAAGAACCTAATCATGCAGTTTGACATCTTGAGGGCAATTATTATGGACAACGGAGCCTAGTTCAATAATTCAAAATTCAAAGAGTTCTGCCAATCCTATAAGATCTAGCTAAGGTTCAACTTAGTGGCACACCCTCAGACCAACAGTCTAGCAGAGCTAACCAACCGAGCTATATTGGAGGGCTTGAAGAGAAGGGTCTTCAGCACACAAGGTGTCCTAGACCACCCCTAAAATTGCCTTAGGTGAATCACCTTTAAGCTTTGCATTTGGTATCGAAGCATGGCCTCCACCTAAGATGATCTTCTCGACTCTTCGACTAGAGAATTTTGAAGAAGCCACATCGAAAAAAGGGCTTGGGGCTAACCTGGACCTTATCAGCAAATGAAGAGCTGAGGTGCACCTCTGAGCCCTCAGATACAAAAAAGTCATCACTAGACTCTACAACCGTAGAGTCCGTCCCTAGTAAGTCAAGATCAAAAATCTCGTCCTTTGCAAATCCAAGATCATTGACTCTACTAGGTATCAAGGAAAGTTGGCTACAAATTGGGAAGGCTCTACCAAGTAACTGAGGTGGTCTAAGTCAAAACTTATTGCCTAGAAACCATGGAAGAGAGTAAAATGCAAAGAACTTGGCACATCGCCAACCTGAAGAAATTTTACCCCTAAGCTTAGATCTCAAACCTCGACAATCATCTGCCCACCCCAATGGAGCAATTGAGGAAAAGTGTCTACTAAGGAGTTAAATTGTACACTATTAAGATTAGATCACTAATCAATCATAGACAAAAGAAAAGATTGATAAAAAAAAATACTTTCATTAAAGAAAATGTCTTTACATTGTTGTCAGGTCAAGTCCCATATCTAGAGTCAGGGCCTAACCAATTATAAAAAGAAACTATAAAATCAAAAATCCTCACACAATGATAGTGTTGGTACTAGTCATAGGTGTCCTATAAGCCAATCATGTGAGTGATGACATGCGTGACATCACATGTACTCTTTTTACTTATTATTATTATTTGATATTTTATTACTTTATCTTACATGTTACATATGTTTTGATGTCCATAAATTTGTGTAATGGAAATCGAATCATGATGAGATTGCAATAATAAGATCGCTTTACCTTTAAATACAGACCCTAAATAATCCTAGTCATAGGTTACTCGAGGGGGACATCGATATAACCGGATAGACTGGTGTGCTATATACCCATCTATATGATGGAGGCGGTTGGTCTCATAACTGCTCGTGTGGGGACACTAAGGATATAGTGTAAATACTCATTGGAGAATGAGTTCACTGATTGATCCGCTTACGGAATGCTGGATGGTTAATGATACCTCATTGTCAGACAACGATTTCATCATCCTAGTGGTATACATGATCCTTAGACTTGAGACACCAAGAATGTCCTGTATGAGTATTCCACTCTTTGATACCAAACTTATAGATCCTTATTAAAGGATACAAGTACTCGTATCTATGTCATCAGATTTGACTATAAAACGACGACCAATCTTGACATTCAGAAGACTTGTGATTATTACAATTAAAGAGCAAAATCAAAGCATTTTAATCCAAGTATTCTTATATCAAAATATTACTAAACTATATATATGAAAGTTGAGCAGATTCTGCATGAATTCACAACCATACTATTATTTTCATAAGCTACGTTAACCAAGCACAACCATAAACGTTCCAAGGGAAGAGTGGACAATACTTCTATATGCTGCAGATGTCCCAGTGTACTAAGTGATGAGACCATCCACACCAGCTCCTTGGACATACATATTTATCTCCACTGTTGGATCTGACAAGAAATCCCATGGTTGAGAAACAAACTCATTCCTAAACAAATATACATATACAGCAAAGCCTGCTGACTGCAACTTCTGGACAAGTTTGGTTTGACCAGTAATGAACTACTGGCTTACGGGATATACAGATTGTTTGCTAATAGCAATCATATGAGCAAACTGTTTGATGTCCATAATTGAGGAATTGACCATGTCACTCATGGATTCATCAACCATGTAAAGCAGCTCATACTTAGTTTGTTGCGTAAATTTAATCAAAACAGAGCTATTCTTTGACAGTATCATGACTTCCTGGCCAGTCTGGTTGCCGTAACCTGAGTCTTGTAGTGCTCTCATCACACCATCAGTCACACTATATCCCAATTTTTCTGCCAGAAATGCGGCATTCTGTGACAATGAAAAGAAACTAATGCAGATGTTGCTGCATGCGGAGTTCATGAATGAAAACTCTTGGCAATTTCAAGATTTTTCATGTAGATAACTATGCTTGGTTCTGGAGCTGGGGATATGTGACAAAAATTGCTTCGGATAGAATGAATGTGAATAATCCATGCATACAATTATTATTTCAGTCCATGACACACCAGATGAAAATCAGGTTAAAAAAAAAAAAAACTGATCTAGTGAATAGTACTACATGTTGATGTTTTCATAACTAGGCAAACTTTGGAATAAATGAAGTCCGTCACACAATTTTTGTGAAAGAATTAATTAAGTTTGTCACAGAATATTCTTTCGATGATAAGTTCATAGCACAATATGTCTTAGTACATGAAACATGTCAGACAGCCTCCTGGACATCTCATGTTCTCTACGTTTATTATGGCTGACCAAGTATCAACTTCAACATGTGAAATTGTAACTTTTCAAAGAAAGTCGGATCATTTTCACACCAAGACTATAAATTTCAGAGTTATAAGGTGTTAACTGCATAGGAAAAGGCCTCGTACTATTTCTTCCATAACCGATAGCTAGCTACTTCTTCCATCTGTATTAGGTCTCGAACCTAGAATGCTTCCTTTGTGCATGACGACGTATTTGCCAAAATAAAAGCTTTTTTTTTTTTTACATGGACAAGTAGCAGTATGCACTAAGCAATCTTATTTATGGGGAAAAAAGATATGATGTTACCGATAGAAGTTAAGATTTTTTTTTATAAACAATTAAAATTTTTTCAACTACATAAATAAATCTCGTATATCTGTTGAGAAAATCTTCCTCATAATATGTATAAATATGGAGCACCACTATCAAATCATTGAGGGAACATTCTATTATGTTTTATTCTTTCAGTTACTTCGCTTCAATGGTCAGTATTTAGAGAACCCCAAGTAGGATGGATAAATCATGATTGTTTACGCCAAGGAGACTCTTTTTTCTGTGAGATTCAATAAAACACAGATGTACATCCTTATCCAAAGGTGTCGACAATCCTGTAGGATGCATAAACTTACATCCAGTACCAAAAAAAAGCTGCCTGCCACCAGATGATCCGGTACACCTGATATAACTTTTTTTGTTTTTTTTGTCCGGATTAGAAACTAACTTGAGCAAGCTTCGCCTCATAAGTTCCTCAGTTTTATCATGAACTTGTACAACAATGACCGCTTATATCTTACATGTACATATTTATGTATATTTTACTTGCGATTTTAATAAACATATGTATACCTTGCACATGAATACAGTGTTGTTGGTGCGTCCAGTGAAATGTAACCATCACATGTATGCCAACGCATCAACCGCATGAGGTTCCCTTTGCAGTGTCGCTTGTTGTTACAAGGAGAGGATTTCCTAAACACGTATTTGATAAAGACCTATATTCATAATCATTCAAACAAAATTTTGATTTAGTACATTTATTTAAAGAATTGTTCTCCTTTCTCCAGGCTCTGGACTGGAGGTAAGGAAGACATTGAATTATGACTTCCATGTTCATAGATATACAACCAAAGGAAGACACAAAGCTAACTTACACATACAAGATCAGCATTTTCTTTGGTTTTATCATACGAAATACAAGCATAGGCAGTGACATCATTACTGGGCACCACCAGGCATAGTGAACCACCATTCATCATCTCTTTGTGTAAAATGCCACTCAATCATGCATACCTCAATGCCGATCAGTATGCCAGATAAGTCCTTGTCCTTTCCAAAAAGCCAAAAAATCACCTAATCTCATGAAATTTCCACCATTTTTGTATAGAGGATTTCGATATATACTGTGTTGTATCTCAGGATTTGATGTTGCCGCTGCAATAGAATGAGAGAAATGTCACCATAAAAGATTCTTATCAAACAAAGAATTAATAGTTTCTCTACATGTTAAAATCAATCTCTAAAACAAATTATCATTATAATAGTCAAGTACAAATAAAAAAATTATGCAATGAAGAGTCTTACAATCAGAAAAAATTAATTAACATAAACAAAAAAAGTTGCATACTAGTAGGTGATACACCGAAAGAAAAAGGCTCCAAACTGATGACAATGTTTGTCGGAGTAGTGGTAACTTCCAGATTAAAAGAAGGAACATGATTATAATTTAGATTTATAATAGAGAAGTGAAACAGGCCAACAATTTTAAGTTTCTAATATGAGATGTTTTATTTTTCCGTTTCTGATGCACAAACACATGATTAGCTGGAAAGTATAAAAGACTACAATACTTACAGCACTCCTGGTGAACAGAAGACCGTGGCCCAACAACTTAATTTTCATACATGACATGTCCGTTTCGAGTGAAACATATTGCTTCAGTGAGAAAATGTTTCATCGAGTGATCCCTTTGGACTAATTTTCTGCAGGCACATTTGTAGGCTGGACTGATCATAGAAATCACTGAATTGGTCCAGTTCAAACATTAAAAGAACTCCAGCTCAAGTTTTAGTTTTCTGGTTTGCTCTTTTTGCTGCCTACGTGACTTTTGGCAGAGATCCCTCCAAAGAGAGAAGAGTTTCATGTTAGTTCGAGGATTTCCTTTGGAAATTTTCTTTTTCGAGTTCCTGTCACATGCCACAAGTACAGCACACCATAAATAACAAGCTGCCGGATCTCGCCATGGCCTATGGGCATGTTAAGAAATGTCAAAACGTATTATCCATTTTTCTAGTCACCAAGTATGGAAATAATTCATGTATACTATATAGCATAAAATAACAATCGTGAGTTCAGATACTTCCATCTTTCTAAACTTGCAGCACAAGCATCAAATGATAATATGCACTTTGAAAAATAGGAGACAGACAAGGAAGAAAAGCAATAATTACCCACCATGGTCAGAGTTGCTCATGTTTATATGAGAATAGCAACCTGCAAGAACAATTAAGAATTCAGTAAAACACTCCAGTTGATTCCAAAAAGGCATTTAAGATCTCATTAATCATCATCAACCACGCTTTGCTAAATTGCCAAGAAAAAGAATTATTCTGGAACAACTGAGGGAGAAACCTGAGACATATAAGATCATTAAGAAAAAGAAAAGTAGCATACAAGCAAAGGATGATGAAAGAACATACGAGTGTTACAACCTAGTTTACCAACTTCTATTTCAACAGGATTTGACACGTTGACATCTGAATGCCATGTCACCTGCAACCCAGCACCTATCCAAACACCCTCTTAGGCTGGCACATAGGATGAGTGGCCCATGTGGTCAACAAGATGATGCTATCCGTGATACCTAATGGTTCAACTGACTCTTTATGTCTGAGTCAAGCCTGATAATCCCAAGCTTAATAATCCCATGAAATCATTCTCGTGGATTAACTCTCACTTAATCCCAATGGTTACCAAGGCCATCTACAAAAGGTCTCAGGTATGCTAAACCCACCCAGATTGCTTGGATTTATCCGAATTCTACATCGTCTTTCTTTTCTTCCAAATGACCTAGGCATGGGAGGGACTCCTGTCGACCAATGCCATGATGCAGTTATTTTTGCAGCTGCTCCGCTGAATCGATTAAATTGCTAAATTCAAAATCAAGAAATCAAGCTAATGACAGGCTCTGACAAAAACCAAGGTTGGTTTTGAAATTCCTGACACCTAGCACAACCACCTATAACATACAGTTTGTCATAAACTGAAACCATAGAATTGGATATACGGTAGGTTTCCTTCAACATAACTTTACAGCATTTTTTTTTCTTTTAATCAATTAACAATGTTTCTCATTGTACTTCCTTTTAAAGATAAAAATGTCCATCAACATGTATTTGGATCTTATGTTCACGACACTCCTACATGCATATACATAAACAATAGCTTTCACTAATTACCCATGGAAGGACCAATTTTTACTAGTACAGTCATTATGTTCATAACAAGAGAGACCTTATCTGAATGGAGTGTGATACTAAATTAAAAAAAAAGAGAAGATATATAAGGGAAATAATTATCTCATTCAATTAAAAAAACACAAACGGAAATGGAATGCTAATTTAGAAAAGAGGCTTCATCAGCCCTTATTCTTTTCTTTTCTGTTTTTAAGACAACATCATCTCTTTTATTAGCTTAACTATTTCAAATGGGCCCTGAATTAACCAGAACAAAATAGGACATAACAAAACTCGACCTTATTTTTTTTAAATGTTCTGTTGGGAAGAAATTGCTAAATATCTTAGTAGTTAATGATTTGCATTTGAACTTACAGCACATTTCAACACTATGATCTTATATGATTTTCTCATACACATTTGTTCAACAATTTTAACATATCTCCACCATGTCAATACACTTATTGCACCAAATTAAGTAGTAACATGCACAACTAGTTGAACAGAGACAAAGTGTCGATTTCATGTAACTGTCTACGAATTAAGAACCAAAGAATACATAGCACATACTATTTTGTAGTTATTTATGGCATTTGAGCAGCTTGAGTTAAAACACATAAAGTAGCATACTAAAACTAGAAGAGATATGACAAAGTGCAAATTTATAGTGAGAGCCACTAGAAAATGATGAAAGCATATTGTCACGGACAAATTGTAAACGGTTTGTTAGGTGTAATGCTTATGCGTGTCCGTATCCTTTTCTATTTGTTCTAGCTTGTAAAGAATGTAAAGGGCTGGCCAAAGGTTAAACAGTCCTATTTGAGCGAGTTTGGTAGCCGTTTTAGGCTTGTACATAATGATGGTGTCATGTGGACACTTGTTCTTGATCTCGGTCTGTAGTGGACCAATTTTATACCTTTGTTGTGCAACCATTCTAAGCTTGTGATATCCATAGTTGGAATTTGCATTAGCTATAAAGTGTTTGCTGAAAGAGTTGCTTGTGGATCCCGTGTGAAGCGCTTTCTCTGTCCCGTCTTCTTTTTTGCAAGTCTTAAGGGATCGTAGGAGATTTCGAAGAGGCTGACCTTTGCAGTGACATGCAATTGTGCCGCACGGCTTAGGCAAAACCAGCTAAGTCCGTGATAGATGGTATCAGAGTGGGACAAGCCCACTTAGAAACACTTAGCATGCAAATGTGAGGGACCTAGAGGGGCTGCATTGAGGGCAGCCAACATGCGCGATCGTTTGGGAAACGGACTTGGAGTTGTAGGGGAAGGAGTCGCTCAGAGGAGCGAGCATCCAAGAATGGCATTCAAAAGAATGGCCAACCCTTCGCGCAAGAGGCACCACGAGGACAACAAGCTAAGAAGAATTGCGTAGCGCACAAAGGTTGGGATGATTGTGTGGCTCGACGTTGGCACCCAAACTTAACGGTGCTCGAGGCAAGCGGGATGCTTGACAAAGGATAAGACTGTGCAAGATGGATTGGGTTGTTCAATGATCGAAAAAGTTATGCAAAGCTCACAGAGGTGAGGGGAGTTGCAAACTCAAGGAATCCGATACTCATGCAAGAGCTTGCATGCGGACGATGGACTGTCCGTGGCCATCCCAAGACGACCGAAGGTCGACACCATGGAGCATTGAAACTTTCTCTTCGGCATGTGCAAGATACTTTCGTAAGAGGCTGAAGTGTACAGCAGGTTCAGCATGTTGCTAGACCCAGAGGGGTGCAATGTGAGCTGTATTGACGAAGTGTCACAATCTAGCAAGTGCGTTTGCAGAGGCAGAATTGGGCATAGTTTGTTCAGCAAAGGTAGAGTAGTCCAAGGGGATGGTGGTCTCCAAAACTTCCAGAGGGAAAAATACGAAAAGAGAAGTTGCTCCAACGGGGCAGATATCCAAGAGGGATAAGTCCCAGTTCTCCAGAGGGAGAATCATGTGCAATGAACCGCACCGGTTGAGGATTACCTCAAGATAAAGCTTGATGGATCGAGCAAGCGGCGAGGAGTCATCGTATAATTAAGTGGTGATGCATTGGTGGACGCATAGCGAGATCAAGTGGGGGAGCAACCCAAAACAACACAAAGTGAAGGCACACTTGGAGCCAATAGGGAGATCGGACTCAACAGAGGGCTAACCCGTGGAATGGTGGGCACGAGGGCCACTATTAATGCAATGCCAATCAAGAAGCAATATAACTTAGGGGTAACTTGGTGAGGTACCCAAGTCGCATGAAGAGAGTTGACTTAGAAGGTGGAATATGGAGCGGAGGCTTGGAGCTTTCCTTAGACAGAGGTCAAGGACATGGACTCTTGTAGAGGCAGGAACATGATTATGTCGTTCCATGGGTTTCATATTCAGATGGAGCAGACTCATCTTGCATGATGCCAAAGACGAAGGGAGCTTTGAGGCACATGCACCTTATCTCGGTGAAACATTTGGTGGAGGAATTAAGGCAACACAGTTTGCAGAGGCAAAGTTGGTGTTAGAAGACCTTGGCACGGGGCAAGAGGACGCAAAGGCAGGTACTCTTGAAGAATATACCACAGTGTTGCTATTCGAGTTGCCATGAGGAAAGCAGTGCGCAGCGGAGATTGTGCTGGTAGGGGCAAAGGCCCAGGATCCAGACAATGGTGTACTAATTTCTGCGAAGTCAAGGGACTTCAGAAGAGCTGCTAGGCGATGGACTGTCCTAGAGCTAGGCTTCATCCGAGTGTGACCCGAGAGCAGGTGGACGAAGGTCGATTGCCAAAGGAGCGAACTGAATCAAAGGTGGCAGAGGCCCTGTGATGTGTTGATGGAGTCCACACATGGAGATATCGCAGTTCGAGTTCATACAACAGGGATCAGAATGCAAGGAGATATCACCAGGAGGCGACATGATGCAGCGGATCATGGTGGAATGGTTCGTGGCAAGGCGACACACACAATGAGTCCTATGGGGGGACTAGATCATGCAAAGGTATGATCGGGAGCGCAACTGGGAGCTCCACTTCGGTGAACAACACGACGGCAAGAAGAGCTATGGATTCAAGCAGTGAATGCCATGGTACCGCAGAGGCGGGTCTTCCGTGCGTACATCGAATGCTGCATTGAATGAAAGCCTTGGGCATCAACTTATGGGAGCTGTGCACTATCGAGGAAGAAGTTCAAATGCAAGTACCAGTAAGTCCCATGAGGGGACTGGATCATGCAGAGGTATGATCAGAGTGGCAGAAGAGTTGGACTGCTTCAGAGCTCACATTCGCTTAAGGGATCCCGGCAAGTCAGAGGACAAGGGCGAGTAAGCGAACGTTGCGACCAATGAAGCTAAGGAGAACAAAAGCGATGCAAGCCCTGCAACATGATGGCAGTGGCCATACATGGGAGTTGCAGTCTGTCTTTCCATCGACCAAGTAGAACTGCTCAGAGAACATAGAGGTGTTGAAGCAGATGGTCGAAAAAAGGACGATGAAGCAATGATGAGTCCAGAGGGACTCAGCTACCCAAGATCAATCATCGGTTAGATTGAAGGTGGACTCAGAGGAGTGCCGCAGTGCCGTAGAGGCGGATCTACTGATCATGAAGAAGGGACGCAGATGCGAGACAATGGATAGTAGTGCCATGGGCATTGCAGTGCCATGGTATCGCAGAGGCGGAACTTCCGGGGAGTCATCGATCCCTTGCTCTCATAGAGAGAGAGCGCTTAGTCGTGATATGGGCCATGGAGGAGGAGAATACATTGGCAAACTCCATATACCATGACAAGACTGAAGGGCAGAGGCCAGAGAACTTCGTAAGACCGATGTCAATGGACTTCTCATCGAGATGGCTGTAAGTGAAGGACTTCGGATCGATGCAAGAATGCAGGACCAAGAAATGAAGCAGCCAGTACGCGGTAGTGTACCTTTGCTACTCAGAGGAGTAGGCAGCAGGAATGATGGAGAAGGCGGTACAATCCCAAAGGCAACCAAATCTATCGGAGACTTGCTCTAAGTTGGAGTAACAACTTTTTGCATTCCAGAAGTTCAATGGCATTGATAAGGTGAATCATAGTAGTTGACTCAGCGCAAGGATTGCAAACACTTCAAGTGCTTCGAAAGTGTGAGCTTAGAGCAGGCGAAGTCTAATAACCAGCTCGATGCACGAAGTACAACCTCGAGGAGGCGGGCGAAGTCAAGTAACCTTTGTCTTCTCATCTATCAAGAGAATGGGTGAAACCGAGTGCCCCAGCTCTCTTAGTTATCCAGCAGAGGAGCTCTGTACAAATTTGAAGACCCTTCGAAAAGACTAATGGAAGACAACAGTTGTCAAGTCCTCACCAATGGTGATCAGTGCTACTGAGAGTAGATTGTCCGCTTCATTTCCCAACTGAATGCCAATCGAAAGCGAAAGTGATGCGAACCTACTTGGGTAAGACAACTAAGTAGAAGAAGATTCGATAGGCAAATTTTGCAGAGAAAGGACTTGAAAACTTCAAAGGTTGCGAGGCGATGCTCGTTAAAGCTCCAACAAGGATCTATCCAGTTCAAGAGACAAGAAGAATTTGAAGACTGGTGCATATCAAAGACGATCTTTTCCCTTCATCAGATGAATCCGCAAGAACCAGCAAGGATCAAGCATAATTCTGCCGACCCCACACCAGAGTTAGTCATTGGCGAGTTGAAGCAGCATGGCAGATTAAAGTTCGACGACTCAACATCAAAAAGCGGAGAACAATTGAGAGCCAAGAGGCGCATCACAACAGGAGCAGAAGATCGAAGATCCAACAAAGAAAATGAGTTATAGCATCAACAAAGGCTTCGACAAGGACATCGAAAGAATAAGTGGGGGAGAATATCACGGACAAATTGTAAACGGCTTGTTCGGTGTAATGCTTATACGTGTCCGTATCCTTTTCGATTTGTTTTAGCTTGTAAAAAATGTAAAGGGTTGGCCAAAGGCTAAACAGCCCCATTTGAGCGAGTTTGGTAGTCGTTTCAGGCTTGTACATAATGATGGTATTATGTGGACACTTGTACTGGATTTCGATCTGTAATAGACCAATTTTATACCTTTGTTGTGTAACCATTCTGAGGTTGTGATATCCATGGTTGGAATTTGCATTGGCTATAAAGTATTTACTGAAAGAGTTGCTTGTGGATCCCGTGTGAAGCGCTTTCTCTATCCCGTCTTCTCTTTTGTAGGTCTTAAGGGATCGTAAGAGATTTCGAAGAGGCTGACCTTTACGGTGACACGCAATGGTGCCGCATGACTTAGGCAAAACTAGCTAAGTCCGTGACAATATGCTCTTGTACCAACCCTCTTGCTGCATAGTAGCAGCTATCCAGAAGGTCAATAAACCCATACAAAGTAAACTAGCCCAATAAACACAATGAAGAGACATTGAACTAAACAAGATTATGCATATCAAGTGTCCATTTTTGAACATCATCTATGGCCTCTGATGCGGTTATGGGGAAGTCTATCACAACACCATCAACAGAGAAGATTCCATTGTCTATGAAAGAAAGAACTTCAGCTAATGGGTCATAACTATAATTGTAGCTAAACAATACATCATTAGCAAATTCTGATGCAAAAACTTCCAGTCCTTCCCTATAAGCATCCATGACAACAGAGATGTAAGATTCTACATATCCACTGGATGTTACTGGCCAAATGTAATATTTCGGAATGAGAATTCTAGATGCAAATGTCTTGATAAAAGTGAGATTTTTTAACAATGAGCCATATGTCACATTTGTAGAAGGTTCGATGGTATCTTCTCCAAGAAAATGGAAAATCAGCTTGGTCTTGCTCTTTCTAAATCTTCCCACTATACTGCTGAGGAAACCTACTTCCGGAGATGAAACATAACTTGGAATATTATGTTTGGATAAATAAAGCAAATACCTCCTCATATCCAAATTGAGCTGCCTGTAAAATATGTCATGCTGCATCACAGAAAGCAATTGAACAGAAAAATCAGAAGAAACAAAAGAAAGAGTGTCAATGCAAGTCCACTACAAAAATACCCATTTCAATACCTGTATATTCAACCAAAGTTTTACTGGCTTAACTTGTGCCACCAAATCTTCAACAGTAAGGATAGGAAACAAGCTTGCATCGAATTTATTACTTCGAGAAAGAATTGCTTGTGCTACTGCTCAGATTTTTAAGAACTTGTTAGAAGGTTATAGTGTATAAACATCACCTAGTTACCAACAAAGAGATCTGAAAAGCTTACATGTATTGGCAACAATTTGACAGGTAGCAATATTCTAATATTAAAAATGGCAGCTGAATTGCTAGATAGAAGGAAAACTTGTAAAATGTTTAGCAAATTTTTTTTTTATAATTTTAATCTGCTTTTTCCAGCATGTCCAAAAAATGACTACAGTATATTAACTACATAATAAATGTCTTCTAGACTGGCATGTCAAATAAGTTAAAAAGAGGAAATATCTCATCAGCAATTTCAACTTACGTGAGACCTGTGACAAATTTTGGATATCATAGTCAACAGAAAACCACCCTGATGTAGGCACCCCATTCACAATGTAATTCAACTTTCCTTCAGGATATACCAATTTAATGTTTGTGCAATTATCTAACACAATATCAGGCAGACAGATGCCATTGCCATCTTTTGTCAACCGCACATCACACCGTGAAATGGTATCAGGTGAACCAGCCACACATGAAAATTTGTAAGAAAATGAACTGGAATCAGGAAATAACCCTGAAAAGCCACCCTTGGCTATAACCAAAGGGACCAGAGTAGAAAAAAGATAGTCAGATGGACACTGAAAAAAAATTATATGGTGCAAGAACTCAAAAGAGTGAAACTACGAAAATTTGTTTAAGCCTTCTGGAATGCATTAGGGACTGTCAACATTGATTACATTCAGGAATTTGGACACTAGAACTTGTCGATGTGACCAACATACTGGAGCATGGTTGCATGAAGATATATAGCTAGCCTCCATCTTGCATATGATATGTTAATATCCAGTTACTAATAGCAACATCCTTAATCTATAATCATACATGGCCAAATATTTATCCATTAATCTCAAGTGAATTTTTTCTTAGGTGTGTTTTTGCATTCTAACAAATAAATTAACTTACTTCCAAAATTTGTACTGCATTGTTTTTTTATCAAAGTTATGACATCCTAACTAAAGCTTAAGACATGTGACCAACAAATACCTCTGTCATTTGGAGTTGTCATATGTACAGAAGCTTTCAGATGTTCCACTAATCAACCAATTTTAAGGTCAGGGAGATTGGCATCTCCAATAAGACAAGAGCATGTCAATCAAACACAATAATTTGTGGATGTCAAAATAATTAATGAATCCAGAATCAGGCAAATAACCCTCTGAGTTCGTAGTTGCCAACCCAAGACACTCTCAAAGCCTAGGCTTTTGTACATACCCACTGCACACGTTCATCCCTACGTTAAGAAACCCAACCCAAAAATAGCAAACGTTTAAAAACCCTTCCTTTTTCCGTTCATCATGCATAGACAAACTCTAAAAGATCTAGTAAAAGAAAACAGAAACCAAAAAAGGATCTTATTTTGAAGAAAGCTCAAAAAGAAGAAGAGGAAGAGAAGCACCACTCAAGGTTAGCCACAGGGAGGTGGCGGTGAGTTTGGAGTTCTTGAGGCTCTGTGAGGAAACCACACCCGGAAGAACCACCGCAACGTGCAAGAGAAGCAATGCAGCACAAAAGGAGGCGGAGGAGGAGAGCTCCCACCCACCTCTCCTCGTCAGCATAGCGTCAGTACTGCAAGCACCAAGATCCCGCCTTCACTGTCAAAACCCAATACCTTGGCCAAAATTTGGGGGATTGAGCAGCTTACCACAAGTAGAGCAAAAAATCAGAGATCTCTGTGCCGTTCCCAGTGACTGCGAGCTCGGATTCAAGAGACTGGAGGGAGAGGGGGAGGAAGAGGAACAGGGAGAAAGTGACGAAGCGGGAGGGGGTGGAGGCCTTGGTTTCTAGCTGGCCGGGAATTCGCCCTGACTTCCAGGGTAGGTAGTACCACTTTTAGGTGCAGGCTTGGCTGGTCTCCACTGGCGACGGGGACGAAGGGGAGCGCAGGATTGATGATTTCCGTGTGTTTGGGCTGACGGTCCACCGTAGTTCTTCTTTTCCCTCCTAAATTTTATTTTAATCTAAATTCTAATTTAAATAGGAACTAATGATTACTATGAAAATTAAGAAAAAAATTACAACAAAAGACAGAAACTTTGTAGCAACAAAAGGGAGATTCTATCGAAAAATTATTCTCATTCATTCAAACAGTTTCTCATCTCATGTTAGATGAGATGTTAGATCAAATCTATAGTGAATTTTTATTGTAATTGCTTGAGAAGGTTTTGGATATTGTGCATAGTAACGTGATCCTTATATCTCAGTTATTCTTTTGTAATTGTTGTTTAGGTTTTGGGCAAGAGATTCGAGAATTATACATTCATTATTTCTATAGTAGATTTTTTCTGATTTGTCCCATGGTTTTTACCCTTCACGTTGAAGGGGTTTTCCACGTAAATCTTGGTGTTCTATTTGATTGTGATTTCCATTTAATTTCATTGTGTGTTACGGCCTGCTAGTATTTGTTCATATACAAAAGTCTTTCCTTGTTTGTTGCCTCTTTTTATTCCCATCAACTAGTATCAGAATAAGGTTTTGGTGATTTAATTTTTGTGTTTGAACATGAAGGCTGGTAGTATTTCTCACATGACTAGTTTGAACGGAAATAATTGGATGATATGGAAACCAAGAATGGAAGATCTCTTATATTACAAAGATTTGTATGAACCTTTGCAAGGGGATAGTGAAAAACCCATAACTATGATAGATGATGAGTGGAAGAGATTAGATCGAAAAACGATTGAATTTATTCGACAATGACTCGATGATAATGTCTTTCACCATGTTTCTACTAAAATTTATGCATATTCTCTTTGGAAAAAGTTGGAAGGTCTCTATGAAAGGAAAACAGCTAGCAACAAAGTTTTTTTGATAAAAAAACTTATGAACCTAAAATATAAAGAGGGTGCTTCTATTGCTGAGTATTTGAATGAAATGTAAAATATTACTAACCAGTTATCTTTTATGAAAATGTCTCTTGATGATGAGTTACAGGCATTGTTACTTTTTAGTTCATTGCTAGAAAGCTAGGAGACACTAGTGGTTTCCCTCAGTAATTCTATGCTAGATGGTATTATTACCATGAGTCAAGTAACAAGCAGTTAGTTGAATGAGGAGTTGAGAATAAAGAACTTAGTAGTATCACAGATTGATTCACAGACACTTATCTCAGAGAACAAAGGGAGGTCAAGGTCTAAAAATAGAAGCAGTTCACGCATAGGTAGAAGCAAGTCAAGATCAACGAAATATATTATTTGCTATAACTGTGATAAGAAAGGATATTATAAGAATCAATGTAAGCAACCTAAGAAGAGCAAGAAAAAGGGAAAAGAAGTAGAGTCTACAGAGTCAAAAGTGAATATCACACCTATAGTGCAGATTGGTGATTATTTGATTTTGTCCCCTTCTAATGATATTTTTTTCTTATGTATGTCAAAATCTCGAGTGGATAATTGACACAGGAGCTTCTTATCATGCTACACTACGAAGGGAGTTCTTTGCTACCTATAGGTCTAGAAATTTTGGTATTGTCAAGATGGGCAATCATGGCACAACAGACATCATTGGCATGGGTGACATCCACATAAATACCAACCTTGGATGTAAGTTGGTGCTTAAGGATGTGAGGCATGTGGTTGACTTGAGGCTGAATTTAATCTCAGTTGGAAGACAAGATGATGAAGACTATGATAGCAGGTTTCACAGAGGGCAATGGAAACTCAGTAAGGGTTCTCTTGTTATTGCTAATGGAAAGAATGTCACATTTTATACAGGTTGCGGGCCAAAGCTTATGGTGAACAACTGAATGCTCAGAGAAAGACTTCAGCATGGAGTTATGGCATAGGCAATTGGGACACATGAGCGAGAAGGGACTGCAAGCTCTTTCCAAGAGAGAGGTATTGCCTAACCTCAGAGATATACGTTTAAACCCTTGTATTGATTATTTAGCTGGTAAACAACATAAAGTTTCTTTTGCTAGTCCTGCTTTGTCTAAAAAAATATATGCCTTGGACCATGTTTATATAGATGTATGTGGTCCTTTAAGGACCAAAACTCCTAATTGTTCTATTAATATTCCTAGCATCAGTGGTGCACTTTACTTTGTTACTTTTATAAATAACTTTTCAAGGAAAGTTTGGGCTTATGCTTTGAAGACCAAGGATCAGGTTATTGGTGTCTTCAAAGAGTTTCATGCCAGAGTTGAAAGAGAGATAGAAAGGCAATTGAAATGCATAAGATCATATAATGGTGGTGAGTATACAGGATTGTTTAATGATTATTGCAGGTCACATGGCATCTAACATGAGATGACAGTTCCTGGTACACCTCAGCATAATGTAATTATAGAGAGGATAAATCGCACTATCATGGAAAAGATCAGATGTATGTTTTTACAAGTAAAGCTACCCAAAAGGTTTTGGGATGAGGCTTTGAGGATTGTAGTTGATATGATCAACTTATCTCCCTGTACAGCCCTAGATGCTGATGTTGCAGAGTATGTATGATCAGGGAAAGATGTTTCCTATAGGCATTTGATAATATTTGGTTGTCGTGTATTTGCACATATTCCAAACAATGAGAGGTCCAAGCTGGATGGTAAGACAAAAGAATGTATTTTCTTGGCTACTCACATGATCAATTTGGTTACAGGCTTTGGGATCCAGAAAAATAAAAGGTGTTTAGAAACAGAGATGTGGTCTTCTTTGAGGATCTAACCCTTGAGGATTTGAAAAAAGAGGCACCAGCCAAGACTTTTGTAGAAGGATTAGCAGATTATGACCCAGTTATTCCTCCAGTATATCAGGGAGATATGCAAGAAGATGGTGTAGAACCAAATGTTAATCTACCTGCAGGACATGTTAAGCAAGAAGAAGTTGAGGAGTAGCTTCCCACAGAACCTCAGTTGATAAGATCTTCTAGACAACATCAGCCTTCTAGAAGATACTCTACAGATGAGTATGTGATGCTTACTGATGCAGGTGAACCAGAGAGTTACTAGGAAGCAGTTGAAGGTGAGTAGAAAAAAATGTGGCTAGTTGCTATGCAAGAAGAGATGGATGCTCTACAGAAGAATCATACATATGATTTGGTGCAACTTCCACAGGGAATAAAGGCCTCGAAGAACAAGTGGGTTTTCAGGTTGAAGACTCAAGAATATTATTCTCAACCAAAGTATAAAGCTAGATTGGTTATGAAAGGCTTTGGTCAAAAGAAAGGTATTGACTTTGAAGAGATTTTTTCTTCTGTTATTAAAATGTCTTCTATTCGTGTTGCTCTAGGTATTGTTGCTAGCCAGGACTTGGAGGTGGAGCAATTAGATGTGAAGACAGCTTTCCTTCATAGTGATTTGGAGGATAAAATTTATATGGAGCAACCAGAAGGTTTCAAAGTCAAAGGTAAAGAAAATTTTGTCTGCAAGTTAAGAAAGAGTTTGTATGGATTGAAGCAAGCTCCAAGATAGTGGTATAGAAAGTTTGATTCATTTATAATTGAAAATGGATACAAAAGAACGGCTTTAGATCATTGTGTGTACATCAAACGGTTTGGTGAGGATTTTATTATTCTCTTACTTTATGTTGATGATATGCTTATCCTTGGGAAAGATATGTATACAATTGACAGATTGAAGAAGGAACTGAGTAAGTCCTTTGCAATGAAGGACATGGGGCCAGCAAACCAAATATTGGGCATACAGATTTCTCGTGACAGGAAAAATAAGAAGATTTGGTTATCACAAGAGAAGTATATCGAGAAGGTATTAGAAAGGTTCAATATGAGTAATGCAAAGCCAGTTGGTTCTCCTCTTTCAGGTCACTTCAAGTTGTGCTCAGAATAGAGTCCGTCAAGTGATGAAGAGAAGGAGAAAATGCAAAAGGTTCCTTATGCTTCAGCAGTTGGAAGTTTAATGTATGCAATGGTATGTACGAGGCCGGACATCACATATGCAATGGGTGTTACTAGCAGATTTCTTACAAATCCAGGCAAAGAGCATTGGGCAGCAGTGAAGTGGATCTTGAGATATCTCAGAGGAAGCTCTAAGGTTTGTTTAAGCTTTGGAGGTGGACCACCTGTGCTAACGGGTTACACAAATGCAGATATGGCAAGAGATATTGATACAAGAAAATCCACATCAGGTTTTGTACTTACTTTTGTAGGGGGAGCTGTGTCATGGCAATCCAAATTACAAAGGTGTATTACTCTCTCCACCACAGAGGTAGAATATATTGCTGCTATAGAGGTTTACAAAGAAATGTTATGGATGAAAGAATTCTTACAAGAATTAGGATTGAAACAGGAAAATTATGTGGTGTATTATGATAGTCAGAGTGTCATCCATTTATGTAAGAACCCAACTTTTCATTCCAAGTCAAAGCATATAGATGTCGGATATTACTGGATTCGAAATGTACTTGAAGAGAAGTAGTTGCAACTTCAAAAAATTCATACAGATGATAATGGAGCAGACATACTGATAAAGATCTTACCAAAAGAGAGACAGGAGATGTGCCAACAGTTGGTCGGTATGGATTTACACTGAGGAACAAAAGGGACAACCTCCCTTATGGGCTGGAGGGAGAAATTGTTGGGCTAACAGCCCAAATTCAGCCCATATGGGCTTTATCAGCCCATATGGGCTTTATCAGCCCATATGGGCTTTATCAGCCCATAGCCCATTTTTTCCTCCTAAACCCTCTCTTAACCTAAACTCTAGTTTAAATATGAGCTAATGGTGGCTGCGAAAATTAAGGAGAAAACTACAGTAAAAGGCAGAAACTTTGTAATAGCAAAAGAGATTTAAAGAGAGGAGAAAAAGGCAGAAAAATAAGAGAAAAATAAAGAGAAGAAGACAAGAAAAACATAAAAATTGTTCTCATTCATTCAAATAGTTTTTCATCTCAGGTTAGATCAGATCTACAGTGAATTTTTACTGTGATTGCTTGGGGAGGTTTTGGATATTGTGCACAGTGACGTGATCCTTGTATCCCAGTTATTCTCTTGTGATTGTTGCTTGGGTTTTGAGCAAGAGATTCGAGAATTGTACATTCATTATTTCTATAGTGGATTTTCTCTGATTTGCCCCATGGTTTTTACCCTTCACGTTGAAGGAGTTTTCCACGTAAATCTTTGTGTTCTATTTGATTATGATTTTCGTTTAATTTCGTTGTGTATTATGGCCTGCTAGTATTTGTTCATATACAAAAGTCTTTCCTTGTTTGTTGCCTCTTTTTATTCCCATCATTCCGCGGAGGATAGGATCCGACGAAAGGGCCTATAAAGACTGAGATCGACTTGAGACACTAACAAATGGCGAAGTTTCGGATCACTACCACAGCCACTGCATGCATGTGAAGGTCTCCTGGCATGTGCCTCTATATCTCTTGGTTTCGCTTGTGGATATATAATCTTATCAATTTTCCTCATCAAAACTTATAAATAAATAAATAACTTTATTAAAAGTACTATGGATAATTTATAAAAAAACCTAGTAATGATGTTCCAATATCTAGTTTTTATTTTTACCATATTCTATCCAAAATACTTTCTATAAAATGAAATAAAGATAACAAATGTATATTTGACTTGGGTTTTTTTTTAATCTGAATTGATTTATTTGACTTGAACATTCAACAAAAATTATATTATTTAATTTAGTTTAATTTATAATCAGTTGATTGTGGTACTTTCTCTTAATTCATCATTTCGTCTCATATATATATATATATATATATATATATATATATATATATATATATATATATATATATATATTGACACAATGACATCATTTATTTTCAATTTGTATATAGTATAAAAGTTAAATACTTCAGTTATCAGCACATCAACATTGCTCATAAAGTTCACAAATTATGAAAGTAATTATTTTCAGTTAAAAGGCCAAAAATAGAATAGTGAAATGGCAAACACATATCTTTTTCAACCACAAGTATATGTAAATAGCATGTGATTGTTATCTCGGTGGTCAAAAATTGCTTAAACCTCTTGCATGCCCTTAACTATTGATATACACACAAGCGTTAATTTAGATAATACATCAATTGAGAAGAAGACTTTTGATAATGGATTTAGAATTAAATATTATTATGATTGGCGTACCGTTCTTCATCTTAAGTGGTGCGAGGGTAGACATGGCAATAGGTGTTTGGAATATAAAGGATTACATTGCAGCATGAGATGGCTAAACCAATAACACAAAGGTAGTTTTTATGTTTAGTATAGGTTATTAGTACAACCAATAGTTTTTATCTTCCTTCAATTGCAAAAAGTTTGAGCGAAATAGAGGACAAACATAAGAAACATTTTATATTTATTATCATGACAACTCCATACTTATAATTATAACAATTATAGACATGATAGATTTTTGAAGTGGCATGAAGTGTGGCATGAACGGTAGAAGGTGTTAAGGCAATGATAGTGATTGCAAAGGGAGCATACGTGCTCAGTCCAACAATCTTGAAAGGGCTTTGCAAAAGCCTAATGATGATGCAAGTGAAAGGGAAACTACTAATATCCACCTATCTCGAAGCTTACAAACAATATTGGCTCCATTTCTAATATATTAATGGATTGGTTATAGAAGGAGGTGAAAGATTTAATGGATAAGGAGCTTTTGTATGACTTTATAACCAATGGAAAAAGACACAATTGCAAACCCCTACCCATGGTATGGTAACCTTGTCTTCCTTGCTCTAACCATGTAGAAATTAACACTACTTCGTTCTCACTTTGAATTGCATTGATAATTACTACAATACTATTGTTTAGAACTTGGTGTCCAGTTTCATTATGAATGCAACCATCAAAGCATTTCTTATGTAGATAGCAAGTTCTTCCACATTCATATCTTTGAATCAAGAAACATTACTTTTGATTCCATCAAGATCAATGCTCCTAGAGATAGCCCTAACAAACACCAAAACTCTACTTGATCTAGACAGATTATTACAACGCTGAATTGACATGGCATTCATCATTGTCGACTTGACTAATATTTAGGTTGCCAACTTAGTCATTGACACCGGTGATGACTGTTAGTTATAGGTGCCCTATAAGCTAATCACGTGAGTGATGACACCTGTGACATGCTGCATCGATCTCTTTGCTTATTATTACTAGCATTTTTTCACATTATCTGGATAAATATTGTAATGTCCTTGGATCTGTGCAATGAGAATCGAATTATGATGAGATCACAATAATAAGGCTGATATACCTTTAAACACATCTTAAATCATCATGACTATAGGTTACTCGAAAAGGACATCGAGATAACCGAATAGACGGATGCTTGTATACTCATCTATATGATGGAGAGTCGACACCGGTGATGATGGTCTCATAAGTAATCACGTGAGTGATGACACCTGCTAGCATTTTTCACATTATCTGGGGGATACTAGAGATATAGTGCAGGTACTTATTGAAGAATAAGTTCACTAATTGATTTGCTTACATCGAGAATGAATGAGAGCGGATCTTGTATACTGGATGGTTAATGATACCCTAGATGTCAGAGTACTTATTGAAGAATTTCACTAATTGATCCTTACGCTGATACGATGTCGATGTTTCATAGTCCCGGTTCTTAGACTTGAGACATCAAATATGCCTTGTATAAGTAATCCATTCTTTGACGCCGGACTTACAGGTTTGAAAAGCTCCAGATTTGGTACAATTGATTCTCGAGAATAGTAGCCAAACTTATGTAGATAATTGAGTGTCAATAGAGGATCATCCACTCTCAGTATTATGAGAGAAATATCCCGCATGTGCTCGCTTAGACAAAATTTCCTAGCCAATGTCATTTGAATTGAGAGAGAAGGAATACTCTAGAAGAATCCGATTAGAGCGAGACTTGAACAGGATTTCGTATGGGCTTGACATTACCATGCCCAATCTACAGTCTTTGTGATATTAGATAGATGATGGACTATAGATATATGGTAATTGATGATAGACATATTTGATGGATTAGATCCCCCTGTATCATTTGGGGATTATAGTGTAGTGGCCTGGTACGTCCATAGTCGATGAGTCGAGTGAATTATTATATAGATAATAATTCACTATATCAGAAGGAGTTTTGAGTCAGAAGGAATTCTAATGGGAGTGACTCATGACTAGCTCGGTATCGAACCTAGAGGGTCACACACATTAGGTGGATGTTACAACGAGTAGAGGTACAGATATGAGATATCTAAAGAGCCCCTAGTTTGGATCTTATGGATAAGAACTAATTGGATGATTGGATGAGATCTAATTAGATGATCAGTTAAAGAACTAATTGGATGATTAGATGAGATCAAATTGGATGATTGAATAAGATCCAATTGGATAAATATCTAACTAGATAATTGGATAGGGATCCAATGTGGATAGGATCCATTAAGGATAAGCTTCATGCACCTCTATAAATAGGAGGAACTTTCTAGTTCATAGGTTAGAGCTATTGGTAGTCGCCCCTCATATTCTCCTTAGTCTACTCTCCTCCTCCTTAGCTTCGGCAACCTTATGGTGCATATGAAGAGGGAGATCCCGTAGTGATCTGAGGAGCGTTGTCATTGCGTCCGCTGTGTGGATTACCGCTAGAGAGGAGTACGCTAGTGCTCCTTCATCTTCTTCATCGAATCTAAAAATTTTAAGGATATACGATCTCCCTAGGTAACGCTTCTAACATAATACGTGTAATTTTTTAGATTTACGATTTTTCATATACCAATCATCGCACAATGACCAAGTACTTAACTATGGGAAATCTGGTCTTGTTTTTTGTTTTTCGCTGCACATGAGATGTCGATTTATGATTTCCCAATAGTAGTATCAGAGCCAGGCTCGTCGTGCGATGATTGACTTATAAATTACATATGTTGTGTTTAATCATGTATAATTATTTTACGCGTTCTTACTGCATTTGATGTGGCTTTTAGATCCGAAGAGTGCTTTATATTCCTGATGAAAAGTGCTTTAGAGCGATTCTTTTGCTTTAAATTTGTTGATGTAATTGAAGGAAAAAGAGGCAGCAACTGTTGCTGGTCGGTGGATCGACTAGAGGCGATGCATGCATAAATGTTGCGAAGGAGGAGTCACTTGTCCGTCGAGGCAGCGCAGGCGGGCAAATTGCCTGCGAGCAAGCTGCTTGTGGCAAGGGCAGCGCTCGTTCACAAGGATGCAGCCCGCTCGCACATGCGCAAGCCTGCGGGATGGCTACCTTGTACACGGTAACCACCTACGTAAGGCGACCACAATGGTTGCGGCCACCTGCACAAGGCAGCGGCCGCAAAGGTTACGGTCGCCCATGCGTGCAAGGCAGCGACCACCAGCCTGCGAGCAAATGTGGCTGGCACTCCGCGTATGTAATCAAATCAAATATTTGATTTAGGAATCAAATATTACTTCCTTACATGCTAGTATAATTTAGAGAATGATAATCCTACTTGTTTGCTATTACGAATTAGGAAATGGTTATTAAGTATTCCAAATATGGTGATATCATATTTGTTAGTATATTAAATAAATACATAAATTTTAAAAAATTTTCTTTAATGGAGGCTCGCCTCCTCCTATTTAATGGAAGGGATTTCTCTCATTCGTTTTTCACCGAGCTGAACTCAACAGCGGAAGGAATAATGAGTTTTATCCTGCTTAGAAGAGGTAGGTTTTACCTACCTTTCTTGAAAATAAAAATTTTTATTTTGATTCCATATTAAAATTTTTGTAGATTACTATTATTTATTAATCTTTTTAATGTCAAAAAATTTATTATTGAATTAAAATATTTTATCCTTTGATACTCTTTAAAGGTTTTCATTTTTAAATATACTGAAATTATACATGTTTTATGTATACATAATATCTAATTTATTTTGGATTAAGAATGCTATTTCATTGTATTATAATTTATCTTCTAATCTTATTTAGATTAAAATATACTATGAGTAGCTCAAAAATAAATTTAATCCTTTAAATGTTAAATTTTTTATTATTGATTAGAATATGTTATCTAAATTTTTTATCCTTTTTGAGATTTAAAATGTTATTATTTGATTTGATCATGTTGAAATTATTCATGTTACATGTATTAAAAGTATAATTTCTAATTCTTACTGAATCAAGAATGTTATTTCATTGTATTGAAGCTTATCTTTTAATCTTATCATTTATTTAATCTATTATTTTATTTTAATATATTATTATTAGTGAATAGATATTGTTATAATTTAAAATTTATAAAATTAGATATGATTGGGTTAAAACAGCCCATAGGCCAGGCCCAACCCACGGGTCGGGCCCTAGCCGACAGGCTAACCCAACCCAGCCCAACGTGGGTAGTCATGATGTTAGAACCCTTGTAGATTCTAAGCTTGAGGTTGATCTCTTTAGGGGATCAGCCTCCTTGGAACTCTATAGGGGTTCCTTCTTCCAAGTTGCTGCTCAAAGTTGCTAAAAGGATTAATCTATTCATGAAGAAAAAATGGCGAATACATGACTATTTATAGAGCTTCTAAACCTAAACTCCTAATAGGACTCCTACTCAAGACCCCAACTCCTAATAGGACTCTTACTCAAGACCCCTACTTCTAATCCACTCCTAATGTTTCTTTAAGAAGCAACTTCCAAATTAATCATAACCTAGTTGGCCTTTTCACCTCCTTAATAGGGGTTGGTTAGATAGGATTTACATGAATGCCCTTAGGATTTATATGTTTGCCCCCTTCAATGAAACTAAATTAGGACTCTCCTAGCTAAAGTCCTAACAGACCCACCCTCTTCAAATTAGCCTTGTCCTCAAGGCTGACGTTCCATGAATTCTGAGAATTTGATCTTTAAGTCGTCATAGTTCTCCCAAGTGGCATCTTCTGCTGGTAGATTTACCCACTGTATTAGCACTTCAGTAGTGGGTCATCATCGTCGAGTCATAATCTGTCGATCAATAATGGCACTTGGTTGGGTCTGGAGCTCTCCTTGGGTAGTTATATTTGGTAGATGGCTTTGTGCTGTCTAGTTTTGTCCCAACTTGAGCTTCAAACATGACACATGAAAGATTGGATGGATTCGGGAGCTGGTGGATAAGTCCAATTTGTATGCTACTGCTTCGATGCGCTCCAAAATCTAGTAGGGTCTATAGAACCGAGGTGAAAGCTTCATAAATGCTCTGGTCTAGATTGATGTTTGCTTATATGGCTTGAGCCGTAGGAAGACCCAATCTCCTACTAAAAATTCTCTTTTGCCTTTGTGTTAATCATATTACTATTTCATCCTTTCTTGAGCTACAATGAGATTATCTTTTAGCAACTTCAGTATTTTATCTCTATCTTGTAGTTCCCTATCTACTTGTTCTATTTTAGAGGTGCCCAACACATATTTGAGATTATAGGGGGAGGTTGGCCATACATAGCCTCATAGGGAGTATATTTTGTGGATGAATAAGTTGTATTATACCACCACTCGGCCCAAGAAAGCCACTTTGTTTACTCTTTTGATTGGTCACTGGTGAAGCATCTGAGATGTCTCCAAGCACCTGTTCACAACTTCAGTCTGACCATCGGTTTGTGGGTGATATGCTATACTCATCTTCAATTTAGTGCCCTGTATTTAGAATAACTCTTTTCCTTGTGATGAGGGAAGCCCTTCGATGAAGTCCATTGATATATTAGTCCATGTTGAGTCCAGGATGGGTAGAGATTGTAGCTTTCTGGGACTTGCCATTGTCTCGCCTTTATGTCGTTGACATACATCACATTGTGCTACAAATTCAGTAGTAATATTTTTCATCCTACCCAATAAAAATTTTGCTTAATTCTTTTATAAGTTCTAAGGAACCCAGAGTACCTGACTGCAGGTGTGGAATGCATCTCTTGAAGGATGGTCTTTATGCAAGTAGAATTTGGCACAAGCATAATGCGTCCCTTATAGCGCAAGTCTTTTGAGTCCCAACTGTAATGAGCCATAGAGCTTGGTACTTCTTTCTATTTTTTTATGATTTTATTGATTTTCGAATTATCTTGCCATTTCCTCTTAATATCCTCATGGAAGTCACTAGTCAAAAGTGAAACGGCCAAAAATTCAGCTTGCTCGGGTAGCCACGAAAGCACATCTGCAATAACATTCTCTTTCCCCTTTTTGTAAGTTATTTCATAATCATATTGAAGAAGCTTTGTTATATATTTTTATTACTCAAGGGAAGATATCTGTTATTTCAAGAAATATTTTAGGCTTTTATGGTCAGTCTTGATTTGAAAGTGTCGCCCGATTAAGTACGGTCTCCATTTGGCCACCGCATGCACAATCGCAAGCATCTCCTTGTCGTAAATAGTCATCTTGAGATGAAAATGAGATAACGCCTTACTGGTATAAGCAAGGGGGCAGCCATCTTGCATTAGTACAACACCAATTCTGGAGGCATCGGCTTTAATAACAAAAGTCTTACCGAAGTCGAGTAGCGCTAGTACAGGCGTTGTCATCATTGCGGTTTTAAGCTCGTCAAAGGCGGTGGTGGCTTTGTTCGACCATTGAAAAGCATCTTTTTCAGCAAGGAAATAAGGGGTGTACTGATCTTTCCATAGTTTTTCATGAACTTGTGGTAGTAGCCTATTAAATCGAGAAAGTCGTGCAGCGATTTTATGTTCTTCGGGGTCGGTCAGTTCTGCATTGCTTTAATTTTAGAGGGGTCCATAGACACACCCTCCGCTGATATGATTATGCCCAAGATATTCCATCTTCGGTTGAAGAAAGCTGCACTTTGATTTTTTGACAAAAAGAATAAGTTCTCATAAAATCGTCAAAACAAATCGTAAGTGTTGAAAATGACTTTCAAGAGAAGGGTTGTAAATAAGGATATCGTTGAAGAAAACAAGCACACTCCAAAAAATATCATTCATAAGGTTTTGGAAGGTGGAGAGACCATTGGTGGGACCAAAGGGCATTACCAAAAAATTATAGTGGTCGTTGTGTATTCGAAAGGCGGTTTTCAGTATATCTTTTTCGTACACTCGTATTTGATGATACCCGGTTCGAAAGTCCAGCTTTGTGAAGACTTATGCTTCCTTTAATTCATCAAGAAATTCATCTACTACTGGAATAGGGTACTTGTCCTTGATGGTTATAACGTTGATAGCTCGGTAATCAATGCACAATCGCCATATTCCATCCTTCTTTCATACGAGAAGCACTGGTGATGAGTAGGGGCTGCAACTTGGCCGAATAACTCTTATTTCAAGCATCTCTTTTACAATCATTTCTATTTCATCTTTTTAGAGATGTGGATACTGATATAACCAAGTATTTGCTGGAGGTTTGTTAGGAAGAATCGGTATACGATGATCATACCGGCGGGTAGGAGGTAGGCTGCACGATTCATCAAATATATCTAAAAATTCAGCAAGTAAATGAAGTAGGTTTGGATCTTCAAATTTGGTTGGCTCTCCCTTAGATTGCTGCTCAAGTTATACCAAAAAGCAACTACATACTTTATGCAAAACTTTCTCCATTCGTTGTGTGTAAATCATCGTTATGTCACTCCCACGTTTCCCGCACAGTATCACCTGTTTCCCCTTACTGTAAAATTTCATAATTAGTTTCAAAAAAATTTAGAAAATATCACCTAATATTGTTAGCCATTCGATGCTGAGTACAGCCTCATAATCATCAAGAGGGAGGAGGAAGAAATCTATAATTATCTCTTGGTCCTGCAGTAATAGTTTCACCCACGGGCACCTACGATCACACTTCAAAATTCGTCTGTCGATGACCTTAATGCCAAACTGTTTGTCATATGTGCCCTGTAAGCCAATCATATGAGTGATGACACTTGTAACTTGATATGCACTTTTTCTCTTTGCATATTATTAGATATTTTATCACTTTATCTTACGTGTTACATATATTGTGATGTCCTTGGATCTATGCAATGGGAATCGGATTATGATGAGATTACAATAATGAGACCGATGCACCTTTAAATACAGACCCTAAATTATCCTAGTTATAGGTTACTTGAGAAGGACATCGAGATAATCAGATAGACTGGTGTGCTGTATACTCATCCATATGATGGAGGTAGCTGATCTCATAGCTACTCGTGTGGGGACACTAAGGGTACGGTGCAGGTGCTCATTAGAGAATGAGTTCACTGATTGATTCGCCTACGGAATGCTGGATGGTTGTTGATACCTCATGTCAGACAACGATTCCGTAGTCTCAGTAGTGTATCTGGTCCTTAGACTTGAGACACTAAGGATGTCATGTATGAGTACTCCACTCTTTGATACCAGACTTATAGGTTTGGAAAGTTCCAGATCTAGTACAGCCGGTCATTGGGAGTGGTAGCCAACCTTACAAGGGCTATTGAGTGTCAATAGAGGATTATTCGCTCTCGGTATCATGAGAGGAATATCCCATGTGTTCTTGCTCGAATAAATTCTTGGCCAAGGTTATTCGGATTGAGAGCGAAAGAGTTCTCCGGGAGAATCAGACAAGTGTAAGACTCGAGAAGAGACCGTATGTGCTTGACAGCACCATGCCCGGTATAGGGTCTCTAGGATATTTGATGGATGAGAGATTATAGATACATGATAACTGAGGGACAAATAGGTCCAAAGGATTGGATTCCCCTATATCATCTGGGGGCTGTGGTGTAGTGGCTTGGTATGTCTGCAGTCGATGAGTTGGGTGAATTATTATAGAGATAATAATTCACTATGTCAGAAGGGGTTCTGACAAGTATAACTCACGGCCAGCTCGATATTGGGCCTAGAGAGTCACACACATATGGTAGGTGTTGCGACGAGTAGAGGTTCGGATATGAGATATCCGCTGAACCCCATATCTTATTGAATATCCATTAAGCCTCTGAATTATTGGATCCTGAGATGAGATCCAATAATTGCTAATAAGAGATTATTGGGTAGAAACCCACTAATCCAAGAGGCTTAGGTAATTGGATGGAGATCCAATACCCAATAGGGCAAAAGATCCATTAGAGTTTTCAAGGGGCCTCTATAAATAGGAGGGAACCAAAGCTCTATAGGCTAAGGGTTTCTTTTGGTAGCCACCTCATGTTCTCTTCTCTCTAGAGAAGTACATCATTGTAGTCCCTACCATATGGATACTGCTAGAGAGGAGGACGCTTGACGTCCTTCATCCTCTCCCATAGATCTATAGGAATTCAAGAATATACGATCTCCCTAGGTATTTTCTTTAGCACATGCAGTTTTCATGGATTTGTTTTTGACGCACCGATCTTCGGATGACGACGGAAACTTTCTACAGGAAATTTGGGGTGTTTTGTTTTTGTTCTTCCGCTGCGCATGAAATGTCGCTCCCCTTAGTGATTTCCCAATTGTAGTACCAGAGCCAGGTTGTTCGTGCGAAGATCGGATCTTAAACTACGTGTGTTGTGTTTTAGATCTTCTTTTGACGCCAAAATCATTAGCGCGAAGGGCGAGGAAGGGTAGCAACTATTGCTGCCTGCTGTACTCGTGCGACGACCGCAAGGCTACAAGCAACCTTGCTTCCTGCACAGGCAACAGCAGGTGGCTGCGTCGTGCGCGGCGATCTGCCGCGACGAGGCGGGCCACCAAGCGGCAGACTGCGTTGCTGCGCCGACGGCCTGCCGCGAGTCGATGCCGCTGCGGCGCGCTGCGATCGCGCGTAAGCGCCGTCAGCATGGGTAGGGCGCCGATCGCGGCCGCTGCGCCAGTAAGGCGGCGCCGCCGTAACTAGCCGCAAAGGCGGCAGCGCGACTGCGGGCGACCTACCCGCAGGTGTGGGCGCACCCGCAAGGTGCACCACCGCCCGCAAGGGGCACCGCCACAGACGGACAAATCGCCTGTGGGCGCTGTGCCCACGAGCAGGGGTGGCGCGCCCGACCGCAATGGCTGCCACCAGCAAGGTGGCGGCAACCGCAACTCTGCAGAAGGGAAAGGTATTAGGGTTTTTTGGACAAAAGATAGTTTTACCCCTCGAAATTTTAGAAATTCTAGTTTCTATCCCTTTTAACAGAATGACTGAAATACCCTTATGGTCGAATGACCAGAATGCCCTTGGGAATTCAAAAAATTACCTCTATGTTCCTGATTTCAAAAAATTAAATATGTTAATTAAATAGTTTAATTAACTATTATTTTTTTTATCTAGTAGTCCTATAAAGTAACATATACATGTAATATATGATGTGAACAGATGATAATGGACTTATGATGTGATGTGTGTACATGTGATTATTATTATTGGGGTCTGCGAGCCTCTATTTTTCTCGTTTATTGTCGGGCCTATGTGCCTGTAATTATGTTGTAATTATATGAGGAGGCGTAGTGGTAGCGGGACCCACTAGGTCGAGACGGACGATCGGACGCATGGAGATACGTTGAGATGCCGACGGATCCGACGAAGTGAGATGGACGATCACAGGGCATGGAGATGTGCCGAAGCACACATAGATCTTGATGTGAGTGATTGGGCCCACTAGTTCGGGCCTGATCACATTAGGATATGGTCCATGATTATCTGGTGTGATTGCTCATGTGATGTGTGATTAGTTATACACCTACTATATATATATGCATGCGATATAGATATATATTATATATATATATGTGACATATTATGTTAGGAGACCAAACTAAAATTCCCTCTATTAATAATATTAAGTCAATAAACGTGAGGCAATTAGATTGACCCACGTGGCCTTCCATTGTTATAGGTAGGAACCGATACCCGGTGTAAGTTGAGTTGGTCGAGTCCCTCGAGGCTCACCTATATCGCGTTTCGCTATCTTATCTACAACATAGAGATGTCATTGGTGACCTGAGGACATGATATGCTTGGTCGAGTACCTCGATAGTATATCACCGAATCAGACTCATCTGGTAACGATGGTAATGACTTAACCGAACATCATGGTTGGTTGAGTCCCTCGAGGCCATGGTGGTTCGGAGGCCGAACAGGACGAGAATCATAAAGAGTTGTGATCGACAAGAGTTGTCTACCTTTATGGGCTTAACGTGATTGGTCGAGTCTCTCGAGGTTACGTTAAGATGCCAATTGGATCTCGATCCGCACTAGAGATCCGTTGGGGGTCTCCGATTCACATACTAGAGGGTGTTGTGTCTCGCGAAAAATTAGTGAGAATGCATTAAAATAGAAGTCATTATCTTAATTATTTAATTTTTGTAAAGTCTGCATATTATTTATTTTTGCTACATCTTTTCAGAAAAATATCGCTTTCAAATCCTTTACGAGGCATACTTGATGCCAACCGCCTCACAGGTCCAAATTATATGGATTGGCTTCGCAATCTGAGAATTATTCTCATGACGGAGAAAATCATATACGTCTTTGATACAGTGATCCCTACGCCCGACGAAGGGGCAAGCGAGGATGAGATCACTCGTTATGTGAAGTACTTAGATAATTCCACTCTTACTCAATGTTATATGTTGGCCTCTATTACTACTGAGTTATAGAGACAGCATGAAAATATGGATGCTAATTCCATACTCCTGAATCTCCACAAACTGTTTGAGGAATAGGGAAGAACTTAGCGATATGAGATATCAAAGAGTTTTCCATGCCAGGATGACTGAGAGGACACCGGTTTAGAACCATGTCCTTAAGATGATTGAGTGGATCGAGAAACTCATAGGTCTAGGAATGGTCCTAGAGGATAACCCGTGTGTGGATCTTGTACTTCAGTTCCTATCAAATTTCTTTTCTTAGTTCATAATGAATTTTAATATGAACAAACTTGAGGTGACCCTCCCAGAGCTCCTCAATATGTTGAGAGAAGCAGAGAGCACCATCAAGAAAGAGACGCCGGTTCTCTATATTGGTGAGACCAAAAAGAAAAGGAAGGCCGAGAAGACCCTTAAGAAGGGAAAGGGCAAGGGCAAAATGGGTAAGGCAAAGGTTGCCAAGAAAGACCCAACAAAGGACAAAGGTTAGTGCTTCTACTATGGTAAAGATGGGCACTGGAAGAGGAACTGTAAAGAGTACCTTACAGAGAGGGCGAAATAGAAGCTTCAGGTACATTCATGATCAGTCTCTATTTGTTAGAATCTTATGATAATACATGGGTATTAGATACCGGGAGTGCTTATCATATTTGCAATTCGTTGCAGGTTCTGGCAGGACTTAGGAGATTGAACAAAGGCAAGATGGACCTTAAGATGGGCAATGGAGCAAAGGTTGTTGCACTGGCTGTCGGCAAGGTCACCTTACATCTGCCTGGTGGAGCTATTATTGCATTAGATGCATGCTATTATGTTCCTTCTATTATCAAAAATATTATTTTCATTTCATGTTTGACAGTTATTGGATATAAATTAGTTTTTGAGAATAATGGCTATTCAATAATATTAGATGATCAGATCATCACGAGAGGAACATTGCATAATGGTTTATTTATGCTAGATACAGCTCCATATATCATGAGTGTAAGTGAGTCTAAGAGGAAACGAGAAGTGGAGAACCAGACAGAAAAGAGTATTAAAACCCTTCGATCAGATCGAGGAGGTGAGTACTTGAGTACAAAGTTCACCCAGTTCCTTAAAGACTATGGGATATTATCCCAATAGACACCTCTTTATACATCATAGCTTAATGGTGTATCAGAAAAGAGGAATCGCACACTGTTAGACATGATGTGTTCCATGATGTGTTTTGCCGACCTACCCATCTCATTCTGGGGATATGCCCTAGAAACCGTAACTTATCTTCTGAACAGAATTCCAACTAAGTCAGTGATGTCTACTCCATATGAGATATGGAATGGGAAGAAGCTCGATCTTAAGATTGTTAAGATTTGAGGCTGCCTTGCTCATGTTAAGAGACACAACCCTGACAAGTTGGAATATAGGACGAAACAGTGCAAGTTCGTGGGATACCCCAAAGAAACTTGTGGGTATTATTTCTATCATCCTGAGGACCAAAAGATCTTTGTAGCCAAGAGAGCAGTGTTCCTTAAGAAGGAATATATTCTTGGTGGAGACAGTGGGAGCATGATATGGTTGAGCGAGGTTGGAGAACCTAGCTCAAGTACCATTCCAGAATCTATTCAGATACCTAACACACAAGTTTCAACTTTTCGTAGGTCCGATAGAGTATCCTATCCTCTTAAGAGATATGTGGGACATATTAGAAGAGAGGATGTTGAGGATATTAATCCTTAGACCTACGAGGAGGCTATTATGAGCATAGACTCCGGGAAATGGCAAAAAATCATGAATTCAGAAATGGATTCAATGTACTCCAACAAGGTTTGGAACCTAGTTGATGCACCCAAGGGTATTATACCCATTGGTTGCAAGTTGATCTTCAAAAAGAAGATTGGAGTAGATGGAAAGGTAGAGACCTATAAAGCAAAGCTAGTGGCTAAGGGGTATCAACAAAGACAAGGTGTTGACTATGACGAAACTTTCTCACCTGTAGCCATGCTAAAATCCATTCGAATTCTATTGGCATTATAGCACACTATGATTATGAGATCTGGTAGATGGACGTCAAAATCGTATTCCTCAATGGCAACCTCAAAGAGGAGGTGTATATGATACAGCATGAGGGAATTGTGTCTAGGGATAACCCAGATAAGGTGTGCAAGTTGCTTAGGTCCATTTATGGATTGAATCAAGCTTCCCGAAGTTAGAACATAAGATTTGATGAGGCGATCAGATCTTATGACTTCGTTAAGAACAAAGATAAACCTTGTGTGTATAGGGAATTAAGTAGGAGCACTATCACCTTTTTGGTATTATATGTGGATGACATCCTGATCATTAGAAATGATGTAGGAATGCTCTCCACAGTAAAGACTTGGTTATCTAGGCACTTCTCTATGGAGGACTTAGGGGAAGCATCCTGCATATTGGGGATATGGATCTATAGAGATAGATCCAAGAGGATGCTTGGCTTGTCCCAGTCCAGGTACATAGACACCATTGTCAAAAGGTTTGGCATGAAAAATTTCAAGAGAGGCTTCATACCAATGAGACATGAAATATCACTTTTTAGGAGTATGTCCCCAAAGACTCCTGAAGAAAGGGCACACATGGATACGATGCCATATGCATCAGCCATAGGATCTATCATATATGCTATACTATGTTCCAGGCCTGATATAGTGCATGCTCTGAGTGTCACGAACAGATATCAGGCAGATCTAGGCTTGGAGTACTAGAAAGCAATAAAATGTATCCTTAAGTACTTGAGAAAGACTAAGGATCTTTTATTGGTATATGGAGATAGTAACCTCAGGATTGAGGGCTACATGGACTCGATCTTCTAGTCCGATATCAATGATAGCAAGTTTAATTTAGGGTATGTGTTCACCCTGAATGGAGGAGCAGTATACTGGAAGAGTTCCAAGCAAGACACTACTGCTAACTCGACCATAGAGGCGGAATACATTGCTACAACAGAGACAGCAAAGGAGGGAGTCTGGATGAAGAAGTTCATCACAAAGCAAGGAGTTGTCTCAAGTAACGAGGAGTCGATTCTCTTATATTACGATAACTACGGGGTGATTACTCAAATAAGGGAACCTGGGTCTCATCAGAAATATTCTGAGAAGGTTCTAGCTTATTAGAGAGATCGTGGCCCGAAAAGATGTACTAATAGAAAGAGTTCCATCCGAAGATAACATTGTAGATCCACTGATAAAGCCATTGACTCAGATTGCCTTTGAGCATCATAGAGGTCTGATGGGGATTAGACATGTTAGTGATTGGCTTTAGGTCAAGTAGGAGATTGTTAGTCATATATGCCCTGCAAGCCAATCACATGAGTGATGGTACTTGTGACTTGATATGCATTTTTTCTCTTTGTATATTATTAGGCATTTTATCACTTTATCTTGTGTGTTGCATATATTGTGATGTCCTTGGATCTGTACAATGGGAATCAGATCATGATGAGATCACGATAATGAGACCGATTCACCTTTAAACACAGACCCTAAATTATCCTGGTTATAGGTTACTCGAGAAGGACATCGAGATAACCGGATAGACTGGTGTGCTGTATACCCATCCATATGATGGAGGTAGCTAATCTTATAGTTACTCGTGTGGGGACACTAAGGGTACAGTGCAGGTGCTCACTAGAGAATGAGTTCACTGATTGATCTACCTACGGAATGCTAGATGGTTATTGATACCTCATGTCAGACAGCGATTCCGTAGTCCCAGTAGTGTATCTGATCCTTAGACTTGAGACACCAAGAATGTCCTGTATAAGTATTCCACTCTTTGATACCGGACTTATAGGGTTGAAAAGTTCTAGATCTAGTACAGTCGGTCATTGGGAGTAGTAGCCAACCTTACGAGGGTTATTGAGTATCAATAGAGGACCATCCACTCTCGGTATCATGAGAGAAATATCCCATGTGTTCTTGCTCGAACAAATCCTTGGCTAAGGTTATTCGGATTAAGAGAGAAAGGGTTCTCCGGGAGAATCTGACAAGAGCAAGACTCGATGAGAGACCGTATGGGTCTGACAACACCATGTCCGGTATAGGATCTATGGGATATTAGATGGATGAGAGATTATAGATACATGGTAACTGAGGATAGATAGGTCCAAAGGATTAGATTCCCCTATATCATCTAGGGGCTACGGTGTAGTGGCTTGGTACATTCGCAATCGATGAGTTGGGTGAATTATTATAGAGATAATAATTCACTATGTCAAAAGGGGTTCTGATACGTATAACTCACTGCCAGCTCGATATTGGGCCTAGAGGGTCACACACATATGGTAGGTGTTGCTATAAGTAGAGGTTCAGATATGAGATATCCACTAAACCCCATATCTTATTGGATATCCATTAAGCCCCTGAATTATTGGATCCTGAGATGAGATCCAATAATTGCTAATAAGAGATTATTGGGTAGAAACCCACTAATCCAAGAGGCTTGGGTAATTGGATGGAGATCCAATACCCAATAGGGCAAAAGATCCATTAGGGTTTTCATGGGACCTCTATAAATAGGAGGGAACCAAAGCTCTATAGGCTAAGAGTTTCTTTTGGTAGCCACCTCCTATTCTCTTCTCTCCAGAGAAGTGCATCGTCGCAGTCCCTACCATGTGGATACTGCTAGAGAGGAGGATGCTTGACCTCCTTCATCCTCTCCCATAGATCTGCAGGAATTCAAGGATATACGATCTCCCTAGGTATTTTCTTTAGCACATGTAGTTTTCGCAGATTTGTTTTTGACGCACCGATCTTCGCACAATGATGAAAACTTTCTACAGGAAATCTGGGGTGTTTTGTTTTTGTTCTTCCGCTGCGCATGAGATGTCGCTCCCCTTAGTGATTTCCCAACACAAACCTGTTGCAATTCTCGATAGGTAAGGCCATCCGGACAGCAACGATTAACTACGATGACGATAAAGACATAAAGCGAAATAAAGTACCGAAAGTTAAGTGGGATGGATCATTGGGAGTTCAAGAGTTTGACGGGAGTCCGAAGATTCGTTGGGAGCGTTGCCGGAACTGGTCGAGAACGAGTAGGGACTTGCCGAAGGGTTTTCGAAAGTTCGTCGGAAGGTTTGTTGAAAGTTCACGGAGCTTGCCAAGAAAGATCGGAGCTTGCCAATGAAGCTCGTTGGAACTTGCCAAGATCATCGTGAAGTCTAGGAGCTTGCCAGGAGTCCGTAGAATGGTTTCCGAGGGTTCGTCGAAAAACCGCCGGAAGTTCGCCGAAAGCTCATCGAAAGAAGTCTTGTCTTATGGACTTTGAAATAGCTTAAAAAATATCTTTAGAATTCATAGTTAACACATAATTTAGTTTAGGATTAGCTGTTAATCCTATAAACTAAATTTGGGCTAATTCGGACTTCATTTAGACCTGTTTCGGCCGAAAACACTGTGCTAAAAATGACCTGGGTGGTAGCACCACCTAGAGACTGAGTGCTGGGTGGCAGTACTGCTCCAGGCTGGGTGGTAGTACCGCCCAGCACCTGTGTACAGCAGCGGTAGTACCGCTACCTTAGGCGGTGGCACCGCCTAATACTGCCAACACCGGGAAATTTAAATTGGTTCAAATTTTGGCTCTAAGTTTGGGCTCCAAATTTGAATCACTTTGAGGCTTATAAATACCCCACTTATTCAGAGTTTAGAGGGTGTCTAGAACTAAGAAAAAGGAGGAAACTCTCTTGAAAGTGTGTCAAATCTTTTCTCTAAGTTTTAGGAGTGTTCTAGTCCAAGAGAGGGGTGAAAGGCTTTGTAAGGGTTATCTCCTAAGCCCGTCAAAAGGAGAGGTGCTATGAGGGAGTTTATCCTCGCCCATTGGAAGGAGGATAGCTAGTGAAAAGCTGGTGGGGCCTCAAGCAAGAGGAATCGGGAGTGGATGTAGGTCGGATGACTGAACCACTATAAAAATCTGGTTTGCATTTACATTTTTGCTATTTACTTTTCTGCAAACCATCTTCATTTGCTGCCTTACTTACTCAACTTCCTCTTCATCTTCTTACGTATGCTTTAAAGTTAAAACGCAATCTTTCCAGGTTCAAATGAAACGTTGCATTCATTCGTACGAAGTTTTCGAACTTGTTTTAATCGCTGAAAAATCTATTGTTCTTTACCGCTACACTAATTCACCCCCCCACCTCTTAGTGTCGCTTGATCCCTAACAATTGGTATCAGAGCCATGTTATTTTTCATTCTGATTTACACCCGTAAGAAATGGCTCTTCATGGCTTTCAAGAGGACTTTTCGATTTTTCGTCCACCGTTCTTTAACGGTTCGGACTACACATATTGGAAAACTCGAATGAGAGTTTTCTTGATTTATCTCGATTTAAACTTATGAAACATCATTGAAAATGAATTTTAATTTCCTCTAAACTGATGAATGAATGGTCGGATTTGGAGAAAAGATCATTTTCTTTAAATGCAAAGGCTATGAATGCCTTATTTTGCGCTTTGGACAAGAACCAATTCAATCGGATTTCAACGTACGAAACAGCTTTTGAAATTTGGCGGACACTTGAAATCACGCATGAGGGAACTAGTAGAGTCAAAGACTCGAAGGTAAATCTCTTATTACATGATTTTGAGCTCTTCCAAATGACACCAAGCGAATTTATCGACGATATGTACACCCGCTTCACGGATGTCGTCAATAGCTTGAAAAGTTTTGGTAAAAATTTTTCAAACTTTGAACTCACTAACAAGATCTTAAGATCCCTTCCAAAATGGTGGGATCCTAAAATAATGGCGATACAAGAAACTAAAGATTTAAATGATTATTCTATTGAAGAACTCATTGGATCTTTAATGACATATGAAATGAGTTTCTTGGAACATGTTGAACATGATAAACATTTGAACCACCTTCTAAAGAACAAGAAGGTTTTGGAACTCCGAACTATGAAATGCCACTTGAGTGATGACTCAAGTGATGAGGACAATGAAGAGAACATTGAACTTTTAATGAATCTTAATAAGTTCATTAAACAAAAATCTAAAATGAACAATGAACTGGAACGAAAGAAGAGGCTAAAGATGAAGAAGAAGCGCAAAGAAGAATCAAATAACAAAACGATGAATTGGGCTTTAACGGGCTTCGACTACAAGGTAAGTAACTTAACTCCCTTGAATTATTTTGAAATTACATGATGCTTTCCATGAATACTTAACTTAGGTAGTAGGAATTTTTTGTATGCTTTTCTTGTGTTTTTGGAAATTAAAAAAAAATGTTTTAAAAAGTTATATCATGCTTTTCTTTTTAGTATTTTTTAAAAGTAAATTTTTGAATAGTGTATGCAACATTATGAATGATGATTGAATGATTTGTAATAATGATTGTACATCAACTATATGTTATTCTTGAAAATGTTTTGATGATAATTTTATAGTATCATGCTTATGATTTGAAAATCTCTATCTTGGATTAATGGCTCTTAAACGTTTTTATGATGAAATTTTTAGATGATGTATACCCATATGAAACAAATGAAACACATAAAAAGGAAAGTATATGATCATGATGAATTCATGATATTGCTTTTAGTTTTAAACATGATGCATGTTTTTGATATAAAAATTATTTGTCATGATAAACTGAATGTATGTTTATGACTTCCATATCAGTTTTCGATTTCAATCTTGATGTATGTTTTTGACATAAAAACAAACATCATGATAATTGCATCTCATGTTTGTACACCTAACAAGATTAAATCCAATGAATATTTATCTTGATGAACTCCATATTGCTTTTCATAATAACATAATGAAAATATGAAATTATGTGTATCTTATTGATTTATGTTACGAAATCTGTTTTTCGATTTTAAACTTGATACATATCATTTATACAAAAGAATTGGGCATGCTTACATCTAATCAATGTACTTTACTCCTAACAAATTTTTGGAATGAAAGATTTTGATGATAATTTCAAATTTATATGATGCTTGGCTTTTGTGTGAAAATGTGAACATGCTTATATGAGATCAACCACATAAAATAAAACACATAAAATTTGAAATGTGTTATCATGATGTTTTATTTTTGATGTGTTTGGTCTTGACGAGTTTATGACTAAACTTATATCTTGTTGATACATGTTTTCATAAAAAGATTTGAATATGCTCACATGAAAACAATTGCATGAAATGGAGATGCATTTTCTATCCTATTGAGATTAATGAATTTATTTTACCAATCTTGTGAATCTCATAAAAATAAACATGATGAATATATTTAAAAATAAATGAGTGTATCATGTATTTGATTTAAATAATTTCTCTTGAAACTTACTTTTCGGATCTATACAATGATACATGAATCTAGTAGAAAATGACAAGAGCATGCTTATATATAAACCATCTACATTGCTCTTAATAAAATTTTCGTATGAAATATTTTTAATGCATTTGATGTTAATGAATTTAATGATAAACTTATATTTTGAATTTATACAATGATGGCTTCCGTATAAATATTTGAACATACCTTATGAAATCATCATTGATAATGATGAAATGAAAATATTAAAAGTTTGTTGTCATGCTTAATGATTTTATGATGAGAATTTAAAGGTGTTATATCTTGATGACAAACTCATGTTTTGGTCTTAAATTTGATACTCATCTTTTGAAACATGAGCACACTTGTTTGAAACAAAATGAAACACATTATCATGATAAATTGAATCTCATAATGTGTTATATTGTTATCTTGACAATTTTTATAATGAAGTTTGTCTTTCGGTTTTGAATATTTTGATTTGGCATATAAAGGCAAAAGACATACTTATATGATGAAACATAAAGAAATTATATTTACTATATTATTGAGATTAATGATTTTATGATATCTTATGAATCTCGTAAATTATGAAAGTGATTTTGATGATTTGAACTAGAATGAGTCTTATCTATATCATGATCTTGATAACTTGAGTTCTTCAAGATCTCTTGCTCCATACTCTTTTATGATTCTCCCATGTTATTGAAGAAAAATGCAAATGAATCATAAATTATTTTCTCTTGACTTTTCGATACTCAACTTGAGAAAATGTGCTTTGATGATTGAAATATTAATGCAAATGTTTGATATATCACTTGTCATGGTTTGAATATCGATGTAAGAGAAATTTTGCTCTTCTTGATATCTTTTATGAATTTGAATAAGACTTGTTAAAGATTCTTGATTCATCTCTTAAACGCTTGGAATCATAACTTGACTTGTGTGAATCAAGATGCATGAAACAAATTGTTCTCTTTGCTATTTACTATCCAATGAATCATGATTGATATTATTGCTATTTTACCTCCTATGATTCATGTTGTAAAATTTTATAAATCATGATGCAATAAAATTGCTTATGCAACAATCAAGTGCTTATGTGATTCTTTGCTAAAGAAAATACTTTAACGAAATTATAATCTTGCAAATTATAACTTGAAGTTCTTTATAAATCAAGATCATTTGTATCTTGTCTTTTGATTTCTCGGAATTCAATACTTGAATTTTTATGAATTTGTGATCTTGATATCTTGATTCTTATGAAATGTGATTTTGATGAAAAATCTTATGCATGAATCAAGGTGCTCTTTGTGGTATTCATGCTCATTTGAATCATGTTCTTCTTGAGCCTTGATATCATATCCTAGAAATGACATAATTTCTTTCCCTTGTGTGATGATTGAAAATTAATTTTCTTTATGATAAATCATGAATCATGACTTGATCTATGAGAATGATATGTTTGTATGCATCATGATTCTTGGTTGTATACCCTTTATCATGAATTGATATTTGCCATGTAAGCCTTATATGATTCGAAATTGATATAAAAGAAATGTACTTAATGATTGAATCATTAATTTATTCTTTTATCATGGTTTGAAAATGAATGAAAAGAAAATATGTTAGCACTTGTAATCATGATTTGATCCTTGATATTGATATGCTTTTATATATCATGATTCTTGGTTGTATGACATTTATCTTGAATTAAAAATTAATAAATATGAATTTTGATCTTGCTAAAAGGAAAGTTATGAATTATGAATGATATCTTTTGGTTTTAATCCTTGTTGAATTTACATATTGATATCCTTCATGACATGCCTTCTTTGCATTATTGTTTTGTATGCATCATGTGATGATTGATATATTGATTGATGCAAATTAATAATTGATCATTGGTTCCTCCTTTCTTTTCGATAATGATAAAGGGGGAGTTAAATTGCTAGCTTGTGCATCAAGAGAGAATAATTTGCTAACTTGAACATTGAGAAGCAAAAAGTTGCTAACTCAAGAAAGGCAAAAATCTTGCTAACTTCACTTTTTCAACAAAATTGCTTGCATTTTTGTTACAAATTATTGTTGAATCTCATACAATATTATTTGAAGTATTTGATCCTCCCTTTCTTTTTGACATTGATAAAGGGGAAGAAGGCCTTTGCTAGCTTTGACATTGATAAAATTCCTAACATACAAAGAAAGCAAAACTTGCAAGCTTATTCTTCTTAAAAGAGAAGAAAGAAATTATAAAATTACATGCATATCGCAAAGGAGGCCAAGAAAGTGCAAAATTGCATAAGCAAGTAAAACTTGTCATGCTTGAACTTAAATCTTGCTTATCTTTAAGAGAGAATTTGAAATTTGCTATGATTGAATGTTGTATAACTTGATAGCTAGTATGATTGTAAAACTTGCATATCTTTTAAACTAGCTATGATGATTACTTCTCCTTTTTGTTGATGACATAGGGGGAGAAGTAGATTGATGACTTCATGCATTGTATTGAATATGTTTGCATGATGGTTTGATAAATCTCATATTCTGTGATGAATGTTGCTTGGATTTGGGATAATCCAAGGTTTCTATCAATGGTATATTGATAGGGGGAGTTTGTGTTAAACTCCGAAGAGTAATGGTTAACTCCGTTAGTCATCAATTAGTTGTCATCATCAAAAAGGGGAGATTGTTGAATCTCGGATTTTGATGATGAAACTAATTGATTGTGTTTTATAATCTAACTGTGTATTAAGTTACGCAGGACTACTATCGATCAAGATTAGACAGTTGACGTTGGAGGAATCGACATTGTACTGGAAGTGATCACATCAGGATATTGGATGTCGAGCCGGAAGTTCAATCGACAATCGGCAGAAGGCTTCAGACGTCGGGCATCGGGCTAAGAAGAGCGGAGTTACGCCATGGATATTGGGGTTGCGGAGGTCAATCATCGATTGGGCAACAAGCCGTAAGAGAGGATGATGTGCCAAAGAATCGAATTAAGCATCGACCAATGATGTGCCGGGCAACTGAATGTCAATTCGCATTGTAATAATTGTCTAGATCGAAGTAGAGTATTTGTTTGTGTGTGTGCAGGATTAACTACGATGATGATAATGACATAAAGTGAAATAAAGTGCCAGAAGTCAAGTGGGATGGATCGTTGGGAGTTCAAGAGTTCGACAGGAGTCCGAAAATTCGTTGGGAGTGTTGCCGGAATTGGTCGAGAACGAGTAGGGAGCTTGCCGAAGGGTTTTCGGAAGTTCGCCGAAAGGTTTGTCGAAAGTTCATAGAGCTTTCCAAGAAAGATCGGAGCTTGCCAATGAAGCTCGTTGGAACTCGCCAAGATCATCGTGAAGTCCGGGAGCTTACCGGGAATCCCCAGAATGGTTTCCGAGGGTTCGTCGAAAAATCGCCGGAAGTTCACCGAAAGCTCACCGAAAGAAGTCTTGTCTTATGGACTTTGAAATAGCTTAAAAAATATCTTTAAAATTTATATTTAACACATAATTTAGTTTAGGATTAGGTGTTAATCCTATAAACCAAATTTGGGCCAATTCGGACTTCATTTGGACCTGTTGCGATCGAGTTTTCGATCGAAACCACTACTGAAAATGACCTGGGCGGTAGTACCGCCCAGGCTGGGTGGTAGCACCGCCTAGAGACTAAGTGCTGGGCAGTAGTACCGCCCAGCACCTGTGTACAACAGCAGTAGTACCGCTGCCTTGGGCGGTGGCACCGCCCATTGTTGAATCTCAGATTTTGATGATGAAACTAATTGATTATGGTTTATTGTTTAACTGCATTTTGAGTTACGCAGGTCTACTATCGATCGAGATTAGACGATTGACACTAGAGGAATTGACGTTGCGCCGAGATGATCACGTCAGGATATTGGATGTCGAGTGGAGTTCGATCGACTATCGGCAGGAGGCTTCGTACGTCGAGCATCGGGCCAAGAAGTGCGGAGTTGCGCCATCGATATCGAGGTTGTGGAGATCAACCGTCGATTGGGCAACAAGCCGCTAGAGAGGGCGATGTGCCGAAGGATTGGACGAAGCGCCGACCAATGATATGCCGGGCAATTGAATGTCAATTCGCGTTGTAATAACTATCTAGATCGAAGTAGAGTTTTTGGTGTTTGTTTGTGCGGGAGTAACTACGATAGGGATGAAGACATAAAGCGAAACAAAGGGCCGAAGATAAGTGTGATGAATCGTTGGGAGTTCGAGTTTGACGGAAGTCCGAAGATTCATTGGGAGTGCTGCTAGAACCAGCCGAGAATGAGTAGGGAGCTTGCCGAAGGGTTTTCGGAAGTTCGCTAGGAGGTTCGTCGGAAGTTCACGGAGCTTACCAAGAAAGATCGGAGCTTGCCAAAGAAGCTCGGGGGAACTTGCCAAGATCATCGTGAAGTCCGAGAGCTTGCTGTGAGTCCGTGGAATAGTTTTCGAAGGTTCGTCGGAAGACCGTCGGAAGTTGACCGGAAGCTCGCCGGAAGAAGTTGTCATGTGGACTTTGTAATAGCTTAGGAAACGTCTTTAAAATTCGTAGTTAGCATGTATTTTGGGTTAAGATTAGATAACCCAAAGTGGGGGCCCATTGGGCCTTGATTAGATGAGTTTGGGCCAAAATTTTGGCCCAAACCGAACCAATTCTGAGCATGCATGCTACGTGCATGCTCTCAGCCCGTCTGAATCATGGCCGATTCTTGTCGCCATCGACTCTTTGTAGGCGGTAGTATCGCCCAGTGAGCGGTGGTATGCCTTTGACAGTGTGGTTGCAACCACTGTGTCAGCGGTAGTACCGCCAAAGGATGCAGCGGTAGTACCGCCAACACATGACACACGCAGCGTAGTAATCCGCTTGATGCCGAGTGATAGTACACCTATAGTCCAAAATTCTGACGAGACCTTTGTGAGCGGGATTTTGAATCCCAAAATTCTCTATAAATACCCCTTTACTTCTAGCTGGTTAGAAGACCTTTTGCAGTGTTAGAATTGAGTCTAAGCTATAGCAAATTTCTGCTTTCATTTGCTCAAGTGTTCTCCTCCTTTCTTCTCCTTATAAAAATCATGTAAAGAGAGGGAACCATTTGTAAAAGGCTGTAAAGGGGTATTTGGTCCTTCCCCTTCAAGAGACTTGGTAGTGGAAGTTGGGAGCCTCATTGGAGGAGGCTTCAAGAGTGGACGTAGGTCATTTGACCGAACCACTATACATCGCTGCGTTTACTTGCTGTGTGAGTACTTAAATTCTGCATCGTAAATTTCTTAAGCTAAAACTGATCGGATTTCTTCTCCTACTTCAAACTGCACTTACCTGATATTTTCAAGTTAAAGTCTCTTTCGCTGAATCAAGTTCTAAAGTAAATCTTCGGAATTGGTTTTTAAGTTTTATTCAGTTTTATCCGCTGCACTAATTCATCCCCCCCTCTTAGTGCCACTCGATCCCTAACACCCAGTACACCGGGAAATTCAAATTGCTTCAAATTTTAGCTCCAAGTTTGGGCTCCAAATTTGAATTACTTTGAGGCTTATAAATACCCCACTCATTCAGAGTTTAGAGGGTGTCTAGAACTAAGAAAAAGAAGGGGGAAACTCTCTTAAAAGTCTGTCAAATCTTCCCTCTAAGTTTTAGGAGTGTTCTAGTCCAAGAGAGGGGTGAAAGGCTTTGTAAGGGTTATCTCCTAAGCTCGTCAAAAGGAGAGGTGCTGTGAGGGAGTTCATCCTCGCCCGTTGGAAGGAGGATAGCTAGTGGAAAGCCGGTAGCCTCAAGCAAGAGGAATCGGGAGTGGACGTAGGTCGGATGATTGAACCACTATAAAAATCTGGTTTGCATTTACGTTTTTACTATTTACTTTTCTGCAAACCATCTCCATTTGCTGCCTTACTTACTCAACTTCCTCTTTATCTTCTTACTATGCTTTAAAGATAAAATGCAATCTTTCCGGGTTCAAACAAAACGTTGCATTCATTCGTACGAAGTTTCCGAACTTGTTTTAATCATTGAAAAATCTATCATTCTTTACCGTTGCACTAATTCACCCCCCCCTCTTAGTGTCACTCGATCCCTAGCAGGGATGACTCCTAGATCTGTGATGAACTTTTTCATCTAGACTCCCTCCTTTACTGCCTCTGTCGCAGCAATGTATTCCGCCTCTGTGGTTGAGTCAGCAATAGTGTCTTGCTTAGAACTCTTCCAGCATACTGCTCCTCCATTCAGGGTGAACACATACCCTGAATTAGACTTGCTATCATTAACATCGGACTGGAAGCTCGAGTCCGTGTAGCCCTCAGTCCTGAGGCTACTACCTTCATATACCAGTAAAAGATCCTTAGTCCTTCTCAAGTACTTAAGGATACTTTTTACTGCTTTCTAGTGCTCTAAGCCTGGATCTGCCTGATATCTGCTCGTGATACTCAGAGCATGTGCTATATCAAGCTTGGTACATAGTATAGCATACATGATAGATCCTATTGCTGATGCATATGGTATCATATCCATGTGTGCTCTTTCTTTAGGAGTCTTTGGGGACATACTCCTAGAAAGTTATATTCCATATCTCATTGGTATGAGACCTCTCTTGGAATTTTTCATGCCAAACCTTTTGACAATGGTGTCTATGTACCTGGACTAGGACAAGCCAAGCATCCTCTTGGATCTATCTCTATAGACCCATATCCCTAATATGCAAGATGCTTCCCCTAAGTCCTTTATAGAGAAGTGTCTAGATAACCAATTCTTTACTGTGGAGAGCATTCCTACATCATTCCCAATGATTAGGATGTCATCCACATATAATACCAAAAAGGTGATAGTGCTCTCACTTACTTTCTTGTACACACAAGGCTCATCTTCATTCTTAACGAAGTCATAAGATTTGATCGCCTCATGAAATCTTATGTTCCAACTTCGGGAAGCTTACTTCAATTCATAAATGGACCTAAGTAACCTGCACACCTTATTTGGGTTATCCCTGGACACAAATCCCTCAGGCTATATCATATACACCTCCTCCTCGAGGTTACCATTGAGGAATACGATTTTGACGTCCATCTGCCAGATCTCATAATCATAGTGTGCTGCAATAGCCAATAGAATTTGAATGGATTTTAGCATGGCTACAAGTGAGAAAGTTTCGTCATAGTCAACACCTTGCCTTTGACGATACCCCTTAGCCACTAGCCTTGCTTTATAGGTCTCTACATTTCTATCTACTCTAATTTTCTTTTTGAAGATCCACTTGCAGCCAATGGGTATAATACCCTCAGGTGCATTAACTAGGTTCCAAACCTTGTTGGAGTACATGGAATCCATTTATGAATTCATAGCTTCTTGCCATTTCCCAGAGTTTATACTCATAATAGCCTCCTCGTAGGTCTGAGGATCAATATCCTCAACATCCTTTCTTCTGATATGTCCCACATATCTCTCAGGAGAATGAGATACTCTATCAGACCTACGTAAAGTTGGAACTTGTGTGTTAGGTATCTGAACGGATTCTGGAATGGTGCTTGAGTTAGGTTCTCCAACCTCGCTCAACTCTATCATGCTCCCACTGTCTCCACCAAGAATGTGTTCCTTCTCAAGGAATAGTGCTCTCTTGGCTATAAAGACATTTTGGTCCTTAGGGTGATAGAAATAATACCTACAAGTTTCCTTGGGGTATCCCACAAACTTGCACCATTTCGTTCTGGATTCTAACTTTTCAGGGTTGTGTCTCTTAACGTGGATAGGGCAGTCCCAAATCTTAACAATCTTAAGATCAGGCATCTTCCCATTCCATATCTCATATGGAGTAGACATCAATGACTTGGTTGGAATTCTGTTTAGAAGGTAAGCTACGGTCTTTAGGGCATATCCCCAGAATGAGATGGGTAGATCGGCGAAACACATCATGGAACGCACCATGTCTAACAGTGTGTAATTCCTCCTTTCTGATATACCATTAAGCTATGGTGTATAAGAAGGTGTCCATTGGGATAAGATCTCATAGTCTTTGAGGAACTGGGTGAACTCTGTACTCAAGTACTCACCTCCTCGATCTGATCAAAGGGTTTTAATACTCTTTCCTGTTTGGTTCTCCACTTCATTTTTATATTTCTTGAATTTCTCAAAAGCTTCAGACTTGTACTTCATCAAGTACACATGTCTGTATCTTGAGAAATCATCAGTGAAAGTAATGAAGTAGGAGTAACCACTTATGGCATGAGTCAACATGGGACTGCATACATCACTATGTATAAGTTCTAGTAACTCAGTGGCTCTCTCTCCAATTCCACTAAATGGAGAGTTGGTCATCGTTCCCCAATGGTAAGGTTCACATGTCGCATATGACTCATAGTCAAATGGATCTAGATATCCATCTTTTAGCAACTTTTGAATCCTTCCCTCATGGATGTGACCTAGCCTACAATGCCAAAGATATGCATTGTTCACCTCTTCTCGTTTCCTCTTAGACTCACTTACACTCATGATATGTGGAGTTGTATCTAGCATAAATAAACTATTATACAATGTTCCTCTCCTGATGATCAATCATCTAATATTATTGAACAATCATTATTCTCAAAAACTAATTTATATCCACTAACTGTCAAACATGAAATAGAAATAATATTTTTGAGAATAGAAGGAACATAGTAGTATGCATCTAATACAATAATAGCTCCACTAGGCAGATGTAAAGTAACATTGCCGATAGCCATTGTAGCAACCTTTTGCTCTATTGCCCATCTTAAGGTCCATCTCGCCTCTATTCAATTTCCTAGGTCCTACCAGAATCTGCAACGAATTACAGATATGATAAGCACTCTCGATATCCAATACTCATGTGTTATCATAAGATTATGACAAATGGAGACTGATCATGAATGTACCTGAAGCTTCTGCAAGCTTCTGTTACGCCCTCTCTGCAAGGTACTCTTTACAGTTCCTCTTCTAGTGCCCATCTTTGCCATAGTGGAAACACTAGCCTTTGTCCTTTGTTGGGTCTTTCTTGGCAACCTTTATCTTACCCATTTTGCCCTTGCCCTTGCCCTTCTTAAGGGTCTTCTCAGCCTTCCTTTTCTTTCTGGTCTCACCAGCATAGAGAACTAGCTTCTCTTTCTTGATGGTGCTCTCTACTTCTCTCAACATATTGAGGAGCGCGAGGAGGGTCACATCAAGTTTATTCATATTAAAATTCATTATGAATTGAGAAAAAGAATCTAGTAGGGACTGAAGCACAAGATCTACACACATGTTATCCTCTAGGACCATTCCTAGACCTGTGAGTTTCTCGATCCATTCAATCATCTTAAGGACATAGTTCTGAACCGGTGTCCCCTCAGTCACCCTAGCATGGAAAAGACTCTTTGATATCTCATATCGCTGAGTTCTTCCCTATTCGTCAAACAGTTTGTGGAGATGCAGGAGTATAGAATTAGCATCCATATTTTCATGCTGTCTCTGTAACTCAATAGTCATAGAGGCCAACATATAACACTGAGCAAGAGTGGAATCATCTAAGTACTTCACATAACGAGCGATCTTATCCTCGCTTGCCCCTTCGTCAGGCGTAGGGATCACTGTATCAAGGACATATGCGATTTTCTCCGTCGTGAGAATGATTCTCAGATTGCGAAGCCAATCCGTGTAATTTGGACTAGTGAGGCGGTTGGCATCAAGTATGCCACGTAAAGGATTTGAAAGTGATATTTTCTGAAATTAAAAATGTAGCAGAAATAAATAACATGCAGACTTTGCAAAAATTAAATAGTTAAGATAAGGACTTCTATCTTAATGTACTCCTACTAATTTTTTGCGAGACACACAACACCCTCCAGTATGTGAATCGGAGACCCCCAGCGGATCTCTAGTGGGGATCGGGATCCAATTGGCGTCTTAACGTAACCTCGAGGGACTCGACCAATCACGTTAAGCCCGTAAAGGTAGGCAACTCTTGCCAATCACAACCCCTTATGATTCCCGTCCAGTTCGACCTCTGAACCACCATGGTCTCGAGGGACTTGACCAACCATGATGTTCGGTTAAGTCATCACCATCGTTACAAGATGAGTCTGATTCAGTGATATACTCTCGAGGGACTCGACCAAGTATACTATGTCCTCAGGTCACCGGTGACATCTCTATGTTGTAGATAAGATAGCGAGATGCGATATAGATGAGTCTCGAGGGACTCGACCAACTCAACATACACCGGGAATCGATTCCTACCTATAACGATGGAAGGCCACGTGGGTCAATCTAATTACCTCATGTTTACCGACTTAATATTATTAATGTAGAGGATTTTTTATTTGGTCTCCTAACATAATGTGTCACACATATATGTATTTAATATATATCTACATCGCATGCAAATATATATATATACATATCTAGTAGGTATATATCTAATCACACATCACATGAGCAATCACACCAGATAATCATGGATAACATCTTAATGTGATTAGGCCCGAGCCAGTGGGCCCAATCACTTATATCAAGATCTATGTGTACTTCGGCGTAACTCTATGCCCTGTGATTGTCCATCTCGCTTCGTCGGATCTATCGGCATCTTAACGCATCTTCATGCGTCGGATCATCCGTCTTGGCCTCGTGAGTCACGATACCGTTGCGCCTCCTCATGTAATTATAATATAATTATAGGCACGCAAGCTAGAAAATAAATGAGAAAAGAATAGAGGTTCGTAGGTCCCAATAATAATAATCATATTACACATCACATCACAGGTCCATGATCATCTGTCCACATCATACATCACATGTATATGTTATTTTATAGGACTACTAGATAAAAAAATAATAATTAATTAAACTATTTAATTAACATATTTATTTTTTTTGAAATCAGGGATATAAAGGGAATTTTTGAATTACCAGGGGTATTTTGATAATTTGGCCAAAAGGGTATTTTGGTAATTTTACCAAAAGGGACATAATCTGGAATTTTTGTCAAAAGGGACATAATCTAAAATTTTTGAAATTCCAAGGGGTATTTTGGTAATTCTATCAAAAGGGGTAGAATCTAGAATTTCTGAAATTCCGAGGGGCAAAATCATCTTTTGTCCTAAAACCCTAACTCCTCACCCTTAGCTGCCTACGTTGCGGCTGCAGCTACCGCCACCTTCCCGACGGTGGCCCCTGTGCAGGGAGGGTGCCGGGGTGGCGGCGCTTGTCGTCCATGCGGACGGTGCCGCCGCTGCCCTGCGCGCAGCGCCGATGCCTCGCGGAACTTTCCCGCGGGCGTAGCGCTCGCAGGCGCTGCCCCGCGGGCATGCATCGGCGTTGTCCTGCAGGTAGCTCGTCGGTGCCCCTACGGTCAATAGCCCGCCTGCGCCCCTGCGGGCAGCCACAGGCAGCCTGCCTACGGCCAGCAGACCGTTGGCTGGTGGCTACTGCTTGTGTAGGTAGCAAGGCTGCAAGCAGCCTTGCGGCCATTGCACGAACACAACAAGGGCAGCAATAGTTGCTGCCCTTCCTAGCACTTTTGCGCCAATGATTTTGGCATCAAAAGCAGATCCAAAACACAACACACGCAGTTTAAGATCTAATCTTTGCACGAACAACCTGGCTCCGATACCACTATTGGGAAATCCTTTAGGGGAGCGACATCGCATGCGCAGCGGAAGAACAGAAAAACAAAACCCCAGATTTTTCGTAGAAAGTTTCTATCATAGTGCGAAGATCGGTGCGTCAAAAACAAATCCGCAAAACTGCACGTGTAAAAGAAGATACATAGGGAGATCGTATATCCCTGAATTCCTACAGATCTGTGGGAGAGGATGAAGGAGGTCAAGTGTCCTCCTCTCTAGCGGTATCTACACGGTAGGGATTGCAACAATGCACCTCTCTCTCTAGGGAGAGGAGAACAGGAGGTGGCTATCAAAAGAAACCCTCAGCCTATAGAGCTTTGGTTCCCTCCTATTTATAGAGGCCCCTTGAAAACCCTAATGGATCTTTTGCCCTATTGGGTATTGGATCTCCATCCAATTACCCAATCCTTTTAGATTAGTGGGTCTCTACCCAAAAATCTCTTATTAGCAATTATTGGATTTCATCTCAGGATCCAATAATTTAGGGGCTAAATGGATATCCAATAAGATAGGGGGTTCAACGGATATCTCATATTCGAACCTTTACTCGTCGCAATACCTACCATATGTGTGTGACCCTCTAGGCCCAATATCGAGCTGGCCGTGAGTCATACTTTTCAGAACTCCTTCTGAATTAGTGAATTATTATCTCTATAATAATTCACCCAATTCATCGACTGCGGACGTACCAAGCCACTACGCCGCGGCCCCCAGACGATACAAGGGAATCCAATCCTTTGGACATATCTATCCTCAGTTACCATGTATCTATAGTCCATCATCCATCCAATATCCCAAAGACCCTATACCGGGCATGGTGCTGTCAAGCCCATACGGTCTCTCCTCGAGTCTTGCTCTTGTGGGATTCTCCCGGAAAACTCTTTCTCTCTCAATCCGAATAACCTTGGCCAAGGATTTATTTGAGCAAGAACACATGGGATATTTCTCTCATGATACCGAGAGCGGATGATCCTCTATTGACACTCAATAGCCCTCGTAAGGTTGGCTATCACTCCCAATAATCGGTTGTAGTAGATCTGAAACTTTCCAAACCTATAAGTCTGGTATCAAAGAGTGGAGTACTCATACAGGATATCCTTGGTGTCTCAAGTCTAAGGACCACATATACTACTGGGACTATGGAATCGCTGTCTGACGTGAGGTATCATTAACCATCCAGCATTCCGTAGGCGGATCAATCAGTGAACTCATTCCCCAATGAGCACTTGCACTGTACCCTTAGTGTCCCCACACGAGTAGCTATGAGATTAGCTACCTCCCATCATATGGATAGATATACAGTACACTAGTCTATCTAGTTATCTCGATGTCCTTCTCGAGTAACCTATGACCAGGATAATTTAGGGTCTGTGTTTAAAGGTGAATCGATCACAATATCATGATCTCCTCACGATCCGATTTATATTGCACAGATCCAAGGACATCACAATATATATAACACGCAAGATAAAGTGATAAAACACTTAATAATAAACAAAGAGTAAAAGTGTAGGGCACTTTTACTCAAGTCACAAGTGCTATTACTCATATGATTAGCTTGCAGGGCACATATGACTAACAAACACAAAGGTAGCTTTTCATGTTTAGCATAGGTTGTTACTATAACCAATAGCTTTTGTCTTCGTTTTTATGAATTTAAACATCTTCATGAACTTGAATTGTAAAAAGTTCGAGCGGAACAAAGGAGAAACATAGAACTTTTTATATTTGTTATCATGACTCAGAAACATAAGAAACTTTTTGTATTTGCTATCATGACAACTTCATACTTACAATTGTCATAATTATGGATATGGTAGGCTTTCGTAGCTGCATGGAGTGTGGCTTGCGCCGTGTAAGGGAAGGCAACGATAGTGATCCTAGAGGGAGCATACCTGCTTAGTCCAACAATCTTCAAAGAGCCTTGCAATAGCATAATGGTGATGCAAGTGATAGGGCAGCTACTGGCATCCACCCATCTCGAAGCTTACAACCAATACTGGCTCCATTTCCAGTACATTAATGGATTGGTTATCTCAGGTGGTGGAAGATTCATTGGATAAGGAGCTTCTGCATGGCCTTATAGCCTATGCAAAAAGACACAGGATTGCAAACCCCTACCCATGGTATGGTAGCCTTGTCTTCCTTGCTCTAACCATGCAGAAATTAACACTACGTCATTCTTACTTTGAATTCACTGACAATCATTACAATACTATTGTATAGAACTTGGTGTTCAGTTTTGTCATGAACGCAGTCATCAAAAGCATTTCTTCTATTGACAGCAAGTTTTTCCACATTCATATCTTTGAATCAAGAAACATGACCTTTGATTCCATTAAGATCAGTGCTCCTGGAGATAGCCCCAACACTGATGGCATTCACATCGCCAACTCGGCCAATATCCAGGTTTCTAACTCAGTCATCGGCACCGGTGATGACTGCATCTCCATTGGCCTAGGCTGCACCAATTTGACCATCTTTCGTGTATTATGCAGTCCTGGCCATGGCATTAGCATTGGTAGTCTCGGAAAAAATGTTGGTGAGAAAGATGTCATCGGGCTGTATGTGAGTAAATGCAATCTTACCGGTACAACAAATGCATTGAGGATCCAGATATTGCAATCTTCTCCATCTACATTGAAGGCCAGTCATTTCCTCTTTGAACAAATCATCATGAACAATGTCTATAACCCCATCATCATATATCAGAACTATTGCCCATTTGCTAACTGTCCCAAAAAGGTATACCTCATTGCTCCTACTACAGCTACATATATCATCATAGTTCTTAATTGAACTCGGTCATGAAATTTGTGCATCCTCCCTCTCTCCATGTAGAATCCTTCTCTGGTTAAGATCACAGATATCAAGTATAGGAATATCATGGGGACCTTTCTCTCGCCAGTGGCTTATAATCTAGTGTGCAGCGAGGCTGCTCCATGTGAGGGCGTGGAGCTTAGTGACATCAGCTTGAAGTACAATGGCAATGGAAAGCAAGCCAAAAATGCTTCTATTTGTGTTCATGTCTACGGTAACTCCAATGGCAATGTGAAACCTGACCACTGATTTCGCATTGTTGGGTTGAGGCAAAAGTGATGAATTGTTCCACACAATTGTTCCTCTTCCTACTTTCTTCTACTTTTTCTTTGTTACATTAAGTGTATACCTTGTATTAGGAAAAGAAAAAGAAATAAAGAAATTGAAATACATGTAAAATGACATCCCATGCATAGAACATGGATATCTCAAGTTAGTATCATGTTTTCCTGAAAAATAGAGATTAAATTTTAGTGACATTGTAACTACAAAGTATAGTTATCAATATTACCGAGTTGTTATTTGACTAAGCCCTAGGTCACTAGTTGAAACTTTATGTCAACAAGTCAGACTTCATGTTTAATTATGAAAATACTTTAAAACATATAAATAATTTAAAATTTCATGTTGTAAAAATCTATAATATCATAATTAATAAAAAATAAAACACTTAAACAAATATAAACAAAACTTCAATCACATAAAGTATGATAAAAATAATATTGTCAACTTGCACTATAAACATGAACCTTTATGTACATTAAGTAACACATGATAATATATAAAATATTAAAAATTGAATATAAAATTCAATTGCTTGAGCATGAATATCGACGTAGATATAACTTACCTATATGACGATAGCTAGAATAATACTTTAATAATAAGGATACAATAATAAGAAGAGATGATAACAGGGAAATTACGTTAGAAAATGAGATGACCTTACAGATATGATAACAGTTAGAATAATACTTAGTATTGAAGATATTTTTTATTGGAGAATCGTCTTTATGAAAAAAAAATAACTCAAATCTAAAAAACTATTGATTCAGGATATTTTTTTAAAATTTTGAGTTCTTTCACAAAAAAAGAATTCTATATTGTATATAGATTAATTAATTTTGTTATTTTATCGTGTTGATATAAATACATAATTGTTGAATTACCATTAAATGAAAGGAATAAAATATATGGGAAATATGAAAAGAAAAGTTGTCGTGATAAAGAGAATGACAAGATTAAAGAAAAACAAAAGTAAACATGAATTATTTGATTGGAGAATCGTCTTTATGAAAAAAAAATAACTCAAATCTAAAAAACTATTGATTCAGGATATTTTTTTTAAAAATTTTGAGTTCTTTCACAAAAAAAGAATTCTATATTGTATATAGATTAATTAATTTTGTTATTTTATCATGTTGATATAGATACATAATTGTTGAATTACCATTAAATGAAAGGAATAAAATATATGGGAAATATGAAAAGAAAAGTTATCGTGATAAAGAGAATGACAAGATTAAAGAAAAACAAAAGTAAACATGAATTATTTGATGAAGGAGATTAGATAGGGCATTTAAGATGATTGGTTAATTAATTTTGACATTCCATATTTAATATGGTCATACATGATATTATATAATTAATTTAATTATAGATGAAAAAAATATGGTCCTACATTGATGGTGACATAGGGAAAGTAAAAGAATAAAAAAAGTGAAAACATAGAATATAATAACAATATTTTGTTATTAATTTAATTATTATTAGAATTTTAAATTTTCATATTGATTTGTGCATTCTGAATGTTCTATAAAAAATATTGAATCTCGAATTTTGGTGATGAAATCAATTGATGAAGTTATGATCTAATTAGTATATGAGTGATGTAGGACCATCTTCGATCCTAGAAAGATAAATTGATTAAAGTAGGAAGAATAAAATATTCGATTGGAATGTAATATGTCAAAAGATTGGACGTCAGATTAAAGGACTAGTCGACGTGCTAGCTGAAGGACTTTATGCCATGAGTTCGGGCATCGAGCCAAAATGATCGAACATTATATTAAGAAAATAGGTATTGCAGGAAGTCAACATGCCAATTGGGCAATACGTCGGAAGATAGGACGATGCATTGAAGGTTCGGACGAAACACCGGATGAACCAATGATATGTTGGACAACATGGGATTCGTACTTGTAATCATTTGTCTAGATCGAAGTAGTGTAGAGGGCTAATTGAGTTAGTTTTTAGTATAATCATGCTAACTCAATTAGGGGCCAATTGGGCCTAATTTGGGGCTAATTTGGGTCTATTAAGATCCCATTCAGTGATTTAAAAGTTAGGTCAAGCGGTGGAACCACTAAAAGCTTAGTCTCCAAGATAGTCTCCTAGACTATGTCAGGTGGTGGTACCACCAGACTAGGTGGTGGTATCGCCAGACTAGGCGATGGTACCACCTAGTGTCAGGCAGTACTCCGAAATCCTGGGATGTTTGAAATTTTGGCTCTATTTTTGAAGTCATTTGGGGTCTATAAATACTTTAACTATTTTTGCTTTGAATAGTAAGAAAGTTGAATGAAAATTTATGATGTAAGTGAGTAAACCCTGTTATAATCTTACGAGAGTTTTCCTCCTCTTCTCCAAAGTTAGATTTATATTTAAGGGAGGGGTGAGAGACTTGTAAAGGTTTTCTCCTAAACTTATGAAAAAGAGAAAGAGTTATAAGAGAGTAGTTGATCTTTGCCCATTGAAAAAAGATCGATAATGAAAGTCGATGGCCTCGATGGAGGAAGAATCAAGAGTGGACGTAGGTCACGACGACTAAACCACTATAAACTTGGTTTGTACTTTCTTTTTTATTTTTATTATCATTACTTATTGATTCAATTATCTACTACTCTCACTTACTCTCTAAGCTTAAACACTTTTTGATACGGGCTTCATCGAATGGAATTTTTCAAACCGATGTTTTGAAAGCACTAATTCACCCCCCCTCTCTTAGTATCGATTTGGATATTAACATTTGGTATTAGAGAAAGGTTTCTCTCTGTTTAGTTTAACACCTAAGAGAGATGGCTTTTGCCAGTAATTAAGAGGGTCATTCTATTACTCATGCTCATATGTTCAATGGGACAAACTATACGTATTGGAAAACTCGAATGAGAATTTTTTTGCTTTCCATGGATTTTGATTTATAGAATATTATTGAAAGTAATTTTCAAAAGTCTTCTATGTTGAATCTTGGATTTTAATGATGAAGTCAATTGGTGAATTATTTGTTCTAATCCATATTATCGAGATAAGTATGCTAGATTAACTACGATGGGATGAAAACATAAAGCGATTTACCGAGGTCAAGTTCATCGAGAGTTCGAGAGTTCACCGAAAGTCCAAAGGATCATCGGAAGTGTTGCCAGAACCAACCGAGATAGAATTAGGGACTTGCCGAAGGTTTCGGAAGTTCATCGGAAAGATCGTCGGAGGTTCGCGGAGATCACCGAGAAGGTTCAGAAGCTTGCCAAAGACTTGTTGAGCTCACCACAAAATCCGAAAGTATGTTGGGAGTCCACCGGAAGAAATCTGAAGGAGTGTCGGAAGTCCATCGGAAAGCTCACCGGAAGTAGACTTGAAGAATGTCAGTTTAAATCACTTAGAATTATGTTTCAATTTCATAGTTAGAATGTAATTTGGGTTAGAATTAGGTGTTAATCCTATAACCCAAATTAGGAGCCCATTGGGCTTTGTTTTGAATTGGTTTGGGCCGAGTTTAAGGCCCAAACCAATGTGCTGAAAAATGCTAGGCGGCGGCACCGCCAAGGACCAGCAAGCTGGGCGGTGGTATCGCCTAGAGGTTGAAAGTTGGGTGGTGGCACCGCCTAGTACCCGAGAGACTAGGCGATGGCACCGCTACCTTGGGTGGTGGAACCGTCTAATATATTGTTAGTCTATCAACTAACAGGCGGTGGCACCGCCACTGACAGGTGGTGGCACCATCAGCACCGGGAAACCCAAAATGAATTCAAATTTAGAGCCCAAATTTGAATCCTCTTGGGGTCTATAAATACCCCTCCTTTCTCAACAGAAAAGGCACCCTTTTGAGAGTTAGAAATTGAGCAAAAGCTTTGGTAAAATTTTATTTTCGATAGCTAGTGTTCACCTCCCTCTTTCTCTTTAAAAAATCTGTAAGAGTGTAAACTTCTTATAAAAGGGTTGTAAGAGGGGTATTTGGTCCTTTCCCTTCAAAGTGACTTGCTAGTGAAAGTTGGGAGCCTCATCAAAGAAGGCTTCGGAAGTGGATGTAGGTCACTTGACCAAACCACTATACATTGTGGTGTTCTTGAATGTGTGAGTGTTTAAATTTCTGAAACATTTCTATACTTAGCTGTAAATCATTCGGTTTTCATCTCCTTTACTCGAGCTACTTCAACTAAGTCATTTTCATCAAATCAAAATCTCAATACGAACTAGCTATTTATGAAATCGATTTCAAATTTATGAGTTTTAATCCATTGCACTAATTCACCCCCCCTCTTAGTACCTCTCTGATCCTAACAATTGGTATCAGAGCAAGGTTCACTCTCATATTTGGTTTAAAACCCAAGAGAGATGGCCTATTCCGGCATGCAAGAGGGTCACTTCATTATACGTCCGCCTATGTTTAATGGGTCGGATTACACATATTGGAACACTCGTATAAGGATCTTTCTTATTTTCATGGATTTTGAGCTTTGGAGCATCGTCAAAAATGGTTTTAAAAAATCTTCTCTTCCGACGAGCAAATGGAATGAATCAGAGAAGAAGACTTTTGCTTTAAACGCAAAGGCTATGAATGCCTTGTTTTGTGCTCTTGATAAAAATGAATTTAATTACATTTCGACTTGTGAATTGACTTTTGATATTTGGCGTACTCTTGAGATCACTCATGAAGGCACTAGCCGAGTGAAAGAGTCCAAAATCAATATTCTTATACATTCCTACGAACTTTTTTGAATGAAACCAAGTGAGTCCATAGGAGACATATACACCCACTTCACGGATGTCATAAATGGACTCAAAGCACTTGGTAAAGACTTTTCTAATTTTGAACTTGTGACTAAAATTTTAAGATCCTTTCCAAAGAATTGGGATCCAAAAGTTACGACCATTCAAGAGGCCAAGGATCTTAAAACATTTCCTCTTGAAGAACTTATCGGGTCTCTAATGACCTATGAAATAACATGCCATGCTCATGATGAGCTAGAGAACTCCTTTCCAAAAAACAGGAAGGATATGACATTAAGAATACAAAAAGACCACTTGAAAGGAATATCAAGTGATGAGGACTTTGACGAAGACATTGCACTCTTAACTAAAAAATTTTAAAAATTTATTAAAAAGGGTAAATTTAAAAATGAAACCAAAAATAAACTTGAACCAAAAAAGGACCAAGTCATATGTTATGAATGTAAGAAGCTAGGACACTTTAAATTGTTGAATCTTGGATTTTGATGATGAAACTAATTGATTGTGTTTTATGGTCTAACTCGTTTTGAGTTACGCAGGTCTACTATTGATCAGGATTAGATAGGTGATGCTAGAGGAATTGATGTTGCGCCGGAGGAGATCATGTCAGGATATTGGATGTCGAGCCAGAGGTTCGGTCGACAATCGGCAGAAGGCTTTGGACGTCAAGCATCGGGCCAAGAAGAGCATGTTGCACCAAGGATATCAGGGTTGTGGAGGTCAACTGTCGATTGGGCAATGGATCACAAGAGAGGACGGTGTGCTAAAGAATCAGACGAAGCACGCACCAACCAATGACGTGCCGGGCAACTGAATGTCAATTCATGTTGTAATAATTGTCTAGATCGAAGTAGAGTTTTTAGTTGTGCGTATGTAGGATTAACTACGATGATGATGAAGATGTAAAGTGAAACAAAGTGCTGGAAGATAAGTGTGATGGTTCGTTGGGAGTTCGAGAGTGCGACAGGAGTCCGAAGATTCGTTGGGAGTGCTGCCGGAACTAGGCCGAGAACAAGTAGGGAGATTGCTGAAGGGTTTTCAGAAGTTTGCCAGAAGGTTCGTCGGAAGTTCGTGGAGCTTGCCAAGAAAGATCGAAGCTTGCCAATGAAGCTTGTTGGACTCACCAAGATAATCGTGAAGTCTGGGAGCTTGCTAGGAGTCCGTAGAATGGTTTTCGAGGATTCATCGGAAGACCGCCGAAAGTTTGCCAGAAGCTTGCCGAAAGAAGTCTTGACTTACCAAACTTTGTAATAGCTTAGGAAATATCTTTAATTTCATAGTTAGTATGTAATTTGATTTAGGATTAGTTGTTAATCCTATAAACCAAGTAGGAGCCAATTTGGCCTTGATTTGGACCAGTTTGGGCCGAGTTTAGGCCCAAACTAGAGTGTTGAATGTGCTGGGCACTGGCATCGCTCACAGGCAGAAAGCTAAGCGGTGGCACCGCCCAGTACTGCCAGAATGCCGAAGTTCGAGGCATTTCAAATTTAGACTCCAAATTTGAATCCTCTTGGGGTCTATAAATACCCTAGAAGTTCTTGCTTGGAGAGCAAGAAGTGTGTAAGAAAACTAAGGGAAAAATCTGTCATTTAAAGTAGAAGCCCCCCTCCAAAGTTTAGAAGTGTTCTTAAGAGAGGTGTTGAGGGAAGCTTTGTAAACAGAGTTTGTAAAAGGGAGTTTGTCTTCACCCGGTGGAAGGAAGGCAACTAGTGGAAAGCCGATAGCCTCAAGCAAAGAGGAATCGAGAGTAGATGTAGGTCGGATGATCGAACCACTATAAAAACGGTTTGCGTTTACGTTCTTGCATTTACCTTTCTGCAAACCGTATTTTTTTCACTGCTCAACTTACTCATCACTGCCTTCTTCCTCTCTAAATACTCCCCACTTTAAGCACTTTCCATTATGCTTTAATTGGAATCGGTTTTAGTCAAAAACGTGATTTTTATTGTACGAAGTTTCCGAACTTGTTCAAATCACTGAAAAATTTATTGTTCTTTACTGCTCCACTAATTCACCCCCCCTCTTAGTACCACTCAATCCCTAATAATTGGTATCAGAGTCACGTTATTCTCATTCGGATTTACACCCATAAGAAATAGCTCTTCATGGCTTTTAAGAGGGCTTTTCGGTTTTTCGTCCACCATTCTTTAACGGATCGAACTACACATATTAGAAAACTCAAATGAGAGTTTTTTTTATTTCAATAGATTTAAACTTGTAGAACATCATCGAAAATGTCTTTCAACTTTCCTCTAAACCGACGTATGAATAGTCGGATTTAGAGAAAAGATCATTTTCCTTGAATGCAAAGGCTATGAATGCCTTATTTTGCGCTTTGGACAAGAACGAGTTCAATCGGATTTCTATGTGCGAAACGGATTTTGATATTTAGTAGACACTTGAAATCACGCACGAGGGAACTAGTAGAGTCAAAGACTCAAAAGTAAACCTCTTATTGCATGATTTTGAGCTCTTCCGAATGACACTAAGCGAAACTATCAGCGATATGTATACCCGTTTCACGGATATTGTCAATAGTTTAAGAGCTCTTGGTAAATCTTTTTCAGATTTTGAACTCATAAATAAGATCTTAAGATCCCTTCCAAAAAGGTGGGATCCTAAAGTAACCGCAATACAAAAGGCTAAAAATTTAAATAATTTACCTATTGAAAAACTAATTAGCTCACTAATGACATATGAAATGAGCCTCCTAGAATATTTTGAACATGATAAACATATGAACCACCTTCTAAAGAACAAAAAGGTTTTGGAACTCCGAACTTTGAAATGCCACTTGAGTGATGACTCAAGGGATGAGAACACTATTAAGAACTTTGAACTTCGAACACTAAATCTTAATAAGTTCATGAAACAAAAATCTAAAATAAATAATGAACTTGAATGGAGAAAGAGGCCAAAGATGAAGAAGAAGCACAAAGAAGAATTAAATGACGAAGAGGCGAAATGTGCTTTAACGGGTTTCGACTACAAGGTAACTTAACTCCCTTGAATTATTTTGAAATTATATGATGCTTTCCATGAATGATTAACTTAGTTAGTAGGAATTTTTTTATACTTTTCTTATGTTTTTGGAAATTAAAAAAAATATTTTAAAAATTATACTATGCTCTTCCTTCTAGTATTTTTGAAAAGTAAAAATTATGAATGATGATTGTATGATTTGTGATAATGTTTGTACACCTAATAGGATTAATCCATACATGTGTATCTTGATGATGCTTGACGATTTTATATCATGCATGAGTTTATTTAAGTGATGTTGATTTGAAAACTTCTATCTTGGATTAATGGGTCTTAACCTTTTTTTTTTTTGATAAATTTTTTAGATGATACTTGTCTTCATGAAATCAAAAGACCTAACCCACAAAATTTTCAAAATGAAAGAAATGTGGTTTTAATGTTGCCTTGTATTACATTTGGTCTTAATGATTTCTCTTGAAACTTACCTTTCGGATCTATACAATGATACATGAATCTAGTAGAAAATGACAAGAGCATGCTTACATATAAACCATCTCCATTGCTCTTAATAAAATTTTCGTATGAAATATTTTTGATGCATTTGATCTTGATGGCCTTAATGACAACTTGTATTTTGAATTTATACAATGATGGGTTCCATATAAATGTTTGAACATACATTATAAAATCATCATTGAGATAAAAATATTAAAAGTTTGTTGCCATGCTTAATGATTTTATGATATCATGAGGACTTGAAGTTGTTATATCTTGATGACAAACTCATGTTTCGGTTTTAAAATTTGATACTCATCTTTTGAAATATGAGTACACTTATATGAAATAAACAACTCAAAATGAAACACATTATCATGATAAATTGAATCTCATGTCTTGGAATAATATGTTATAATTTTGCCTTGACAATTTTTATGATAAAGTTTATCTTTCGATTTTGATGAATTCATATGAATCTTTTGAATCAAAACTTTTGGAAAATGTCACATACTTAATGAATCAAATCTTAATGATCATTATGATGAAATTTGCCTTTCCATCTTGAATGTTGACATTTTGTTTTAAGGCAAAGGCATGCTTATAAGAAGAAAATCATATGAATGGAAATTTACAAGAATGAAATGCAATCCTCTATCTTATCGATTCTTCAATAAATCTATGCTTGTCATGTATGAATTTATTGAATGTGATTTTTTAGGATGATTTCAGATTTGAAAAATGCTTGATTCGTATTTATGACATAAGATACATTTTAAATATGAATCATCTCCCTTAATTCATTTTGTTCTCCTATAATTCCTTTTTACTTACTGAAAAGGAGATCCTTCCAAATGAATCATGCTTGATAATTTGTGTTATGAGATTTAGCCTTTATGTCTTGAACATTTATGCTTATTTTTATTCGACATAAAAAGGATAAAGGCATGTTCATATGAAATCAGTGCAAATCACTAAAAGAGAAATGTTTATTTCTTGAACATCTCTCTTTCTCTAAAGTTTTTGATGTTTCAAATAAAATATAAGTGATAAATTCATTTATGATATTTTGTGAATCACTTAAATTATGAACAAGATTTTGATTTTATGCTTTTCTCATCTTATCGAGATTAATGATTTCATAATATCTTAATAATCTCATAAATTATAAAAGTGATTTCGATGAATTAATTATGAGTTGATAAATTGAACTAGAATGAGTATTATTTATATCGAGATCTTGATAACCTGAGTTTTTCAAGACCTCTTACTTTATACTATGATTCTCCCATGTTATTAAAGAGAAATCCAAATGAATCATAAGTTATTTTCTCTTGACTTATTGATACTCAACTTGAGAAAATATATTTTGAAATATTGATGTTGAAACATTACATGTGTAATTTGAACTTTTCTCTCATGTTTCAATATTACTTTGTATGCTTCATGACTTGATGATTGAAATATTGATGTAGACTTTTGATGTATCACTTGTCATGATTAATGCAAATTGCTAGCATTATGAATCTCAAAAATTATTTGATTTGATTATGAATGTCGAGTTGACAAAATGAGTTTGAATGATTTTATGACTTTTTAAGATGTTTATAATGATTGAATCAAGCTCTAAAAGATTTCATTTTTTCTATAAAGATATTTTATTGAAATCATGATCTTGCAAATTATAACTTAAATTTTTATGAGTTCGTGATCTTGATATCTTGTTTCTTATGAAATATGATCTTGATGAGAATTCCTATGCATGAATCAAGTTGCTCTTTGTGCTATATCTTTTTAAATGAATCATGAGCCTTGATGTCATATATTTCATGATATAGAAATGACAAGATTTCTTTGCCTTGCATGCCTTGTGTGATGATTGAAAATTAATGTGTTTTATGATGAATCATTGAATCATGACTTGATCTATAATATTGATATATTTTTATCATGATCCTTGATTGTATAATTCTTTTACTCTATTAAAAGAATTAGTTAAATGAATCATGTTCTTCTTGAATTTTTCTTGACATCATGACGATTACTTTGGCATGCTTTCATGAATTCTTTGCATCTATGGCTTTTATGCATCATGTGATGATTGATATATTGATGCAAATCTATAATTGATTATTGGTTCCTCCCTTCTTTTCGATAATGATAAAGGGGGAGTTAAATTGCTAGCTTGTGTATCAAGAGAGAAAAATTTGCTAGCTTGAACATTGAGAAGTAAAAGTTGCAATCTCAAGAGAGGCAAAAATCTTGCTCAATTTTACTTTTCAACAAAATTGCTTGTACTTTTGTTACAAATTATTGTTGAATCTCATGCAAGATTATTTGAAGTATTTGATCCTCCCTTTCTTTTTGACATTGATAAAGGAGAAGAAGGCCTTTGCTAGCTTTGACATTGATAAAATTCCTAGCATGCAAAGAAAACAAAACTTGCAAGCATGTTCTTCTCAAAAGAGAAGAAACAAATTATAAAATTGCATGCATATCGCAAAGGAAACCAAGAAAGTGCAAACTTGCATAAGAAGCAAGTGATGAAAAATTGCTATCTTGCTTATCCTTAGAAAGAATTTAAAAACTCGCTATGATTGAATGCCTTAAAGTGATGTACGTTGAATATCTTGATTGATAGCTAGTATGATTGTAAAATTTGTATATCCTTGAAAACTAGCTATGATGCAACTTCTTCTTTTTGTTGATGACATAGGAGGAGAAGTAGATTGATGACTTCATGTATTGAATTGAATATTTTATATATTTATATGATGGTTTATATGTTTCTCATAACTGTGTGATGAATGTTGTTGGATTTGGGATAATCCAAGTGTTCTATCAATGACATATTAATAGAGGGAATTTGGTTAAACTTTGGAGAGTTTTGGTTAACTCTATTAGTCATCAATTAGTTATCATCATAAAAAAGGAGGAGATTGTTGAATCTCGAATTTTGATGATGAAACTAATTGATTATGCTTTATGGTATAACTACGTTTTAAGTTACGCAGGTCTACTATCGGTCAGGATTAGACAGGCGACGTTGGAGGAATTGACGTTGCACTGGAGGAGATCACGTCAGGATATTGGATGTCGAGCCGGAGGTTCGGTCGACAATCGGTAGAAGGCTTCGGACGTCGGGCATTGGGCTAAGAAGAGCATGTTGCACCAAGGATATCGGGGTTTTGAAGGTCAACCACCGATTGGGCAACGGATCACAAGAGAGGACGGTGTGCTGAAGAATCGGACGAAGCACCGACCAATGACGTGCCAAGCAACTGAATGTCAATTCACGTTGTAATAATTGTCTAGATCGAAGTAGAGTTTTTAGTTGTGCGTGTGCAGGATTAACTACGATGACGATGAAGATGTAAAGCAAAACAAAGTACTAAAAGACAAGTGTGATGGATCGTTGGGAGTTCGAGAGTTCGATGGGAGTCCAAAGATTCGTTGGGAGTGCTGCCGGAACTAGGCCAAGAATGAGTAGGGAGCTTACCCAAGGGTTTTCGAAAGTTCGTCAGAAGGTTCGTTGGAAGTTCACAGAGCTTGTCAAGAAAGATCGGAGCTTACTAATGAAGCTCGTTGGAACTCGCTAAGATCATTGTGAAGTCCGGGAGCTTGCCGAGAGTCTACAGAATGGTTTCCGATGATTCATCGGAAGACCGCCAGAAGTTTGCCGGAAGCTCGTCGGAAGAAGTCTTGACTTGTCGGAATTTGTAATAGCTTAGGAAATGTCTTTAATTTCATAGTTAGCATGTAATTTAGTTTAGGATTAGATGTTAATCCTATAAACCAAGTATGGGCCAATTTGGCCTTGATTTGGACCGGTTTGGGCCGAGTTTTAGGTCCAAACCGAAGTGCTGAAATGTGCTGGGCGGTGGCACCGCCCAAAGGCAGAAAGCTGGGTGGTGGCACTGCCTAGTATCGCTAGAATGCCGAAGTTCGAGGTATTTCAAATTTGGGCTTCAAATTTGAATCCTCTTAGGGTCTATAAATACCCAAGAAGTTCTTGCTTGGAGAGCAAGAAGTATGCAAAAAAACTAAGGGAAAACTCTGTCATTTGAAGTAGAAGTCCCTCCTCTAAAGTTTAGAAGTGTTCTTAAGATAGGTGTTGAGGGAAGCTTTATAAATAAAGTTTATAAAAGGGAGTTTGTCTTCGCTCGGTGGAAGGAAGGCAGCTAGTGGAAAGCCGGTGGCCTCAAGCGAAGAGGAATCGGGAGTAGATGTAGGTCGAATGATCGAACCACTATAAAAATGGTTTGCGTTTATGTTCTTGCATTTACCTTTCTACAAACCGCATTATTTTCGCTACTCAACTTACTCATCATTGCCTTCTTCCTCTCTAAATACTCTCCACTTTAGGCACTTTCTATTAGGCTTTAATTAGAATCAGTTTTAGTCAAAAATATGATTTTTATCGTACGAAGTTTTGGAACTTGTTCAAATCGCTGAAAAATTTATCGTTCATTACCGTTGCACTAATTCACCCCCCCCCCTCCCCTCGAGTGCCGTTCGATCCCAAACACAAATATGAATGCCCCCAAGCCAAGAATAAGTAACTCAAGAAGAAGAAAACATTGAAGGCTACATGAGATGACTCAAGTGACTCCGAGGATGAAAAAGCAAGCAACAAAGAGGAGGCCAACTTCGCGCTAATGGCTTTAGGAGAAGAGGTTAGTGAGTTATTTAATGAAGAGTTATCTTTTGATAAACTTTCTATCACTTTTCATGAATTATTTGATGAATGTAGAACTATTAGTAAGAAGTTAAATTTATTAAAGAAAGAGCATGCTTTATTACAAGATAAGTTTGATAGTCTCCAAACTCCTTCTTCACCCCCATGCTCTAAGTGTGAATACTTAGAAGCAATAAAAAATGAGAACTTGCTACTTAAAGAGACCCTAAATAAGTTTAAGGTCAGTAGCAAGGGCTTGAACATGATCCTTGCAAATAAGGGTCACGTTGAAAATAGAAGTGGAATTGGATTTATGAGTGGATCTCACCGAAATCCTACCACCTTCATTAAAGAACCCACATTACATGTTTCACCTCATTTAAAATGTAATTTTTGTTGTAAATCCGGACATGTTGTTTACAAATATCCATTTAGAAAAATTAGTCCATATAAATTGATATGAGTTCCTAAAGGAACCATAAATAATTCAATGCTAAATGACAAAGTTAGTAGATCAATATTTGAGGCACCCAAAATAAAATGAGTGCCTAAAAACCATTCTCTTTTGTAGAACCATTCACCATCACAAGCTAGGAGCAAGAGATTGTATCTTGATAGTGGATGCTCAAGGCACATGACCGGAGATCCATCTCAATTCTCTATGCTCACTAGCAAAGAAGAAGGGTATGTCACCTTCGGAGATAACAACAAGGGTAAAATCATTGGCAAGGGAACCATAGGTAACAAATCAAGTTTTTCAATTGATGATATATTACTAGTTGATGGATTAAAACATAATCTTTTGAGCATTAGTCAATTATGCGATAAAGGTTATATTGTTAGATTTGAATCTAATGCTTGCATCATTGAAAAACCAAACAACAACATATCCATGATTGCGTTAAAGAAAAATAATATTTACACCATTAACATTGAAGAACTTAGTAATGAAATGTGCTTCTCCATTCTAAATGATGATACTTGGCTTTGGCATAGGAGATTAGGCCATACAAGCATGAAACTAATATCTAAAATTTTTTCTAAAAAACTAGTACGAGGAATTCCAAATATCAAGTTTGTCAAGGACAAAGTATGTGATGCATGTCAACTAGGAAAACAAATAAAAACTAGCTTCAAATCAAAGTATCAAATAAGTATCTCTAGACCATTACAATTGATTCATATGGATTTATTTGGACCAATCGACACAACAAGTCTAGGAGGTAGCAAATATGCATTTGTCATTGTAGATGACTATAGTAGATATACTTGGACCTATTTCTTGGCTCACAAAATTGATTACTTTAAATGTTTTTCTAAATTTTGTAAATTTACTCAAAATGAAAAGGGTTCCATGATTTCATCGATTCGAAGTGATCATGGTGGAGAATTCCAAAACCATGACTTTCAAATTTTTTGTAAATCTAACGGATATAACTACAACTTCTCTACTCTAAGAAATCCACAACAAAATGGAGTAGTAAAAAGAAAGAATAGAAATTTACAAGAAATGATAAGAACCATGTTAAATGAACATAGTTTACTCAAATACTTTTGGGCCAAAGCCATTAATATGGCTTGCAATATTATGAATAGGGTTCTAGTAAGACCATCTCTATCCAAGACTCCTTATGAATTATGGAATAACAAAAAATCTATTATTTCTTATTTTAAAGTTTTTGGTTGTAAATGCTTTATTTTAAATGAAAAGGATACTTTAGAAAAATTCGATGCTAAATATAATGAAGGCATCTTTCTTGGTTACTCTTCCATTTCTAAAGCTTTTCATGTTTTTAACAAAAAAACGTTAGCTATAGAAGAGTCTATTCATGTAGTTTTTAATGAAATTTCTGAATTTAAGAAAAAAGATTTTCATGATGATTTTGGTTTTGATGGTTTGAATTTAAATGAACCCTCTCCTCAAAATAGCAACTTGGATGCCTCTTTTTCCCAAATTTCCTTACCTAAGAAATGAAAGTATGTAGATGCCCATCCCAAGGAGTTAATTATAGGAGACACATCGAAAGGGGTTCAAACTAGTTCTTCTTTTAAAAATTTTTGTACTCATGCTGCTTTTCTTTCTCAAATTGAACCTAAGTGCATTGACGATACCTTGAAATATGATTCTTGGGTTATTACAATACAAGAAGAATTGAATCAATTTGAAAAGAATGAGATATAGAAACTTGTTCCTAGACCCAATGACAATTTAGTTATTGTTCAACCAAGAAGAAGGTATCGATTATGAAGAGTCATTTTCTCCTTACTAGTTATAGGTGCCCTACAAGCCAATCACATGAGTGATTGCACCTGTAACACATTGCATTAATCTCTTTACTTATGATTATTGGCATTATCTCACATTATCTATATGTATATTGTGATGTCCTTGGATCTGTGCAATGAGAATTGGATCGTGATGAGATTATGATAATGAGACCAATTCACCTTTAAACATAGACCATAAATTATCCTGGTCATAGGTTACTCGAGAAGGACATCGAGATAACCGGATAGACTGGTGTGCTATATACCCGTTCATATGATAGAGATAGCTGGTCTCATAGCTACTCGTGTGGGGACACTATGGGTACAGTGCAGGTGCTCATTGGAGAATGAGTTCACTGATTGATCCGCCTACAGAATGTTGGATGGTTATTGATACCTCATGTCAGACAGCGATTCCGTAGTCCTAGTAGTGTATCTGGTCCTTAGACTTGAGACACCAAGGATGTCCTATATGAGTACTCCACTCTTTGATACCAGACTTATAGGTTTGGAAAGCTCTATATCTAGTACAGCCGGTCATTGGGAGTGGTAGTCAACCTTACGAGGGCTATTGAGTGTCAATAGAGGATCATCCGCTCTCGGTATTATGAGAGGAATATCCCATGTGTTCTTGCTCGAACAAATCCTTGGCCAAGGTTATTTGGATTGAGAGAGAAAGGATTCTTTGAGAGAATCCAACAAGAGCAAGACTCAAGGAGAGACCGTATGGGTCTGACAGCACCATGCCCGATATAGGGTCTTTGGGATATTAGATGGATGAGAGATTATAAATACATGGCAACTGAGGACAGATAGGTCCAAAGGATTGATTCCCTCATCGCCTCGTGGGTCACGGCGTAGTGGCCTGGTACGTCCGTAGTCGATGAGTTGGGTGAATTATTATAGAGATAATAATTCACCATGTCAGAAGGAGTTCTAACAAGTATAACTCATGGCCAGCTCGATATTGGGCCTAGAGGGTCACACACATATGGTAGGTGTTGCGACGAGTAGAGGTTCGGATATGAGATATCCGTTGAACCTCCTATCTTATTGGATATCCATTAGGCCCCTGAATTATTGGATCCTGAGATGAGATCCAATAATTGCTAATACGAGATTATTAGGTGGAAACCCATTAATCCAAGAGGCCTGGGTAATTGGATGGAGATCCAATATCCAATAGGGCAAAAGATCCATTAGAGTTTTCAGGGGGCCTCTATAAATAGGAGGGAACCAGAGTTCTATAGGCTGAGGGTTTTTGGTAGCCACCTCATATTCACCTCTCCCTAGAGAGAGAGGTGCATCGTCGTAATCCCTGATGTGTGGATACCGCTAGAGAGGAGGACACTTAACTTCCTTCATCCTCTCCCACAGATCTGTAGGAATTTAGGGATATACGAACTCCCTAGGTATCTTCTTTTGCACGTGCAATTTTTATGAATTTGTTTTTGATGCATCGATCTTCGCACGACGACGAAAACTTTATACGAGAAATCTAGGGTTTTGTTTTTCTGTTCTTCCACTGCACATGTGATGTCGCCCCCCTTGCGTGGATTTTCCAATAGTGGTATCAGAGTCAAGTTGTTCGTGCGAAGATCGGATCTTAAACTGCGTGTGTTGTGTTCTAGATCTGCTTTTGACGCCAAAATCGTTGGCATGAATAGCGAGAAAGGGCAACAACTATTGCTGCCCGCTCGTGCAGCAACCACAAGGCTTCTTGCAGCCTTGGTGCTTGCACAGGTAGCAGCCGGTTGGCTGCCTATAGGGCAATGCCGGCTGCACCGCCTACGGGCAGCTGCAAGATAGCGCCACGAGCCGCGCCATTCAAGGCGCCGCAGGCGCGCGGCTGGCGCGCGCCGGCCGCCCGTGTTCATGCGAGCTAAGCGCCAGAGGCACCGCGGCGCCGCCTCCCTCCTGCGTGCAAGGGTCAAGACCGCAAAATGCTTAGCCCACAAGGGGCAGCGCCGCCAAGGATGGACAAATCGTCATGGGCAAGCTGCGCCATGCGAGTAGGGCGGCGTGCGCCAAGATGCCATGGCCGGCGCGCCAGGTAGGCATGGCGGCGGCGCAACACTACAGAGGAGGGGTTAGTGTTTTTCTGGGCAAAAGATGGTTTTACCCCCTCAGAATTTTAGAAATTCCAGATTCTATCCCTTTTACAAAATTACCAAAATATCCTTTTGGCCGAATTACTGAAATACCCCTAGGATTCAAAAATTCTCTTTATGTCCCTGATTTTAGAAAATTAAATATGTTAATTAAATAGTTTAATTAACTATTATTTTTTATCTAGTAGTCCTATAAAATAATATATACATGTGATGTATGATGTGGACAGATGATCATGGACTTGTGATGTGATGTGTGTACATGTGATTATTATTATTGGGCTCTACAAGCCTTCATTTTTCTCATTTATTGTCGAGCCTGCGTACCTATAATTATGTTGTAATTATCAGACGAGGCGTAGTGGTAGCATGACTCACGAGGTCGAGACGGACAATCCGATGCATAGAGATGTGTTGAGATACCGACGGATCTGACGAAGCGAGATGGACGATCACAGGGCATAGAGATGCGCCGAAGTACACATAGATCTTGATGTGAGTGATTGGGCCCACTGGCTCGGGCCTGATCATATTAGGATATGGTCCATGATCATTTGGTGTGATTGCTCATGTGATGTGTGATTAGTTATACACCTACTATATATATATATATTTGCATGCGATATAGATATATATATTAAATACGTATGTGTGTGACACATTATGTTAGGAGACCAAATCAAAAATCCTCTCCATTAATAATATTAAGTCGGTAAACATGAGGCAATTAGATTGACCCATGTGGCCTTACATCGTTATAGCTAGGAGCCGATTCCCAATGTAGGTTGAGTTGGTTGAGTCCCTCGAGACTCACCTATATCGCGTCTCGCCATCTTATCTACAACATAGAGATGTCAAAGGTGACCTGAGGACATGGTATACTTGGTCGAGTCCCTCGAGAGTATATCACCGAATTATACTCATATGGTAATAATGTTAATGACTTAATCGAACATCATGGTTGGTCGAGTTCCTCGAGGCCATGGTGATTCGGAGGCCGAATAGGACGGGAATCACAAGGAGTTGTGAATGGCAAGAGTTGTCTACCTTTACGAGCTTAACGTGATTGGTCGAGTCCCTCGAGGTTACGTTAAGACGTCGATTGGATCCTGATCCCCACTAGAGATCCGCCGGGGGTCTCCGTTTCACATACCAGAGGGTGTTGTGTGTCTCACGAAAAATTAGTGAGAATACATTAAGATAAAAGTTCTTATCTTAATTATTTAAATTTCTACAAAGTCTGCATGTTATTTATTTCTGCTACATCTTTTATTTCAAAAAAATGTCGCTTTCAAATCCTTTACGTGGCATACTTGATGCCAACCACCTCACTGGTCCAAATTATACGGATTGGCTTCGCAATCTGAGAATCATTCTCACAGTGGAGAAAATCACGTATGTCCTTGATACAGTGATCCCTACGCCCGACGAAGGGGCAAGCGAGGAGGCGATCGCTCATTATGTGAAGTACTTAGATGATTCCACTCTTGCTCAGTGTTATATGTTGGCCTCTATGACTACTGAGTTACAGAGACAACATGAAAATATGGATGTTAATTCCATACTCCTACATCTCCACAAATTGTTTGAGGAACAGGGAAGAACTTAGCGATATGAGATATCAAAGAGTCTTTTCCGTGCTAGGATGACTGAGGGGACATCGGTTCAAAACCATGTCCTTAAAATGATTGAGTAGATCGAGAAACTCACAGGTCTAGGAATGGTCTTAGAGGATAACCTGTGTGTGGATCTTGTACTTCAGTCCCTACCAGATTCCTTTTCTCAGTTCATAATGAATTTTAATATGAACAAACTTGAGGTGACCCTCCTAGAGCTCCTCAATATATTGAGAGAAGTAGAGAGCACCTTCAAGAAAGAGAAGCCGGTTCTCTACACTAGTAAGATCAGAAAGAAAAGGAAGACTGAGAAGACCCTTAAGAAGGGCAAGGGCAAGGACAGAATGGGTAAGGCAAAGGTTGCTAAGAAAGACCCAACAAAGGACAAAGGCCAGTGCTTCCACTACGGCAAAGATAGGCACTGGGAGAGGAATAATGCATAATGGTTTATTTATGCTAAATACAGCTCCACATATCATGAGTGTAAGTGAGTCTAAGAGGAAACGAGAAGTAGAGAACCAAACAGGAAAAAATATTAAAACCCTTCGATTTGATCGAGGAGGTGAGTACCTGAGTACAGAGTTCACCCAGTTCCTCAAAGACCATGGGATTTGATCCCAATGGACACTTCCTTATGCACCACAGCTTAATGGTGTATCAGAAAGGAGGCATTGCACACTGTTAGACATGGTGCATTCCATGATATGTTTCGCCGACCTACCCATCTCATTCTAGGGATATGGCCTAGAGACCGCAGCTTACCTTCTGAACAGAATTCCAACTAAGTTAGTGATGTCTACTCCATATGAGATATGGAATGGGAAGATGCCTGATCTTAAGATTGTTAAGATTTGGGGCTGCCCTGCCTACGTTAAGAGACACAACCCTGACAAGTTGGAATCTAGGACGGAACGGTGTAAGTTCGTGGGATACCCTAAGGAAACTTATGGGTATTATTTCTATCACCATGAGGACTAAAAGGTCTTTGTAGCCAAGAGAGCAGTGTTTCTTGAGAAGGAACACATTCTTGGTGGAGACAGTGGGAGCACGATAGATTTGAGCGAGGTTGGAGAACCTAGCTCAAGCACCATTCCAGAATCAAATACCTAACACACAAGTTTCAATTTTACGTAGGTCTGATAGAGTATCCCATCCTCTTGAGAGATATGTGAGATATATCAGAAGAGAGGATGTTGAGGATATTGATCCTTAGACTTACGAGGAGGCTATTATGAGCATAGACTCCGGGAAATGGCAAGAAGTCATGAATTCATAAATGGATTCCATGTACTCTAACAAGGTTTGGAACCTAGTTGATGCACCCGAGGGTATTGTACCCATTGGTTGTAAGTGGATCTTCAAAAAAGAAGATTGGAGTAGATGGAAAGGTAGAGACCTATAAAGCAAGGCTAGTAGCTAAGGGGTATCGTCAAAGGCAAGGTGTTGACTATGACGAAACTTTCTCACCTATAGCCATGCTAAAATCCATTCAAATTCTATTGGCTATTACAACACACTATGATTATGAGATCTGACATATGGATGTCAAAACCGCATTCCTCAACGGTAATCTCGATAAAGAGGTGTATATGATACAGCCCGAGGGATTCGTGTCCAAGGATAACCCAAATAAGGTGTGCAATTTGCTTAGGTCCATTTATGCATTAAAGCAAGCTTCCCGAAGTTGGAACATAAGATTTGATGAGGCAATCAGATCTTATAACTTCGTTAAGAACGAAGATGAACCTTGTGTGTACAGGAAATTAAGTGGGAGCACTATCACCTTTTTGGTATTATATGTGGATGACATCTTGATCATTGGGAATGATGTAGGAATGCTCTCCACAGTAAAGACTTGGTTATCTAGGCACTTCTCCATGAAGGACTTAGGGGAAGCATCCTATATATTGGGGATACAGATCTATAGAGATAGATCCAAGAGGATGCTTGGCTTATCCCAGTCTAGGTACATAGACACCATTGTCAAAAGGTTTGACATGGAAAATTCCAAGAGAGGTCTCATACCAATGGGACATGGAATATCACTTTCTAGGAGTATGTCCCCAAAGACTCCTAAAGAAAGGGTACACATGGATATAATGCCATATGCATCAGCGATAGGATCTATCATGTATGCTATGCTATGTTCCAGGCCTGATATAGTGCATGCTCTGAGTGTCACGAGCAGATATCAGGCAGATCCAGACTTGGAGCATTGGAAAGCAGCAAAATGTATTCTTAAGTACTTGAGAAGGACTAAGGATCTTTTACCGGTATATAGAGGTAGTAGCCTCAAGGTTGAAGGCTACTCGGACTCGAGCTTCCAATTCGATGTCGATGATAGCAAGTCTAATTCAGGGTATGTGTTCACCCTGAATGGAGGAGCAGTATGCTGGAAGAGTTCCAAGCAAGACACTACTGCTGACTCGACCATAGAGGCGGAATACATTGCTGTGACAGAGGCAGCAAAGGAGGGAGTCTGGATAAAGAAGTTTATCACAGATCTAGGAGTCATCCTGAGCAGCGAAGTGCTGATTCCTTTATATTACGACAAATACAAGACGATTACTTAAATAAAGGAACTCGGATCTCATCAGAAGTGTTCTGAGGAGGTTCCAACTTATTAGAGAGATCGTGGCCCAAAGAGATGTAGTAATGGAAAGAGTTCCATCCGAAGATAATATTGCAGATCCACTGAAAAAGCCACTGACTTAGATTATTTTTTAGCGTCACAGAGGTCTGATAGGGATCAGACATGTTGATGATTGGCTTTAGGTCAAGTAGGAGATTGCTAGTTATAGGTGCCCTATAAGCCAATCACATGAGTGATTGCACTTGTAACACGCTGCGTCAATCTCTTTGCTTATGATTATTGGCATTATCTCACATTATCTATATGTATATTGTGATGTCCTTGGATCTGTGCAATGGGAATTGAATCGTGATGAGATTACGATAATGAGACCAATTCACCTTTAAACATAGATCCTAAATTATCCTGGTCATAGGTTATTCGAGAAGGACATCGAGATAACCAGATAGACTGGTGTGCTGTATACCCGTTCATATGATGGATGTAGCTGGTCTCATAGCTACTCGTGTGGGGACACTAAGGGTACAGTGCAGGTGCTCATTGGAGAATGAGTTCACTGATTGATCCGCCTACGAAATGCCGGATGGTTATTGATACCTCATGTCAGACAGCGATTCCGTAGTCCTAGTAGTGTATTTGGTCCTTAGACTTGAGACACCAAGGATGTCCTGTATGAGTACTCCACTCTTTGATACCGGACTTATAGGTTTGGAAAGCTCCATATCTAGTACAGTCGGTCATTGGGAGCGGTAGCCAACCTTACGAGGGCTATTGAGTGTCAATAGAGGATCATCCGCTCTCGGTATCATGAGAGAAATATCCCATATGTTCTTGCTCGAACAAATCCTTGGCCAAGGTTATTCGGATTGAGAGAGAAAGGGTTATCCGGGAGAATCCGACAAGAGTAAGACTCGAGGAGAGACCGTATGGGCCTGACAGCACTATGCCCGGTATAGGATCTTTGGGATATTAGATGGATGAGAGATTATAGATACATGATAACTGAGGACAGATAGGTCCAAAGGATTGGATTCCCCTATATCGTCTGGGGGCCACGGCGTAGTGGCCTGGTACATCCGTAGTCGATGAGTTGGGTGAATTATTATAGAGATAATAATTCACCATGTCAGAAGGAGTTCTGACAAGTATAACTCACGGCCAGCTCGATATTGGGCCTAGAGGGTCACACACATATGGTAGGTGTTGCGACGAGTAGAGGTTCGGATATGAGATATCCGCTGAACCCCCTATCGTATTGGATATCCATTAGGCCCCTGAATTATTGGATCTTGAGATGAGATCCAATAATTGCTAATAAGAGAATATTAGGTGGAAACCCATTAATCCAAGAGGCCTGGGTAATTGGATGGAGATCCAATACCCAATAGGGCAAAAGATCCATTAGAGTTTTCAGGGGGCCTCTATAAATAGGAGGGAACTAGAGTTATATAGGCTTAGGGTTTCTGGTAGCCACCTCCTATTCGCCTCTCCCCAAAGAGAGAGGTGCATCGTCGCAATCCCTACTGTGTGGATACCGCTAAAGAGGAGGACACTTGACTTTCTTCATCCTCTCCTATAGATCTGTAGGAATTCAGGGATATACGAACTCCCTAGGTATCTTCTTTTGCACGTGCAGTTTTTACGAATTTATTTTTGACGCACCGATCTTCGCACGACGACGGAAACTTTCTACGAAAAATCTAGGGTTTTATTTTTCTGTTCTTCCATTGCACATGTTATGTCACCCCCCTTGCGCGGATTTCCCAACACTCCTGTGGCAAGATTAGAAGCCAATAGATGCTCCTTGCCTATGCTAGTAGTCATAATTTTAAGCTTTTTCAAATGGATGTCAAAAGTACTTTCTTAAATGGTTTTATTTTCGAAGAAGTGTATGTTGAACAACCATCCGGATTTGAAAATTCTCTTCTTCTCAATCATGTGTTTAAACTAACTAAGGCTCTTTATGGATTAAAACAAGCCATCAGGGTTTGGTATGAGAGGCTTAGTTCTTTTTTAATTTCAAATAATTTTACTAAAGATAAGGTTGATACTATATTATTTATTAAATATTTTAAAAATAATTTTTTTATTATGAAAATTTATGTTGATGATATTATTTTCGGTTCTTCGAATGAATCACTATGTGAATCATTTACCAAGTGTATGAGTTATGAATTTGAAATAAGCCTAATGGGAGAATTAACCTTCTTTTTAGGATTACAAGTTAAACAACTTAGTGATGGTATATTTCTTAATCAAACAAAGTATACATTAGATTTGTTAAAATGATTTAACATAGATGGTTCAAAAACCATCAACACTCCAATGAGTACTTCCACCAAGTTAGACTTGGATGAAAGTGGAGAAAATTTTGATCAAAAAGCATATAGGGGAATGATAGGTAGCTTACTTTACCTCACCGCAACTAGACCATATATCATATTTAGTGTAGGTCTATGTGCAAGATACCAAGCTAATCCTAAGTTATCTCATCTTAAAGCTGTTAAAAGAATCCTTAGGTATCTTAAAAGAACTCCTAATCTAGGATTATGATATCCAAAATCTGATAACTTTGATTTAAAATCCTATACGGATGCGGATTTTGGTAGATGTAGAATAGATAGAAAGAGCACATCCAGAACATGCCAATTTTTAGGATATGCACTTGTTTCTTGGACTTCCAAGAAACAAAATTTGGTTGCACTATCTACGGTGGAAGTCGAATACATAGCTACAAGTGCATGTTGTGCACAAGTTGTTTGGATGAAAAATACCTTAGAAGACTATGGAATTTATTTAAAGAACATTCCCATAAAATGTGATAATACAAGCACTATTTGTCTAACTAAAAATCCAATTCAACACTCAAGAACTAAGTATATTGACATTAGGCATCACTTTATACGAGATCATGTCAATAATAATAATGTCATTCTAGAATTTATTGATACAAAACACCAATTAACGGACATCTTCACAAAACCCCTAAATGAAGAACAAATTGACTTCATTAGAAGAGAATTAGGCATGCTAAATTGTTCTAATACATGATGTTGTATGTTTCTTTTTCGAAATTTTTCAACTTTGGTTTTGATTGTGTCATCTTAATATCACCTCTTCATTTTTTAATGACATCTTTACAATATCATCTTGGCATTTTTATCTTCCTATTGATGAATTTTTGAGTTATGACTTTTGATGAAATGATTATATTTTCAGTTTTGATAGTTTCACATTGATATTATATTTTCGCATTTTGATCACATCTTTATATCATGGAGCTCTCATTTTTATCTTTCGATCATAATCTTGATGAAAGCTATCATGATGTTGTTTTCATCCTTCTTTAAATAGTGGACACTAATGATGTAGTAAAAACTGATTTTATACCTTCCTTTAAGTATGACTAAAGATATTTCATGACTTGAATTTTATATGAAGCTTAACATATGCATAAATTAATATCATAATTTATGCAAAATTAAGTTCTTAAATGTTCATTTTTTATTTTTATTCTTGTGCTAATCGGTATGATTCAAGGTTTTATGACTTCCTCATGAATCACTACAAGAATACCATGTCGAAGTTTTTTCTTCAAATTTTTGATATTGATATATTTCATTCGTTGAAGTTTTGTGAGTTTGGATATCTCATTCTCATTGAGTTTACCTTAAAATATGAAATCCTTGATGAATAACTTTAATGATCTATCCTTTCACAATTCTATGCTTGAATTCTCAATCAAAAAATTGAGTCTTATATTCTTCATATATGAATTCTTCATGAGCATTTTGACACTCTAATATTTTCTTTCGGATCTCATTTTAACACTCTAAGGATGACATATTTTGCATTATGTTCAACTCATTTATCATATCCTTGATAATTAACCACTCTTTTTTTTGTGGTATGATTCCTTATGGTGGCTACTTCACCTCTTTTTTGTTGATAACAAAGGGGGAGAAAAATATGTAAATTGATGAGACATATGAAAATAACTTGATAAAATGTCTGGCATAGTATTAAGAAGATTGAATTTAAGTATTTTGAGATATCATATCATAGAAAATATTTTCTTTAAATGCTAAAGGTATAAAGACTTTATTTTATGTTTTAGATAAAAATGAGTTCAATCGAGTTTTATTGGTGACACCACATATGATATTTGAAACACTCTTGAAGTTACTTATGAAGGCATAAATAGAATAAAAAAATCTAAAATTAATCTTTTGGTTCATAGTTATATATTATTTAAAATAAAGTTAAATGAAACTATTGGTGATATATACACTTATTTTACGAATATTGTTAATGGTTTAAAAGCTCTTAGTAAAAATTATACTAATCTTGAATTGGTAAGTAAGATTTTAAGGTCTCTTTTTAAAAGTTAGGATCCAAAATTAATGACAATCTAAGAAGCCAAAGACCTATGAAATGACAATTTAGGATCCAATTTTTCTAGATTAATGACAATCTAGGATCCAATTTTTCTCTTAAAGAATTCATAGGATCTTTAATGACCTATGAAATGACCTATAATACATATGATAAAGAAAAGGAAAACAATCCAAAGAAAAAAGAAGGATATTACTCTTAAATTGAAAGAAGACTACTCAGACAAAAGCTCAAGTAATGATGGTGATAACATGAGATTCCTTGCAAGAAGATTCAAAAAGTCCATGAATAGAAAAAGACAAATCTTGCAAGATAAAAAGGTAAAAATAAAAGTAAGCCTAAGAAAGATGCAATCATATGCTATGAGTGTAAAAAGTCAAAACATAAAAAATAAGTGTCTACAATTGAAAAAAAAAAGAGTTGTCAACCCAAAAAAGAAAAAAACACTCAAAGAAATATGAGATAAATCAAGACAAATCTTGCAAGATAAAAAGGTAAAAATAAAAGTAAATCTAGGGTGATATTACATGTGCATTGGAAGAACAAAAAAATAAAAATATCAAATTTCTATAGAAAATAAGGTTCTTGTTGTTGTGTGAAGATTAGTGCATAAAAACCCACAAAATCAAAAAATTATGTATATAAGAAAGATATGTTACCTAAGGAGAACGTATATCTTTGAAATCCTATAGATCTATGGGAGAGGATGAAGGAGATTAGTTGTTCTCCTCTCTAGTGGTAATCTACATGGTAGGGGCTGTAAAGACGCTTCTTAAATTGCTGCACAAATCTCCTTGTTGCACGCACATGCAATCAAGAAGAGGTCGACCCTCTTTATTATTCACATACCCAAATAGGGGATGCTGGTTGAGGAGAATAGAAGGTGGCAGCCAAAAGAGCTTTAACCTATAGGCTTTTGGTTCCCTCTTATTTATAAAGGTCCCATATCAAATTAACTCTAATGGATCCTGCTATATTGGATACTAGATCTCCATCCAATTACCCAAGCCTCTTAGATTAGTGGATCTCTACCCAATAATCTCTCATAGACTCTTATTGGATCTCATTCAGAGGATCCAATAATTCGTGGACTTATTGGATATCCAATAAAATAGAGGTTCCAACAGATATCTCATATTCGAATATCTACTCGTCGTAATATCTATCATATGTATATGGCCCAATATCGAGCTAGTCGTGAGTCATACATGTTAGAAATCCTTCTGACTCAGAGAATTATTATCTTAATAATAATTTACTCGACTCATCAACTACGAATATACTAGGCCGTCGTAGTCCCTAGACTATTATAGATTTAGCTAGTTTTACCGAAATTGTGCGGCACCTTGGTATGTCTGTCCGCAAAGGTCAGTCTCCCCGAAACCTCTTTTGGTCCCTTAGGACCTATAAAAGAGAAAATGGGTTAAAGAAAGTGCTTTACTCGGGATTCATAAGCAACCATATCAGTAAACACTTAATAGCCAATGCAAATTACAACCATGGACTTCACAAGCTCTGAACGATTGCATAACAAATGGTCCAAGATGGTCTACTATAAATTGAAATCTCTCACAAGTATCCACATGTCATAACTTTTATTTATAAACTTAAAACAGTTACTAAACCTAACTAAAATATGGTTATTAAGCCTTCGGTCGGCTCTCTACATGTTGTGCAAAGCATGAACAAAACCAAAAGACACGGATATGCATGAGCATTATATCAAACACCTTATTTAAAACTTTGTCTATGACAAGACGATACAGAAGAATCTAATCTATAGGACCTATCTATCCTAAGTTATCATGTATCTATAATCCCTCATCCATCTAATATCCCATTGACCATATACTGAGTATGGTACTGTCAGACTCATATGGTTTCTACTCGAGTCTCAATCTAATCTGATTCTATCAGAGAACTCTTTCTCTCTCAATCTGAATGACCCTGATTAGGAATTTGCCTGAGCAAGAATACATAGGATATTCTTCTCATGATACCGAGAGTGGATGATCCTCTATCGATACTCAATTTCCCTTATAAGGTTGGTTGTTACTCCCGACGATCGGTTGTATTAGATTTGAAACTTTTAGACCTATAAGTCCGATATCAAAGAGTAGAGTACCCAGCAAGCATGCGTCAAAGGGAAGTTCGTTGCTAGCTTGGAAATCAGACATAGCATATGCGGATAAACTTACCATGATTGAATGTTAATCCGGAAATTAGCTAGTATGTTTGCTCATGGCATCCTTGGGATCTCAAGTCTAAGGACTGACACACAAATGGAATGACGGAATTATTATCTGACAATGAAGTATTATTAACCATCCAATATTCTGTGAGCGGATTAATCAATGAACTCATTCTCTAATGAGCAATTGCACTATATCCCTAGTGTTCCTATATTAGTAGCAATGAGACTAGCTACCTCCATCATATGGATAAGTATATATTATATCAGTCTGTCTGGTTATCTCAAGATTCCTCTCGAGAAACCTATGACCAGGATTATTTAAGATTTATGTTTAAAGGTGAATTGATCTTATTAACACAATCTCATTATAATTCGGTTCCCATTACATAGATACATGGATATCACAATACATGTAATAGACAATATAAAGGAAAAAAATATCAAATAAATAATAAGCAAAAAGAGTGTATATCTTGTTACATATGCTATCACTCATGTGATTAGTTTACGGGGGTGCCTATAACTAGCAATCTCCTACTTGTGTTAGGATCAAATCGACACTAAGAGGAGGGGTGGGGGTGTGAATTAGTGCATACGTTAAAAGGCGAGTGCAATTCGAAATCCTTTCGAGTTGATAAAATCGAATCGATAAAATCATATCGGAAATGATATCGACTTAGAGTAAATGTAAAGTGAAGAGAGCAGCTAAGTAATAAAAGTAAGCAGCAAAGAAAGAATACAATAAATTTATAGTGGCTCGATCGTTGTGATTGATGTCCACTTCTGATTCCTCTTCTGTCGAGGTCACTAGCTTCCACTATTGATCTTCCTTTAATGGGCAAAGATTAATCATCTCTTTTTACAGATCTTTCATCCTTTTAACAGGTTCAGGAGTTAACTTTTTATAATTTTCTCACTCCTTAAATAGAATTCTAAGCTAGAATAAGTGGAGGTAAACTCTCAAAAGATTACAACAACATTTCAACTTAGATCTCAGTTTCTTTTGTTTACTTTTCTATATATCATAAGTAGAAAAGTGTGAGGTATTTATAAGTCTCAATTGACTTCAAAAATAAAGCAAAAAAAGATCTCATCTTGGGTTTCCAGGGTACTAGCGGTACCACCGCTTGTGTTAGGCGGTACCATCATCTAGTCTGGTAGTACTACCGCCAGATAGAGTCTCGGCTATTGGACCCTAGCGGTACCATCGCCTGCCTAGGTGGTGCAATCGCCAGCCTGGGCGGTACCATTGCCAAGTAGCATTAACTATCGACAGTACCATCTCCCATGCTTCTTAGGAGACTGAGCCCTAGGCAGTTCTATCGCCCAGTCCTGGCAATACCACCGCTAACCTGGTTCCAAGTCATTGTTTGGGCTATCAGTCCGACTCAAACCAGTCCTGATTCGGGCCCAATTGGCCCTTAACAAAGTTAGTAGGATTACCTCCCAATCCTAACTCAAACTAAGTCCTAACAACAATAATTAAGGCATTAACTAAGCATTTTATGTCTAGTATGTCAATCGTTCTTCCGGCGAAATCCTAGTAAGCTTCCAGCGATCTTTCAACGGACTCTTGGCGATCTTCCGACGGACTCCTGGCAAGATCTTTATGAACTCTTGACAATCTTCTTGGCAAACTCCAAATGAACTTCTCGATGAACTCCCGACAAACTTCTCGATGAGCTTTGGTGGACTCTCGACAAGCTTCTCGATGAACTTCTCGGCGAGCTCCTGATGAACTTCTCTATGAGCTTTGGCATGTTAGGAATGCAATCGGTACTAAGTGGACTGGGGCGGGGGGGGGTGGGGGTGGTGGTGGATGTGTTAGTGCAATGATAAAAATTACATCGATTCGGAAAACTTCGTTTGATTCAAAGATTCATTCGATCAAAACATGTTTCAGAAATGACATTTAACTTCAAAAATATTCGTAAAGAATGTAATGAGGGCAGTGAGTAAGTAAAGCAGTTTACAGTAAGAGTAAACAGTAAGGAAAAGTAGCAAACCAATTTTATAGTGGTTCAATCATCCGACCTATGTCTACTCCCGATTCCTCCTTTGTCGAGGCTATCAGTATCCACTAACGGTCTTCCTTCAATAAGCGAAGACCAACTACCTTTATATTCCTCTTCTCCTTTTTATAGGTTTAGGAGATAACCTTTTACAAGCACTCACTCTTCTCTTAAACTGAAATCTAAATTAAAATAAGAGGAGGGAATCTCTTAATTAGTTATAATAGTGTTTTTCCATTATTATATTCTCAGTGCTTATGTATACTAACTAGGGATGAGATGAGAGGGGTATTTATAGGCTCCAAATGGATTCAAATGTGGAGCCAAAACTAGTCTCATCCTATATCTTTCGGGTATTAGTAGTACTACCACCCAATCTGGAGGTACCACCACCTGACATAATCTCGGAGACTGTCTTGGAGACTAAGTCATTGAAGGTTCCATCGCATGTTTTGGTAGTGCCACCGATTGACCCACCTATTGGGTCACTGTTTGGGCCTTTCACTTGGCCCAACACAACTTAAACTTAGGCCCATTTGGCCCCTAATTGAGCTGGCTTAATTCTAGCCTAACTATAATTTAAACCTACTTTGATCTAGATAATTATTACAAAGCTCAAATTAATTATTATCCAACATGTCATTAGTCCATCAGTGCTTCGTATGATTCTTCAGCATATCGTCTTCTCTTATGGCTTCTTACTCAATTGGCCAGTTGACCTTTGCAACTCTGATTTTTTTAGCACAATTTTTTCTCTTCGTGGCCCGAACCTATGGCATAAAGCCTTCTGTCGATACGTCGATCAATCCTTCAACTCAACATCCAATCATTTGACATGTTTCACTTCGGCCCAACATCTGATTTCTCCTACTTTAATTGTCTCTTCCTAATCGAAGCTAATCTTGTATTACTCTAAATGTAGATTAGATCATAAACACTATCAATTGGTTTCATCATCAAAATCTGAGATTCAATAATCTCTCCCTTTTTTATGATAACAACCAATTGATGTTGGAGTTAACCTTAACTCCCCCTATCAATATACCATATTGATAGATCCTTTAAATCAAAGTATTTCAACATTGCATGCATCATAAGTATTAAAAAAATCCATTTGATCACATCATTGTATGCATCATAAAAACAAAGCATTCATCCCATGCATGATTATACTTTAATCATACTTATCCCCCTTTATCATCAATAAAAAGGAGAAGTGCATTTAGTAAGTTTTTAAGTTACACAAGTTTTACAACATATAAGCTAGCAAATTTTTATCACTTTACAATATGTATGATCACCAAATCGTCATTAGTTTTAAAGATGTGTAAGATTGTAAATTTTACAAGTTTGCACTTTTGCTTTTCTTGAGATAACAACTCTTTGCTTCTCTTTGCGATATTCCAAGCTAGCAACTTTTGTTTCTTCTCGTTTGAAAAGTGTAAGCAAGTTTAGTCTTTCTTTGCAAGCTAGCAATTCTTAGTGATGTTCAAGATAACAAGTTCTTTCTTCTCTTTTAAGAAGTGCAAGCTAGCTAATTTTTGCTTCCTTTACAATGATCGAGCTAATAAATTTTCTTTCATGAAATGTGCAAGTTAGCAACACTTTCTACCCTTTTGTTATTATCAAAAGGAAGGGAATAATACAAAGTTACAAATATTTTTCCTTTACATTAATTTTCAAATCATGACAAGTGAGATATCAAAAGTTTATATCAATATTTTAATCATCAAAATCAAGTCATGAATACCAATGCTAGCATATTTTCTCTCCCCCTTTTGTCATTAAAAGAAAAATGAAAGGAGAAGGGAAGAATTCAAGAGTACAAATATTTCAACCATCACATAATTGAATGAAAAATCAAGTCATGAATCCAAAGGTCCATGAATCAAATCTCCTCTTAAATAATAAAAAGAGATCTTAGGAGATCTAATAGAAAATAATCTTGATTCATATAGAGAATTCAAGTTGTAAATCTGAGAAATCAAAAAAGCAATCATGATTCAATTGGATAAATATTCTCTTTAATTAAATGGAAGAATCATGATGTACGATCTTGTTTTTAAAAAAAAAATTAAGTCATAATTATTAAGATGTCAAGTGACATGTCATGAATGAAAGATCTTCACTAGTTTTAGGATAAGTTTCCTCTTTAGTGAATAACAAGAAGAAACATAGGAGAACAAAATGAATTAAGAAAAATAGAAGTATAAAAAATGATTCATATTAAAAATACATCTCAAGTCGTAAACATGAATAAATCAAGTGTTTGTCAAATCCAAAATCATTATCAAAATCGCATTTCTTTCATTCAGAAAATTTATTGAAAGTAACATAAATTAATTCCTATAAGATTAAAAGTAGCTAAAGTTCTTTTAGTTCTAAATTTTGTGATTGATTACATGCACGCATGCTTAAGTCTTTTATCTAAATAAGTACATGCATCAAAATTTAAAATCGAGACATAAGTTTCATCATAAAAATCATCATGACAAAAAAATTTAACACATTAAATATAAGACATTCTCTTTGATTTATCATTTTAATTCCACTGGTAACATATTTTCCTTCTTAAGTAAATTTAACTCCTTATGCTTAGTGTAAGAAATCAATATGCAATAATCATGCTCAAATTTTTTTTAATTTTCAAAGTCACTAGAAAAAATAACATGATATATTTTTATAATTTTTTTTATTTCTTACGAACTAAATCAAGCAACTCATGAAAAGTATCTAATAATTTCATAATAAAGTAAAGGGGTTTTGGTTGAATTGCTTACCTTGTTGTCGAAAGTCATTAAAGTGCAGTTTGCCACCTCGCCTTCACTAGTTTGCTCATCGTCTTTAGATGCACTCAATTTGTCCTTAAGTTTTTTCTTCTTCTCTGGCACCTTCTTCTTTTTAAGTTCATTTTTGTTCTTAATTTCTTGTTTTAAGTTCATTTTTGTTCTTAATTTCGTCCAGTTCTTCGGTGTATCGTCCTCTCTTGTGGCTTATTGCCCAATCGACAGCTGACCACTGCACTCCCAATCTCCTTGGTACAACTCCGCTCTTCTTGGCTCGATGCTCGATTTTTTTGTCTGAAGCCTTCTGTCGATCGTCGACCGAACCTCCGGCTCGACGTTTAATCTCCTGACGTATTCTAATCTAGCGCAACACTGATTCATCCTATGTCAATTGTTTAATGTTGATCGAGAGTAGACCTGCATGACTCAAAACGTAGTTAGATTACCAAAATATAATCAATTAGTTTCATCATCAAAATCCAAGATTCAACAATCTCTCCCTTTTTTATGATGATAACTAATTGATGACGGAGTTAAACTTAACTCTCTGGAGTTTAAACAAACTCCCCCTATCAATATGCCATATTGATAGAACCTTGGATTTCAATAAATCCAAGTAACATGTTACCAAATATATTTATGCAAAATTATAATTTTAATAATCATATAATGCATAAACTCATCAATCTACTTCTCCCCCTTTGTCACTAACAAAAAGGAGAAGTTGCATCTACCTAGTTTAAAAGATATATAAATTTTATAACAAGCTAGCAAGATTTACAACATTCAATTCAAAGCAAGTTTTTAAGTTTAAACATAATAATTTTCACTTGCTTCTTGAGATGTGCAAGTTTGCACTTTGTTTCTCATGATAGGCAATATAGCATTTTGTTTGTTCTTCATTTGAGAGGTGCAACAAGTTTTGCCTTTGCAAGCTTAGCAATTTCTAAAAGTTGAGCAAAATTTTTGCCTCTCTTGAGATAGCAACTTTTTGCTTCTCACTATTCAAGCTAGCAAGTTTTCTATGCGATACATAGGCTAGCAATTTCTTTTCTTGTGATGCACAAGCTAGCAATCTAACTCTCCCTTTGTCATTGTCAAAAAGAAAAGAGGAAGGAATACAAAGATACAAAAAGTTTCTTTACATCCATTTTAAAGTTATGACAAATGAGGCATCACAAATTACATCAATACTTCAATCATGTCATGAGCATCAAGAAGTCAAATGACATAATTTGAATAAGTCTCTTCTTTTGCAAAGAAGAAACGTTGGAGAGCAAACAAAAATCATAATTCATGCGTAAGAGTTCTCAAGTTATCAAGATCATGAATTCATAAAAATTCAAGTTTTGAGTTCCATAAAATCAAAAGACAAGTTGCATTTCATTTGAAAAATTCTCTTTTAATAAACAGAAGAAGCATAGTAAACCAAGAAGCATGGGATGATTAATATTTTAATCAAATAATTTTGCATGATATTCAACAATTGATAACAAAAATGCTAGTGATTTTGCTTTCATTACAATGGCATAGTTTTCTTCCTATTTACAATAATTTTTCACATCAAATAATTTTGCATCGATCAATATTTCAATCATCACATGATGAATACAAGTCAAAGAAATCATGTCATTTCTATGTTATGATATCAAGAAAATTCAAGAAGAACATGATTCATTTGACAAATCTTTTTAGTAAAGTGAAAGAATCATACGAGAATGCTTGTGAGAAATCTTGATTCATATAAAAAAAAATCTTAAGTTTATAAGTCTGAGAAATCAAGATCATGATTTATAAATATTTTCTTTAGCATCAATTTTCAATTTATGATAAGGGGATACAACTCATGTAAAAGAATCATGATATAAAAATATATTAATATCAAAGATTAAGTCATGATTTATTTGAATATATCATCTCATTTGTAAAAGAATTATATAAGAATATGATTCATGCATAAGAATTCTTATTAAGTCATGCTTCCGAAAGATCAAGAGAAGAGTCATGAATAAAATTTTTAAATTCAATTTGTCAATTTCAAACCTATTATCAAAATCACATTCAAGAGGTTCACGAGATTCATAAAATATCATAAATGAATTCTTTAATCTTGAAAAGATGGGAAATATATTTTCTTTTTAAATGTTTCATCTTATAAGCATGCTTTTGCCTTGATATGCCAAATCAAAACAAGTATTAATGTTCAAAAGCGAAAGGCAAACTTCATTAAAGAGATCATCAAGGCAAAAAAAAAACATCGTCTTAAAGATTTCGTCAAAAAAGCGATTAAGATAACAAGACATATATAACACATTAGACCAAGACATAGGTTTTCGTCATAAAAACCGTCAAGACCAAACACATCAAACATAAAACATCATGATAGCACATTTTTAATTTTTATAGGTTTTATTTTATGTGGTTGATCTCATATATGTTAGGGATTGAGCGGCACTAAGAGGCGGGAGGGGGGGGTGTGAATTAGTGCAGCGGTAAAGAACGATAGATTTTTCAGCGATTAAAATAAGTTCAGAAACTTTGTACGAATGAATACAATGTTTCGTTTGAACCCGGAAAGATTACGTTTTAACTTTAAAGTATACGTAATAAGATGAAGATGAAGTTGAGTAAATAAGGCAGCAAGTGAAAAGGGTTTGCAGTAAAATAAATAGCAAGAACGTAAATGCAAACTAGATTTTTATAGTGGTTCGGTCATCCGACCTACGTCCACTCCCGATTCTGTTGAATCTCAGATTTTGATGATGAAACTAATTGATTGTGGTTTATTGTTTAACTGTTTTGAGTTACGCAGTCTACTATCGATCGATTTAGACAATTGACACTAGAGGAATTGACGCTTGCGCTGGGTGATCACATCTAGATATTGGATGTCGAGCCGCAGGTTCGATCGACAATCACCAAGGCTTCAGACGTTGGGCATCGGGCCAAGATGCATGTTGCGCCAAGGATATCGTGGTTGCGGAGTCCGCCAATTGGGCAACGGACCGCAAAAGAGATGTGTGTTTGATCGACGGCGCACGAGTCGTGCCGCAACTATCAATTCGTGTTGTAATAACTGTCTAGATCGAAGTAGAGTGTGTTTGTAAAGCGAAACAAAGGGCCAAAGACAAGGTTGATGAATCATTGAGAGTGCGAGTGTTCAACGGAAGTCCGAAGATTCGTTGGGAGCGTTGCCGAAACCGACCGAGAACGAGTAGGGAGCTTGCCGAAGGGTTTTCGGAAGTTCGCCAGGAGGTTCGTCGGAAGTTCGCGGAGCTTGCCAAGAAAGATCGGAGCTTGCCAAAGAAGCTCGGGGGAACTCGTCAAGATCATCGTGAAGTCCGAAAGCTTGCCGGGACTCCGCGGAATGGTTTCCGAAGGTTCGTCGGAAGACCGCCGGAAGTTGACCGGAAGCTCACTGGAAGAAGTTGTCATGTGGACTTTGTAATAGCTTAGGAAACGTCTTTAAAATTCGTAGTTAGCACGTATTTTGGGTTAGGATTAGATAACCCAAAGTGGGGGCCCATTGGCTTTGATTAGATGAGTTTGGGCCAAAATTTTGGCCCAAACCGAACCAGCTACGTGCATTGACGTTGCATGCATGCTGGGCGGTGGCACCGCCCAGCAACTTGCTGGCTGGGGCGGTAGCACCGCCCGGCTACTGTAGCGCCCCGATCATCAGTAGTGCGTCCGATCTCGTAGCGGGCGCTCTCTCAGAGCGCGCCTCGCCATCGTAGTAGCGGTAGCACAGCCAGCGTAGCACCGCCAGACATCGACGGCGGTGGAACGCCGCCTGGCGGTGGCACGCTTCAGACGTCGATCAAAGATCGACACAAAGCGGTGGCACCGCTTCAAAGCGGGCACTGCCGACACGTGGCACCGCCTTGACCACTGTGAACATGGGAACTCCAAATTCACTTGGAATTTGGAGCCCAATTTTGAATCCACTTTGGATCTATAAATACCCCCTTTCTCAGCTGAAAGGGAACCCTTTTGAGCAAGAAAAAGTTTGAGTCTTGAGCTTTTGAAGAGTTTTGAAAAGTGTTGTTTTCTTTGCTAAGTGTTCACCTTCTTCTTCTTCTTGAGAGATCTTGTACAAGTGTGAACATCTTGTAAAGGGTTGTAAAAAGGGGTGTTTGATCCTTCCCCTTCAAAGGACTTGCTAGTGGAAGAGCGGAGCCTCATCGCAAAGGCTTCAAGAGTGGATGTAGGTCATTTGACCGAACCACTATACATCATTGTGTCCTTAAATGTGTGAGTGTTTATATTTCTGAATCATTTCATTTCTTGGCTGCAAGTTCATAGTTAGTTCCTTTTCACAAGCAATTACTTTCAAGTTCTCTTTCGTCGAATCGAAATCTTCCTACGAACTTGTGTTTCTTTGCGAAATCGGTTTCAAGAATACGAGTTTAATCCGCTGCACTAATTCACCCCTTAGTGCCTTTTGATCCTAACAATTGGTATCAGAGCCACGTTCTTTCTCTTTCGGATTTACACCCGTGAGAAATGGCTCTAAATGGTTTTCAAGAGGGCTTTTCGATTTTTCGTCCACCGTTCTTTAACGGTTCGGACTACACATATTGGAAAACTCGAATGAGAGTTTTCATGCTTTCAATGGATTTGGATTTGTGGAACATTATCGAAAATGGCTTTCAACTTCCTCTAAACCGATTTAATGAATGGTCGGACTTAGAGAGAAAATCTTTTCTTTAAATGCAAAGGCTATGAATGCCTTATTTTGTGCTTTAAACAAAAATGAGTTCAATCGAATTTCTTCTTGTGAAACGGCTTTTGAGATATGGCGAACACTTGAAATCATGCATGAGGAACTAGTAGAGTTAAAGACTCAAAGTAAACCTCTTGTTGCATGATTTTGAGCTCTTTCGAATGACACCAAGCGAAACTATTGGCGATATGTACACCCGCTTTACGGATGTCGTCAATAGCTTGAAAAGTCTTGGTAAATCTTTTTCAAGTTTTGATTTAGTAAACAAGATTTTAAGATCCCTTCCAAAAGAATGGGATCCAAAAATTACGGCTATTCAAGAGTCTAAAAACTTGAATGATTATTCACTTGAAGAATTAATCGGGTCATTAATGACCTATGAAATGACACTCTTGGAACATGATGAACATGATGAACATTTGAACCACCTTCTAAAGAACAAGAAGATGTTTGAACTTAGAACAAGAGAATGCCACTTGAGTGATGACTCAAGTGATGAGGACAGTGAAGAGGACTTTGAACCTTTAATCGATCTTAATAAGTTCATTAAACAAAAATCTAAAATCAACAATGAACTTGAACGGAGGAAGAGACCAATGAAGAAGAAGAAGACTCATCAAGAAGAATCAAGGAAAGAAGAAGCAAACTATGCTTTAATGGGCTTAGACAATGAGGTAAGTAACTTAACTTCCTTGAATTATTTTGAAATTACATGATGCTTTCCATGAATGCTTAACTTAGTTAGTAGTTTTTTTTTTTTTGTCATGCTTCTCTTGTGTTTTTGGAAATTTTAAAAATATTTTAAAAATTATACTATGCTTTTCCTTCTAGTATTTTTGAAAAGTAAAATTTTTGAATGGTGCATGCAACATTATGTATGATGATTGAATGATTTGTAACAATGATTGTATATCAACTACATGTTATTCTTGAAAATGTTTAATGATAATTTTATAGTATCATGCTTACAATTTGAAAATCTCTATCTTGGATTAATGGCTCCTAAACATTTTTATGATGAAATTTTTAGATGATGTATACCTATATGAAACAAATGAAACACATAAAAAAGGGGAAAGTATATGATCATGATAAGTTCATGAATCTTGATGATTTAACATTGTTTTTGATTTCAAACAAGATGCATGATGTTTGACATAAAAATTTAATAGCATGTTTCAAGATAATGCTTGCACACCAAATATGATTAAAAGATAGAAGCAAGCATATTGATGACTTTGTTTTTACGTGAAAATTTGAACATGCTTATATAAGATCAACCACATAAAATAAAACACAAAAGTTAAAAATGTTTTATTCATGATGTTTTATTTGTGATGTGTTTGATCTTAATGGTTTTTATGACAAAACTTATGTCTTGCTTTGAAATGTTGATACATACACACATGTAATCAATTTATGTTGCTCTTATTAAAATTTTCGAATGAAAGATTTCAATGCACTTGATCATGACTGGTTTAATGATAAAACTTATATTTTGAATTTATAAGATGATGGCTTTCATGAAAATATTTGAATATACCTTATGAAATCATCAACTGATACAATGAAAATGTTAAATGGTTGTTATCATGTTTAATGACTTTATGATATCATATCTTGATGACAAACTCATGTTTGGTTTTAAAATTTGACACTCATCTTTTGAAACATGAGCACACTTGTTTGAAACAAACAACTTAAAATAAAAACACATTATCATGATAAATTGAATCTCATAATGTATTATATTTTTGTCTTGATAATTAAGTTTGTCTTTCGGTTTTGAATATTTGATTTGGCATGAAAAGATAAATGCATGCTTAGACGAAATGAATTACTCAAAAGAAAAGCCTCTTCTCTATCTTATCGAGATTGAAGTTTTTTTTTTGTAAATGATTTTGATGATTCATTTTATAAAATAGAATGAGATTTTGCTTCAACCGAATCATGAACCTTCTTTTGACCTCTTGGCTTGAGAATTTTCAAGAAATATGATTATTACTTGATTCTTGAAATTTCTTATGAAATATTATCTTATTGAGATTTCTTATGCATCAAACAAATTGTTCTCTTTGCTATTTGCTACCAAATGAATCATGAAATTGGTAATCTATTTGTCATTTTGAATCTTTAGAAAATTGATGATGTAAAAGTGGTTTTGCACTTAAATGAATCACCTATCGATATTTACGATTGCAATATATCCTTTTGAAATATCTTTCTAAAAGATTTTGACAGATTAAGATGTCTTTTGGAATTCATCACTTGATCGAATTATTGATTTATTCTTCCTTATCATGAATTGGAAATTGATGTTAAAATATATATGTTTGAAAATCATGATCTTGATGCTTGGAATTTTCCTTAAAATACGATTTTGATGGGGATGCTTCAAGTAGCATGTTTTGCTATTTATTACCTCATGAATCTTGACCTTGATCTTGTTGAAAAAGAACATATTATTTGAAGTATTAATTCTTCTCTTCTTTTGACAATGACAAAGGGGAAATTAGCATGCTAGCTTGGATATCACAAGAGAAAGTGGCAAACATAGCTAGCTAGAAATTACAAAGTTTTTTTAAACTTGTGAGCTTGCATGTTTAAGAATGCTGTAAATTTTACAAAATTGTTAACTCATTGCAAACAAAAATTTGATAGCTTAAGAAAGAAAAACTTGGTTGCAAAATTGAAAGAGAGCTAGCTTGTGTATTGCAAAGAATGCTTGCTTGCTTATTAACAATTGGTATCATGATTTATTTTTTCTTAAATGGTTAATTCGTATTCATGACTTCAAAATTTTGATGATTGAAGCATTAATGTCAATATTCATTTTGATATCTTGCTAGCCATAAAGGAACTTGCTATCTTGACAATAACAAAATTGCTACCTTGCAATCTCAAGAAAAGCAAAGTGCAAACTAGCACAAGAAGCAAGTGTTGAATTATCATCATCACAACAAGTGCTATCTTGCATATGATGATAAACTTACCGTGATTGAATGGTAATGAAAATCTAGCTAGTATGATTTAAAACCTGAACCATAACTTTTAAAACTAGCAAAATATTACTTCTCCTTTTGTTGATGACAAAGGGGAGAAGTGTAGATTGATGAGTTCATGCAATGGGATGCTGATTGAGTATTTTATAAATTTGCATGATGGTTTGATTGATTCTCTTAATATTATGATGAATGTTGCTTGGATTTGGGATAATCCAAGTGTTCTATCAATGGCATATTGATAGGGGGAGTTTGGGTTAAAACTCCGGGAGTTATGGTTAACTCGTTAGTCATCAATTAGTTGTCATCATCAAAAGGGGGAGATTGTTGAATCTCGATTTTGATGATGAAACTAATTGATTGTGGTTTATTGTTTAACTGTGTTTTGAGTTACGCAGTCTACTATCGATCAGATTAGACAGCTTGACACTAGAGGAATTGACGTTATACTGGGTGATCACATCTAGATATTGGATGTCGAGCCGAGGTTCGATCGACAATCGGTAAGGCTTCGTGACGTTGGGCATCGGGCCAAGATGCATGTTGCGCCAAGGATATCGGGTTGCGGAGGTCATCCGCCGATTGGGCAACGGACCGCAAAAGAGGACGATGTGCCGAAGGATCGGACGGCAATCCGACCAATGACGCGTCGGCAACAGCGAATATCAATTCGTGTTGTAATAACTGTCTAGATCGGTAGAGTGTGTTTGTTTATGCAGGAGTAACTACGAAAGGGATGAAGACGTAAAGCGAAACAAAGGGCCAAAGACAAGGTTGATGAATCATTGGGAGTGCGAGTGTTCAACGGAAGTCCGAAGATTCGTTGGGAGCGCGTTGCGAACCGACCGAGAACGAGTAGGAGCTTGCCGAAGGGTTTTCGGAAGTTCGCCGGAGGTTCGCTCGGAAGTTCGCGAGCTTGCCAAGAAAGATCGGAGCTTGCCAAAGAAGCTCGGGGAACTCGCCAAGATCATCGTGAAGTCCGAAAGCTTGCCGACTCCGCGGAATGGTTTCCGAAGGTTCGTCGGAAGACCGCCGGAAGTTGACCGAAGCTCGCTGGAAGAAGTTGTCATGTGGACTTTGTAATAGCTTAGGAAACGTCTTTAAAATTCGTAGTTAGCACGTATTTTGGGTTAGGATTAGATAACCCAAAGTGGGGGCCCATTGGGCTTTGATTAGGATGAGTTTGGGCCAAAATTTTGGCCCAAACCGAACCAACTACGCGCATTGACGTTGCATGCATGCTTTGGCGGTGGCACCGCCAAAGAACTTGCTCGGCTGAGCGGTAGCACCGCCGGCTCATCGTAGCGCGCCCGATCATCAGTAGTGCGTCCGGATCTCGTGCGGCGGCTCTCAGAGCGCCCCGCTTATCGTGCGCGGTAGCACCGCCTGTCTGAGCGCGTAGCACACCGCCAGACATCGACGGCGGTGGAAATCGCCGCTGCGGCGGTGGCATCGCCTTCAGACGTCGATCAAAGATCGACACAAAGCGTGGCACCGCCGACAAAGTGTGGCACCGCCTGACCACTGAACATGGGAACTCCAAATTCACTTGGAATTTGGAGCCCAATTTTGAATCCACTTTGGATCTATAAATACCCCCTTTCTCACTGAAAGGGAACCCTTTTGAGCAAGAAAAAGTTTGAGTCTTGAGCTTTTGAAGAGTTTTGAAAAGTGTTGTTTTCTTTGCTAAGTGTTCACCTTCTTCTTCTTCTTGAGAGATCTTGTACAAGTGTGAACATCTTGTAAAGGGTTGTAAAAGGGGTGTTTGATCCTTCCCCTTCTAAAGGACTTGCTAGTGGAAGAGCGGAGCCTCATCGCAAAGGCTTCAAGAGTGGATGTAGGTCATTTGACCGAACCACTATACATCATTGTGTCCTTAAATGTGTGAGTGTTTATATTTCTGAATCATTTCATTTCTTGGCTGCAAGTTCATAGTTAGTTCCTTTTCACAAGCAATTACTTTCAAGTTCTCTTTAGTCGAATCGAAATCTTCCTACTGAACTTGTGTTTCTTTGCGTAAATCGGTTTCAAGAATACGAGTTTAATCCGCTGCACTAATTCACCCCCTCTTAGTGCCTTTTGATCCTAACAATTGGTATCAGAGCCACGTTCTTTCTCTTTCGGATTTACACCCGTGAGAAATGGCTCTAAATGGTTTTCAAGAGGGCTTTTCGATTTTTCGTCCACCGTTCTTTAACGGTTCGGACTACACATATTGGAAAACTCGAATGAGAGTTTTCATGCTTTCAATGGATTTGGATTTGTGGAACATTATCGAAAATGGCTTTCAACTTCCCTCTAAACCGACGAATGAATGGTCGGACTTAGAGAGAAAATCTTTTCTTTAAATGCAAAGGCTATGAATGCCTTATTTTGTGCTTTAAACAAAAATGAGTTCAATCAATTTCTTCTTGTGAAACGGCTTTTGAGATATGGCGAACACTTGAAATCATGCATGAGGGAACTAGTAGAGTTAAAGACTCGAAAGTAAACCTCTTGTTGCATGATTTTGAGCTCTTTCGAATGACACCAAGCGAAACTATTGGCGATATGTACACCCGCTTTACGGATGTCGTCAATAGCTTGAAAAGTCTTGGTAAATCTTTTTCAAGTTTTGATTTAGTAAACAAGATTTTAAGATCCCTTCCAAAAGAATGGGATCCAAAATTACTGGCTATTCAAGAGTCTAAAAACTTGAATGATTATTCACTTGAAGAATTAATCGGGTCATTAATGACCTATGAAATGACACTCTTGGAACATGATGAACATGATGAACATTTGAACCACCTTCTAAAGAACAAGAAGATGTTTGAACTTAGAACAAGAGAATGCCACTTGAGTGATGACTCAAGTGATGAGGACAAATGAAGAGGACTTTGAACCTTTAATCGATCTTAATAAGTTCATTAAACAAAAATCTAAAATCAACAATGAACTTGAACGGAGGAAGAGACCAATGAAGAAGAAGAAGACTCATCAAGAAGAATCAAGGAAAGAAGAAGCAAACTATGCTTTAATGGGCTTCGACAATGAGGTAAGTAACTTAACTTCCTTGAATTATTTTGAAATTACATGATGCTTTCCATGAATGCTTAACTTAGTTAGTAGTTTTTTTGTTTTTGTCATGCTTCTCTTGTGTTTTTGGAAATTTAAAAAAATATTTTAAAAATTATACTATGCTTTTCCTTCTAGTATTTTTGAAAAGTAAAATTTTTGAATGGTGCATGCAACATTATGTATGATGATTGAATGATTTGTAACAATGATTGTATATCAACTACATGTTATTCTTGAAAATGTTTAATGATAATTTTATAGTATCATGCTTACAATTTGAAAATCTCTATCTTGGATTAATGGCTCCTAAACATTTTTATGATGAAATTTTTAGATGATGTATACCTATATGAAACAAATGAAACACATAAAAAAGGGGAAAAGTATATGATCATGATAAGTTCATGAATCTTGATGATTTAACATTGTTTTTGATTTCAAACAAGATGCATGATGTTTGACATAAAAATTTAATAGCATGTTTCAAGATAATGCTTGCACACCAAATATGATTAAAAGATAGAAGCAAGCATATTGATGACTTTGTTTTTACGTGAAAATTTGAACATGCTTATATAAGATCAACCACATAAAATAAAACACAAAAGTTAAAAATGTTTTATTCATGATGTTTTATTTGTGATGTGTTTGATCTTAATGGTTTTTATGACAAAACTTATGTCTTGCTTTGAAATGTTGATACATACACACATGTAATCAATTTATGTTGCTCTTATTAAAATTTTCGAATGAAAGATTTCAATGCACTTGATCATGACTGGTTTAATGATAAAACTTATATTTTGAATTTATAAGATGATGGCTTTCATGAAAATATTTGAATATACCTTATGAAATCATCACTGATACAATGAAAATGTTAAATGGTTGTTATCATGTTTAATGACTTTATGATATCATATCTTGATGACAAACTCATGTTTGGTTTTAAAATTTGACACTCATCTTTTGAAACATGAGCACACTTGTTTGAAACAAACAACTTAAAATAAAAACACATTATCATGATAAATTGAATCTCATAATGTATTATATTTTTGTCTTGATAATTAAGTTTGTCTTTCGGTTTTGAATATTTGATTTGGCATGAAAAGATAAATGCATGCTTAGACGAAATGAATTACTCAAAAGAAAAAGCCTCTTCTCTATCTTATCGAGATTGAAGTTTTTTTTTTCTTGTAAATGATTTTGATGATTCATTTTATAAAATAGAATGAGATTTTGCTTCAACCGAATCATGAACCTTCTTTTGACCTCTTGGCTTGAGAATTTTCAAGAAATATGATTATTACTTGATTCTTGAAATTTCTTATGAAATATTATCTTATTGAGATTTCTTATGCATCAAACAAATTGTTCTCTTTGCTATTTGCTACCAAATGAATCATGAAATTGGTAATCTATTTGTCATTTTGAATCTTTAGAAAATTGATGATGTAAAAGTGGTTTTGCACTTAAATGAATCACCTATCGATATTTACGATTGCAATATATCCTTTTGAAATATCTTTCTAAAAGATTTTGACAGATTAAGATGTCTTTTGGAATTCATCACTTGATCGAATTATTGATTTATTCTTCCTTATCATGAATTGGAAATTGATGTTAAAATATATATGTTTGAAAATCATGATCTTGATGCTTGGAATTTTCCTTAAAATACGATTTTGATGGGGATGCTTCAAGTAGCATGTTTTGCTATTTATTACCTCATGAATCTTGACCTTGATCTTGTTGAAAAGAACATATTATTTGAAGTATTAATTCTTCTCTTCTTTTAGACAATGACAAAGGGAAATTAGCATGCTAGCTTGGATATCACAAGAGAAAGTGGCAAACATAGCTAGCTAGAAATTACAAAGTTTTTTTAAACTTGTGAGCTTGCATGTTTAAGAATGCTGTAAATTTTACAAAATTGTTAACTCATTGCAAACAAAAATTTGATAGCTTGCGAAAGAAAAACTTGGTTGCAAAAATTGAAAGAGAGCTAGCTTGTGTATTGCAAAGAATGCTTGCTTGCTTATTAACAATTGGTATCATGATTTATTTTTTCTTAAATGGTTAATTCGTATTCATGACTTCAAAATTTTGATGATTGAAGCATTAATGTCAATATTCATTTTGATATCTTGCTAGCCATAAAGGAACTTGCTATCTTGACAATAACAAAATTGCTACCTTGCAATCTCAAGAAAAGCAAAGTGCAAACTAGCACAAGAAGCAAGTGTTGAATTATCATCATCACAACAAGTGCTATCTTGCATATGATGATAAACTTACCGTGATTGAATGGTAATGAAAATCTAGCTAGTATGATTTAAAACCTGAACCATAACTTTTAAAAACTAGCAAAATATTACTTCTCCTTTTTGTTGATGACAAAGGGGGAGAAGTGTAGATTGATGAGTTCATGCAATGGGATGCTGATTGAGTATTTTATAAATTTGCATGATGGTTTGATTGATTCTCTTAATATTATGATGAATGTTGCTTGGATTTGGGATAATCCAAGTGTTCTATCAATGGCATATTGATAGGGGGAGTTTGGGTTAAAACTCCGGGGAGTTATGGTTAACTCCGTTAGTCATCAATTAGTTGTCATCATCAAAAAGGGGGAGATTGTTGAATCTCAGATTTTGATGATGAAACTAATTGATTGTGGTTTATTGTTTAACTGTGTTTTGAGTTACGCAGGTCTACTATCGATCAGGATTAGACAGTTGACACTAGAGGAATTGACGTTGCGCTGGGTGATCACATCTAGATATTGGATGTCGAGCCGGAGGTTCGATCGACAATCGGCTGAAGGCTTCGTACGTTGGGCATCGGGCCAAGATGCATGTTGCGCCAAGGATATCGGGGTTGCGGAGGTCATCCGCCGATTGGGCAACGGACCGCAAAAGAGGACGATGTGCCGAAGGATCGGACGAAGTACCGACCAATGACGTGCCGGGCAACTGAATATCAATTCGTGTTGTAATAACTGTCTAGATCGAAGTAGAGTGTGTTTGTTTATGCAGGAGTAACTACGAAAGGGATGAAGACGTAAAGCGAAACAAAGGGCCAAAGACAAGGTTGATGAATCATTGGGAGTGCGAGTGTTCAACGGAAGTCCGAAGATTCGTTGGGAGCGTTGCCGGAACCGACCGAGAACGAGTAGGGAGCTTGCCGAAGGGTTTTCGGAAGTTCGCCGGGAGGTTCGTCGGAAGTTCGCGGAGCTTGCCAAGAAAGATCGGAGCTTGCCAAAGAAGCTCGGGGGAACTCGCCAAGATCATCGTGAAGTCCGAAAGCTTGCCGGGACTCCGCGGAATGGTTTCCGAAGGTTCGTCGGAAGACCGCCGGAAGTTGACCGGAAGCTCGCTGGAAGAAGTTGTCATGTGGACTTTGTAATAGCTTAGGAAACGTCTTTAAAATTCGTAGTTAGCACGTATTTTGGGTTAGGATTAGATAACCCAAAGTGGGGGCCCATTGGGCTTTGATTAGGATGAGTTTGGGCCAAAATTTTGGCCCAAACCGAACCAGCTACGTGCATTGACGTTGCATGCATGCTGGGCGGTGGCACCGCCCAGCAACTTGCTGGGTCGGGCGGTAGCACCGCCCGCCATCTTGTAGCGCCCCGACATCAGTAGTGCGTCCGGATCTTCGTAGCGGGCGCTCTCGTAGCGCGCCCGGCTATCGTAGCGCGGTAGCACCGTGCCTTGCAGCGGTAGCACCGCCAGACATCGACGGCGGTGGAACCGCTGCCTGGCGGCGGCACGCTTCAGACGTCGATCCAAAGATCGACACAAAGTGTGGCACACCGACAAAGGCGTGGCACCGCCTTGACCACTGTGAACATGGGAACTCCAAATTCACTTGGAATTTGGAGCCCAATTTTGAATCCACTTTGGATCTATAAATACCCCCTTTCTCACCTGAAAGGGAACCCTTTTGAGCAAGAAAAAGTTTGAGTCTTGAGCTTTTGAAGAGTTTTGAAAAGTGTTGTTTTCTTTGCTAAGTGTTCACCTTCTTCTTCTTCTTGAGAGATCTTGTACAAGTGTGAACATCTTGTAAAGGGTTGTAAAAGGGGTGTTTGATCCTTCCCCTTCAAAGGACTTGCTAGTGGAAGAGCGGAGCCTCATCGCAAAGGCTTCAAGAGTGGATGTAGGTCATTTGACCGAACCACTATACATCATTGTGTCCTTAAATGTGTGAGTGTTATATTTCTGAATCATTTCATTTCTTGGCTGCAAGTTCATAGTTAGTTCCTTTTCACAAGCAATTACTTTCAAGTTCTCTTTCGTCGAATCGAAATCTTCCTACTGAACTTGTGTTTCTTTGCTAAATCGGTTTCAAGAATACGAGTTTAATCCGCTGCACTAATTCACCCCCTCTTAGTGCCTTTTGATCCTAACAATTGGTATCGAGCCACGTTCTTTCTCTTTCGGATTTACACCGTGAGAAATGGCTCTAAATGGTTTTCAAGAGGGCTTTTCGATTTTTCGTCCACCGTTCTTTAACGGTTCGGACTACACATATTGGAAAACTCGAATGAGAGTTTTCATGCTTTCAATGGATTTGGATTTGTGGAACATTATCGAAAATGGCTTTCAACTTCCCTCTAAACCGACGAATGAATGGTCGGACTTAGAGAGAAAATCTTTTCTTTAAATGCAAAGGCTATGAATGCCTTATTTTGTGCTTTAAACAAAAATGAGCAATCGAATTTCTTCTTGTGAAACGGCTTTTGAGATATGGCGAACACTTGAAATCATGCATGAGGGAACTAGTAGAGTTAAAGACTCAAAGTAAACCTCTTGTTGCATGATTTTGAGCTCTTCGAATGACACCAAGCGAAACTATTGGCGATATGTACACCCGCTTTACGGATGTCGTCAATAGCTTGAAAAGTCTTGGTAAATCTTTTTCAAGTTTTGATTTAGTAAACAAGATTTTAAGATCCCTTCCAAAAGAATGGGATCCAAAATTACGGCTATTCAAGAGTCTAAAAACTTGAATGATTATTCACTTGAAGAATTAATCGGGTCATTAATGACCTATGAAATGACACTCTTGGAACATGATGAACATGATGAACATTTGAACCACCTTCTAAAGAACAAGAAGATGTTTGAACTTAGAACAAGAGAATGCCACTTGAGTGATGACTCAAGTGATGAGGACAAAGAAGAGGACTTTGAACCTTTAATCGATCTTAATAAGTTCATTAAACAAAAATCTAAAATCAACAATGAACTTGAACGGAGGAAGAGACCAATGAAGAAGAAGAAGACTCATCAAGAAGAATCAAGGAAAGAAGAAGCAAACTATGCTTTAATGGGCTTCGACAATGAGGTAAGTAACTTAACTTCCTTGAATTATTTTGAAATTACATGATGCTTTCCATGAATGCTTAACTTAGTTAGTAGTTTTTTTTTTTTTTGTCATGCTTCTCTTGTGTTTTTGGAAATTTAAAAAAATATTTTAAAAATTATACTATGCTTTTCCTTCTAGTATTTTTGAAAAGTAAAATTTTTGAATGGTGCATGCAACATTATGTATGATGATTGAATGATTTGTAACAATGATTGTATATCAACTACATGTTATTCTTGAAAATGTTTAATGATAATTTTATAGTATCATGCTTACAATTTGAAAATCTCTATCTTGGATTAATGGCTCCTAAACATTTTTATGATGAAATTTTTAGATGATGTATACCTATATGAAACAAATGAAACACATAAAAAAGGGGAAAGTATATGATCATGATAAGTTCATGAATCTTGATGATTTAACATTGTTTTTGATTTCAAACAAGATGCATGATGTTTGACATAAAAATTTAATAGCATGTTTCAAGATAATGCTTGCACACCAAATATGATTAAAAGATAGAAGCAAGCATATTGATGACTTTGTTTTTACGTGAAAATTTGAACATGCTTATATAAGATCAACCACATAAAATAAAACACAAAAGTTAAAAATGTTTTATTCATGATGTTTTATTTGTGATGTGTTTGATCTTAATGGTTTTTATGACAAAACTTATGTCTTGCTTTGAAATGTTGATACATACACACATGTAATCAATTTATGTTGCTCTTATTAAAATTTTCGAATGAAAGATTTCAATGCACTTGATCATGACTGGTTTAATGATAAAACTTATATTTTGAATTTATAAGATGATGGCTTTCATGAAATATTTGAATATACCTTATGAAATCATCACTGATACAATGAAAATGTTAAATGGTTGTTATCATGTTTAATGACTTTATGATATCATATCTTGATGACAAACTCATGTTTGGTTTTAAAATTTGACACTCATCTTTTGAAACATGAGCACACTTGTTTGAAACAAACAACTTAAAATAAAAACACATTATCATGATAAATTGAATCTCATAATGTATTATATTTTTGTCTTGATAATTAAGTTTGTCTTTCGGTTTTGAATATTTGATTTGGCATGAAAAGATAAATGCATGCTTAGACGAAATGAATTACTCAAAAGAAAAGCCTCTTCTCTATCTTATCGAGATTGAAGTTTTTTTTTGTAAATGATTTTGATGATTCATTTTATAAAATAGAATGAGATTTTGCTTCAACCGAATCATGAACCTTCTTTTGACCTCTTGGCTTGAGAATTTTCAAGAAATATGATTATTACTTGATTCTTGAAATTTCTTATGAAATATTATCTTATTGAGATTTCTTATGCATCAAACAAATTGTTCTCTTTGCTATTTGCTACCAAATGAATCATGAAATTGGTAATCTATTTGTCATTTTGAATCTTTAGAAAATTGATGATGTAAAAGTGGTTTTGCACTTAAATGAATCACCTATCGATATTTACGATTGCAATATATCCTTTTGAAATATCTTTCTAAAAAGATTTTGACAGATTAAGATGTCTTTTGGAATTCATCACTTGATCGAATTATTGATTTATTCTTCCTTATCATGAATTGGAAATTGATGTTAAAATATATATGTTTGAAAATCATGATCTTGATGCTTGGAATTTTCCTTAAAATACGATTTTGATGGGGATGCTTCAAGTAGCATGTTTTGCTATTTATTACCTCATGAATCTTGACCTTGATCTTGTTGAAAAAGAACATATTATTTGAAGTATTAATTCTTCTCTTCTTTTCGACAATGACAAAGGGAAATTAGCATGCTAGCTTGGATATCACAAGAGAAAGTGGCAAACATAGCTAGCTAGAAATTACAAAGTTTTTTTAAACTTGTGAGCTTGCATGTTTAAGAATGCTGTAAATTTTACAAAATTGTTAACTCATTGCAAACAAAAATTTGATAGCTTAAAAAAGAAAAACTTGGTTGCAAAAATTGAAAGAGAGCTAGCTTGTGTATTGCAAAGAATGCTTGCTTGCTTATTAACAATTGGTATCATGATTTATTTTTTCTTAAATGGTTAATTCGTATTCATGACTTCAAAATTTTGATGATTGAAGCATTAATGTCAATATTCATTTTGATATCTTGCTAGCCATAAAGGAACTTGCTATCTTGACAATAACAAAATTGCTACCTTGCAATCTCAAGAAAAGCAAAGTGCAAACTAGCACAAGAAGCAAGTGTTGAATTATCATCATCACAACAAGTGCTATCTTGCATATGATGATAAACTTACCGTGATTGAATGTAATGAAAATCTAGCTAGTATGATTTAAAACCTGAACCATAACTTTTAAAAACTAGCAAAATATTACTTCTCCTTTTGTTGATGACAAAGGGGAGAAGTGTAGATTGATGAGTTCATGCAATGGGATGCTTGATTGAGTATTTTATAAATTTGCATGATGGTTTGATTGATTCTCTTAATATTATGATGAATGTTGCTTGGATTTGGGATAATCCAAGTGTTCTATCAATGGCATATTGATAGGGGAGTTTGGGTTAAAACTCCGGGAGTTATGGTTAACTCGTTAGTCATCAATTAGTTGTCATCATCAAAAGGGGAGATTGTTGAATCTCGATTTTGATGATGAAACTAATTGATTGTGGTTTATTGTTTAACTGTGTTTTGAGTTACGCAGTCTACTATCGATCAGATTAGACAGCTTGACACTAGAGGAATTGACGCTTGCGCCGGGTGATCACATCTAGATATTGGATGTCGAGCCGAGAGGTTCGATCGACAATCGGTACCGGAGGCTTCGTGACGTTGGGCATCGGGCCAAGATGCATGTTGCGCCAAGGATATCGGGTTGCGGAGGTCATCCGCCGATTGGGCAACGGACCGCAAAAGAGGACGATGTGCCGAAGGATCGGACGGCACCGACCAATGACGTGCGGCAACCGAATATCAATTCGTGTTGTAATAACTGCTCTAGATCGGTAGAGTGTGTTTGTTTATGCAGGAGTAACTACGAAAGGATGAAGACGTAAAGCGAAACAAAGGGCCAAAGACAAGGTTGATGAATCATTGGGAGTGCGAGTGTTCAACGGAAGTCCAAGATTCGCTGGGAGCGCTTGCCGAACCGACCGAGAACGAGTAGGAGCTTGCCGAAGGGTTTTCGGAAGTTCGCGGGAGGTTCGCTCGGAAGTTCGCGAGCTTGCCAAGAAAGATCGGAGCTTGCCAAAGAAGCTCGGGGAACTCGCCAAGATCATCGTGAAGTCCGAAAGCTTGCCGACTCCGCGAATGGTTTCAAGGTTCGCTCGGAAGACCGCCGGAAGTTGACCGGAAGCTCGCTGGAAGAAGTTGTCATGTGGACTTTGTAATAGCTTAGGAAACGTCTTTAAAATTCGTAGTTAGCACGTATTTTGGGTTAGGATTAGATAACCCAAAGTGGGGGCCCATTGGGCTTTGATTAGGATGAGTTTGGGCCAAAATTTTGGCCCAAACCGAACCAGCTACGTGCATTGACGTTGCATGCATGCTGGGCGGTGGCACCGCCCAGCAACTTGCTGGCTGGGGCGGTAGCACCGCCCGGCTACTGTAGCGCGCCCTGATACTGTAGTGCGTCCGGATACTGTAGCGGGCGCTCATCAGTAGCGCCCCGCTCATCGTGTAGCAGCGGTAGCACCGCCGCCTGGCGTAGCACCGCCCTCAGATACATCGACGGGCGGTGGAACACGCCGCTGCACAAAGCGGTGGCACGCTTCAGACGCCGATCCAAAGATCGACACAAAGCGTGCACCGCTTCGACGTGTGGCACGCTTCGACAGTGTGGCACCGCCTTGACCACTGTGAACATGGGAACTCCAAATTCACTTGGAATTTGGAGCCCAATTTTGAATCCACTTTGGATCTATAAATACCCCCCCTTTCTCAGCTGAAAGGGAACCCTTTTGAGCAAGAAAAAGTTTGAGTCTTGAGCTTTTGAAGAGTTTTGAAAAGTGTTGTTTTCTTTGCTAAGTGTTCACCTTCTTCTTCTTCTTGAGAGATCTTGTACAAGTGTGAACATCTTGTAAAGGGTTGTAAAAGGGGTGTTTGATCCTTCCCTTCAAAGGACTTGCTAGTGGAAGAGCGGAGCCTCATCGCAAAGGCTTCAAGAGTGGATGTAGGTCATTTGACCGAACCACTATACATCATTGTGTCCTTAAATGTGTGAGTGTTTATATTTCTGAATCATTTCATTTCTTGGCTGCAAGTTCATAGTTAGTTCCTTTTCACAAGCAATTACTTTCAAGTTCTCTTTCATTCGAATCGAAATCTTCCTACGAACTTGTGTTTCTTTGAAATCGGTTTCAAGAATACGAGTTTAATCCACTGTACTAATTCACCCCCTCTTAGTGCCTTTTGATCCTAACAGATTCCTCTTCACTTGAGGCCATCGGCTTCTCCACTAGCTATCCTCCTTCCAATGGGCGAGGATGAACTCCCTTACAGCACTTCTCCTTTTGATGGGCTTAGGAGATAACCCTTACAAGCACTCTTACCCCTCTCTTGGGCTAGAACACTCTTAAGACTTAGAGGGAAGATTTGACACACTTTCAAGAGAGTTTCCCCCTTCTTTTTTTAGTTCTAGACACCTTTCATCCAAGAATGTGAGGGGTATTTATAGGCTTCAAAGTGATTCAAATTTGGGCTCCAAATTTGGGCTCCAAATCCGGACTCCCGGCAAGCTCCCGGACTTCATGATGATCTTGGCAAGTTCCATCAAGCTTCTTTGGCAAGCTCCGATCTTTCTTGGCAAGCTCCGTGAACTTCCGATGAACCTTTCGGCGAACTTCCGAAAACCCTTCGGCAAGCTACTACTCTCGTTCTCGCCGGTTCCAAGAACTACTCTCAACGAATCTTCGGACTTCCATCAAACTCTCGAACTCCCAATGATCCATCCCACTTGTCTTCCAGCACTTTGTTTCACTTTACGTCTTTATCTTCATCGTAGTTAATCCTGCACACAAATAAACAAACACTCTACTTCGATCTAGACAGTTATTACAACACAAATTGACATTCAGTTGCCCGGCACGTCATTGGTCGGCGCTTCGTCCGATCCTTCGGCACATCATCCTCTTTTGCGGTCCGTTGCCCAATTGGCAGATGACCTCCGCAATCCTGATATCCTTGGCGCAACATGCATCTTGGCCCGATGCCCAACGTACAAAGCCTTCTGCCGATTGTCGATCAAACCTCCGGCTCGACATCCAATATCCTGACGTGATCACCTCCAGCACAACGTCAATTCCTCCAACGTCAACTGTCTAATCGATCGATAGTAGACTGCGTAACTCAAAATGCAGTTAAATAATAATAATCACAATCAATTAGTTTCATCATCAAAATCTGAGATTCAACAATCTCCCCCTTTTTGATGATGATAACTAATTGATGACTAACAGAGTTAACCATAACTCTCTGGAGTTTAACTAAACTCCCCCTATCAATATACCATTGATAGAACATTTGGATTATCCCAAATCTAAGCAACATTCATCACAATGTTATGAGAATACATTTAAACCATCATGCAATATATAAAATATTCAATACAATGCATGAAGTCATCAATCTACTTCTCCTCCTATGTCATCAACAAAAAGGAGAAGTTGCATCATAGCTAGTTTAAAAGATATGCAAATTTTATAACATACTAGCTATCAATCTAGATATACATCATACAATATTTAAGCATAGCTTTGCATTACAACATCCAATCATACCATTCAATCATAGCAAGTTTTTAAGGATGGGCAATGATGGTAATTTTTTTACTTGCTTCTTGAGATGTGCAAGTTTGCACCTTGTTTCTCACGATAGCAATATTTGCATCCTTTGATATAACAATTCTTAGCTTCTCATGAAGTTGCAAAATAGGAATCAAGATGGCAAATTTTTGCAATGTTCCAACTAAAAACTTTCTCCCCCTTTGTTAGCATCAAAAAGAAAGGGAGGATCAAATACTACAAATAATCTTGCATGAGATTCAACAATAATTTGTAATAAAAATGCAAGCAATTTTGAAGAAGTAAAATTGAGCAAGATTTTTGCCTCTCTTGAGATAGCAACTTTTTGCTTCTCAATATTCAAACTAGCAAAATTTTCTCTTTTGATGCATAAGCTAGCAATTTTCTTCCTCTTAAATGAGCTAGCAAATTAATCATGCAAGTTAGCAATAAATCTTCTCCCCCTTTGATTTTATCAAAAAGAAGGGAAGAATACAATTCTTTTCCCTTTACATGAATGCTTCCATCATGACAAAATAGCAAATTTACAACATGAATTTTCAGCATATTAAGTCATGAATTCAAGGGAGGCAAAAATCATAATATGAGAGAAAAAGATGATAAGCAAGCAAATAATAATGATAAGCAAGCTAACATACTTTGTGACACACAAGTTAGCTTCCTTTCAATTCTTCTCTTTTGTAACTAAGTTTCACCTTTGTATGCTATCAACTTTTTGTTTGCAATGAGCTAGCAATTATATATAATCACTTTAAACATATATGTTAACTTTTCATTAAAACATACAAACATAAAGGCATGGCAAGTGTAACATTTCAAATTTTTGAAGTTTTACATTTTGCTTCTTTTAAGATAGTCAAAATAGCAATATTTGCATCCTTTAAGATAGCAATCCTTAACTTCTTGTAAATTTGCAAGGTAGCAATTTTTCTCCCCCTTTGTCTTTGTCAAAAAGAAGTGAGGACTAAATGGCTAAAAATTTTAATCATTATACAAGTCATTTTTCATATCAATTATAAATTTACATCAATAAAAATATACAGTTCAATTATCACATGATGCAAATAAGACAACAATGTAAAGAAATCATGTCATGAAGGATATCAATATGTAATTCAACAAGGATCAAAACCAAAAGATATCATTCATCATTCATAACTTTCTTTTTAGCAAGATCAAAATTTATATTTATCAATTTTTAATTCAAGATAAATGTCATATAACCAAGAATCATGTTATATAAAAACATATCAATATCAAGGATCAAATCATGATTACAAGTTCTAACATATTTTCTTTTCATTCATTTTCAAGCCATGACAAAAGAATAAATTAATGATTCAATCATTAAGCACAATTCTTTTACATCAATTTTGAATCGTATAAGGCTTACATGGCAAATATAAATTCATGATAAAGGGTATACTATCTTGAATCATGATGCATAAAAACATATCATTCTCATAGATCAAGTCATGATTCATTGATTCATCATAAGGCAAATTTCTTTTCAATTATCTATTTTTCAATTGCCACATAAGACATACAAGCCAAAGAATTTTTATCATTTCTATATTATGAAATATATGATAATAAGACTCATGATTCATTTAAAAAGATATAGCACAAAGAGCAACTTGATTCATGCATAAGAAATTCCAAGTATCAAATATTAAGATATCAAGAGTTTGATTGTGATAAAGCTCATTCAAGTTCGAATCATCAAAATCATTAACATAGTTTATGAGATTCACAAATGACATAAACTTGAATTGTTCTTCTCTTTGGTAAATGATAAAAAGAAGCAATCATAGAGGAAAATATTTTGATTTGCAAAAATATCTCAAGTCAAGAATTCAAAGTCATGATTTCAAGTGATCAAGAGAGGAGTCATAAAATTATTCAAACTCATTTTGTCAATTCGAAACTCCTAATCAAATTATCATTTTTAACATTCATAACATAAATAAAGTCATTACCGTATCATCAAAATCTCATTCATAAGTCAAGTGATTTACAAAATATCATAAATGAATTTATCACTTGTCTTTTATTTAAAAAATTGAAAGATTTCAAGAAACATGCATTTCCATTGTATGATTTATTTCATATGAGCATGCCTTTGTTTTCTAATGTCAAATAAAATAGAAATATCAATATTCAACATTGAAAGACAAACTTCATCATAAAATTCATCAAGATAAAAATATAACACATTATGAGATTCAATTTATCATGATAATATGTTTCATTTTGTTTCAAACAAGTGTGCTCATGTTTCAAATGATGATTATCAAATTTAAGACCAAAACATGAGTTTGTCATCAAAATATGATATCACAAAGTCATTAAACATAATAACAAACTTTTAATATTTTCATTTCAATGATGATTTCATAATGTATGTTCAAATATTTATATGGAACCCATCATTGTATAAATTCAAAATACAAGTTTGTCATTAAACCCATCAAGATCAAATGCATCAAATATCATGATAGTGCATTTTCTCATCTTTATGAGTTTCAATTTAAGTGATTTGATTTTTCATAAGAATGTTCAAAATTTTCATATGAAAATGTCATGCATCATATTCAAAAACGAAAATATCATCAAGATCATTTTAATTCTTTCTTACATTAGTTATAACAAGATGATCGATGCTCAAATTTTTGATAAAATCATGCATTATTTTATAAATCTGAAAAATAATTTTCGTCATAAAACCCATTAAGTCCAAATATAACATAAGGCAACATCAAAGCCACATTTCTTTCATTTTTAAAATTTGTGGGTTGGGTCTTTATAATTGATTTCATGAAGACATGTATCAATAAAAATTTCATCATAAAAAGGGTTAAAAACCATTAAGCCAAGATGGAAGTTTTCAAATTATAATCAAGATACATACATCTATCATCAAAAGATTTTCAAGAAATTCATACATAGATATGTATCATGTTTAAGATTGAAAACCGATATGGAAAGTTTACATGAAATTTCATCATCTCAAAATGTCATCTTAATTTGTCATGAAAATAATTAGACCAAGAATACATTAATCCACAACATAGAGTCAAATCAACATTACTTCGAAAACTAATGCATGTTACAAAATCATCAAGTATCATGTTTAGAAATGAAATATAAAACATCAAGATACACATGCATGGATTAATTCTAGGCAATATCACAAATCATGCAAATATCATTCATAATTTTTACTTTTTAAAAATAATAGGAAGGAAAAAGCATAAAAAAAATCCTACCAACTATTTCAAGCAACTCATGAAAGGATCATGTAATTTCAAAGTACGATAAGAACACTTTGGGTGAGTTTCTTACCTCATTGTCGAAAACCGTCAAAGCCCATTTCACCTCTTCTTTACTTTATTCTTCTTTGCAACCCTTCTTCTTCTTCTTTGGTCTCTTTCTCCATTCAAGTTCATTTGTGCTTTTAAATTTTTGTTTAATGAACTTGTTAACATGCATTGTTATGTGTTCAATGTCCTCATTATCCTCATCACTTGAGTTATCACTCAAGTGGCATTCATTTGTCTGATGTTTCAAATCCTTCTTGTTCTTTAGAAGGTGGTTCATATGTTCATCATGTTCCAAATGTTCAAAGAAACTTATTTCATGTCATTAGTGAATCGATTAGTTCTTCTAATATTTAAATTTTTAGTCTCTTGTATTGCGGTTACTTTTGGATCTCAACTCTTTGGGAGGGATCTTAAAATCTTGTTAGTGAGTTCAAAGTTCGAAAAACATTTACCAAGACTTTTCAAGCTATTAACGACATCCATGAAGCGGGTGTACATATCATCAATAGTTTCGCTTGGTGTTATTCGGAAGAGCTCAAAATCATGCAATAAGAGGTTTACTTTCGAGTCTTTAACTCTACTAGTTCCCTCGTGTGTGATTTCAAGTGTTCGTCAAATATCGAAAGTCGTTCCACACATTGAAATTCAATTAAACTCGTTCTTATCTAAAGTATAAAATAAGGCATTCATAGCCTTTGCGTTTAAAGAAAATGACCTTTTCTCCAAATCCGACCATTCGTTCGTCGGTTTAGAGGAAGGTTGAAAACCATTTTCGATGATGTTCCACAAATCCAAATCCATTGAAAGTATAAAAACTCTCATTCGAGTTTTCCAATATGTGTAGTCTGAACCGTTAAAGAATGGTAGATGAAAAACCGAAAAGCCCTCTTGAAAACCATTTAGAGCCATTTCTCATAGTTGTAAATCCGAAAGAGAAAGAACATGACTCTGATACCAATTGTTAGGGATCGAGCGTCACTAAGAGGGGGGGTGAAATAGTGCAGCGGTAAAGAACGATAGATTTTTCAGCGATTAAAACAGGTTCGAAACTTCGTATGAATGAATGCAATGTTTCGTTTGAACCCGGAAAGATTGTGTTTTAACTTTAAAGCATACATAATAAGATGAAGATGAAGTTGAGTAAATAAGGCAGCAAGTAAAAAGGGTTTGCAGCAAAATAAATAGCAAGAACGTAAATGCAAATCAGATTTTTATAGTGGTTCGGTCATCCGACCTATGTCCACTCCCGATTCCTCTTCACTTGAGGCCACCGGCTTCTCCACTAGCTATCCTCCTTCCAACGGGCGAGGATGAACTCCCTTACAGCACTTCTCCTTTTGATGGGCTTAGGAGATAACCCTTACAAGTACTCTTACTCCTCTCTTGGATTAGAACACTCTTAAGACTTAGAGGGAAGATTTGACACACTTTTAAGAGAGTTTCCCCCTTCTTTTTTTCAGTTCTAGACATCTTTCATCCAAGAATGTGAGGGGTATTTATAGGCCTCAAAGTGATTCAAATTTGGGCTCCAAATTTGAATTTTTTTGAGTTTCCCGGTGTCAGGCGGTGCTACCGCCTGTCAGAGGCGGTTCTACTGCCTGTTAGTCTGGCAGACTGACACAGCAGGTGCTGGGCAGTGCTACCGCCTGCCTGGGGTGGTTCCACCGCCCAGGTCTCGGCCTCTGGGCGGTGCCACCGCTCAGCTTGGGGCGGTGCTACCGCCCAGGTCATTTTTTTTTCAGCATAGTGGTTTCGACCGAAAACTCGGCCGAAACCAGTCCAAACGAAGTTCGAATTGGCTCAAATTTGGTTTATAGGATTAACACCTAATCCTAAACCAAATTATGTACTAACTATAAATTTTAAAGATATTTTTTAAGCTATTTCAAAGTCCATAAGATAAGACTTCTTTCGGTGAGCTTTCGGCGAACTTCCGGAGTTATTCCAACGAACCCTCGGAAACCATTCTGCGGACTCCCGGCAAGCTCCCGGACTTCATGATGATCTTGGCAAGTTCCATCAAGCTTCTTTGGCAAGCTCCGATCTTTCTTGGCAAGCTCCGTGAACTTCCGATGAACCTTTCGGCGAACTTCCGAAAACCCTTCGGCAAGCTCCCTACTCGTTCTCGGTCGGTTCCGGCAACTACTCTCAACGAATCTTCGGACTTCCATCGAACTCTCGAACTCCCAATGATCCATCCCACTTGTCTTCCAGCACTTTGTTTCACTTTACGTCTTTATCTTCATCGTAGTTAATCCTGCACACAAATAAACAAACACTCTACTTCGATCTAGACAGTTATTACAACACAAATTAACATTCAGTTGCCTGGCACGTCATTGGTCGGCGCTTCGCCCGATCCTTCGGCACATCATCCTCTTTTGCGGTCCGTTGCCCAATCGGCAGATGACCTCCGCAATCCCGATATCCTTGGTGCAACATGCATCTTGGCCCGATGCCCGACGTACGAAGCCTTCTGCCGATTGTCGACAGAACCTCCGGCTCGACATCCAATATCCTGACGTGATCACCTCTGGCACAACGTCAATTCCTCCAGCATTAACTGTCTAATCCTGATCGATAGTAGACCTGCGTAACTCAAAACGTAGTTAAACAATAAATCATAATCAATTAGTTTCATCATCAAAATCCGAGATTCAACAATATAACCATGTTCAAATTTTCATATAAAAGTCATGCATCATATTGAGAACAAAATCATCATTATGCATACATTAAACATTTTCATATATATCGTTATCAATCATCATTTCTTGAAACATCATCAAAATCATTTTCTAGAGACTCATTATTTGTCTTTATCGAAAAATAAAAAACTTTAGAGATAGAAAGATTTCAAGTCATATGAATTTCTCTTTTAGTGATTTCAAATCATGCAATGATTTTATATCAACATGATTTTGTCTTTTTATATCAAATAAGATCAAGCATGAAAATTCAAGATCTAATAGCAAATTTTATAAAATAAATCATCAAGCATGATTCCATAACTTTCAAGCATGATAACAACCTCTTAATATTTTTATTTCATTATTATCAACGATGATTTCATGATGTATGTTCAAATTTTTTTTACGAAAGCCATCATCGTATAAATTCGAAATACAAGTCTTATCATCTAAGCCATCAAGACCATAAAATATCATGATGGTGCATTTTTCATTTTTATATGTTTCAATTTGAGTGAGCATGTTTAAAATTTTCATGTAAGGGTCATCATTAAAACCACTTTTCTTTTATTCAAAAAATTTATTGAAAGCAATATAGGTTAATTTTAAGTAAGCATGCTCAACACAAGTATCAATATTCAAAATAGAAAGCCAAATTTCATCAAAAGAATCATCAAGGTAAAAAAGATAACACGTCAAACATACGTCATGTTTAAAAATTCAATTCAAAAGATTCATAACATGCATAGATGTGTATCATGTTTAAAATCGAAATCAATATGGAAAGCATGCATGAAATTGATCATGTTAGGTGTACAAGCATTATCTCACATCATTCAAGTATCACTTTTCATTTTCAAAAACACTAGCATGATATATTTGTTGAAAATAATTTTTATTTCCTACTAAATTAAGTAATTAAAAAATCATATAATTTCATAAAGCAAAGGGGTTTTGATTGAGTTGCTTACCTTGTAATTGAAGGCCGTCAAAGCATAGTTTGTGTCTTCATCTTCTTTATGCACTTTCTTCTTCTTTACTTTTGTGTACTCGTCTTTGGAGCTCTTCAACTGGTTGTGTTCATAGTAAGAGTTGGTGTTTTTTTTTTAAGTTCATTTATGTTTTTCAATTCTTGTTTTATGAACTTATTAAATTTCTTAGTCAAAAGTTCAATGTCCTCAATATTGTACTCATCACTTGAGTCATCACTCAAGTAGCATTCTCTTGTGCAAAGTGCCAAATTCTTCTTGTTCTTTGGAAGGTGGTTCTCATGTTCATCAAGTTCAAGAGTCATTTTATAGGTCATTAAAGACCCGATTAGTTCTTCGAGTGAATAAATGTTCAAGTCTTTAGACTCTTGTATAGCCATTATTTTTGGATCCTAACTCTTTAGAAGAGATCTTAGAATCTTGTTAATGAGATCAAAACTCGAAAAAGATTTACTAAGACTTTTCAAACTATTGATGATATCCATAAAATAAGTGTACATGTCACCGATAGTCTCGCTTATTGCCATTCGAAAAAACTCAAAATTATGCATTAAGAGGTTTACTTTCAAGTCTTTGGTACTACTAGTGCCCATGTGAGTGACTTCAAGAGTGTGCCAAATATTGAAAGCCATTTTGTAAGTAAAAATCTGATTAAATTCGGTTTTATCCAAAGAGTAAAATAAAGCATTCATAGCCTTTGCATTTATAGAAAAAGATTTTTTCTCTAAATTTGACTATTCGTTCATCGGTTTAGATGGTAGTTGAAAATCATTTTTGATGACATTCCATAAATCTAAATTCATAGAAAGCAAGAAAACTCTCATTCGAGTTTTCCAATAAGTGTCGTCTGACTCGTTAAAGAAGGAAGGACCAACAATCGAAAAACTCTCTTGAAAGCTGTGAAGAGCCATTTCTCATATGTGTGAATCCAAAATAGAGATAACATGGCTCGGAAGCCACTTGTTGGGGATCGAGAATGACACTAAGAGGGGGGGAGGGTGAATTAGTACAGCGGTAACATTCGACAAATTTGATGATTTCGAAAGATTTTAGAAAACTTCATACGATAAAATATTCATTTCGATGAAATTTGATTGAAGCGTATTTAACTTGAAAGTGTTTAGAGAAGAGGAAGGGCATTGACCAAGTAATATAGAAAGGTTTGTAGAAATGTAAATAGCAAGAATAGAAACGCAAACCAATTTTTATAGTGGTTCGGTCATACGACTAACGTCTACTCCCGATTCCTCTTCACTTGAGGCTATCAACTTTCCACTAGTAGTTCTCCTTCCAACGGGCAAGGACTAATTCTCTTACAACTCAATTCTCTTTTTACAGGTTCAAGAGATCAACCTCTTACAAGCACACTCCTCACTTTAGACTGAAAACAATCCAAGGGTAGAGGAGGGATTTCTTAAGTAATTTTTATAGAGTTTTCTCACTTTTAAAGTATGTATACTTGTATATTCAACCCAGGGATGAGAGAGATATTTATAGGCTCCAATTAGATTCAAACTTAGAGCCAAAAATCATCCTATCTTGGGTCTACCAGGTGTTGGGCGGTACCACTGCCTGGGCACACTACTCTATCAGTGTACTAGGTGGTACCACCACCCAGATAACCTAGGAGATTGAGCCTTGGGCGGTGCCACCGCCCCAATTTGGCAGTGCCACTACTAGACAGGGTTCAACAACCCTGTTTGGGCCTTGAGTTCGACCCAAACTTATCCGGGTATAGGCCTAATTAGCCCCTAATTGGATTGGCCTAATTGTAACCCAATTAAAATAATCTTACTTCGATCTAGACAATTATTATAACATGAATCATAAGTATTCTATTGTCAGGCACATCATCGGTCGACGCTTCGTCCGATTCTTCGATGCATCATCCTTTCTTACGACTTGTTGCTCAATCGACAACTGACCTCCATAACTCCGATCTTCTTGGTGCAACTCTACTCTTCTTGGCCTGATGCCTGATTTCTTTGTCCAAAGCCTTCTGCCGATCGTCGATCAGACCTTCGGCTCGATGTCCAATCTCCTGCCATGTTCTCATCCGGTGCAATGTTGATTCATCATGTATCAATTATCTAATGCTGTTCGAGAGTAGACTTGCGTGACTCAAAACACATATTACCAAATCATAATCAATTAGTTTCATCATTATAATTCAATATTTAACAATCTCATAGGTCATTAAGAACCTAATAAGTTCTTCAAGTGGAAAGTCATTTAGGCCTTTTGTCTCTTGTATTATGATTACTTTCGGATCCTAACTTTTTGGAAGAGATCTTAGTATTTTGTTAACAAGATCAAAATTAGAAAAATATTTACCAAGACTTTTTAAATTATTAACGACATCTATAAAATGAGTGTATATATCACTAATAGTTTCGCTTGATGCTATTCGAAATAATTCAAAATCATGCATCAAAAGATTTATTTTAGAGTCTTTTACTCTACTTGTGCCTTCGTGTGTGAGTTCAAAAGTGTGCCAAATCTCATATACAGTTTCATAAATTGAAATCCGATTAAATTTATTTTTGTCCAAGGCACAAAACAAAACGTTCATCGCTTTTGTATTTAATGAAAATGTCTTCTTTTCCAAATCATTCTATTCATTCATTAGTTTAGAAAACTTTTGAAAGTTATTTTCAATGATATTCTATAAAATTAAATTTAAAAAAATAAAAAAGCTCTCATTCGAGTTTTTTAATATGTGTAGTCCATCCCATTGAACATGGGAAGATGAATGATAGAGTGACTATCTTGAAAGCCGAAAAAAGTCATTTCTCTTATGTGTTAAACCAAATAAGAAATAATGTGACTTTGATACCAACTATTAGAATCGTAGTCGGCACTAAGAGGGGCGGACCAGGGGGAGGGGTTTAAATTAGTGCAGCAATAAAAATTATGTCGATTCAGAAAACTTCATTCTATTTAAAGATTCGTTCAATCAAAACATATTTTGAAAATGATGTTTAATTTTGAAAATATTTATAAATAATATAATGAGGGCAGTGAGCAAGTAAAGTGGTTTGCAGTAAGAGTAAACAGCAAGGAAAGGCAGTAAACTGATTTTATAATGGTTCGATCATCCGACATAGGTCCACTTCCGATTCCTCCTTCGTTGAGGCCACCGACATCTACTAATGATCTTCCTTCAATAAGCGAAGACCAACTACCCTTACTATTGGGAAATCCAAGGGGTGACATCTCATACGCAGCGGAAGAATAGAAAACAAAACATCCTAGATTTCCACGAAAAGGTTCCATCGTCATGCGAAGATTGGTGCGTAAAAAATAAATTCGCGAATCCGAAAAACTACGTGTATGAAAAGAACGATAGTACATAGGTAGATCGTATATCCGTGAGTTCCTATAGATCCATGGGAAGGATGAATGAGGTTAAGCGTCCTCCTCTCTAGCGGTATCCATGTGGCAAAGACTACAACGATGCTCCTCTTTAGGGAGAGGAGAATATAAGGTGGCTACCAAGAAAATCACAACCTATGGACCTTTGGTTACCTCCTATTTATAGAGGTCCCTGTAAACCCTAATGGATCCTACCCTATTGGGTATTAGATCTCCATCCAATTACCCAAGCCTCTTAGATTAATGGGTCTCTACCTAATAATCTAACTCTCATTGGATCTCATCCATGGGATCCAATAATACAGGAGCTTATTGCATATCCAATAAGATAGGGGCTCAGACGGATATCTCATATCCGAACCTCTACTCGTCGCAACACCAACCATATGTGTGTGACCCTCTAGGCCCAATATCGAGCTGGCCGTGAGTCATATCTATCAAAACTCCTTCTGACTTAGTGAATTATTATCTCCATAATAATTCACTCGACTCATTGACTGTGGACGTACTAGGCCACTACGCCATAGTTCCTAAACGATACAAGGAAATCTAATCCTTTGGACCCATCTGCCCTTAGTTACATGTACTTATAGTCCCTCATCCATCTAATATCCCAAAGATCGTATATCGGGCATAGTGTTATTAGGCCCATACGATTTCCAATCGAGTCTCGCTCTAATCGGGTTCTCCCAGAAAACTCTTTCTCTCTCCATCCGAATGATCCTGGCCAGGGATTTGCTTGAGCAAGAATATGTGGGATATTCCTCTTATGATACCAAGAGTAGATGATCCTTTATTGACACTCAATTGCCCTCGTAAGGTTGACTGCCACTCCCAATAACCGATTGTACTAGATCTGAAACTTCCAAACCTATAAGTCAAGTATCAAAGAGTGAAGTACTCATACAGGACATCCTTGATGTCTCAAGTCTAAGGACCAGATATACTACTGGGACTATAGAATCGCCAGTTGACGTGAGGTATCAATAACCATCCAGCATTTCATAAGCAGATCAATCAATAAACTCATTCTCCAATGAGCACCTATACTGTATCTTTAGTGTCCCCACATAAGTAGCTATGAGACCAACCACCTCCATCATATGGACGAGTATACAGCACACCAGTCTGTCCGGTTATCACAATGTCCCTCTCGAGTAACTTATGACCGAGATTATTTAGAGTTTATGTTTAAAGGTGAATCGATCTCATTATCATGATCTTATCATGATCTGATTACCATTGCACAGATCCAAGGATATCACAATATATATATCCAAATAATGTGAGAAAATACTAATAATCATAAGCAAAGAGATTGACGCAGCGTGTTATAGGTGTCATCACTTACATAATTGGCTTGTAGGGCACCTATAACTAGCACTTATAACCCTCTTCTTCTTTTCATAAGTTTAGGAGGCAACATTTTAAAAGCACTCACTCCTCTCTTAAACTAAAATCTAAAATAAAATAAGAGGAGGGGATCTCCCAAGTGATTATAACAGCGTTTTCCCACTATTATGTTCTCAGTGCTTGTGTATGCTAATCAGGGATAAGAGGGGTATTTATAGGCTCCAAATGGATTCAAACTTTGAGCTAAAACCAGTCTCATCCTAGGTCTTTCGGGTACTAGCGACATCACCGTCAATGTTGGGTGGTACCACCACCTGACATAGTCTTAGACTCTATCTTGAAGACTGAGCTATCGGTAGTTCCACCACATATTTTGGTGGTGCCACCGCCTAACCCACCTATTGGGTCACTGTTTGGGCCTTTCACTTAGCCCAACACAACCTAAACTTGGGCCCAATTAGCCCCTAATTGAGTTGACCTAATTCTAATCTAATTATAATTTAAACTTACTTCGATCTAGATAATTATTACAAAGCTCAAATCAATTGTTGTTCGACATATCATTGGTCCATCGACGCTTCGTATGATTCTTCGACGCTTCATCTTCTCTTATGGCCTATTGCCCAATCGGCTAATTGACCTCTGCAACTCCAATTTCCTTAGCATAATTTATGCTCTTTTTGGCCCAATGCCCAAACCCACGACACGAAACCTTCTGCCGATACATCGATCGATCCTTTGGCTCGACGTCCAATCATCTAATATGTTTCACTTCGATCTGATGTCCGATTCCTCCAGCTTTAATTATCTCTTCTTGATTGAAGCTAATCCTACGTCACTCAAAACGTAGATCAGATTATAAACACTATCAATTAGTTTTATCATCAAATTCTGATATTCAATATGGCGAACTCCCAACGAACTTCTCGGCGAGCCCCCGATGAACTCTTGGAGCATGAACTCCCGACGAACTCTCGGTGAACTCTCGATAAAATGTCCGATCTTTGACTCTAGCCCAAAATCTACTTTATGCCTTATTCATGATCGTAGTTAATCCTACAACACTTTTCGTAATATATGAATCAAATCAATAATTTATCAATTGATTTTATCATTAAAAATTTGAGATTCAATAATTTAACCTAAAGTTAATCACCTATATGTCTGATCCCCATCAAACCCTTATGATGCTAAAAAATAATTTGAAACAATGGCTTTGTTAGTAGATCTACGATGCTATCTTTGGATAGAACTTGTTCCATTGCTATATCTCCTCAGGTCACGATTTCTTTGATTAGGTTGAACCTCTTTAAAACATGTTTAGACTTCTGATGAAACTTGGGTTCCTTCGCTTGAGTAATCGCTCTGTTGTTATCACAATATCAAGGAATCAACTCCTCGTTACCGGGCATGACTCTTAGATCTGTGATAAACTTTTTTATCTAAACTCTCTCCTTTGTTGTCTTTGCCATAGTAATATATTTTGTCTTTATGGTCGAGTCAGTAGTACTATCTTGCTTGAAACTCTTTCAACACGTTACTCCTCGATTAAACATATACCCTGAATTAGACTTATTATCATTGATATCGGATTAAAAACTCGAGTCTGTGTAGCCCTCAACCCTGAAACCACTTTCTCCATATACAAATAAAAGATCTTTAGTTCTTCTCAAGTACTTAAGAATATATTTTACTACCTTCTAGTGTTCTAAACCTAGATCGTTTGATGTCTGCTTGTAACATTTAAAGCATACACTATATTAGGCCTGGTACATAGCATAACATATATAATAGATTTTATCACTGAGGTATAGAGTATCCTATCTATGTCTATCCTTTTTTCAAGAGTCTTCAAGGAGATACTCCTAAAAAGTGATATCCCATGTCTCATAGGTATGAGACTTCTCTTGAAATTTTTTATGTCAAATCTTTTAATAATAATATCTATGTACTTAAACTGGGACAAGCCAAGTATCGTCTTAAATATATCTCTATAGGTCCAAATCCCTAAAATATAGGATACTTTCCCTAAGTCCTTTATAAAGAAATGTCTAGATAGCTAAGCCGTTACTATGGATAGCATTTCTACATCATTCTCAATGATTAAGATATTATTCGCATATAGCATCAAGAAGGTGATAGCGCTTCCACTTACTTTCCTATACATATAAGTCTCATCTTCATTTTTAATGAAGTCATAAGATTTGATCGTCTCATCAAATCTTATATTCTAACTTTGGGAAGCTTGTTTTAGTCTATAGATAGACCTAAACAACCTGCATATCTTATTTGGACTTTCTTTGGATACGAATCCTATAGGCTGTATCATATACACCTCCTCGAGATTGCCATTGAGGAACGTAAATTTTACATCAATTTGTCAGATCTCATAATTATATTGTATTGCAATATCCAATAAAATTGAATGGATTTTAGCATAGCTCTGGGTGAGAAGGTTTTGTTATAGCCAACACCTTACCTTTGATAATACCCCTAGACACTAGCCTTACTTTATAATTTTTTACATTTTCATCTACTCTAATCTTCTTCTTAAAGATCCACTTTCAACCAATGGGTACGATACCCTCAAGTATATCAATTAGGTTCTAAACCTTGTTGGAGTATATAGAATCCATCTCAAAATTCATGGCTTCTTGCCACTTCCTGAAATCTATACTCGTAATAGCATCCTCCTAGGTCTGAGGATTAATATCCTTAACATTCTCTTTTTTGATATATCTCACATATCTGTCAAGAGGATAGGGTACTCTACTAGACTTACATAAAGTCAAAACTTATGTGCTAGATACCTGAATAGACTCGAGCAATGGAATGGTGCTTGAGCTAGGTTCTTCAATCTTGTTCAACTCTATTACACTCTCATTATCACCACTAAGAATATCTTTCTTATTAAGGAATAATACCCTATATGCTACAGAGACCTTTTGGTCCTTAGGGTGATAAAACTAATACCTATAATTTTCCTTAGGGTATCCCACAAATTTATATCATTCCATCCTGGATTCCAATTTGTCAGGATTGTAACTCTTAATGTGGGCAAGAAAACCTCAAATCTTAACAATTTTAAGATCGGACTTTTTCCTTTTTCATATCTCATATAGTGTAGACACTACTAACTAAGTGGTAACTATGTTCAGAAGGTAAGCTGCAGACTCTAAGGCGTATCCCTAGAATGAGACGAATCAATCGACGAAACTCATCATGGGCTACACCATGTTTAACAACATGCGATTCTTCCTTGTTGATATACCTTGAGCTGAGGTGTATAAGGATGAGTCTATTAGGATAGAATCTCATGGTTCTTGAGAAATTGTGTGAACTCTGTACTGAAGTACTTACATCCTCGATTTGATCGAAGAGTCTTTACACTCTTTCTAGTCTAATTTTCTATCTCATTCTTATATTCCCTGAATTTCTTGAAGGTCTCGGACTTATATTTTATTAAGTACACATGTCCATACCTAAAGAAGTCATCAGTAAATTTAATAAAATAAGAATAACCTCCTATGACCTAAGTTAACATGAGACCATATACATTACTATATATGAGTTTCAATAACTCAGTGGCTCTCTCTCTAATTCCACTAGATGGAGAGTTAGTCAATTTTCTATGAAGGTAAGACTTGAAAGTTGCATATGACTTATAATCGAATGGATCTATGTATCCATCCTTCAGTAACTTTTGGATTCTTCCTTCATAGATATGACCTAGCTTATAATTCCATAGGTATACACTGTTCACCTCATCTCATTTCCTCTCAGATACACTTACGTTCATGATATATGGAGCAATATCTAGCATAAATAAACCGTTATGTAGTGTTCCTCTAGTAATGATTTTATCATCCAATATTATTGAACAACCATTATTTTTAAAGACTAATTTATATCCACCAACTATCAAACATGAAATAAAAATAATATTTTTGATAATAGAAGGAACAAAATAACATGCATTCATTATAATATTAGCTCACTAAGCAAATGTAGGGTGACCTTATTAATATCCACTTTAGTAACTTTTGCTCAATTACCATCTTAAGATCCATCTCACCTCACTAATCTCCTAGGACTTACCAGAGCCTATAATAAATTTCAGATATGATAAGCACTGCTAGTATCCAAAATTAATATGTTATCATAAGAATCTTATAAATGGAGACTGATCATAAATGTACCTGAAACTTCTCCAAGCTTCTGTTTCACCTTCTTTGCAAAGTACCCTTTGCAATTCCCCTTTCATTACCCTTTTTTACCATAGTAGAAGCACTGACCTTTGTTTTTTGCTTAGTCTTTCTTAGCAACATTTGCTTTACCTGATTTGCTCTTGCCCTTGCCCTTTTTAAGGGACTTCTCTACTTTTCTTTTCATTTTGGTCTCACCAACATAGAGAACTGGCTTTTTTTTCTTGATAGTTCTCTTTGCCTCCTCAACATATTAAAGAGCTCAAGGAGAGTTATCTTAAACTTATTCTTATTAAAATTCATAATAAATTGAGTAAAGGAGTTTGGTAAAGACTAAAACACAAGATCTACATATATGTTATCATCTAGTACAATTCCTAGACCTATGATCTTTTATATCCACTCAATCATCTTAAAGGATATTATTCTAAACTAATATTCCCTCAATCATCCTAGAGTAAAAAAGACTCCTAGTTAGCTCATATCCATAAGTCCTTCCTTGTTCCTCAAACAATTTGTAGAGATGTACAAATATGGATCTTGCATATGTCTTTTCATGCTATCTCTGTAACTCGAGAGTCATAGAGCCTAACATGTAACACTAAGCAAGAGTGGAGTCATCTATATACTTCATATAGTGAGTGATCTCATCTTCACTTGCCCCATCCTCAAGCATGAGCATCACTATATTAAGGACATACACGATTTTCTCTACTATGAGAATAATTCTCAGATTACAAAGCCAATTCATGTAGTTTAGATCAATGAGGTAGTTAACATCAAGTATGCTAAATAAAGGATTTAAAAGTAACATGTTTTTGACAAATAAAGGATGTAGCAAATATAAATAACACGCATATTTTATAAAAATAAACAATCAATATATGGACTTCTATCTTAGTCTACGCCCATGATTTTCTCATAAAACACACAATTCTCTCCGGTATATGAATTGGAGACCCCCCGACGAATCTCTAGTAAGGATCAGGATCTAATCGGTATTATAGTGTAACCTCAAAGGACTCGACCAATCACACTAAGCTTGAAAAGGTAGATAACTCTTACCAATTATAGCTTCTTGTGATTCTCATCTTATTCAGCCTCCGAACTATTATGGCCTCAAGGGACTCGATTAAATACGATGTTAGGTTAAGGCATTACCATTATTATAAGATGCGTCTGATTTGATGATATGCCCTCAAAGGACGTGACCAAGCATACCACCATTTCAGGTTACCGGTGACATTTCTATATTGTAGGCAAGATCTTAAATCACAATATAAGTGAGCCTCGAGGGACTCGACTAACTCAACCTACGTCGAGAATCAAATTATCTTTATAACAATGGAAGGTCACATGAGTCAATCTAATTTCCTCATGCTTACTGACTTAATATTATCGTGAGAGGAGATTTTGATTCGGTTTCCTAATATAATATATCACACACATATATATTATATATATATATATATTATATGTATATATATACATATCTAATAGGTGTATAAGCAATCACACATTATATGAGCAATCATACTAGATGATCATGGACCACAACCTAATGTGACAAAGCCCGAGCCAATGAGCTCAATCACTTACATCACAATCTATGTGTGGAATAGCATATTTTCATACATCACGATCATCTGCCTCGATCTCGTGAGTCCCATTGTTACCTCCACGCTCCCATCGTAGCTCCTTATGTAATTGTAACATAATCAAATGAACGTAGGCCTAGTAATAAATGAAAAAAATGAAGGCTCGTAGGTCCTAATAATAATAATAATCATATCACATCACACAGTCCATGATCATCCATCCACATCATACATCACATGTACATATTACCATATATGACTACTATATAATAATAATAATAATAATAATAAAATTATTTAATTATTTATTTTATAGTTTTTGGGGTACCCTGCCCTAAGGTGCCCCATGTGGCCAAGAAACCCTAGCTGCAGGACAATTTTTGGTGGCCAAGAATCCCTAGCTACCAAGCTCCCCTTCTATAGCCAAAAAATCCTAGCTATAGGGCAACTATGGGTAGCCAGGAATCCCTGGCCATATGGTCTCCTAGGTGGCTAGGAAACCCTAATTGCTATGGGTTCCCCTTGTAGCTAGGATTTCCTAGCTATAGGGTCTCTATTCTACTTGACCGAGAGCAGCCTAGCTACTCTGAGTTTGCTATATGTGGCCAAGCCAAGAGCCCTCTTCTACGGCTCTCAGCCAAAGGATCCAATTCATACGGCAGCAATAGTTGTGACCATTTCTCCCCTTTTGTGTTAACTATTTTGACATTAAAAAACCTTCTTAAAACACCTCTCAATAGTAAGAAAAAGTGCACTCTATATTTGAAAACTATGATAAAAAAAATTACAACAATTGCACTAAAACAATTCTATGTGATTCATCAACACACATAGTTTAAAAATCAATCGATCATAGGAGCAACCTGGCTCTGATATCACTATTACGAAACCTGGATAGAGCATCACATGTGCAATAAAAGAATAATTAAATAAAATTTTATATTTTTTAAAGAAAAAGATTCCGTCGTCGTGTAAAGATTGATGCGAAAAACAAAATGTAAAACCAAAAACTATGCATATCAAGGGAGATTTGTTACCTTAGGAGATCATATATCCCTGTAAATTCTTTGATCTATAAGAGTGGATGAAGGAGATCAATTGTCCTCCTCTCTAGTGGTGATCCATATGGTAGATATGGTGAAGACTCTCCTTAAATCATTGTATGATCTTTCTCTCCACATGTACTACATGATCAAAAAGGGGTTGGCCCTTCTTGCTGTCCACATGCCCCAAACTAGAGCTATCGACTAAGAAGGAGAGGAAGGGAGAAGAATAGGAGGTGATAGCTTAAAAGGGTCTAGTCTATGCCCATTTGGTTCCCTTCTATTTATAGAGGTCCTTGTCAACTTAACTCTAATGGATCCTATCCTATTGGGTTCTAGATCTTCATCAACTATATAAGCCTCTTAAATTAGTAGATCTCTATCTAATAATCTCTCATTAGCTCTTACTAGATCTTATCCATAAGATCCAATAATTCAAGGGCTTATTTAATATCCAATAAGATAGGAGCTCTAGTGCATATCTCATATTCGAACGTCTACTGGTCACAACACCTATCATATGTGTGTGACGCTCTATGCCCAATATTGAGCTGGTCATGAGTCATAGCTATTAGAACTTCTTCTGACTCAATGAATTATTATCTTCATAATAATTCACTTGACTCATCGACTACGGATATACTAGGCCAGAATACCATAATTCATAAACGATATAGGGGGATCCAATCCATTAGGCATGTCTATCCTTAGTTACCGTATATAGTCCTTCATTATCTAATATTCTAGAGATCATATACCGAGAATGATGCTATCAGATCCATACATAATATGCTCGAGTCTCACTTTAATCGGATTCTCTTGGAGAATAATTTTTCTCTCAATCCAAATGATCCTAGTTAAGGATTTGTCGAGCAAAAATACATAGGATATTTCTCTCATAACACCGAGAGTGGATAATCCTCTATCGATACTCAATTGCCTTCCTAAGGTTAATTGCCACCAAGGATCAAAATTTCATACCATACTAGAGTTTCGAGCTTCGCTCGGTATGGTACAATACAGTACTGTATATCGAGCGGTACGCTAGGGCGTACTAAGTGGTACACCTAATTTAAGTATAAAATCCTTCAAAAATATCTAAAAAAACATAGAATAGGATTTTTATGTTAGAAATAAATATAATAATAGTATAAATTTAGCAAAATCAATATATATTAGGTAAGAATAGTATCACATATCTTTTTCAAACTTTGAGGATTCGCTTATGCAAGGTTTATATTTCGGTCCGTTACAGATTGTCCTTCTATAAATATTAAAATATCTATAAAAATTTATTTTATTATAATATAAACTTTAAAATTTAAATGAATTAAATAATCACACATGTAAATATATTTGATTGCTGATTCTATCACCAAAATGTACGACAAACCTCCATGAGTGGCGAATCAAGGTCTTTGATCCTATATATATACATATCAATATAATATATTTGTTAGACCCAATCTTGAAATTGATCCCATGATGTAGTACATTAATATATTGTATGTCATTGGTGTATCAATGTGGTGATGATCCTAGGTTAATCATCATGAACCATATTTGTTCAAGGTGGCTCCTGAGGCATGTATTTATGAATGTTAGAGCTTCTACTTTCATTACTAATCTGCTGCTCTATATCATACTGTTGCTCCGAGAAGAATGACCAATTATCATTGTACTATTGTTGGCCATATGATTCTCCATAATACGATAACTATGAATATGATGAGCTTCATTCTATGTCTACATCATGTAGGCTATGTCGCACCTGATCAATTTTATCCACAGCCTTCCCCTTGCCCTTTCGTGCATAAATTTGATTAGTACCTTATCGAATTCCTTGATTTGAATCTTAGGTGATATGTGTAAAAACTCATGTGAAATGAGGTGAAATAGGGGAGAAGATGGGTTTAAAAACACATGAGAAAGGGCTCCAATAGTTAATTTAACTGTTGGAGCACTATTATAGATCGATAACGGTTGATTTCAACTATTATCGAGCGATAATGATCGAAATCGACTGTTACCAAGTTGTGTCAGATGGTAACGATCAAAATTGTATCATTCGATACTGGACGATATTGAGAGTTTCGCATGATAGTGGGCAGTCTGCATACCAGTATGCTGTTGAACCGGTACGTACCGCCCGTATCGGGTGATATTATTCAAAATTTAAAACCCTGGTTGCCACTCCCGACGATGGTTGTGCTATATCTGAAACTTTTAGACCTATAAGTTTGGTACTAAAGAGCGGAGTACTCATGCAGAATATCATTGGTGTCTCAAGTCTAAGGACCAAACATACAACTATGACTATGGAATTGTAATATAATAACAATGTATCATTAACCATCTAGCATTCCTTGAGCGGATCAATTAGTGAACTCATTCTCTAATAAGCACTGGCATTTTATCCCAAGTGTCCCCACATTAGCAACTATGAGACCAGTCACCTCCATCATATGGATGGATATATAGCATACCGTTCTATCTGGTTATCTTAATGTCCCTCTCGAGTAACCTATGACCAGCATTATTTAGGGTCTATGTTTAAATACGAATCGATCTTATTATCGTAATCTCATCATGATATGATTCCCATTATACAAATCAATGGACATCACAATATATGCAACATGCAATCATAAAATAAGACAATACCAATAATAATAATAATATGTAAATAGACTACATAGTATGTCACACATGTCATCACTCATAGGACTGGCTTGCAAGGCACCTATGACTAGCAGACGGTGGGGCCAAAGTCATCACTAGTGAGGAGAATCATTGTTATTCCTTAGCAACAAAGGAGAGAAGTTATTATTATTGGATATGTTGGGAAACTTCAAAGAGCAACACATGCACAGTGAAAAATAAAAACAAAAATCATTCCCAAAATAGATCTTATCAGATCATCATGTGATGACCAGGAGTGTAAAATTTAAGACAATAAATTTGCACCAAGTGGTTGAGACGTTCTCACTTAGGAGAGATCGTATATCCCCTAAATCGTAGATCTTAGTCCATGGGATGAAGGAGCTCTCGTAAACTCTTATTTAGCGATAATCCATACAACAAACACAGCGACGATGCACCTCCTCGCATAGTGGGTTTTCTTCTCGTGATTCACACCATCATGTAGCAATAGTCGAGAGAGGGGCCAACCCTCTTGTTGTCCTCTCGCACTAAGGAGGGGTTTATGACTGAGAGAAAGATGGGAAAGAGGAGATAGGAGGCAAGTGGCTATATGGTTTAGTCTATGACTCATAAAGCCTCAACTCCTATTTATAGAGAGCTCCGATGCTAACCTTAATGGATCTGTCTTAATGGGTATTGGATCCCTATCCAATAATTGCTAACTTAATAAATATTGGATTCTTATCCAATAACACTCTAAGCTCTATTGGGTCTCACCCAATGAATCCATTAAAACAATGACTTATTAGATATCCCATATTTAATTCTCTATTCATCGTGTTGTCCACCATATATGTATAACCTAAGCCCAATACCAAGCTAGCCATGAGTTGCACCTATCATAATTCATTTTGACTCAAAACTCTTTCTGACTTAGTAAATTATTATTCTCATAATAATTCACTCAACTTATCAATTAGGGATGTACTAAGCCACAATATCATAGTTCCTAAACGGTACAAGGGGATCTAATCAATTGGTCATATCTATCCTTAGTTGTTGTGTATCTATAATCCCTCATTTATTTAATATTTCAAAGATCATATAATAGGCATGGTACTATCAGACCATATGAAATTCATTCAAGTCTTGCTCTTATCGGATTCTTCTAAAAACTCATTCTCTCTCAATCCGAATGATCCTGGCTAGGGATTTGCCTAAGTGAGAATACTCGAGATATTTCTCTCATAATACCAAGAGTGGATGATCCTTTATTGATACATAATTACCTTCGTAAGGTTTGTTGTCATTCCCAATGATCGACTGTGTTGGCCTTCCACACCTATAAGTCCAATATCAAAGAATGAAGTACTTAAACAAGGTATCCTTGAAATCTCAAGTCTAAGAACCAGATACACAATTAAGACTATGAAATCACTATCTGACGGTGAGGTATCATTAATCATCCAAAATTTTATAAATGGATCATTTAATGAATTCATTCTATAATGAGCACCTGTACTATATCTCTAGTGTCCCCACATAAGTAGCTATGATACCAACTACTTCTATCATATAGATGAGTATATAGTACACTAGTCTATCTGGTTATCTCGATTTCCTTCTCAAGTAACCTATGACCAAGAATATTTAGGATCTGTGTTTAAAGGCAACTTAGCCTCATTATCATGATCTCATCATAATTTAATTCTCATTGTATAGATCCAAGGACATCACAATATATATTTATCGCATAATATAAAGTGAAAAAGAATCATTATTAATATTAACTAAAAGAGATTGTGTAATATATCACCTATATTATTACTCACATGATTGGCCTGTATAGCACTTGTAGCTAGTAGGATAGCGAGATATAGTAGTCAGGCAAAAGGCAACAAGATACAGTGTTTAGTAAGGAGGAAGGGGGAGTATTCAAGGTAGAGAGCACTTCACTAGTTAGGATCCCTTGATCATTCATCAATTTGAGAGAGATCCTACAGAGGAGGGAGTTAACGATGGAGGATGCAAAGATGGTTGTCTCGGAATTGGGTTTGGGGTGGAGGAGGGTGTGGTGGACACCGATAAGAGGATGTTGTTGTTGCTATAGTGATAGTAATGATAAACAACAATGGGATTAAGAGGAAGCAACGAAATCGATCAACTGGTGGTGACGGTAGAGAGTAGCCATCGGAGGAAGATGGGGGAGCTCTTCACCAGCAAAGAGTGCTTCAGGCAGAAGTGGGCACTTGGGAAGAGAGCGACAGTCAATAGAGAAGAGGCAACAATTAATAATGGGCGATAGCGATGGCTTGAAGTCCATCGTAGATTATTGTCATCGTAGTAGTCGAATGTTACTAGTGTGATGGCGTCCATCGATGATAAAACTGGTTCTGCTGGTGTAGGGGAGATGGGGGCAGAGGGAGTGGTGACACTAGTATAGAGAACTTAGAGATGAAGATTGTTGTCCTAGGAGCTAGAGAGGGCAATTTGGTTATCGAAAGAAAGGACCACATTTGGATGAAGAAGTGGGAGTGCATGGCCAAGCACTGCCGAGGGTAAAACTGTTAGAACCCTTGTAGATTCTAAGCTTGGGGTTGATCTCTTTAGGGGATCGGCCTCCTTGGAACTCTATAGGGGTTCCCTCCTCCAAGTTGCTACTCAAAGGCTGCTAAAAGGATTAATCTATTCATCATGAAAAGAGGATAAATACATGGCTATTTATAGGACTTCTAAACCCCAACTCCTAATATGACTCCTACTCAAGACTTCTACTTCTAATCAACTTCTCCTATTCAAGACTTCTACTTCTAATCAACTTCTCATACTCAAGACCCCTTCTTCTAATCAACTCCTAATGTTTCTCTAAGAAATAACCTCCAAACTAATCCTAACCTAGCCGGCCTCTTCATCTCTTTAATAGGGGTCGGCTAGATAGGATTTACATGTTTGCCTCTAATGAAACTAAATTAGGACTCTCCTAGCTAGAGTCCTAGCAGACTCACCCTCTTCAAATTAACCTTGTTCTCGAGGCTGGTGCTCTATAAATTCTGAGAATTTGATCTTCAAGTCATCATAGTTCTCCCAAGTTGCATCTTTTACTAGTAGGTTCGCCTACTGTATTAGCACTTCAATAGTGGGTTGTGGTCGTTGAGTCACGATCCGTCGATCAATAATAACACTCGATTGGGTCTGGAGCTCTCCTTGGGTAGTCATATTTGGTAGGTGGCTTTAGGCTATCTCATTTTGTCACAACTTGAGCTTCAAACATGACACATGGAAGATTGGATATATTCGGGAGCTAGCGGATAAGTCCAACCTGTATGTTATTGCTCCGATGCACTTTAAAATCTAGTAGAGTCTATAGAACCGAGGTGAAAGCTTCATGGATGCTCTGGTCTGGATTGATGTTTGTTTGTATGGCTGGAGCCATAGGAAGACTCAATCTCCTACTGAAAATTCTCTTTCACCTTTGTGTTGATCATATTGTTGTTTCATCCTTTCTTGAGTTTTTCCTTGTGATAAGGGAAGCCCTTCGATAAAGTCCATTGATATATCAATCCATATTGAGTCCAGGATAGGCAGAGATTTCAGCTTTCCAAGACTTGTCACTGTCTCACCTTTATGTCGTTGACATACATCACATTGTGCTATAAATCTAGCAATAATATTTTTCATCCCTACCTAATAAAAATTTTGCTTAATTCTCTTATAGGTTCTAAAGAACCCAAAGTGCTCGACCGTAGGTATGGAATGCATCTCTTGAAGGATGATCTTTATGCAAGTAGAATTTGGCACAAGCATAATACGTCCCTTATAGCGCAAGTCTTTTGATTCCCAACTATAATGAGCCATGGAGCTTGGTGCTTCCTCCAATTTTTTTATGATCTTACTAGTCTCCGGATCATCTTGTCATTCCCCCCTAATATCTTCAAGGAATTCGCTAGTAGTAAGTGAAATGACTAAAAATTCAGCTTACTCGGATAGTCATGAAAGCACATCTGGAACAACATTCTCTTTCCCCTTTTTGTAAGTTATTTCATAATCATATCCAAGAAGTTTTATTACTCATTTTTGCTGCTCTAAGGAAGATATCTTCTACTCCAAGAAATATTTTAGGCTTTTACGGTCAGTCTTGATTTGAAAGCATCGCCCGATCAAGTACGATCTCCATTTGGCTACCGCATGCACAATCCCGAGCATCTCCTTATCGTAAATAATCATCTTGAGATGGGAAAAAGATAATGCCTTACTGGTATAAGCGAGGGGGCAGCCATCTTACATTAGTACAACACCAATTTTGACTCCAGAGGCATTGGCTTCAATAACAAAAGTCTTATCGAAGTCGGGTAGCGTTAGTACGGGCATTATCGACATTGCGGCTTTAAGTTCGTCGAAGGTGGTGGTGGCTTTGTTCGACCATTAAAAATCATCTTTTTTCAGTAAGAAAGTAAGGGGTGCACTGATCTTTCCATAGTTTTCACGAACTTGAGGTAATAGCCTATTAAACCGAGAAAGCCGCACAGCGATTTTATGTTCCTCGGGGTCGGCCAGTTCTGCATTACTTTAATTTTGGAGGGGTCCACTGCCACACCTTTCTCTGATATGATATGCCCAAGATATTCCACCTTCTGTTGAAGAAAGTTGCACTTCAATTTTTTAACAAAAAGAACATATTCTCGCAAAATCGTTAAAAAAAGTCGTAAGTGCTAAAAATGACTTTCAAGAGAAGGGCTGTAGATAAGGAGATCATTGAAGAAAACTAGCACAAACTTACGAAAATAACTCTAAAAAATATCATTCATAAGGATTTGGAAGGTGGATCAAGCATTGGTGAGACCAAAGGGCATTACTAGAAATTCGTAGTGGTCATTGTACGTTCGAATGGCAGTTTTCGATATGTCTTCTTCACACACTCGTATTTGATGATACCCGGATTGAAGGTCTAGCTTTGTGAAGACTCATGCTCCCTTTAATTCATTAAGAAATTCATCTACTACTAGAATATGGTACTTGTCCTTGATGGTTATGCCATTGAGAGCTCGATAATCAATGCACATTTGCCATGTTTTGTCCATCTTTTGTATGAGGAGCACCGATGAAGAGTAGGGGTTGCAACTTGGCCAAATAACTCATGTTTCGAGCATCTCTTTTACAATCATTTCTATTTCATCCTTCTAGAGATGTGGATACCGATATGGCTGAGTATTTGCTAGTGGTTTGCCCAAAAGAATCGATATACAATGATCTTGCCAACGGGTAGGAGGTACGCTGCATGGTTCATCAAATATATCTGAAAATTTAGTAAGCAAGGGATGTAGGTTTGGGTCTTTAAATTTGGTTGGCTCTCCCTTAGATTGATGCTTAAGTTATACCAAAAATCCGTTGCATGCTTTATGTAAAACTTTCTTCATTCGTTGTGTACAAATCATCGTTATGTCACCCCTACGTTTCCCGTGTAACCTATTTTCCCTTACTATAAAATTTCATAATTAGTATCAAAAAATTTCAAGAAACATCACTTAATATTGTCAGTCATTCGATGCCGAGCACAGCCTTATAATCATTAAGAGGGAGGAGGAAGAAATCTGCAATTATCTCTTGGTCCTGCAACAATAGTTTCACCTATGGGCACCTACGATCACACTTCAAAATTCGTCCGTCGGTAACCTTAACATCAAACATGCTATAATTCTTGATAGGTAAGGCCATCTGGACAACAACCTTACTGTTCATAAAATTATTAGTGCTCCTGGTGTCAATAAGAATGATGATCAATTATTGCTTCAGAAGTCCTCCCACTTTCATCATTTGCGGGTTCGCGTAACCGGCAAGGGCATGCATCGTAATATCAACCGATTGTTGTTCTTCATCTGCAACCTTTTACTTATGCTCTTGGACCTCCTCCTCCATGTCTTCAAGAGGTTCAATTAGTAGGAGGCGGTTTCTTTTGCAATGATGATCGTGGTTCCATGGCTCGTCGCATTGCCAACAAAGACCCTTTGTTGATCGGTCACGTAATTCTTCTCTTGTCAATTTTTTTGGTAGCAAAGGATGGCTAGGAGCAAAAGGAGGTTTATATGCCATAGGCCTAGGAGAGGTTCTCATCCTTCGAGCATCCTGGTTGAGTCATTCTTCTTGTATTCAGGCGAAAGAAATCATAGCTGTCATGGTATAGGGCTGTCGTGCCTTAACCTCTCCTTTTATCTCTAGCTTGAGTCCTTCGATGAATGTTTCTAACAATTGATGGTCAGTCCAATTACGAGCAAGGTAGAATAGCTTTTCAAACCTAGTTTGGTACTCTTGAATCGTAGAGGTTTGTCAAATTTTTGCGAGTTGGTCATTGATATTTTCATACTCCGTATGTCTGAAACGGTTCAGCAGTGCATTTTTAAATTGATTCCACATCAGAGCCCCATGATTGTATTCCAGCCAATTATACCATTAAATAGCATCTCCTTCAAGGTGGATGACAGTAATTTCTACCATAGCTTCATCCGACATTCGATAGTTGCGAAAGTAACGTTCGACACGCGAAATCCACCCAGCCAGGTCTCCTTCTTCCCTTCGCGGGAAATCCACCCTCATGCATGGCTAAAGCTTGTCCGAGGGCTATCCCTCCTTCTCTGGAGGCCTCTCTGAACTCTCTCCTGGCTGAAATTTGGTTGGACTCTGTGGTTATCTAATTCTGAATTCTGCAAGCAAATCGCACAATTTATCCTCCAAACGTGATTCAAGCCGTGATTCAATCCGAGATTCCAATGCTTCAAATTTGGCATCAATTGGATCTTGAGAAGCCATAACATGTGTCTGTAGATCATAGATGTCCCTGTCTTTTTTCTATTGGTGGGTTAATGGCATGGGGTGGTGGAAGGTTCGGACAATAGATCGGTGATAGAAGGGTTCGGCTGTAATAGTTTACTGTATTGGGTTATAATTTTTGACACTGTTAGGGTTATGAAAATAGGTTATGACAGTTGCATCTTAAGGCTAGAGAGATGCCCTAAAAACATCTTGGTTGGTGGCAGCAGGATGGCTAGGGTTTGGTAGGTTACAAAGAAGAAAAAAGACAAAAGTGCAGCACCAGTTTTTTCATCGAAAAAAATTTCAGCAGTAAAGATGTAATTTTTTCCAGCAATTGTCAATAAAGATTCAAGTAAAACTTAAAGGAAATCTACTGGTAAGGCAGAGTTAATATTGTTAAAAATTTCATAGAAAAAAATGATAACAAGATGTGTAGCAAAATTGAGGATCATAGAAAGGTACTACAATAGATTTTTACATCTAAGGTGTAGCAGTTTGGATGTAAAAGATCAATGGTTTATATTGAGAATTTTTCGATGAAACCAAAAGAAAATCCACTGTTATGAAGTGTCAAAGCCATCATAAAAATTTTGTAGAGATTTGGACAGAAAAAATACAATAGCAAGATCAAAAAAACAGTGCTATACAGTTGGAATTATGTAGTGCATCTTTCGTCGTAGAGATAAAAACTTTATGACGAAAAGTTTATGCAGAAATATAGGAACAATTTTTTTAGATTTTTTGAATAAGGATAACTAAATTGCAATAGCAGTAAGGTAGGAAACCAGAACTTGTTGTAATTCATGGGGAGATTCAAAGATGATTTGCGGTGATAGAGATGACGGCAGAATTCGATGATGAACTTTTAAGGAATTATAGGAATTACTTTGGGAGGTTGTGGAGGGCTAATTGATGGCTGTGGAAGGGCAGCGAGATGCAAAGAACGTTGCTCTGATACCAAGTGTTAGAACTCTTACGGATTCTAAGCTTGGGGTCGATCTCTTTAGGAGATCGACCTCCTTGGAACTCTATAGAGGTTTCCTCCTCCAAGTTGCTGCTCAAAGGTTGCTAAAAGGATTGATCTATTCATCATGAAAAGATGGTGAATGTATAGCTATTTATAGGACTTCTAAACTCTAACTCCTAATAAGACTCCAACTTCTAATTAACTTCTCCTACTCAAGACCCATTCTTCTAATTAACTCCTAATGCTTCTTTAAAAAGTAACCTTCAAACTAATCCTAACTTAGCCGGCCTCTTCACCTCTTTAATAGGGGTCAGCTAGATAGGATTTATATGAATGCCCTTAGGATTTACATATTTGCCTCCTTCAAAGAAACTAAATTAGGACTCTCTTAGCTAGAGTCCTAACAAAAACATCATTGGTGTGATCGAAGAAGCAACGAGAACTAGCAAAAGGACTGTTGTGTAAATCGGCAATGATAAATCAATGGAGAGAAGATGAGGTCTAATACCATGAAGTTCATTAAGATGATAAATATTTATACAGGTTTCAAGACAAGAGAAAGATTTTCTTTATTATGATCAATCAAATCAGTTATTCAAATCTTGATCTTCTATCATCCTAATCTTTGCCCGTCTCATCCCTCAATAATGCTAATCTTCAATCATAAATACATGGATTATACATGGTTTTCACAATATTTCCAATCACATATATGCTGCAATTGTAATCAGATTAAAGAACAAATGCCAAGTTGCATAACGAGAAGAACAACATCAAAGACAATTGCATGGTGCCAATAATTAGTGTTGCCAAGTGTGTTGTAAAATGTAGTCTTTGTGCTATATATATTCGATCATGGAAATGTTCTAATACGCTTGAGAACAAGTGATGAGCACAGTTATATGCAGTGATATATACCTCCTTTCATGGACCCTAAAGCTTTCGACACTCTTGGTGAAGTTCCCATGTTTGTTGATGGATATCCAGAGTCCATGAACACAGTTAATTCCAGAGCTCTCGAAGGCCCATAAATTGACCGATGGTTAAGTTATCCTCCTTGATGTATCCAAGACGAATTACTGCTGCGTAAGAGACATCAAACTAAGCGACAGTTTGACTCAAGATGGATGCAACTTATCTCTTTACAAGGAAGAAAAAGAAAGGTAAGACTTACGAAAAGAGAAAGATATTGAGTGCACGTAGAATTTCATGTACTTGATTACAACAAGTTTTTCCTACCCAACTCATCCTACTTTTCTCTCTCTTTAACAGCTTGGAGCGAGCAAGGTATCAGATAGCTATTAGTTTAGCGTCTGCCGACACTATCAGTTTAGCATCTTCAATCAGTGCATTCTTCTTCTTCTAGAAAATAACGCACAAAAACAACTGCTCAGAGAATGTGATATCAGAATTGATGTTTCACTCTGTGCATATATACATATAGAATAGCAGCCAGAGGAGACTGATGAGAGAAACTTAAGAACAGCTTGGAATCAGGGGGTTTGGGTCATAACAAGGAGACTGGTGAATGGACAAGAGAAAGGCCTGGGACCGAGCTCATTATTAGGGACAAGTAGAGCGAGATGTATGAGATGACAGCCATGGCGAAACATGGAGCAGGTTGGAGGAAGGATAAGGAGCTGATGTCGGATATGGATCAACTAGACTTTGGATGACGTTGGAGCTGAGGAAATTAATGGGCACTTGCACGCGCGCGCACTACCATAGATAACTACTCTACACCGTCCCATGCTCAGAGCAATGACTGAAAGGAAAGAGACGAGTCGATTCCAGGAGGGTTCTCCAGCTTAAAAGGAACTCCGAGACATTGTTTGGTTGGATTTGGATTCACTGTCATATACAACCATATCATAAATCATACTGAGATTTTTGACGTATCATGCGTATTTGTGAGCTTGTTATCTTGCATAACTTGAAAGTTACCATATCATATTTGTCATATTTTATATCCTAATACCATCATGTTGGGCTATCTTCTTTTTTTTTTATTAAATCTGATTTCATTTTTGCTACCAAACTTATCTTGATTTATTTTTTAAAAAAATTAATTCATTTAAATTATATTTTTTATCCACTTGACACTAATACCATTTTAAAAATCTGAATATTAATGATGGATATGAGTTAAACAAGTGAAGATTGATAGATATCAGATTGAACATCAATTCAACATAAATATGACTCCAATTTAGTATATATAATCCAACCCTTTCCATCCTTAACGATATGAGACTATCTTCTTAATTTATCTTCTTTCACCTCAGACACATAAATTTAACAAAGGGCAATTTTCGTATGAAATACTCATATTTTAGGTATTTTCCAATCGGTAGCCTCCATTTAAGATTTTTTTTCAAAAAGTACCCCTAATTTTAAAATATCTAAAATACCCCTCAAAAAAATAAATAAATTTTTATTCATTTTTTACTAGTTTTAAACTATTATAGTTTCTTCATTTGGTTTGTTTATAGTATTTTTCAATAATATTTTTAATATTTTTTTGAGATATTAAAAATACTATAAATACTATTGAAAAACACTATAGTTGACATCATATTATATCTTTTCGATTATCATTACTCGTAGACTATTACAATATCATATTTTTATGCTTTTAATTAGTTTGGTTGAATTTAGAAGTTTATTTAGATTATTTATAGTATTTTTTATTAAATTTTATAGTATTTTTATTATGATAGTTAAAACATTATAACAAACTAATTTTTTATTTCTATTTGTGTGATATTGATCTTAAACTATTATAAAGACTTATTTGAATCATAGTATAATACATCAAATGATTTCTAGTATATCATTTGGCTCATTTACAGTGTTTTTGTTATGATGATCAAAACACTGGAATAGGCTAGAAATACTATAAGTGGTCAAAACATTATAATAGATGAAAAAATTTGAGATATAATTTAAATATTTTTTAAATTAATAATATTATTAAAAAAATAAGGGAATCAGTTGAAAATGTCTAATATATAAGTATTCTGAGAAAAATCATCGTATAACTAACACATCATATATTTGTTAGGCTATTTTAGAAAAACTTATGAAGATGCTCTTCAACATGCTTAAAGCATATTATGGCATTGTGCTTGTGGAGAAGAATAGGAAAAAAGAAGTTTCAAGATGCACATCACACTTTGACAGCGCTATAAACAATCATATCTCTTTACTAAGCGGAACTTTCAACAGACAATATATAGCATCTTTTCCTATCCCTCTTTTGTTAAAGGAGGGAACATTTATTCCCTTGTACAGTAATAATTTTAAGGAATACTCCGCATCAGGAGGACCACATGTTTAATACAACTATTTCCGTAGATCTTTCTGTAATTTAAGATACCCGATCCCACACCCGCGTTAGACTAACGTGGAGCACTGAGACGTTACCGGGTCCCACATCGCAGGCAACAAATACTTCCTCCCGCCCAATCCTTTCGCGTTGTAGCTGGCCCCGCTCGATGGGTCCACCAGGACTTTACCCGCGTAGCCGGGATAAGCACCGCTGCCGAACACCCCCGTGCACGCTGTCACCGCCTCCAGAGGCGCATCCGCTGGCCCCTGGTAGTAGCCGTCGCCGTTGGGGTTCGTCGCCGCCCCAGCCAGCAGCGTCGCCAGGTTGATGATGACTCCGTCCATCCCCACGTCGCCGTTGGGAGCCACCAGCGCCGGGGTCTGCGGCCCGTAGAGCGGTTGGTGGAAGGGCCACGCGCACTGGCCCGGGCATTGGCTCGCCGAGTCGCCCACCCAGACGAACCCGGCCGAGCCCCGAAGTCGTCCGTGAGTCCCACACCGGCTCGAGCAGAAGCCGTCGACCGCCACGTCCGCCGCGGTGACGACCACGCTGATGGCCCTGGAACCCCTTCCGGACGCCGCTCTAGCAGCCAAGGCGGCCACGTCGGAGGAGGAGAGCAGCTTCCCCTTGGAGTATGACTCGTCGATGAGCTGCGGGCCGAGGGAGAGGTGCACGGCAGCACCGCCATACCGGGCGATGATTTGCCACCAGGAAGCGGCGGAGGGCGGTGGGGGGGAGGCCCCGTTGGGGGTGAGGGACCGGATGAAGTCGGCCACGATGGCCCGTTGGGCGGCCGAGAAGCGGCCATAGAAGAGCAGGCTCAGGGTGTAGTCACCTTTAAGGAGGGGGCCGTTATGGTACTTGAGGACGAGAGGTGGCTGCTGTACCAGGACGAGCTTCCTCGGTGCAGCTGCGTCGGAGTAGGACAGGAGCAAGAGCAAGGATAAGAGGAGCAGGTAGTGGAAAGTAGCCATATCGATCTATGTATCGAAGTGTTTGTCGTGGTTCTTATACTTTGAGGCAATGCCACAAGGTAGGGAGATACAAGATATATATAGAGTAGGGGAGTGAGGAATCTGTAGAGGAGGGTTCATGGCTACAGCTGTGGGTGGTGGGATCAGGCGAAGGAGACTGGTTTCCGCCAAATGATTGGTGGTGGGGTTGATGGACTTTGACTGATGCCGTGCATTGTTTTGCTTACTCTTGGTCATAATCGTGTAGAATTCCAGGTCGGGCTTGATGATGAACAAGTACCTTTTGAAGTCAAATCTATCAGGTGTAACATGCCATTAAGAAGTAGTAGCTCACGTAGCATGCGACTTCGATGTCCAGTTTTCATTTCGTCTTCTACTTGTGAGGAATTGTTTCATGATCCTATGAACTCGATCAATCTCATATGAGTTACAGAGCATGTCGATGTTGGGTAGGGTGATTTAAGAGATGAGGAGGATAGATAGATAATGACGGCTGCGGTGGAAGCCTCTTGATCGCCTGCTTTTTGGAAGAGGTTTGGTCAACTCAGCAGCCTGCTTCTGTTTTCAATGGCAGCACGACCGTTCCACTTCTTTGCGCCCGGTGGTCTTCCCTGCCAGCCGAGCAGGGTGTGTTTGGTATGCCCTTTAATGGCTTCTATTTGTGTTTTTCTTCTTATTTTAAACTTCAACATAGTGTGATGTGAAACACATACATAGAGCAGTCAATGGATTAGCTCTAAATGGTACCATTAATATATATATATATATATTAAAATATTAAAATAACTTCATGCTAGCTTGAGTGGGTTTTTATCACGCGCGTCCGCTGATGTGTTTGTGGATGTCTATTAGCTCCTCTTATTATTTGAGAGCATTAAAATTGACTGTTAACCTAGGAGGTTTTATTGAACGTAGATACCATAATCATGCAGCGACTTACAGTACGACTTTACTTGCACCAGAGTAGGATAAGGTCCAAGATAGTGTAGGGTTTAGGATACAAGTCAGTCGTGTCGCTTTTGAGTCACGACTAGTGATGTGAACGATTTCTTCATCACCAATTGGTGTTATCAATCCAGCTAGTGTCCGACGGGTGCCACGCTGAGCCGATGGTGTTCAATCATTGAGTGGCAAGGAAGAAGACGAAATCAAAATGTTGTCCTAACACCTCCCTCAACAATCATCATTAATAGCGAAATGGACATCTTAATTAATAATTCAATTCCCAAAAATTATGTCCCCGAATTACTATGACGTGCACCAAATCAATCCCAAAGTTCTTTTCTAATTGTAACTTTTTCAAGGACTTTTGGCATGTTAGATTGTCAGTTTAAGTTGGATTGGGATACTCTGTTATATATATGAATGAAAAGATAATTGGAACTCGTCATCTTCTTGCTGGAATATCTCCTTAAGAGATAGCTATGATATCTTAAGGTGTCTTCTGATTCGTAAGGATGAAGTAGAAGAACGATAACAGTAATAGTTCGTCTTAAAAGCCAGCTCTCGTTCCAATCACACTAATATAATCCACATCAATAGTAACGTGATAAAACATGCATTTAGTGGCTCAATTATGTCACCAGATATGTTCTTGTACAGGCAGGCCTACACAAACAACGAGCAGTGGGAAAAATGAATCTTCTATCTTCTATTTATCCATTGCCCACAAGGAAAAGAATACAAGAGAAGTTGTTCCTAAAGCTCTCACCACCCGGCTACATTTCTGTTTTATTCTTTTGAACGAACGGGCCGTTTGTTTCCACCACCGTCTACTACTGTACACTGCTTTTCCACCCAAAATATCGCACCCCACAATACTGTTTGTTCCATCAAGTGAACACTGGGATGAGTTTTTGAAGGTAGAAAACACCCAAGAAATCATTGTTCACAACAGGCTAGCTCTCTAACTCTTTCCACCAAGACTCTCATAGAATAAGATGTAACCATGATCTGTGTTGCCTGGGTACTCCCGAGACGACCCAAAGAACGTCTGCACAGTCGATTCATCAATCATTTCGATGTTGTCATCATCGAACATCAACCAGTGGTTGTGGCTTTTGACGAGGCTGACATAGTGACCATGGTTGGGGCCGCTCCCCACATGGACCACAACTGCAAAAAGAATGTACTCAGAGTCTGCATCCTCGACCGTGCCAAGTTTCAGCTCCATGGGAAATACAACACGGTAGGATAGCTTCTTGTACCGGCCAAGCTGCTCCATGTACTTAAAGCGTTTGAGGTGGATCACAAGGATATGTGGTGGCTTCTTGATCTTCATTCTCTTCTGTGCTTCCTGCAAACTGCAAAGGAGAACAAAATTCCATGATTCAGAAAGAGCTAGCACAAAATGATCCAATCTCAAAGTGCCAATGAGGATTCTTACAGAAAAACACAATCATGCCAATGATTCGAACCAAGAAACATTTTAAAAGATTTGAGTTACCATCACATGAATAAAGTATCTGCTTATTAGTAACCTAAGCCTTATCATTGCTTCCATGCTGCAGCAATGTTGGAAGTCACTCCAAATTGATAAACAAGATTTTAATAAATTGCAGTCATTGAACAAGGTGCGACAAAGATATTAGGCAGTCTCTAAGTCAAAGATATCAGGCAAGTTCAAATTTTATTATGAAAAGAGACAAACATATGGCATGTAGGTCAGTTGGCACATGGGATGTGATTTTAGTACAAGAAGAAACAAAAGACCAGAAGATAATTCTTACGTGTCTCAGATGCACTATCGAGTGGAAAAGGGCAGTCATCTCTAGTAAATAGATAAGATAAACTAAATTCTAGAGAAAATTCTGATACCGTGATAAAGAAAAGAAGTTGATTGCTTATTATAAATAAAATTAAGCTTTATTAGGCAACAAGATTAAGAACCACAAAAGAAGAAGATAACAATGCACCTGCAGCACTTATCACAGAAAAACTTGTCCTCGGCATTCAAAGTTTCCGTTGAACAAAAGTTTTTGAGGCAGCTTGTTATAGAACTATTTTGCTCAATATCAAGGCTCAAGTCAAAAAACATCTCATCCCTTGCGGTGACAGTTTCACAACATAAGCATCGTGTTTCATTAGTTAATATGCCCTGCACACAAGAATAAAGTTTATGTTAGCATCATCAAGTACCACATACTTAGCTTTATGCATGCCACATTTAACAGAAGATGCATAAGGAAGCAGGCTACTTGGTCACCTGAAAGTTCTTGTGAACCCATGTAACAATTGGCTCTTTTCTGACACCATTCATCACAGGATGGCTTGGTCCATTGCTAATCTTTTCAGACGGTGACAAGGCCTCCGGGGTACTTTTTAAAGCATTAGACTCTTTTTCAAGAATATCAACAAGTTCGTTCAGCAAGAAATTCAAAAACTCATGAGCATCCTAGAGAACCCAAAAGAAAAAAATTATCATTTTGATGTCATATTAGCTAGCAAAATCACAATGCTCAAAGATGTAGCAACAAGAGATATTTGGTATGATCCATTTTAGGATAACAGGAACATGGTGACTCAAAACAAAAAATCTTCCATGAACTCCATATTTGTGGGATGAGATAACATCTAAAATTACTATTGTACCTATCTATACCTTCCAAATCATAGAATTTATGGACCATTAACTGAAAGAAGACATTCCACATAAAAAAATAAACAGATCGCTGAGGCCTTTCTCAACAAAATCAGGTAGACAAGAATACATACATTCTGCAAATGAATTAAAGCTGAAGATGCAACTATCACATTGCTACAATTCACAGCAGCGACTTATATAGAGGCATATTTGAGAGTTTAATAGGAGGAAATTGATGAGAAGAAAAACAAGAGGGTGATAATCAATAATTTTGCATCATAATTTAGTTTAAATTTTAAAGTTCACTAAAATTCTAGTTAGCATAGGGAAGATAGTCCAAAGTGAATAATCAAGCATAATCTATGATCCACAAGTAAATAGATGAAGTATATCCCTAGAACAGCCAGAAAGTCCAACTGATGCCTATGCTATTAACAAATTAGCAAGTCAATTTCAATTACCTGGTGCATGTATCCACGGAAAATCTCATTCTGTTTCTTCACTCTATACACAAATCGCTTTGGAGCAATAACACCAGTTTTTTTCTTTTGGGAACTAATCTGCACAGGGTACCAACCAAGACATAAACTCCTCAGAAGATTTGGCATAAAACATACTACAAAACTAAACCAATAGTATTCTGACATAATAATTAACTAGGCTTTTCAATAACTATTATAGGTCATCCACATGGGCTGATACAATTTGATTGATAGAAACATCATTATCACAATCTTCTTCATTTAAAAGTTGTCTTGGCAAGGAAAAAGCCAAAATGCTAATGGACTGACTGAATTTTAGGAGCAGTGTCAAGATCAAAGATTTAGGTATTAGTATTAGTGTATAAGATCATGCAATTGCTGAAATTATCCTAAATGTGAAAGCAGTCTTGATAGTGGACATTGCAACAACTCTGTATGTCTGACATACCACCTAATTGTCAAATTTGTATCTCAATTGTGCAAAGTACTCTCCAAAGCTTCCATCCAGAAGCAATTTTCCAATTATCAGTATGTGATGGTCAACAAACAAATCCTTGTGGAAAAAAATTGGGATTATGACATTCTTCAGAAATTAAGAAAGCATGAAGAATCATACCACTCAAACCTAATCTAGAAGGTCTTAATTATGTGCTCGTGAAACATCTTATGTTAAAATAAGTTAAGCTATGTACCTCTTGAAATTTCTTCATAAATATCCGTTCACTTTGTAATTAACCTAGAAAAGATCCAGTAGAAGTCAAATATGCAAAGCTCTCAGAGCCAATACATCTGCTTTCAAAAACATAACAGACGTAGCAAGTGCTTCATAAATTGATAGCAACAGTTACTTCGAACACCCTTTGTATGTACACTCCCTGACTACAGATGTCACTCCTTCAAAACTGAGGTAATAGGCTTAACTGCAGCAGAGAAGTATGAGATTCCAATCTCAAATCAACAAAACAGTTAGCTTAATCTTTGTTAACTAAAATATTAGAATTCATAAAAGAAAGAAAAAAAAAGGGGATGCGAAAACACATTTAAATCATTACACTATAGTAACTAATTCCAGAATTAAGCAAAAGTGCACAAAGTCACAGCATGCAAGTTTGAAGTTAAAACACATCAAATATTACACCATAACCAAAAACCAAAAAGATTGTCCACAGAATGTACAACAAGAAAAAGAGGCCAGATACTGTTTGTATGTTGAACTCTCATCAAATGATATTATAACACTGGCTTAACATTTACATCTTACGTTAATGAAAAATTTACCTGAGAAAATAGATCAGCCAAACACATTAAAAGGTTCTCCTCAGCATCTCCCAGATTCTTGTTATTTGCATAATAATCTAGTAACTGCTCCCGAAAAGGAATGCAAAAATAAAGAGCCTGCATATGACATAATTAAAGTAAGAAAAGTTTATTGTTGAAACAGTAATAACTTAATAAAGGCACATCCCATTGACGATGCATCATTCACTACATAACAATATAGTTGAAGTTCCTTCCAGAAAATAAGTAGAACATGCCCAAGAATTCAAACCAAAATGTAAATTCATTAGACATCACTTCTGATTCTCTCAGCCTCATCCCAACAAACACTTTGGCTTCGGAGCCTACAAGATAAAACCCAATGGAAATTATGTCACCCAGTACCTCTCCTATCACCTTTATCACCATTAGATCGCCAACTGGAAACCCTAAATTCATGACTAGAAGAAGAGCTTTTGGAACCTTTCCTAACAAAGCACCTTAACCTCAATTACAAGCAATACAAGAACTTAAGTCCCTTTTATACAATGATGTTTTCTTAGCAATTGTCAGGAGACAGATGACGAACCATAACTAATAGTTATTTTTGTCCCTAGCAAGAACTGTTGAACAATTTAAAAGCAGATATCTGCACAGTTTATTATGAAGTTGGCCGTTCCTCCTCCCCTTTCCCCCCAGAAAAGGAACACACAGAATAATAATAGCAGAAGAGACAGATTAAGAGAATTTTGATAGCACAAAACAAGCATTAAAATTTACACAAGGCCACATAATTAAATCGATTCCTTCAGCCCAAAACTAGTTATTTAGACATCATACAGAGAGTATATATAATAGAAAGGATTCCTTCAACAGAGAACGCTCACAGTAACAACATGGTAGCACCCTTAATCTCTATTGATCAAGAGAAATCTTCCAGATCTTTCATTCGAGGTAACCACCACTAACTTGGAAGTCATAATAAGATGATTCAGTAACAACGAAAGAAGAACAAACCATCACTGCAATATTCGAAACTGAGTTATTGCATTTAATCAAGGAAGAAGAAGGAATAACAGCCTGCAAGACGCTGTTGCAATAGCAAGTATTCCCGAAGTTCTCGAGGCCGAAGTAGCGCTCGCCTTCCGGGAACTGGTCGCCGAGGACCTTCTCGAGCTTGGAACCGGCGGCCCCCATTACCATCCACCTATCCCACCAGCCGCCGGCGACCCCGGTGAGGCACCGGAACCCTGACCCAGATCGAAGCGCGCCCTCTCCGGCCCCCTCTCGGCCTCCGTTCCCCTCACCGTCGACGAAGGGGTATCCACCGTCAGAGATCGCGGGAAGGATGGAGCAGGTAGGGCCAATTCATGCAGAAGCCGGAAGCGAATTCCGAGGCCGCCGAACGAATTGGCGAGCGATGGTAGGAGAAGAAACGATCGAGAGAGAGGAAGAGTGAAACGAGGTCACGGTGATTGATCGACGAGTTTTCCTTTTTCCCTTGTTTCTTTCTTTCTATATATTTCTTTGGATGTGGTCATTGGCATATATATAATATATGTAATATATTATAATATATATAATATATATAATATATGTAATATATTATATATTATATAATTATATGAACATATATAATATATCCTTCTGGATAGACGGTAGTTATGCTTATATTTATCCTTATAGATTTGGAGATTCAAGGATATACTATTGTAAAAATACCCTTAAAATTATTACATATATCCTCTAGAGTATATGATCTTTTATAAATAATCTTTTGTTAAGAAATGAGAAAATCGGATAAATGAATAAAAATCATTTGGGATGTTCGATGTAGTTAAAATTTTAATTTTTTAAAATTCATTGATTGATGTTAACTGGAGAGAAATGTATAAACAACTTTTATATATATATATATATATATATATATATATATATATATATATATATATATATATATATATATATATAGTATGAAAATTTTTCAAACAACACCTCTGTTTCTATAACTTTACCCTTTTACCCGTATACAACAAAGTCATCGTTTTTTTTTTGGCTCGAAATAGTAGCTTTTGGATCGTCGGTTAATAAGGGTTTAATATTCGATTAATTCACACCAGATTTAGCATGATTGAGGAAACATGTATAGTGTACGGTAGTTGTATGGCTCTGAACTCGATGTACAATGTATAGTTCAATTCCATGTTTTTCTTCTCTTTGTCATTTTTATTTTTATTTTTTATTTTTGGCTCCTTTTCCTTTTCATTTTCTTTCTTTTGTCTTTTATGTTTGTTTTTTATTATTTAATAATTATTATTATGTTTGTTTTTTATTATTTAATAATTATTTATACATGATAAAATAGGTTTCTTGATCAAAATAGTTTTTCAAAAATTGATTGGTATTTATACATTGAATCTCGAAACTGTTATAACCAAATTTATCATAGGAAAAATATTACAAGGAAACTATTATATTTTAGTGAAAATGAGAAATAATGAAAAAAAGGAAAAATAAACTACTAAGAGGCTGAATAATCCTTAAGAATATCAAAAAATCATAGACTCTCCATATAATATTAAAATATAGAATAAAGAAAATAAAAAATTATAGATTGCTTAGATTCTAAAAAAACAAAAAATAAAAATGATCTAAATTAGAAAATTTATTATAAAGGTCCATATGGTTGCAATTCAAAATTTTTCTAAAAATTTTATAGTATTTAGATCATTCTTTGAGGTCAATGTTCTAATTTTGAGGTCCAACAAAAATCAACATATTGTACACTAGGAGTTAACTTTTGTGGATCATATTTTTACCATAGTTTGTTGACCTATTTTGAAGCGCAAATGTCTAAAAATATTACATAAGTCTATTATAAAACTACGAAAAGATGAGAAAAATAGGAAAACACCAAAGCATTCAGATTATAAAAAAAAATAAAAAATATCAAAATTTTGCTAAATAAAAAATTGTTATAAAGATCCATCTAGTTGTAATTAAAATTTTTGATAGCATTTGAATTATTTCTTGAGGTTGATACTGGTCAAACCAAAATCAAGATATTATATATTATGAGTTGACTTTTTTGGATTTATTATTATTATAATTTGTTGACCTATTTAGAAGCTCAAATAATAAAAAAATATTATATGGATCCATCATGCTTTTGGTGAAAATAAAAAAAATAAATAAATATAAAATATTTTAAATCGAAAAACTAGATGTCCAGTTGGCCGAAGGAGGGGAGATGGGTGACGACGATGACAGAGAGAAAGAGGGCGAAGGAAGAGGGGAGTGACGGTGACGATGACATAGAGGAAAAGAAGAGGAGAGACGAGGGTAAAGTGGGCGGTGAACGATGATCGAGGTAATGAGCAATTTTACCTCTTAGAACGCTATGCAAAAATAAATGGAAAAGGAGGAACTAATCAAGAAAAAAAAAAGAATTTTTTTTGAAAAATTTGTCCAAATAAAATGACGGCTACGTACATACATCAAAAGTCTCAACATATTCGACGAGAACAACTATTTCGTTAGGCACGAATCGCAGAGCATCCAGTTGTTTTGGCTTCATCCTCAAAGATAAATAAAAGAGTAACATATTACGATCACTGTGAAACAAAGCTTCATTTCGAATAAGTTGTTTTCGCATTCGCCCATTCATTCAACTGTGATCTAACAAGTGATGACAAGTTACAGGGAATTCTCGTAAGCTTATAATTATGAGCCGAACATCACAATAAAATTCTCTTTCTTTTTTTTTCTTTTTTTACCAGGGCAGGGCTGGCAGGTGGCGGAACTGCTGCTTGTTGGATTCGAAGTCCAGGACTCCGTAATGGCCAAGCCGGGCGCGGTGGGAAAAGATTTTATAACCATTGCTTCTGCACCGAAACATCTTTTAATCCACATCCTTCCATAAACTATATATTTGGTGTGTGACCATCATTTTGAAAAGCAAAACAGTCACGGGTCGAAATTACAACGAAATTTGTACAAAACAACGAAATTTGTACAAAACATCATGGATTCCGAAGATCAAAAGCTTTCCCCTTTTTTATGCTCCCTTCTTTTGGTTCACTGACTGACTGTGTTTAGCCGTCGCTAAGGTATTCTTAGCTGGTTGGCACGATCAACGCGGCCCTTGAAGTCTCCACTTCGTTTAATCTGCCGAGATTTCGGTGATGCCGTATCACAATCAAAGAAAATAAACTAGTTTTTAATGACGGACTACAACACGGTTTAGAGGGGAAAAATCAAAAGAGAAATAAATAATTAAATATACCTTTGCATAATGCATAATATATTATGCAACTGAACTGAATACCACACCAATCCAACCCATGATTTAGTTAGTCATCCAAAGTTTAGCCTGGTAAATAACACATTAGACTCTGAAGGATGCGGCGATTCACACCAGATGATAAAGCAAGCATTTTTGTAAGTCTCGTTTCATGATAACATCAATCCCAACTCTTGAGAACAAGACTATTGCTCCAACTCAGATGCCATTGATGAGGTCTTATGTGAGAAAACAACAATATTTAACAGAAAAGGAGGCCTACCAAAGCCACAACCAATTCATATTGTAAGATTCACAGACAAGTAACCTGAAGAAAACCCTAATATGCACCCAGCCGTTCATGGAAAATTGATTGCTATGCCATCCAGAGAACCCCGAGCAAGCACATGGAATCTTAGGAGACCTCCACTGACTCGAGTACTCAGACAACCTCAGTTGCCATGAAACATGGTTAGGATAAGAAACACCAATGATCAACTGCAGAACTTATAGTTGAACAGCAGCAGGCAACCACATTCGCATCTTCCAATTTGAACAGAGAATGTGTATAAAACATGATAATCTTGCTTCTTATTGCTGCTTCTGCATTCACTTCCTCTGCAACCAGCAGCACCACCAGTCGCTACAGCTTCCAAACAAAAATGTTAAATATGGTGGTATCTCCAACCACCAGAAGCTCATTTGAATGACATTCACACATCATACATGAAGGTAGACAAACTTTGTTTTGAGCCAACAAAGTGTTCCCGAGACTACAAGAAGTAGTCGGGAGTTTTACGAGTAGTATCGGGCTCGATTTGTCGTGGTGCTGGATCAAACTGAAGGAAGTTCTGATCCATGTTCTCCCCAATCTCTAATATAGCTGCCATGTTACCACACCGGTAACAGTAGTTTGGCGCGCTAAACACGGTAACTACATTTCTGTCCTGCACTCATGACAATGTGCGCAAAATAGGCATAACAAGTTAGGGCCTCTAAAAATGCTGCATAATGAAACAAAATTTGCTGAGTCCATTTGGCCCTGGAAGAAATTCAAGCAATATATAATGTGCTCTACTCCAGTTTATCTTTGACAAAAACTGATTAAGACATTCCAATAAATTGACTTCAGAATAACACAAATATGATCAACAAATTCTGCATGCATAATCTCAAGACCTTTCCTTTACAATGATGCACCAAACTTAATTTGACAGGCAGAATCCAAGATATGACACTATGAGACAGAAGTGTCATCCATGGAAAATGTGCGGAGGTAATGATTGAATTGGGCTACCCTAGCTTAAATAACCAGAACATAACCAAAGTTGCCACACGTGCTACAGAATTATCATTACTAGGAAACATGCCAAGGGAACAACTAAATCTGGTTAGCCTGGTATAAATAGCATGAACACAATGCTAAACAAAGAGAATCGGAAAAACCAGATAGAAAAATTATCCAGTAAATTTAAAGAATAACTATGTTTTTTTTTTTTTCGGTATTCTCTTCATTTTCTCAAACATCCAACATTTTCTTTTGACTCTTTCGCCTTCATTCTCCATATAACTATTTAATCACCCATTGGTAATCTATCAATCACAAGTTATTCCTGCTGTCATCCTAGTAGCAGCAATCTTTAAGAAATGCACCTTGCGACAAAATATTTGGTATAAAAACCCTACAAAGTGACCAGATATTTAACCAACATTTCAACCCACCTGGCACCAATTAAAACCTTCCATAACAAGTTGATGGGCTCTTGCAATCAGAGTTAGGCCATTATTATGATTAAACTGCTGAGCAATGTCTTGTCCAAATGTGTATCCTGCTCCCCTTGGTGATATTCCCCATCCACATCGATCATCAGGATCAGACCAGAGAAGATCACACATAGGACCTTCATGTGGAACCTATAGGCCAAATAAGCATTTAAGTTATTTCATATGGTAACTAACTAAACCAACTTAGATTTAAAAAAGACACCACAAAACATAACAAATACTTATGAATAGAAAAGTACTATGGAAACTGGTAACTAGTACATTTGTCGACTCAGAGCTGAGAATTTCCAGTTTCATGTGATCATAACCTAAAAGAAAATAGACAAACCTCAACTTCAAAACAAAGGATGGGGTTAAGTTGTTGAAATATTTCTAAGGGACAATTTATGATGGTCACTCTGCAATTCAAAGCTAAATATACAAGTTATTTACAACAAAACTTATCATGTTGATGTGCCAGAGCTTATCTCAATAAGTGCTTTTTAAAGTGCTAGGTGCTCGCCTAGGTGCCCACCCGATGTTCCAGAATATTAAAATTTAAAAATATAAATTATAATTGATAAATATGATCAAAAAATAAAAATAACACAGTAAATTGAAATCATATAAAAAACCAAATTACATTGTCCATCTTCTAATAACAAAAATGTTAAAACAATTATGTTTAACATCAAATTCAATGAAATGTGCTACACAGGGTTCTACTGATGGAGACAAGATGATCGAAATGAGAAAGAATGGACTGAGAAAAAAGTGCACCATAGTTCTAACTCAAATTCAATGAAATGTGCTAAACAATTCTAACTCCTAATAGAGTAAAAGTGCACCACCTCAATATGATGCAACAAGTTGATCAAAAACGAGAAAGAATGGATTAAGAAAAAAAAAGTAACCGGCAGCTATGGAGGAAGGTGGGGGAAGAAGAAGGCGGTGAACTAAGCTGCGGACAAAGGTGGCGACGGTGAACGTAGGGTTTCGCTTTCACGTTTGTCTAACTGGGTCAAGCCGGTGGGGTTAGGGAATGGTTGGTTTGTTTTAGGGTACACTAGTTGGCTTGATTGAACCAACTTGTTCAATCAATTGAACCATGCTTGAACCCTGATCCAACTTGACTCAGGCACTCGCCCAAGGCATTCGGCACCTAGGCTCAAGTGAGCGCGCGAACGGTGATTCATTGAAACACCTCACCTCGATATTTTGCGAGGTGCTCAGGCCTTACCTCGCCTCTCTCGAGTGCCTTTTGGAGACAATGATCTCAATAATCTCATCCTTCAACTTATTCTGACACTAATACTGTGTGTCCTAGAATTAAACCAAGCGTGTACGAAATCAATGTAATGATGAGGACTGAGACAACTCCTGAATTAGGTACCAGTTGCACCACCACAAATGGATCCATATTGCTTAGTTCCAAATCATTCCACTGGACTAGTCATGAGAGAACTTACTTTTTAGAGAATGGTCAGGTTGATTTGAAAGGACTGGGTTTGTACCTATTCCCATGTGACTGATCCAGTTCAGCACATGTCTGTTTGAATCAGTTGGAAGAATTTTTTTCACTTGCCAGGGTAAGACTGAATGCATTGACTATTCCTAGACTCCACATTGGCACTGGCAGGAGCCTTATGCACTAAGCTAACCTTAAGTAGTGCTCTGCACTGCCCTTCTTACAATCTAGAAAAAAGGCTAACTGGTTATGATTATTACTACTATTTTCTATTGATAGTTTTAGTTAGTTGACAAAATCTGATCCATTAGTTGCTATACAACATAGAGAAAGTAGAAGAATCAATGATAGAATCTAGACACATACCTCCTGTATACGATTCAGAGCACGGATATTATCTAATGTGTCCAATGATGGGGATAGACCACCATGCAAACAGAATATCTACAATCGAAAAACAATGACATCTTTTGAGAATTTGAAAGTGGCTAAATTAGTAAGAGAAAAGTAAAGGAGCAGGAAATAAGACCTGATTCTCGATAAGAGCTGTAAGAGGCAGATAATCAAAAACGTCAGTAAAATACTTCCACACATTGGCATTCCCATACTTCCTCAAACACTCATCATAAAAACCATACCTGAAACCACAATCCCATGGCAGATGAACACATAATAAAGTTTAGACATCATGAAATATCGAGGAATTTATCCCACTACTGTAGATATTTAACATCAAACAAATTTCTCATAACTTACATAGTAAAACATTTCTTTTTTTGCATTATATATTTCTACTTGCAGAGTTGAAATAGAAGGATTTGATAAAGGTGTCATCAAAGGCACAACATTCTTAAGCACAAGTACAAGTAATATACTTCAAACATTTGTACTTGCCAAATCAAGGTTTTCTTTCTTCACTGACAAACTATGAAATAAGCAATGCACTTTTAACAAGAAAAGTTTGTCTTAATCCACATTTGCTCTAAATCTTACAAAAGTCAGCCATGGATAATCAATAAAATTCAAATGACTAACGGCTGTTAGATGAACATCCAAAAACAATTGCCCTGAGATAAATTAGACGAAGATCTTCAATTTTTGTTGACTATTCACAAACTAGGTAACCTCTGTCTTCCTCTCATCTATGAAACTATGCAGTCTTGTGTCATCTCTTAGCTATTGAACTTCATACTTTCATGTATGCCATGTAGTAAAATGACAGACACTAAAGGTTACTTAGGATACTCTGGAGGTAAAGGTTTAGGTAAGAGAGGAAGAGAGACGTTCAAGCTGATCCTAGATAACTAGCATCAGGTATCATACTTCCACGACAAACAAGCTGTCTTAACTGAGGAATGAGACCAGAAATTAGGGGGAGTAAAAAGAGAAGGGAGGAGCACTAAGAAACTAAAAGAGAAGAAGTAGAACAAGAGGTATGAGACAAAACAATATCAGGATATAAAAATGGTGTTCCCAGTGCATTAGGCTGCTGCTAATGCAAGTTTGGAGCATTGTTGTCTTATGCAGTCTTACTGCTACAAGCATAGAGAAAATTTCCAATATTTAAATTCTAATCTCGCAGATTGCGGGATAGCAATCTTATCATGATACCAAAGCTCACCCTCTAGTTATGTACAACATCATGTATCCCAAGCAAATGTCAGTATATCTAGAAGATAAATCATGTAAAACTTTTAGATTTGCTACATCCAGATTGGCACCTATCAAATAACAATTAGCCGTGCCTTTCCGACTAAATCTACGGATCAGTTAAAATTATAGCAAAAAGAGAAATTCATCATCAGAACCTTAATGCAAATAACTATCAAAATTAAATAAAGAGAAATTCGTGGTTAGCCCCTTACTGCAATTGAAGCTCGACATAGATATAATCTACATCTCCTATTTAGACAAAAACTAAATGACATCAGGTGGCTAACAACAGCCAGTATCATACTGAGTACTCTACTCCCTATTACACATTCTTGCAAGACTTTGGGTTATATAAGGACTCTCTTAGGATAAGAATAATAGATTGAACTAAACCTTATGGTCTAGCAAAATTGAGTCACTAGCTCACCAGCCAACAGTTTATTTGAACTAATATATAAATTAACATACTATTACTGTATTACATGAGCTTCCAGCATCTATGGTATCTAAGAAGCGCTCAATTGATGCAACCTTACTTCTGTATGTATATGCTCATTGATGATTTATATCCATGATACCAACATCAACTTAAAGCAACAGTACAATGTATAACACGTACACAACATTTGCTAAATTTAATCATCAATGCAAAATCTACTCTTTTGTTGAGGAATGTAGAAACTTCTAGCTTTAGTGGATAAAACACTACTAGCTGGTTGCCACAGACAAAATATAAGTCCTTCAAGACATCAAGCTACCCTTCTTGGTGTTATCCAAAGCAGCACCTAAACTGCACTGTCGACATGGGAGGTTATGTTTTTTCTCAACAGACTTCTTGTACTGTTTTGCAATGAAAAGATTGATCAAATCTGATTTGCAGTCTATATTTTTTTTTTCTCAAGATCACTAAGCATAGAAATTTGTACATATGCTCTTTCAGATTCCATATAAGATGAAACTTTTCTGAATAAAACAAACAGATTTTTGAATAATAATTTTAAATTGGCATTAATCATCATTAAGTACATGCTGGACAAAGAAAATAATCACAAGAGGACCTACATATTCTGTCTATATTCTAATGCCACCAGTTTCATCATAAGATTTCACTCTTGAAAAGCATACAACCATAAATGTAGTAGCAAAAGGAGCCACTTACACTTGAGTTATTTGCCGGCTCTCATGATTTCCTCTAAGGATGGTAATTCTGTCTCTATAACGAACTTTCAAGGCCACCAAAAGTGTGACTGTTTCAACAGAGTAATAGCCACGATCTGCATCAAACATAGTAGTTAATAAAAAGATAAGACCTTTTGGACATCCAATGACAAACCCAAACAAGTGCAGCAAGTCCAGACCAAGTATTGTAATTTGGACAACAGCAGATAAATGCAAAACAAAAATGCTCATCAGTTATAATTTAGCAACATAAACCAAGAGTTAATGTCTCACTATGTAGTCATAAATAACATTGCATTGAAAAAGATGATGAAAAGGAAAGCGGTTCAGGTACAGGCATGTCAGCATGCTGACAGAGGCAAAATATATAACCAAGGCTAAAATTCTGGTTAGGAAAAAAGCAACCATGTAAATCATCTTATAGAAGACAAACATTTGTAACCACAAATTTCAAATAAATGTTTTTATATGACACACAAATATTGATGTCGACCTTCTTTCTAAATTATAATTGGCAAGAAAGCTAATCTATTACATTATCTTACTACTGAAGTTGTGAATGGAACTTTCTACAACAACCAAAAAAAGGAATATAATGCATTCATGAATTGTTCTGAATAACTCAACAAATTTATTAGCAAATTTGACTATTTGGATCCAAATGTCCTTTAAGCTTTTCTACTTTGTCATGCTTCTCACAACCATGCGATTTACTTGGCTGAATGCTTGTGATAATACTATCTATTTGTCATGGTTCTACCATGTAGTCGTCCAATAGAGACTGGACCTACCGGTTTTGAAGTGAAGAAAGGTCCAACATATACTCAAAGCAGGAAATTGAATGTCAATGTACAGTTATACACTAAATTATGTGATTTTTCATTACTTCATGTAGCTGTAGGTAAAACAAAAAACCAGAACCAGAAGAACCAATCTTGAGACAGCTACCTAGGGTTTTTATTTATTCAATTAATGTCTTCTATCAGTAATTATTAATACATATCACAATGTCAAATTTTGTTAACCGTCTCACAGCTTCCATATAGATGTTCCCAGACCTTCTCCCTCTTTGGACTTCCAAGATATTCATGCTCCTTCTCATATTAGAAACTCCTTATATTTTCATTGCACACAGGACTGCAAATGAACTGTCAGGATTTCAAGTTTCGATGATTAATACTATAATCTGATTGTTGACAAACCAAGGAGAGTAAAGTTGAAATAACTTGATCATGAAAAAATTGAGTTTAAGCTCAAAGTCAGCATGCTAATACACATGTCTAACAAGCTGTGATCAAACACCTGCAACTAAGATATGTTCAAGACAAGTAGAACTCATTTTGACAGCCAACTAAAAACCACAAATCTCAAATCTCAAAGCTCAAATCCAATAGTTGCAAAACACTAGCAACTAGCAGACTCTCCCATTCTCACTCACATTTCTGTTCCTAATTTTTTCATGTTCACCAAACACATTCAGATCAACCATGCTCATTTGAGTTTTGGCTTCCTTCTGTAGAGATTATTTCTGTAACCAAAAAATATTTGCGGCCTATTGTTAAAACCTTCTCTGAGATATCAAGTGGATGAAATGGACAACTCCCTAGCTCACTTTCATTACAGATATTTCATCTCCCTCAAAATAAAATCTGACATGACTAGAAATCCTTCTACAATTTTTTTTTCTTAATATGTCTGCCATATAATCTGTTTTATTATTTCTATACAAATAGAATCAAGCCTCGCATAGGAAAATTCATCTCGAGTTACAGGTTACTGTGGACATCTACTATAATTCTCCCCCATATTGCAAAAAAGTCTGATTGTTGGTTAAACAAAATGTGTTTAATAAAGCCATATATTTCATTTGTCAACCACTGCCATTAAGCCATATGCTTGAAAGTTTTGTCCATCAATGTCAAGATTAATATATATAGCTTGCAAAAGTCAAACTATGAGGTAACATGACCAATGAATAGTTGGTAAGCCCAAGTGCCTAGTCAAGCTTCAAGAGTGTCAAAGATAAAATTGCATACTATTAACAATGAATATAAACATTATGATGTCAGGTAGATCAATTTTTCCAGTAGCATTCTGACACTCTCATATAGTTCTTCCATTTCAGTAACATGATCAGACCTTATGAAAACCAAATCTTCTGATAATCCCTGAGCCAGACAACTGAACACTTGACATAGTTAGCCACAAAAATGAACAGAGAAAAGAAAACTTTTCAAACTTAAACCAAATTAACTAGATAAGGAGTTGCCAACCCCAAAGAGTCAGAAAATTATGGTTTGTTATTCTTGTTGTGACTTAGATAATGAGCAAAAGTTGACATACTCATTCAGGCACAATATTACAAGAAACTACATTAAACCAACTTTTTGATATATGACAATATTTTTTGTTTTTACTTTGTTTAATAACAATGTTGAACCAATTTCACGATATATAGCACAATCTTTCTATCAACTTTGTTTTTGTTTGGACTTGCAGAGAAAGTTAGTGTGATATATACCTAGAGTTGGTGTTAAAAATCCAATACATTCTAGAATTAGTAAAGAAACGGGCAGCTATTCAGCTTTTGACTATGATATTGCGAAATATCATATTTTAAGCATATGGTAGAAAGGTCCGGTAAGTGATAGATAAAAATCGTAATACATTTGACAAATGACGTGTCTCCGCTAATTAACTGCTGACAAAAAAATAAAAAAAAGAAACCATATTTTGTGCGCACATACAAGTGCAAAAAACAGTCACTCAACCAACTAAAGTCTGCTCCCCTTTCATGGGCAGAACACAACCACAACTCGCTTCTATATGCGTTAACCATCTACTTGTAAGCAGAAGGAAACTGCAAGAGAGAGAACAGTTCTGAACATATGGAAAATTGAGATCACAACCAAAATCAGATCAATTGCAAGTAACACGAATGGAGCAAGGAATGCATTCTTTTGCTAGTTCTTCCCTTAAAAGACTGACCTACATAGTCCCCCATAAAGAGGTAATTGGTATCGGGCGCCTCCCCACCGATCCGGAAGAGCTCGACGAGATCGTAGAACTGCCCATGGATATCACCACAGACCGTGACGGGGCACCTCACCGGCTGCACGTTCCCCTCCTCGACGAGAACAGCCCGCGCCTGGTCACAGAGGGCCTTCACCTCCGCCTCCGGCAGGAACTTGCATTCTCTGAGCTGCTCGATCTGGCGGTCCAGGTCCGCGTACGACGGCATCTTCCAGCCCCCCACCTCCGGCTCGTCCGATCTGCGGTTGACGGGAGCCGATCTCGGAGGCCGGAATTCGAAAGGAGAAGCGGCCGCGACGTGCCCCAGCAGAAGAGGATCAGGCGGATCGAAGCTTCAATGGGAAGGATTAAAGGTAAGGGTTAGGGTTTGGAAAGGAGAAAGAGAGGGAGGAGGGAGAGAGAGGAGTCGATCATCCGGAGGACCTCGCAGGCTCGGTTCCGTTCTTTTCGTCTCTCTTATTCATTTTTATAATGGTTTTCTTCTTCTATCTTTTTTTCTTTTTATTTTTTCTTTCAAGCGGGCTGATGATGTGGGCAGCTCACACATCTGGAGTGAGACGGGGAACATTTTTATCATCCACACGCCACGTAGCTCGACCATGGAGAACAAAGTCTGTTTAAATAGACAATATTTAAATATTTTAAATTCGATAAATAGAAACATTACTCGTAAAATAAAAATTAATATAAAAATCAAAATAAATAACTTTCAAAGTTTTTATTTTTTTGCTATGTCGATGAGTCGAGGTCTGTTATATGCGTCCTGTTGCCACGGCGTAACGACAGTGAACTATGCTCGGCACACATGTCGATAAATACGACCAAATGCAAAAGATTGTGGCGTATAAGCTCACAAGTAGCTGTATGAGATGAACAGTAAGTGTTACAACACGGCAAGATGCAGGCAACACAAGTATTGGAATGTAATTGCAATTACCTTGAAAGAAGAGCGTTTATTGGATCAAAAAAATGCCTCAAAAAATGAACGTCAAGAAGATAATATTAGGCACATGACATTACGTGTGTATATATTACAATAAGATATGCAACATTTGTTGACTATAAACATTTACTCGGCGTTTTGGTGTCGTTCCAAATTCACGGCTTTTACTATAAACAATTATTTGACTCCTGGAGTGGTTCCAACAAAAGCCTAGACTCACTATATAAAAGAAATGAAACGGGGATATTAATGCAACGATGCTAATACTGACATTGAATGTGATCCTGATTTATATTACCTATGAATATTTCCGCCATGCTCTTCCAGAATACTGCCAACTTTTTTTCTCTCTTTTTGACAAAGGTGCTAATACTTGTGCTACCGCCGGCAACATACCAGTAGAATTGATTCAGAGCTTACAATGACGAGTTCTAATCTGACAGAAATGGAAGGATGTTCTACTACCAAAAATGATGGTGGCAAGCCATATCTTAGGAAGCTCTCTGCAAAAACAATTATGGCGCAGAAGTGCATTGAGAACCAAAAACCTGCAAGCAGATGCATATATAAAAGTAATATAATGACATCAATATTAGGTGCAAATAAAGCAGAGGAACCAACGATTAAGTGTCAAGTTTCATGCAAATGCACAAACACACAATCCCAGTAGTTAACAGGTTGCATTCTTCTTGTCACTTGCAAACTACGAAAGTACACTTGCCCACACGTTCACAAAATCATCTGGCTGCTACGCTATTATGATCATTGCTTATACTTAAGGAAGGCACTGACAATAAAGAAAAAGGAAAAGAAAAAAAAACTTGGAAACAAATGAAGCTGTGGAATCTGTTTCTCTATATGTCAGTTCTGACAGGTGAAGCAAAGTCCAAACAACATTCTGAGTTATTTATTTGAAATTAGCCCTCTTCTTGTCGTTAATGCAGTACTTCTCTGAAAAAACATATAACATCAACACACTTAGTAATGTACTGAGCCTGGTTTCAGTTCAATCCTTCTCTATATAGTTGATGCAAGTGCAAATGATAACACAGTTGTGAAGAAACAATACTGTCAACAAAGTTTTATGATAGGGAATGACAGAAGGCATTGCACCACACACAATTTACACCTGGTGCAATGATCAGTTCTGGACTTGTTGAAACTGGGGTTCCATCTTCAATAAAAGAAGGATGTAAACATGATTTACCTCAAAATATACAAGGACTGTAAACTCTGAGAAGGATCAATGCAGCTTTACCTCAAAATATGTGAGGACCGTGTGCCTTAATCTTTTAGGTCTTAAAAGAAGAATCTTACAATCGTACCAAGTTCTACCCTCTAGGATGAACTATATTACTATTCAAACAAAAACCACCTATAGATATACAAATTGCAACGATCCATATAATGATATTAAACAAACAAAAATTCACTTCAAAGACAGATCAAGGACTTTAACAATGCCAGCCCTGTAGATGTGCCCTCCGAGAGACTTTCTCATCCTACCTCTCACAAACCAGGCCCCACCTCACAAGTCATTTGTAGGATAGACATGGAATGAGAAGGTTGGGAAACATCTGCACTTTATTGCCAGTGTCGCCCAACTTTAAACGTGGGCCGATCAAGTATATCATTGGCACATCGTGGCACCAACGTCAGTTAGATTGGACCAGCTCCGGTTGCATAGAATAAATCGGTGTCCAATTTACAGCAAATTCTTCTTTCTAAGTTCTCTTGTTGATCCTGCTTGTCTTTCCATTCACTAATTCTGCTCTTCTACAATTTAATCTATATTTACAACCTTAAGAGTATACAAGAATGCTCTGAATGAACTTAGCTCACCAATTTTTGTACAGGTAGATGGATGTGTATCCTCAGAGATAAATGAACAAGAATATAATTATTGTCTCCTAAAATATTTTTCAGAAAAGGTCCAACAAGAGAAAATCATAAAACTTTTTCAGAATGAATATTGTTGCTTTCTATATTCAAAACATATGTATGTACAAAAAATAACCCAAACAGGGAATAAAAAACAGAATTGCAGCATCTACAAACATTATATTCTTAAATTAGATTAAAATATTAAATGTACCTCCCCATAACTGGCACAAAACCAATGCAAAAGAAAATTTCATACTCTATTGTGCTTCTGGACTATGCTCAAAGTCCCGAATCTGGACCACAAAAAGCACCTAACTAAGATATATCAAAAATAAAATTATTAAACAAAGAATATCAGAGGACTTGACCATCTTGAACTTTCATGAAAATTAACACGTACTAGTAACTGTATATGGGTTAATTAACACATACTGTATACATAAAAAATGATTATACTTGTAGTTAGAAGAATAATTAACACGTGGAAGCATCAAAATCATTCTACTGAGAAGGAAAATTGTTGTTCTTCTATCAGAAAAATGGAGATAACAATTAGATGTTTACAAAAAGGGGGCCAATTAGAGCTTAGTGAAAAAGTAATTAAAACAATGGATATTAAAAAAGCACGAAGGGAGTCAATGTCTCGTAACTTCAGAGCCAGTCTTTTTTAGAGTACTTGGGAATTATAGAAGGAAGTGCCACTAAATGTTCACATGATCCTATATCATTTGGATTGACCAAATTTGAAAGGTCGCAGACTGCCAAGCTGCAACAGGCAAATTGGCAGCTTGGACTCACAATGACAAAAAGGAAATCTTAGACAAGCATAAAGACACGTCTCCTTAAATATAGCCATAGAAGATTAGAGAAAATTCATACCTTCCACTTTGCTTTCTGTTTATCGCATTAAGCTGACTGCGGATATTGTTATAATTCGCAATAAGAACCTGAAAATTTCACATATTATGGAAGACTAAAATGGTTAGGCTTTAACATGAAATGAAATAAGATAATTCATCAAAAACTGTATGAGACATGCTGTCCTTGTGACTCGTAACTACGCTTAACAAATGGTTTGTTCAAAAAATTGAACCTTTACATATGAAGATTTGGTAGACAAAATAAAGGTTCATAGGAAATATAGGAAATATGATGCCCAATCCCTACAATCTTCATGCCAAATAAAATTATCTGGAACCAAACTATTTTGATGAATGTAAATATTCCTCTCTAGTATTAAGAAATGGAAGTTCTTAGTGATTGAAGATCCTGATTTGATTAATTATGATAGAGTCAATCTCATATTTGAATAACTAATTTGATTATGATTTGAGTGATTAATTAAGAAAAAAATCTTCCCTATAAATACTCATATCTTTGGATAATAAAGATTATCTCTTTCATAATATCCCAATTCATCATTTAATCAAAGTAGATAAGAGATTTAACATGCGAGTATGAGAACGATTGGTGATGGTAGTTTGTAATTTTGACCATGCTTATACTATAGTGCTGCATGAAGATATTAATGGTGCTATAGAGTCAATGCAGGCTTGAATTGCTTGTAGAATAAGATGACATTATCATAATCATAACTTGTAATTAGGATTTATTATTGGATTGAGTTCTTTTGATATTTGGATCTTTTCTAGTGAACAACTAAGAGAGTCGTCGACGTAGTCTAATATATCATATCCAAATAGGTGATTGAAGAATTATGCTCGCCAAGATGCATAGTTACTACCCTTGGATAATTTGAAAGGGATTAGAGTAATGAAAAAATTATTGTTTATACTCTTAATGGCCTAAGAGATGAAAACAAGGAATTGACAGTAGCAATTCGAGCACACGACTCACTGATATCATTTAAAGAACTATATGAAAAGTTGATTAATTATGAAAAAAAAGAGAAAAAAATGATGATAGAACAAATAATCATAGCTTAAGTCAATCAAAAAATCTAAAAGAAAGAGCAACCAAAATAACAAGAACTTCAACAAAGGACTAAATAAGATACCTCTTGGATATATGGGTAATACGCAAAGTTATTATCCTCTATTACACTATCAATTTTTCAATCAAGGTGGCAACTTCAATAACCATAAGTAGCCCGGACATCCCAATAATAACAATCAATAAAAAGTCATATTTTAGCTTTGTGATAAAATCGGATACATAGTAAAGTTTATCGGTCTCGACCTATGCTACTACTATACCCAATTGGCCTTAAGCAAATATCATAACTACTTCGACTAATCATCTAAACAATTAGCCTAGAGGGTCACACATATGGTAGGTGTTGCAATGAGTAGAGGTTTAGATATAAGATATCTATCAGAGTCTCTATTTTATTGGAGATCCATTAAGCCCATGAATTATTAGATCATATAGATGAGATCCAATAAGAGCTAATATGAGATTATTCAATAGAGACCCACTAATCTAAGAGGCTTGGGTAATTGGATAGAGATCCAATACCTAATAGAGCAAGATCCATTAGGATTAAATTGATAGGAGGCCTCTATAAATAAGAAGAAACCAAAGGCTCATATGCTAAGGCTTTTTAGTTGTCACCTTTTATTCTTCTCTCCTCCTCTTCTCCTCAGCTAGCAGCCTTTATTTGGGGTATGTGGATAGCAAGAAGGGTTGGCCTCTTTTTGATTGTGTGGTGTGTGCAATGAGAAGATTTGAACAACAATTTGAGGAGCATCATCATAGCCACTACTATGTGGATCACCGTCAAAGAGGAGGACACTTAAACTCCTTCATCTAATCCCACAGATCTGTAGAAATTCAAAGAAATACGATCTCCCTCAGAAATTATCTTATGCGCATTTGTTCAGTTTTGTAGGTTTTTGCGCATCAACTTTTGCATGACGATAAGAAACATTTTTGATGAAAAATTTATGATTTTTGTTTCTATTCTTCTGCTACACATATAACATCGCCCCAGATTTCCCAACATATGACACATGAGAGAATCTGTCATCCCAAACAATATCATCTGGGTGGTGAAAGTAGTTATGTGCTCGATGAGATTATAGTTCCCTTTATACAACTCTAGGGCTAACATTCTAAATCCCTACAAAATTGGTTCCTCCGTAATGATCTTTGTAAAAGTAGACATCAACTAGGGATTAATTTATGGTTGCTTTCCTTACCTTATCTTTTTTTTATATATCCTCTAGTTACTGGTCCATCTTAAAAAACTAGTTTATCAGAAACTAGACTTGTTAGGTAAGGTTATGAAAAGTTTCAGGTATAGTTATGATTTGGATTAGTGGAGCTGTAGGTTGAGTGAGAGGCAGGTTAGTTGTCGAATCTTGGAATAGTCAATAAAAAAGTTAATAGTTGGGCAATCGCAAAGTAGGAGTAGCAAGTTCAGTTGAGGGTCCAAGTTGGATTGGCCTCAGGAGGATTGGGATTGAGATTGGGAGGTTTAATAATAGAGCGTTTGATACAATCAAGCTCAGACCTCCCTACTGTTGGGAAATCCGGCAAGGGAGCGACATCACAAGCGCAGCGGAAGAACAGAAAACAAAACCCTAGATTTTTCGTAGAAAGTTTCTGTCGTCGTGTGAAGATCGGTGTGTCAAAAATAAATCTGCAAAACTACATGTGTAAAAGAAAGTACCTAAGGAGATCGTATATCCCTGAATCCTTGCAGATCTATAGGAGAGGATGAAGGAGATCAAGCGTCCTCCTCTCTAGCGATATCCACACGGTAAGGATTGCAATGATGCACCTCTCTCTCTGGGGAGAGGAGAACATAAGGTGACTACCAAAAGAAACCCTCAGTCTATAGAGCTTTGGTTCCCTCCTATTTATAGAGACCCCTTGAAAACCTTAATGGATCTTTTGTCCTATTGGGTATTGGATCTCCATCCAATTACCCAAGCCTCTTGGATTAGTGGGTCTCTACCCAATAATCTTTTATTAGCAATTATTGGATCTCATCTCAGGATCCAATAATTCAATGGCTTAATGGATATCCAATAAGATAGGGGGTTCAGCGGATATCTCATATCCGAACCTCTATTCGTCGCAACACCTACCATATGTGTGTGACCCTCTAGGCCCAATATCGAGCTAGCCGTGAGTTATACTTGTCAGAACTCCTTCTGACTTAGTGAATTATTATCTTTATAATAATTCACCCAACTCATTAACTACGGACGTACCAGGCCACTACGCCGCGGCCCCTAGACGATACAGGGGAATCCAATCCTTTGGACCTATCTATCCTTAGTTATCATGTATCTATAGTCCCTCATCCATCTAATCTCCCAGAGACCCTATATCGGGGTGGTGTTGCCCATACGGTCTCTCCTCGAGTCTTGCTCTTGTCGGATTCTCCTGGAGAACCCTTTCTCTCTCAATCTGAATAACCTTGGCCAAGGATTTGTTCGAGTAAGAACACATGGGATATTTCTCTCATGATACCGAGAGCGGATGATCCTATATTGACACTCAATAGCCCTCGTAAGTTTGGCTACCACTCCTAATGACTAATTGTATTAGATCTGGAACTTTCTAAACCTATAAGTCCGGTATCAAAGAGTAGAGTACTTATACAGGACATCCTTGGTATCTCAAGTCTAAGGACCAGATACACTACTGGGACTACAAAATCGTTGTCTGACGTAAAGTATCAATAACCATCTAGCATTCCGTAGGCGGATCAATCAGTGAACTCATTCTCCAATGAGCACCTGCACTATAACCTTAGTATCCCCACACAAGTAGCTATGAGACCAGCTACCTCCATCATATGAACGGGTATATAGCACACCAGTCTATCCGGTTATCTCGATGTCCTTCTCGAGTAACCTATGACCAGGATAATTTAGGGTTTGTATTTAAAGGTGAATCAGTCTCATTATCGTGATCTCATCATGATTTGATTCCCATTGCACAGATCCAAGGACATCACAGTATGTGCAACACGTAAGATAAAGCGATAAAACTCCTAATAATAAGTAAAGAGATAAAATGCATATTAAGTCACAAGTGTCATCACTCATGTGATTGACTTGCAGGGCACATATGATTAGCGTCTATCCATTCGACTCATTTAACCAATTAAGCTCATTTAGATTCAATTTTGATGGTCTCATGAAATTTTTCCAAAGATATCTTTGCATGGTTTCCTTCTAGGACCAATCTGTTGGTATAGATTCTGATTGTTCAAGCTGGAATGTTGATTCAAATTTAACTAAGGTCTATTCTAAGTTCATCTTAGTTTCAAATGGCAATCTTTTGAAGCATGACTTTATAAAAAACTATGTTAGAGATACTTTCGATAAATGCGACTCCAATGATCAAGTTTCTTCATAACTGCAGATGGTTCGGACTAGTCAAACTCGTTGGACTAGTTGGATAGTGTTGAAAGGGAATCATATTAAAGTGCGTACATGGAGGTCTCTTTTATCGGTGACTCGGGAACAGTTATATCTAATTTTGAATGTATAGCGTTTCAAGTAGGGACATGCTGTGATATTCATCATTCCTAAAGCTTATGTTATTTGCTTGTACCATTCATGAGGTTTGCATGGTCGAATATTCGACCACATATGGTTTGCAATGGCCATGCCTTCTCAAATCCAATTTTCACATATAGGACACGTCTAATTGATAGAACTTTTGAACAGTCTATCGATTGACCATGTGCCACCAGGCATATTACATGTCTGCCATGTCACTTCTCACCTACGACTATCAAAATCTAATTTAAGCACATTACTATGTCTTTGATTACTATATAATGGCTTATTATTTTTTTATTATTCTTCCATAATAAATAATTATAAATATTATGAGCTTTAAAAAATATTTAGACTTAAATTTATAATAAAGTGGAAAAAATATCATAGTTTATTTTGAAATATTATAGGAATTTTAAATTTTATTGGCTTCAATTTTAACTTGTCATCTTCTATTTTGAAATATGTCAAACTATTTTTAATGTTCATGTAAAATACTTAAAAACTATCAAATAAAATAGTTTATTAAACCTTAATACATATAATAAGTTTAATAATTAGTATTTATAAAATTTAAATTAACTAAAATTTAAATTTCAGTATGTTTATGATACCAAAAGTGATTAGGAGTATTTGTTGTCGCATTGATCGATGATTATTGGCCCAACCGATTTGGCACCACAGTAAAGGGCACAAGAGTCAATACAGCTTGAGCTTTGTTTGTCGAGTTTTAACCAATTTAAACCTTCATTACTCGATTCTAATCCTCATCAAAAACATCTAATTAGGGTTCGAGTGATGAAGAACTATGTTTGTTCCAATGAATTTTTGAGGAAGAGCTTTGTTAATTAGGGTCCAAGAAGGTTAGGGTCGATGATTCTTACTGTAATAAATGAGGACCAGATATCAAGGCAAAGAACCTATTGTGGAGTTATTGAATGATTAAGAGTTCAACAAGTATTTTTCATTTTTTCTATTTTGAATCAGTGGTGTTTCTTATTGACTCATAGTTTTGTGAATTAGTGGTGTTTCTTGTTGGATCACTGTTGTTTTCGAATCATAGTTCTGAATCAAGTTATGAATCAATGTTTCAAAACATAGTTTTGAATCATAGCAAAGAATCATTTTTTTAATATTTTGAATCATTATTTTTTTATTTTGAATCCATATCAATGGTGTTTCTACTTTTGTTATAGATTATTATTTTAGAATCCTTGTTATGTTGATGGTGTTTCTGCGTATTGTAGTTGATCATTTTCTTGACTGTGATAGTGTTTTTAATTAGTATGATAATGATTCATTATAATTCAGTGAAGAAGATGAAATAATATAAGGGGTGGGGGATGAAACAGAACAAGGTGTGGGGTATGAAATAATACAAGGGGAGGAAAATGCTATGGTTCAAGATGAAACCTTACTCGAGTTATATCGACACTAGAATAGCTTAGGCAATTTTCAGCCATACCGTGATAAGATGAAGAAGGTACTGATGATGGTGAAGCTACAATAGTAGTCGGTGTGACAATAGATGACATAAGTAAATATAAAGTATTGTATTCATGCATTAATAATTGAGCGTGTTAGGGTCAAGAAGGGGGGGAAGGGAATTTTATAGTGGTTAAAAAAAAAATTTAACTTCGTATGTTGAACTTTCAACTTCGTACGTTGAAAATATTTCATTCAAAAAAAAGTTTCAGACGTTTAACTTGAACAAGATCGTAAGTGAGTAGAGAAGAGAAAATTGGACAATTACAATGAAGTAATAAAATGTAATAAAAATAAAATATGTACCAAGAAGAGAACACGGTAATTTTATAGTGGTTCAATCATCCAATCTATGTCTACTCCCGATTCCTTCTTTGTCAAGGCTATCGGCTTTTACTATCAGTCTTCTTTCAACCGAGTAAAAGACTAATTACTCTTATAGCTCACTTCTCCTTTTCACGGGTTTAGAAGAAAACCTTTATACCCCCACACACACTCCTCTTTTAGACCAGATCAACACTTAAGACTTAGAGGGAGAAATTTGACAAGATTACACTAGAGTTTTCTCTCTTTTCTTTCTCAGTTTATGTGTAGTCTAACCATGGATGAGAGGGGTATTTATAGCCCTCAAGGTGATTCAAACTTGGAGTCAAAATTTGAATCACCTTGATTTTCATGGTGCTGGCGGTACCAGTGCTTGGATTGGGTGGTACCACTGCCCAGTACACTGACACTAGACAGTACCACCGCCCTAGTCTTGTGGTACCATCGCCCATACTATTTGACATTGGGCGGTACCACCACTCAGGCACTTGATACTAGGCGATGCCACCACCTAGACCACCTCGGGGACTGAACCCTAGGTGGTTCCATCACTCTAATCTGATGGTGCCATCGGTAGACAAGGTTCAGCAATATTGTTTGGACCTTGAGTCCGACCTAAATCTGTCCGGGTATAAGTCCCAATTGGTTTCTAACTGAGTTGGTCCATTTTCAACCTAATTAGACCTAATCCTACTTCGATCTAAATAATTATTATAAAGCAAATCAATTTGTCCAGCATGTCATTGGTCCATCGGCGCTTTATCCGGTTCTTCGGTGTATCGTCCTCTCTTGTGACTTGTTGCCCAATCGATAGTTGTCCTCCGTAACTCCAATCTCCTTGGCACAATTCTGTTGTTCTAGGCCTGATGCTCGAATCCTTTGTCTGAAGCCTTTTACTGATACGTCAATCGATCCTTCACTTGATGTCCAATATTTCGACATATTTTTCTTTGGCCTAACATTTAATTCTTCCTACTCAATTGTTTAATCCTGATTGAAAGTAAATGTGCGTCACTCAAAACATAATTAGATCAAAAATATAATCAATTAATTTCATCATCAAAATTTGAGATTCAAAAATATTTCCCTTTTTGATGATGACAACTAATTAATGACGGAGTTAATTGTAACTCTCGGAGTTTAAACAAACTCCCCTTATCAATATGTCATATTGATAGAATATTTAGATTTCAAAAAATCCAAACAATATGTCATTAAAAAATTATGTAAAATCATAATTTCAATTTCAACATTCATGCATGAATATCAACATGCTTCTCCCTCTTTGTCATCAACAAAAAAGAGAGGTTGCATCTAGCGAGTGCTAAAGATATGCAAGTTTTTACAATATACAAGCTAGATTTAGATCACTTTACAACATTTAAGCATAGAAGCATAGCAAATGTAAGATTGTAAATTTTTTAAGTTTGCACTTTTTGCTTCTTTGATATAGCTATTCTTTGCTTCTTTTTATATTGCAAGGTTGCAATTTTTGGTAGTGTTCATGATAACAAATTCTTTCTTCTCTTTTGAGAATTGCAAGCTAACAAGTTTCTTTTCTTTGCGATTGAGCTAGCAATTTTTTATAAAATTTACATCACTTTAAACATGCAAGATAATAAGTTAAAGAAAAATATGTAACTCTGTAATTTCTTTCTCCTCTTTTGAGAAGTGCAAGCTTTGCCTTTCTTTGTAAGTTAGTAATTTTTGCAATATGCTAGCAAGTAATTTTTGCTTCCTCTTTGAAGTATGTAAGCTAGCAAATTCTTTTCTCCCCCTTTGTCATTGTCAAAAAGAAGGGGAGAATATAATGATATAAACTTTTCATATCAATTATAAATTTACATTAATAAAAAATTACATCAAGCTTTCAATCATCGCATGATGTATACAAGTCATAGAAATCATATCATTTCTATGTCATGAAGGATATGATATCAAGAAAAAAAAATCAAGAAGAATATGATTCATTTGACAAGTCTTTTTAATAAAGCGAAAGAATCATACGAGAATGCATTGTGAGAAATCTTGATTCATATAAGGAAAATCTCAAATTATAAGTCCGAGAAATCAAGATTATGATTTACAATTATTTTCTTTAGCATCAATTTTTAATTCATGATAAAGGACATACAGCCAATATAAAAGAATCATTATATAAAAAATATATATATCAATATCAAAGATCAAGTCATGATTCATTTGAATATATCATCTCATTCGTAAAAGAATCATATAAGAACATGATTCATGCATAAGAATTCTCAATAAGTCATGATTCCAAGAGACTAAGAGAAGAGTCATAAAAAAAATCATTCAAATTCAATTCGTCAACTTCAAGCTCTTCATCAAAATTACTTTCGAGATTCATAAAATATCTTAAATAGATTCACTAACACATCATCAAAATCTCTTTCATAATTTATGAGATTCATAAAATATCATAAATGAAATCATTAATCTCGATAAGATGGGGATAGAAAATACCTTTGCCTTTAATGTTAAACAAGTATCAATGTTTAAGACTGAAAGACAAAATTTTGTAAAACAAATCATCAAGCATGATTCCATAAAGCATCTTCAAAATTATTTTAATTCCAATGATCTTTCGTTTATTGTTGTTAGTTGTGGCAAGATGTTTTTCTTCTTACATGATTCTAGCTTAGTGCGAGAAATCAATAGTTAAGCTCAATTTTTTATCAAAACCATGCATCATCGTATAAATCCAAAAAACAAATTTGTCAAAACCATCAATACCAAAGATGTATTATTTCTAAACATAGGATTTCAAATTATCATTATTTTAAATCCTCATGCATGATACCATAATATAAAATCATTAAGCATGATACAAAATTTTTTTAAAAAAATTTCATTACATCATTATCATGATTTCATAAGGTATGTTCAAAATACAAAGATGAAGTATCATGTTTAAAACCAAAAGCAATACAAAATCATCAAGATTCACATGATTGCTTCATATAGATTTGGTGTGCAAGCATTATCATAAAACATTTTGTTTCTTTATCATAAAACATATGATCAACTTTTAATTTTTCAAAAAACGCTAGAAAGAAAAGGATGATATTTTAAAAAAAATTATTTTGTACAAACTAAATCAAGCAACTCATGAAAAGATCAAGTAATTTTATAATAATGTAAAAACATTTCGGGTGAGTTACTTACCTTGTTGTCGAAAATCGTCAAAGCACAATTCTCCATTTTGTCTTCGGATGTACTTGATTCTTCTTAGAGTTCTTTCTTCTTCTTTAGTCTCTTTTTCTTTTCAAGTTCATTTTTATTCTTTAGTTCATATTTTATGAACTTTTTAAATTTCTTAGTCAAAAGTTCAAAGTCATAATCATCATTGTCCTTATCACTTGAGTCATCACTCAAGTGGTATTCTTTTGTTTGAAGTGTCAAATCCTTCTTATTTTTTGGAAGGTAGTTCATATGTTCATCATGTTCCAAGAAGCTCATTTCATATGTCATCAATGAGTCAATGAGTTCTTCAATAGGAAAATTATCTAAATCTTTTATTTTTTGTATCGTTATTACTTTCCGATCCCACCTTTTTGGAAGGGATCTTAAAATTTTTTTTATAATTTCAAAACCCAAAAAAGATTTACCAAAGGCTTTTAGACCATTGACGACATCTGTAAACTAGGTGTACATATCTCCAATGATCTCACTTGGTTCTATTCGAAAAAGCTCAAAATCATACATTAAAAGGTTTATTTTCGAGTCTTTGACTCTACTAGTGCCTTCGTGTGTGACTTCAAAAGTGTGCCAAATATTGAAAGTCGTTTCACAAATAGAAATCTGATTAAACTCGTTTTTATCTAATGTACAAAATAAGACATTCATAGCCTTTGCATTTAACGAAAATAATTTTTTCTCAAGTTCATTCCATTCATTCCTAGGTTTAGAAGGCTGTTGAAAATCATATTCAATAATATTCCATAAATCAAAATTCAAAGAAAGTAAGAAAACTCTCATACGAGTTTTCCAATAGGTGTAGTCCGTCCCATTGAACATGGGAGGATGAATGATAGAATGACCCTCGTAAAATCCGAATAGAGCCATTTCTCTTGGATGTTAATCTGAATAAGAAATACCATGCTCTGATACCAACTTTTAGGATTAAGAATGACAATAAGAAGGGGGTGGGGGGGTCGGTGCGGTGGTGGGGGTTGGTTGGGTGAATTAGTGCAATGGATAAAATGAACGGTTTAAGCGATTTTGGAAAACTTTATATGTTGAAAATATTTCATTCAAAAAAAAGATTCGAAAAGATGTTTAACTTGAACAAGATTGTAACTGAGTAGAGAAGAGAGGAGATTGGATAATTGCAATGAAGTAATAGAATGCAGTGAAAATAAAATACACACCAAGAAGAGAATATAGTAATTTTATAGTGGTTCGATCGTTTGACCTATGCCCACTCCTGATTCCTCCTTCATCAAGGCCACTGACTTTCACTATCAGTCTTCTTTCAACCGGGTGAAGACTAACTGTCCTTACAGCTCACTTCTCCTTTTCACGAGTTTGGGAGAAAACCCTTACTCCCCCACAGACACTCCTTTCTTAGACTAGATCAATACTTAAGACTTAGAGAGAGGAATTTGACAAGATTACACTAGAGTTTTTTCTATTTTCTTTCTCAGTTGTGTATAGTCTAACCATGGATGAGATGGGTATTTATAGCCATTAAGGTAATTCAAACTTGGAGTTAAAATTTGAATCATTCCAATTTTCAAGGTGTTGACAGTACCATCGCCTGTGCTGGGTGGTACCATCACCCAGTACACTGACACTGGGCGATACCACCATCCTAGTTTGGTAGTACCACTGCCCATATTGCCTGACACTATACGATACCATCACCCAGACCACTTGGGGGATTGAACCCTGGGTGGTTCCACTGCCCCAATCTGGCGGTGCCACCGCCAGATAGGGTTCAGCAACATTGTTTGGGCCTTGAGTGTGACCCAAATCTATTCGAGTATAGGCCCAATTGACCCTTAATTGAGTTGGCATATTTTCAACCCAATTAGACCTAATCCTACTTCGATTTATACAATTATTACAAAGCAAATCAATTTGTTCGGTATGCCATTGGTCCATTAGTGCTTTATCCGTTTCTTTGATGCATCATCCTCTCTTGCAGCCTGTTGCCCAATCGGCTCCACAACTCCGATCTCCTTGGTGCAACTCTGCTATTCTTGGTCTGATGCCCGAATCCTTTGTCCGAAGCCTTCTGCGGATACGTCGATCGATCCTTCGCTCGGTGTCTAATCTTCCGATATATTTTCCTCCGGCCCAACATCAATTCTTTCAGCTTCAATTATCTAATCCTGATTGAAAGTAGACCTGTGTTACTCAAAACATAGTTAGATCAAAACATAATCAATTAGTTTCATCATCAAAATTCGAGATTCAATAGAGTGGACATGAATAACCCTGAACTTTAACATGAGATGTATTTTGTTGATGCTAAAGTGTTTCATATTGTGATCAAATAACATGTTATACAATAATAGGAAAACAACTCAGATATGTAAAAATTAATAAGGAAAGGATTAAGGTGGTATGCCAAGCTAAATATGATTGGATGATATATGCATTAAAAAAACAACGAGACTCAACTTTACAAGTAAAAACTTTAAATATTACACATTCATGTGTGAGATTATTTGATAATCCTCTAGCTATAGTCAAGTGGTTAGCAGATAGGTATGATTAGAATGAATCCCACATAGCTAGAAAAATCTTCGAAAGCCACGATCGAATAAGAGAATGCTTTAAATATCTCTATACATAAAGTTTATAAAGTGAAGAATGAAGTAATAGGCTTGATCATAGGTATTAAGAGGGAAGAATGTGCTTTGTTATAGAATTATTTTGAGAAGATTTGTAAAAAAATTTAGGAAGCATGTGTGTCATGAAATCTAAATCTAATGAAGAAAATAATATATTTCACAGAATTTACGTATTCCTTAGACTTATCTAAGTTGTATATTAAAAGGTATATAATTAATTGTTGTGGTGATTGACTCAAATAACCAAATATTTCCGTTTGCATATGTAGTAGTTGAGATGGAGAACAATGATGTATGAAATTTGTTCGTCATCTTATTGATTAGGGATTTAAATATCTCAATCAGAAGTTTAAATGAGTAGACATTCATAACTAATAAACAAAAAGGTATATTGGAGGCTATTGCACATTTGCTTCCTAGCATTGAGCATAGATTCTATTTGAAGCATTTATACAATAATTTCAGGGAGAAGCATAAGAGATTAGCATATAGAAAATATTTTGGAGAGTTGTGAGAGATATGAGGGTATATGACTTTGAGTAAGCAATAGATGAATTTGAAAAGATTGACAAGGATGCATTCCTTTAGTTAAGAGATAGACCATTTGTAAATTGAGCAAAATCACACTTCAAAATAATAGTGAAGTGTGAAGTTCAACTGAATAACTTCTTTTAAACTTACAATTCTATGATATTGGAAGCTTGCAATAAGCCAATCATCATGATATTTAAGGTGATTCAAATTAATAAAGAGGATCTACAAACATTGAGATTCATTGATGAGACTTAATGAGTTATTTTGTCCTAACATTAAGATCATTCTTGAAGAAATTAAGGCAGATTGGTTATTGCACTATCAAATGGATACCTATTTAAAATGAATGGTGACAAGTTTGAGATAACTAGAATGAGGAAAGATAAAAGAATAATTGATATTAGTTATTATACTTGTACTTATAGGGAATAAGACTTAATTGGTATCCCTTATTGTCATGATATATCTTGTTTAAATTGTTTATGAAATGATGTAGAGAGAAAAGTGGATAGATGTTATCAGGAAGTCATTTTCTTAGATATGTATAGTCATCTCCTTAATCCTTTAGATAGCAAGAGATATGATCAACTGGCTATCATAAACCATTTTAGCCTCTCAAACTCTCCAAGAGAAAACCTAGAAAGCAGCAAATTTCGGAAAGGTTTCTTGAGCCACTAAAGGGTCTCTAAGAATAGCATTGTCACTTAGTCTTTGCCATTAGCTTCACTATAATAAAAGAAATATAAAAAAAAGATAGGTATATGTAGCATGTGAGTACTCCAGTGTAGACTGCAGGGTGGACTCTAGTGTAACTCCACATAATAGACACCCTCCAATGCGAAGAAAAAAGTTGCAGGTATACAATTGCTCTTGTGATCTGATTCAGTGTTTGTTTCACTACAGTGTGTATAGCGGTTTGCTAATTACAAGTTTTTTTTAAGACATCTGTAGTTTAGAAGAAAGCAATGATGTTTGGTAAAAGGACAACTTTGGTAGTTGCAGCAATAATCTTTTGGGCAGTTTATTGAATACTATAGATGTAATTTTTCGGTCAGTTTTGGATAGTTTATGGAAGACTGTAAATTAAATTGACAGTGTTTGTTTAACACTAAAAATTAAATGTATTGTACATTATTTTGGAAGACTATAAATTAAATGGTTTGATGTTTTGGGAAGATTGTTGCATGCAGTAGTAGTTTTTGGGATTCAAACATACTGATCAAGTTGGGTATTGCATTACAAATTTTGTTATTGGATCACAAATTTTATTGTTTTCGATCACTCGATGCATATACTGGCACATCAAATTGTGTTATTGGATCTCAACAGAAGTTCATATTGTATTCTGGTACATCATACTTGTTTTCATTCTGCAGTCTGGCATAGTTGCTGCAAATACTGTGCTTGAAAATGACTCTAACCTGTTGAGGAATCCAAAACATATGGTTCAATCATTGATGGAATGTGGAGCAAGACTTCTTGTCACTAGATTTCTTCAAACTTATATCTCGAACGTAAGTGTACAAGTATAGTTACGGAGGATGTCAGAATGCTAGTTGCTAACTGGTGCTTATACAGAAGGTGATGTTTACTTGGTTTAAATCTGTAGTTGTAACAAAGCATTTATTAAGTTGACATAACCTTCTGTTGTACCAACATAATCTGGGTGAGAAAGGAAGATACTGACCAGTTGAGGAATCCAAGTCTGATTCTGTACCGACATCCACTTTACAGCATGAGCTTGGAAAGACCAAAGTTAAGTTTTAGATATACACAATTATAATCCAAGTCTAATGCTGTTGTGTTGATCTCTTCATAATACTGCATTCACTAAGCATTCACCAATTTAACAATTCATTCAAGGCTGTTGCTGGCCGACAAATGATCAAGTTGCCTCAAAGCATATTGCATTAATGAAGTGTCCATTCATTGCATTTCATCAAGAGTACAACATTCAGACACTATCCAAAATTTATAACTACAAATGGACATTCACTACACATCAAATTGCATAGAACTGGATATTGCAACCTTACGCCCACACCTAACAATGACAAAGACAAAGACCTGGATATAGAACTCATGAACTAAGAAATAACCCAGCCTAGGCCAAGACAACATTTTAAAGCTTCTGAATTGATGATGCAATCACGTATGCCTCTTTATTTGAATTAGCTGTCCAAATAAGATATATTGCAATCCAAAAATGATCAGAGCTCCCCAGTATAATTTCTACTTTTCACAACGGACCTAAAATTACTCTCTTTGCTCATTCACACATAGATGGATTAATCCAAGCAAAGAATCGGCATTCCTCATGTTTTGTTGCACCATAAACAAGGAATGGTTGTCAGCATCCCTCATATTCAAACATAGGTGGATCAATAATTTTCAGTAAAAAAAATATATGTATACAACAAACAAAGGTAAAATCATTAGAATGGCAAAAATATAATTGATTGTCAAACTCGCCCGTAATTTGACATGAAGCAAATCGCTTTCCATGGTTCTCCTCTGTCCACCTCACCATAAATCACATACCATAACAGCATAATCCATCAGTATTTGAACTCAAACTTGACACCGCAATGTTGTAGAGGATAATTTATTAATTATGAAGAAGTTTTACAAACCCTAGGGGAAAGATTTGGGAACGAACGGTGAGGAGTCAATGAGAGGCCATTAGAAGTCAACCACCCCTAGTATCGATGGGTTAATGGGTGAAATGATTGTTTTGCCCTCGATCATCAAATTAGCACATTATGTCACGTGTAGAAGATTCCGTAAAAAATTATTATTATTATTAAAAATTAGATAAATTATAATAATTGTAAAATTATTGGGATACCAATAATATGACTCTTAAAAGTACAAGCACCGTGAGACCCAACTACAAGAGAAAATATAATTGGCCCTACCACATCAAGTAGTAACATCATGGATTTTAGCGTCCTCCTATAGAAACCACCAGAATGGGATTCAGAATGCAGGCATAAGAAATTTTTGTATCGTCTTCGTGCTGATGTATCCATGAACAAGACCAAAGAATAAATGAAGGGCAAAAACAGTTCAGTTTCCTCTGTTTATGGCATCCTCATGTTAGAGTAAATCTTGCACTTGTTTATGACAGATTAATGATCACTGGACTTGTGAGAAGCAATTGAAGCACTTCCAGTACTCTCGTCAAGGAAGGTCATGGGGAAGTCTTCGTCGAAGGCACAGCTCAGGCCATAGCCATATGCGATGTTGATACCTTCAGCCAGTGGCAAGAAGAGATCGGAGTATCGCGCACTGCCGACCACAATGTCCGGCACGATGGAGTCAAAAATCCCCTCATCTGCAGGTGCGACACAAAGTTCTGCATTTCCGGTCTTCTTCGCCCTAATGACCTATAAAACAGTGTGCCAGTGCAGAAAGATCACGGTGAAGAGAAACCAATCGAGGCTGGGGAAAGGAGCATACGTATCGGTCTTTGCTGTCATCCTTATATATCAAGATAAAATCTCCAAGCTGAAGACAGTTCTTCTTCACGTAGTCCCCTTAAAAATGAATTCAAACACTGATCAAGTTGGAATAGGCACATCTGTGAAGCAGCTGAGGTCTGAGATGGTTGGGTTATTGTTTGTGAGGAGGAGCTCACCGGTGTTCTCCAGTACGTACATCCTGCTCCTATTATTAGGCCAAAATCTGTTGAAGATGTCAGAATGTGAGATGCCATAACAGAAGTAGATTTATGGAGCCAGTGATGCGAACAATGAACAACTTGGCGAGTACGGAGGTTCACCATCATAAATTTTTTATTACTTCTTAACAAGAAGAAGAGCCTTTCCTGGAGAAAAATAAGTAATCAAAAGCCAGCATGCTTATTATCGATTCTGGCTAGCTAGTATCTATGATGATTACCTGTGTTTTTAGATATATATCATTGTCATCGAACAGAAGGGAAACACCAATCTTTTTTCCGGAGAATATGTATTAATTAGGGTTGGTCAGTATTTAAGATTCTACTCGGAGTAATAATTAGATTATAACTACTTGATGAATTAGAATTAGAATTTAGATTAGGGATATATGTAACAAGAGAAAGTCTTCAGTGAATTCTGATTTGTTCTTATAAACACACCATATATCTTATGATTTTAGTGAAAAGAAGAAGCATAGAGAAAGGTACTATGGGTGTTCTAGATTTTCTCTAGGGTATATGAGAGAGGATTGAGAGAAAAGTTCCACCACATTTATATGAGAGAGTGTATTAGAGAGGGTTCCGGTATTGGGATTATATTAACTCAAAGCAAAGTTAGTCCTTGCTGATTTTTTTATATGTAGTGACGAATTTTTTTTCTCAATAAATATAGGTAGAAAGTGCTAAACAACAATGTAGATCTTGGGTCGTCTTTTTTCCGGATTTAATTTCCTCTCCTCCCCGACAGTAAATTCACTGCACCTTCATGTTGATCAAATTGGATGCGATAATGCAAAACTGCAAAACAACATATATTTTGCAAAATGCATGAAATAAAAACTCAAAAGAAGCTTAAATAGCAGCATGAGACCTGTATTTGAAGGTCCAGGCTTGAAGGTTGTCCAGATCATCCATGTTTATCACAATGCCTTCCCTGGATGTCAGGCAGGGAAGGTGGGCCTCTGCTTCTTTCTGGAAATTGTTGCATGAGGAGATAGATGATGCATAATTTCAGCAATTTCGAAAAATATTCAGAGAAGCTATCAACAGTGCAGACCTTTGGCAGAACAATTCTTCCGAGTTGGCTAACATCACTCTTCCTGAGCTCCTTTTGCAGAAGAAATCGCAACCCACCCACAGCTTGCTGAATGAAAGATGAACAAGAATCTCAAATCTCTGCAGGAAGTAGTGAATACTCATAATTTTCAAGTGCACCTTACATCAGGATCAAGGGCTGGCACTCTCAAGTCCAGCACAGAGCCCTGATATAAGAACATGCATAATCCATCAGCCACTTTTCTTATATTGCTTTACATGGTTCAGAACATTGAGAAAGCAATTAGCAAAGCTAGAAAAGGCCAAAACCATAACATGGAACCAAATATGAAAGGATAAGAATAATTGCAAAAAGAGTCAAAAAGGAAAACAAATATCATAACCTATGTAATGGGACTGCTAATTCACTACGAAGGCAAAGTTCATCTCAGGTGAATATTTTCAATTGACACAATCAGCATAAACGAAATGAAAAACCTGAGGGCAATACCCAAATCTATTCAATTTGAAGCCAACAAAATAAATAGATTAAATCCTGATATAGGAACAAATTCGGATACTTGTATTCTTCCAACATTAGATTGACATTCATAGTTATCACAAAGAAATGTGATACCAGATGTGTTTGTGTGTGTTTGTATTAGGGTGAAAACATAACAGTATTAAGCATAATCAGGTTACTACTGAAGATTATATTTCTAACAATATTGAGAACGATGACTGAAATCAAATTGCCCATTGATCTTGATCATCAAAAGAACAGTAGAAACTTCGAGACTATTCATCAATGATTATTACGATCCTTTTATTTTCTAAGCTTTGAATAAAATTTATGAAGTTATTTAGTTTAGTAGAGAGTCGATTACTGATTCGGTTAGAAGTCGATTACTGATTCGATTAGTGATTTATTTAATATTTATTTATTAATAAGAGTCTGGTGGACTCTAGGTGGAGCTCTATAAATATGGATGTAACTATTTCTTTCAGACAAGGAGAAAGTAATGAGAATTATTTAGTCTTTTGGCTAAGCTAAGGAGGTCGATCCCCTCAAAGCGATCAAAGGAGGCTGAGGTCGATCCCCTCAAAGTGATCAAAGGAGGCTGATCCCCTCGAAGTAATCAAGGAGGTCGATCCCCTCGAAGCGATCTTTTATCCCCTTTTCCCCCACTTCTTCCACTTCTCCTCTGCTTCTTTCGCTTTTTCCATGATAAAACCCTAAGGGGTCTTATCATTTGGTATCAGAGCCTTAACATTTGGTATCAAAGCAGTGATCCTCGACGTTTTCGCTGCAATTTCGCATCTCGACCTCGACCATCGTTGTCGCTGCCCTCTTCGCTGCCGGCCTCAACAGCAACCGCGCTGCCCTCTTCGCTACCAGCCTCAACAAAGAACGTCGCAGCAAGCGTGCAGTGTGACGGAAACAAGGCAGCACTGCTGATTCCCCCTTCTCGCGGCTATTCTCTCACCAAGATTTCTACTGGCGACCACGCACCTCTGCGTCCACCCTCCCGCCCAATGCATCTCCACCGTCGTCGCCCTTACGTCTCGACCGCAACCATCGCCGTCGCTACCCTCATCACTGTCGGCCTCAATAGCGACTACGCTTCCCTCTTCGCTGTCGGCCTCAGCAGCAACTGTCGTAGCCAGCGTACGGTGCAAAGGGATTTCTACTAGCGGTCACGCACCTCAATGGTCATGCACCTCTGCGTTCATCCTTCTGCCCAACCCATCTCCACCACCGCCCTTGTTTCTCGGCCGCGACCATCGCTATCGCTTCCCTCCTCGCTGTCGGCCTCAACAGCAACTGTGTTGCCCTCTTCGCTGCCAGCCTTAATAGCAACTGCCGCAGCCAGCGTGTAGTGCTACGGAAACAAGGTAGCACTATTGATCCCTCTCCTCGCGGCTGTTCTCTCACCGACTGTAGCAAGCCTTAACGCTGCACTTGCCACAAATTTACGCTTTCAGTACTGATGCTCTTGACTAGACATTAAAAGCAAGAACTGGAGATTACAGATCTACAATCTTACGCAATGACTACCGACAAATCAATAAAGGCCTAGATGGAAACATTAGAAACTCGAATTGGGGACCAAATGGAAGCATTGGAAATTCGAATTGAGAACCAAATGGAAGCATTAGAAACCAGAATTAACATTCGGCTACAGGAGACCCTTAACGAATTCAAAAGAAGCCTGCTGGAGAACTTTAGAAAATTTCAACAAGATGGACAACTCGCAAAAATTCGTCAAACTTCTATAGTGTTAGAATATCAAGACAGATTCCAACGATTATCAAATCAAGCCACGAATTGGTCTGAACGATAGCTAGTGGATACCTTTATTGAAGGGCTTAATCCAGATATCAGATATGAAGTTAAGGCTCGACAACCCTGCACTATGATAATTACAATTTCATTTGCACGTCTACATGAGGAAAAAATCGTCGACACGGAAGTGACTATAAACAAATGATCAACTAGCCACCTAATAAGGAGCACCAATGTAAACAAGAGCAACCTCTGGTGATTGAACCAATTAGAGAGGAACCAGAAGCTGACAAAGTTGACTTCGATAATGAAGCTAAAGGAATTTTGGAACATCAACCTATTATAGTTCTGATTGATACCAGTAGTACTATTAATTTCATGGATAGTAAGGTTGCTGATCGATTAGCCTATCATATTGAAGATTATGACAAATTCGAAGTAAAAGTCACTGATGGATGAACCTTGACTTGTGACAGCAAATGTTCAAAGATAAAATTGTTTATACAGGGTCAAAAACTACTGTGGGATTTCTTTTTGCGACCCTTAGAAGACTTCGAAATGATGATCCTAAAGGGAAGATAAAGAAGTAAGGCTACAGCTGCTACTAGCCATTGGATGAAAAGGGTTCTCCAAAGGTTTCCAAAAATACACTTTAAAGACTACTGCTCACACCATCAAGTGGAAGTCAAAGGTCAACGAAGGATGCTATACCTTTGCCGCTCACACTACAAGACTGATTTGAAGGAGGCGGAACTGTTATGATCCCTTTATTTTCTAAGCTTTGAATAAAGTTTATAGAGTTATTTAGTTTAGTAGGGAATCGATTACTGATTCGGTTAGGAGTCGGTTACTAATTCGGTTAGTGATTTATTTAATATTTATTTATTAATAAGAGTCCAAGTCCTGGTGGACTCTAGGTGGAGCTCTATAAATAGGGATGTAACTATTTTTTTTAGACAAGGAGAAAGTAATGAGAATTATTCAGTCTTTTGGCTAAACTAAGGAGGTCGGTCCCCTCGAAGCGATCATGTATCCCCTTTTCCCCCACTTCTTCTGCTTCTCTTCCGTTTCTTCTGCTTCTTCCGTTTCTTTCGTGATAAAACCCCAAGGGGTCTCATCAATGATCTATTAGACTACTTGACATTTCTATGAACTTTTTCTTGGAAAGTAACTTTTCTGTAAAGCCTACCCACATTGATCTCTTGTTCTGCATGAACCGGGAATGAGAACATTTTTCTCTGTTAAACGATATTGAGTCATTTTCAACACAGAACAATCAGATGCAGAGCAGATCAATCGCTTGCAACATCTAAAATTTTCATGATGGAGAGGGAGGGATGCGATGGACGGCAAAGATGGCGCATGCAAATGCCCATGTCCGTCGAGCCCGTCAACCATCACGTGGTTTACGAGGATTTAGACGTCGAACACCTGAAGAGAGAAGACAAGAGGGTGGCGGCCGGAAGGGAGGAGGCTTACAGATGCAGCATCGGCGTCGGCTGCTGCATCGCGACGACGGGGCTTTCTGCCGTGCTGCTTGGCGACCATCTTCCGCCGCCGTCTCGCACGGTGCTCGGCGGTGTAGTGGGCGCTGCTGGGGCAGGAGGTCAGGGGTGCCTCCTGCTGCTTGTTGATCCCCGCCATGGCAGCTACTGAACGGCGACCGTCACTCGGCTAGTGGCTGCTGGTGATGAATACGAGAAGAAGGGGTTGGGAGAAGGAGAGATAAATGGAAGAGGATAGCAGAGCAGAGATGGGGAATAGGTTCGTGAGTGGTGAATTCTTCTGAGGAAGAGCGGCCAAGTGGCGGAATGGCTCTGACTCCTCTGCACCGGGAATGAATCAATGAGCTCTTTTCTCTCCGCTCGGCAGCGCTTACACTCGTTCGTCTCCCCTTCTCCAGTTAGCTGCGGTCAATAGACAAAGGGGAGAGAACGGGAAGAAGATAAAAAGGATCAGTGCGGCTGGGTTCCCTCGATCAGTACCCCTCGTCGTTCATCGCTTCAATGAGCAATGACGAATCCGACCCGAAGGAGAGAGAGAAAGCGGAGGGAACCCTCTCCAAACGGGCAGCAGAGGGAGGGCAGTAGAGCAATTAACTAGGAAACCGTTACACTTCGAAAGGTTCCGAGAAATCCAGCAGGTCCCACACGATTCTTGATGCTTCCGTAGGAAAATCGTGCACGGATCTGAAGCCTTGACCTGTATGCGTTGGTAGGAGGGCGATCACGATCACCATGCCGTTACTCAGATCCAGGTTGCGAGCATCAGGAAATTTACACGTATCTCAAGGCTGGACTGGGCTGCGTCAGCGGTGTCCCTCTATTTATCTAAAACATGGAGAAAAAGAAGGGATATGTAAATGTTATATGTATCTGATACATCATCATAATACAAACAACAAGTGAATCTAATAGATCTCACTTTTTATCATTTAGTTCTATGTAGGCAATTTTTTTTAGTTAAATGGATGGTGTGCTAAATTCTTTTTTATTTTAATAATATTATTTTATCTTTCATTATCTTTTCTTGTTCTATTAATGTTTAAGGTGTGCTAAATTCCTTGTTCTATGATAAGTGATAGCGATGAAGGTGGCTCTCAAAAAAATATGTCAGAAACATGAGATTTCTAACTCTAATCTTTGGTAAGAAGGTTTGGTATATACTAATATTTAAGGTGAAAAAATATGTTGATTTAAGGTTTCAAACCCCCTACAACCTTTAGTAAGAAGATCTTATATACTATTGTATCAACGTTTATGATATTAATTGAGATTTCGAACCCTCAATCTGTGATAGAAAGGTTTAGTAAAACCATAAATTTGGACCATATTATTCATTGGATTCTTAAAATCATGTGAATCATAAATTTGGATCTATTTTATTTTTAAAGAATTTTTAGCTAAAACAAAATCGATTACTCATAAAAAATAATATAAAATAAAAATATATATTTTAATACTCTATAGAAATCCCTAGATATAGGGGTGATGGTTTGATTCTGGTTCCTAAAAATTAAAATCAGAATTAACTTTTTTATAAAATTAGTTTAATATAAATAAATATAAAAAAGATTTTATGGTGTAGTCCTAAGGACTTGGGTTCAAATTTTCATGGAATACTTTTTTTTATACTTGAAACGGATGATTTTGAGAATTAGAATCTAAAACCAATTTTTTTTGTGCCACGAAAAGGGCTACCAGAAATGTGCTGGCCGAAATCTCACTTACACGAAAATCAATAGAGATGGTAAGAATTGTATACAAATTAATATATATACTTATATATTAGTGTATATATAAACAAACTAATATTTCATTTTAATACACCAATATATATACATATAACCATAACAATTTACTTCTCTTGAGAAAAACACATAACCGAATCTTTCTTTTATTAGAATTTGTAAACAAACATAAATAATTATTAGGTTACCATGAGAGTATTGAAAAGTAAGATGAGTCATGACTTAACACTAAATTCAACCTAGCGTGATGGATGACTTAATCTTAAGTTTCGAAATAGCTCCATCCGCGAAGTTCACTTAGGCGCCAGAAAACTCTTATAACATGGGTATGATCAAACTAACACTAATTTACTTAATTCCTTTAGAACTTCAAAGTTAAACATTCTTGGATAAGAGAAGCATGGGTGACCTCTTGAGAAGTCATCGTTGCACTCTTTTTTGTGCCGGAGTGACAAAAAACGATGCCATAGTCCACAAAGGTGATAGCTTTTGGGCCCAAAATCTACCGTGACCACTTTGTAGTCACTTACATGGGGCTCAAAGAGAGCTTTTCGGATTTAGGTCACAATAGCAATTTCAAGATCATTCATGAAACTTATAATGATTTCAATGCGGCAAGTTTGAATCGACCTAACATAACCCGACATGGGGCCCCCACCCAACTCCGGTTGCGATTTGCACTTTGGTGATGGATAATGCATGGAACACTGCTATAATCAAACCAATACTAAAGCAATGGATCCCATTAGAACTCCAAAATTAAGAGTGCATGGGTGAGAGTAGTACTAGGATGAGTGATCCCTTAGTAAGTCCTCAATGTTGTACCCTCCTAAACTACTGTAGTGATGGTTTTGGGCCTAAAATCTATGGTGATCACGAAAAGATGCCATACAACACTAAGGCAATGGTTTTTTGGTCTAAAATTTATAATGATCATTTTGTAGCCACTCGTGTGGACCTCAAAGAGAGATTTTCATATTTGTGCCGCAATAGTAATTATGAGATCATTCAAGAAAGTTATGACAATTTTAGCATTACGAGATCGAATCAACCTTGTGCGACCCCTGCACGGGGGCCCTGCCTAGCTCCAGACATGATGTGCACTTAGACGCAAAACAATGCACACAATATTGGTGTGATCATACCAGCACTATTGCCTCAGATCCCATCAAAACATTGATGTTTAGTGTGATTGGGCATGCCTAGTACTAGGATGGGTGAACTCTTGGGAAAACCTCATGTTGTATCACTTTGCACCCAAGCAATGAAAATCGATGTCATAGATTATTGAGGCAATGGTCTTTGAGTCAAAAATTTACAGTGGTCACTTGTAGTTACCCTCGTGGGGCTCGAAGAAAGCTTTTGAGATTGGAGTCGCAATAGCGATTCTAAGATCATTTAAGAAAGTTAGGATGGTTTTAAAGTGACAAGGTCGAATTGACCCTGTGTGATCCATGCACAGAGGTCTCGCCCAGCTCCAATAGTAACATGCACTTAGGTGTAGAACAATACACGTAATATGCGTGTGATCAAACTAATATTAAATCATAGAATCCCATTATAACTCTAAATTTAAGTGTATTTGGGTGAGAGTAACATTAGGATTGGAGATCCCCTGGGAAGTCCTCATGTTGCACCTTTTGTTTTTGTCCGAACGATAAAAATCAATACCATAAACCATGAAGAAGTCCTTATATTGCACCCCTTGTCTATTTGGATGTACATACGACCAAGTCTATATGATAATTACACAAGTATGTACCTCAGAGTTGAAAAGCCTTATGGAGGATATCAAGGCAGGAACAAAGATGAAGTTCATGCTTCGAGAAGGATTTCTCCATAAAGGTGCTCAACTATGTATTGAAAGAGGCAGACCAAGTGAACTAGATGCTAGATGCACACACGTCCAAGGTCACGTGACACTTTAGCACGACCAAGACTTTGCAAAATCTACAACATTATGTTTATTGGCCCTAGATGCAGCAGGATGTGGCCCAGTTTGTGAGGTGATATGTCCTTTGCAGCACCTCAAAATTGACTAATCGAAAATTGGGGTTGTACACACCATTGGCCATTTTGTTGCGACTATGGGAGAGCATCTCTATGGACTTCTTAAAAAGATTATCTATAATAAGAAAGAAATTTAAGCCTATGTAATATGATTCATTCAAAGTATTGAAGCGGATTAGAGATAATTTATACCAACTCAAGTTGCCTCCATATATGAATATGTACAAAGTCGTGAACATAGAAAACTTGAAGCTATTTGAGCCTTCGATGCTAGACGAGACACTGCCCTCAATTTATGACTTGGTGACCAATGGAGAAGGTCACTATCACAAGATAAGGCATCAAAATTACTTTTTGAGTCAAATACAAAGGGCAAAAGTCGAGTGAAGCTAGGTGGTTCTCAAAAGAAGCTGTTAAAAAAGAGTTTCCTATGAGAGAACCAGTTTTAATAGGCGCTGAATTATCTAATTAGGAGAGTCATGATTGGAGATTATCTTATCTAGCTAAAGTCTCACTCAATTTCAACTCAAATCAAGTTCTGATCGAAGTCCAATTCAACTTAAGCAAAGTTCGAGTAAAAGTCCAATTCAAATCCAATCTAGTCGAACCTAACACAAACTTAATCTCGAGCTTTGGATCACATGGCATCATCTACGTGGCAACAGCCAATAGATACATTAGTATGAAGGTACACCCCACGGGATGTCACGTTCGACCCATCACCTCAGGTCGAAAATAACAGTACTTTCACATCGTCCGGAGCCGCATAGAGCAACCCGTCCCCAAAGCCTAGGATGGCGCCACACGGAGTAGCCGCCCCCAAAAGCATGGGACGACACCGCATGGGTCGACCCATCCCAAGAAGTCAGGGACGACACCATATGTGGCCGCTTACCCCTGGGAGCCCGGGGCGACGTTGCACAGTGCCATCCTGTATGACGTCGCCCCGTATGGGCCGACCATCATCTGGACTAAGGTACGCGCACCCAACCCAGACACGCATATAAAAACCTCCCACCGGACCTCATGGGGGGGGAGAGAAAAAAAGTCACTCTTTACTAACTTGATCGTCGGAGGGGCCAAGTCAGGAAAAGCCTGACTCAGGCCTTCTTGCAGGTGTCGAATCTCTTGGGAGGTCGTCTCCACCGCAAGCTAAGTCGGAGCACTCTGGAACATCGACGATTGAACCAGGCCAACCCTCCATGTCGACCGGTGGCCATCTTAGTTCGGCAACATTTTGACGCTAAAAGGAGGGCCGATGTCGCAAGAGTGTCTCATGACCAACACAGAGGCTCGCCCCATCGAGGGACAGCCTGCTACTCGCATCGCCACCTCTGGCCTGACCTCCGTTGCTCAGTTGGGAGGAGGTGCCTTGATCCAGACTCCGAATCGCTACTAGCGACTGTTCAACGATCCCGGGTTATCCCCCTCGGGAAATGTCCCAGCACCCTCAGCTGTCTCACCCAAAGCGTTCCTCGACTTGTCAAGACAAGTGCAAGCTCTGGCCGGGATGGTCCAAGCAGTCATTCCGTTCATCTCACAGCTCGTGCGCCTGGCGAGCCCCCAGGCGCCGAGCCCGTCTATGTATGTCCTAGAGCCCCTTGACGACCCCCTCGGCAAATCTAGCTCCTTACAAACGACTCGGGGAAGAAGCAGGGGAGCAAGTCGGGGGTCAGGGGGTGACTCCTGAGCCCAGTATTCTCGGTCTCTGCCTGACTGATCCATCGCTTCCTGAGCCCGACATCGTGTTGACTGATTTGGTCGATGGCTCATTCAAAGCCCAGCTCACCTCGATGAATCGGTGTTTGGACGAGTTTCAGCATGAGCTTCATAGGACCAAGGGAGAGGTCGGGGACGACGCCCCGAGAGCATCCCCCTTCACTCCCGAGATCTAGGACAAGCCAGTTCCCCTCAACTTCAGACTCCCAGCCCTTGAGGCATACGATGGTGGTTCCGACCCTACGAAGCACGTCGCTACCTTTTGGGCCTAGATGGCCCTCTATGGCACCTCTGACGCTTTGATGTGCAGGGCGTTTCCCACCACTCTCAGGGGATCGGCTCAGATGTAGTTCAACCAACTCCAACCAGCTTCAATCTCCTTGTTTTATCAGCTCATGAGGGGGCTCGAGCAAAGTTTCCTAGCCAGCATGCGGCCAAAACCCTCCGTGGTCACGCTCCTCGCACTGGCCCAACGTGATGGCGAGGCGCTCTCACAATTCATCGCACTCTTCTGGTCTTTAGTTGAGAGACCACCCATGGCCGACCCCTCTCTAGTCATGCAAGCATTCTTGATGGGACTATGCCCCTCAAGGCTCTTCTGGTCTTTAGTTGAGAGACCACCCATGGCCGTTCCCGAGATGCTCTAGTGTGCTAACCAACATATCGCCGCTGAAGCCCAAGTGGCAGGGAAGCACGAGGACAACAAAAAGCCTCGGATGGATTCCCCCTGTGTGGCGACTCTGAGGTCGCTCCCAGAACCATCCCGAAGGAGGCTTGACTGACTAGAACCGCCACACCCGAGGCTCTCCCTGAACGCTTCTCGAACCGAAATCTTCCTTCAAATCCAGGAGAAAGGGCTCCTATAGGAGCTCGACCTGGTAAAAGCCACTAACAAAGACTGATCTAAATATTACAGGTTCCATCGAGACTATGGCCACGACACGAAGGACTGCCCTGAGCTACAGAACCAGATCGAGGAGCTAATCCACTGAGGGCACCTCAGACACTTCCTCAAAAAGCCGAGGGAGCCATCCCCTCGGCCAAAGAGTCTGGTCGAGAAACAGATTGATGTAATTATCAGTAGACTAGCTTCTGGCGGCAGTAGTTTCACAGTGAGAAAAGCATATCCGCGAAGCATAGTGGAGAAGCGCTTGAGACTGCGGCCTGGGGAGGAGATCACATTCAGTGTGAAGGAAGTGGAATTCTCATACCATGATGACTCCCTGGTAGTCTCGGTCCACATAGCCAATGCAAGGGTAAAAAGAGTGATGGTCGACACCGGGAGTTCCGCTGATGTCCTATATCTGGATGCTTTCAAGAAGCTCGACCTCACGGATAGGGATCGCTCCCCGATGGCAACCACGCTCACCAGGTTCATAGGAGAATTTGTGTCCCCGCTCTGGATGACTTCCCTCCCAGTCACTATAGGGGACGAGCCAAGAACAAAAACGGTCATGGTCACCTTCATGGTAGTCGACTTACCCTCGGCGTACAATATGATTCTCGGGTGCCCGACGCTTAACAGAATAAGGGCGGTCATCTCCACTTAACACTGGGCCATGAAGTTCCCGACCTCTGTAGGGGTCTAGATGGTGCAAAGCCATCCAAGGGAGTCCAGACGATGTTACCTAATGGCCGTATCCATGCCGAAGAGAACATGACCCGAGCCAGCCAACCTTGATCCTCAGGATGATCCAAAAGCCCCAACACACCCGCAATCGATGGAGCAACTCATTGAAGTCCCCCTGAGGAGTGATCGGCTGGACTGGGTCATCAAAGTCAGGATAACACTCCCAGAAGCCGACTAGGTTCAACTTGTTTAATTCTTGAAACAAAACACTGATATCTTCGCTTGGTCCCCGAAGGACATGCTGGGAATCAATCCCGAGGTGGCACAACACCACCTGAATATCCATCCCGAGGCACGCCTAGTCAAATAGAAACCTAGGAGGTTTGCCCCAGAGCAATAGCAAGCGATCATTCATGAAGTAAGCCGTCTACTCAACATCGGGTTCATAACCAAGGTGAATTTATCCCCGATGGTTGTCCAATATAGTCCTTGTTAAAAAACATAATGGAAGCTAGAGGATGTGTGTTGACTACACTGATCTTAAGCGAGTGTGCCCCAAAGATTGTTACCCCCTCCCGAAGATAGACCAACTGGTCGATGTAACCTCAGGCCATGAGCTTCTTACATTCATGGACGTGTTCTCGGGCTATAACCAAATTCGCATGGCCCCGCAAGACCAAGAGCACACCGCCTTCATCATTGACAAAGGGGTCTACTGCTACAAAGTCATGCCCTTCAGTCTAAAGAACGTGGGAGCCACCTACCAGAGAATGGTCAATGAAGCATTCAAGTCCCAACTCAGGAGAAACATGGAGGTGTATGTTGATAACATGATCGTCAAAAGCAGGTCGGCAACAACCCACTTAACCGACCTAGCGGAGTCCTTTCGAAGCCTCAGATAATTCAATATGCGTCTCAACCCTATAAAGTGTGCCTTCGGAGTTGGGTTGGGGAGGATCCTCGGCTTCGTCATCCACCAGAGAGGAATAGACGCCAACCCGAAAAAAGTCTGGGCCATAATGGAAATGCAATCTCCACACTCAATAAAAGAAATGCAACGCCTCACAAGGAAGCTAGCTGCACTCAAGAGATTTGTGTCATGCTCAGGAGATGCCTCCTGTTCTTCCGGGCTCTGTACCAAACCGACAACTTCAAATGGACTCCAGAATGCGAGGAGGCCTTTGGCAAGGTAAAGACCTACCTCGGACAGTTGCCTTGGCTCATCTCGCCCCACCCAGGTGAGGTCCTGGACCTATAGTTGGCGGCCTTGGAACATGTAGTCAGTCGGTGCTGATAAGGGAGGGTTAAGCCATGCAGCAGGTCATCTACTACACCAACCATAACCTTGTTGGACCCGAAGAGCGCTACCTGCCGATAGAGAAGTTAGTGCTAGCGTTGATCGTGACGGCCCGAAAGCTGCGACCCTACTTCCAAGCCCACACGATAAGGGTGATATCCGACCAACCCCTCCACCAAATCCTCTCTAGATTTGATGTCTTGGGTCGGATGCTCAAGTGGTCAGTCGAGCTGGGGGAGTTCAACATACAGTATACTCCCCGAACGACGATAAACGCCTAGGTACTGGCTGATTTCATTTCTGAACTGACCCCCGAGAGGAGTCCAACTGTGCAGGGGCTGGATGCGCGAGCTTGGGCCCTAGACATTGATGGGTCTACCACATCAAGGGGAGCAGGAGCGAGGATGATCCTTAGGAGCTCAAGTGGAGAAGCCTACGAGCACGTACTTCGATTGGAGTTCAGAGCCACCAATAACGAAGCCAAATACGAGGCACTACTGTCAGGGTTGTGTCTTGCCCTTGAGATGCGAGTACAGAACCTGGAAGCCTTCATCGACTCCCAATTAGTGGCGGGCCACATCAATGGAACCTACGAGGCCCGAGAGCCGTCCATGGTCCAATACCTCACCGAGGTCCGATGGCTCTCAGCTTGCTTCAGCCATTTGGTAGTCACAAGGATACCGCAAGCCCAGAATGACCGAGTCGATGAGCTAGCACTGTTGGCCTCCAGTCAGCCACCCGGGGAACCCCCAATCGGCCTTGGACGTTAACACAACTGAGGTCACCCCGAACTGGATGGAGGAGATCCTTCACTACAAAGAGAAGGGCGCGCTACCAAATAACCCATCCGTCGCCCGTTCGTCGCCCGTCGGCTCAAATGGGCCCAAGCATGGTACATCAAGATTAGGGGCAAGCTATACTAGAGAGCATTCTCTCAGCCCTTACTCTGCTGCTTGACCTCGACCGAAGCCGAGATAGTTCTTGCCGAAGTTCACGAGGGCATATACGGAAAACACATCGGGGGCTAAGCTTTAGCCTTCAAGATACTCAGACAAGGATTTTACTAGCCAACGCCATACTGAGATGCCTTATCCTATGTGCAACGGTGTCAACAATGTCAAGTGCACGCTCAGGTTCAACACCAGCTGGCGGTGCCCCTCACTCCAACCGATATAGCTTAGCCCTTCGCGCAATGGGGCATGGACCTCCTCGGCCCGTTTCCCCCAACTTGGGACCAATGATGGTTCCTCATAGTCAAGGCCGACTACTTCACTAAGTGGGTTGAGGCCAAACCACTTGCGTCTATCATGATGAAACAAGTCAAGAGTTTCGTTTGGAAGAACATCATCACACGCTTCGGGATCTCGAGGGCTATCGTCATTGACAACAGGATCCAGTTCAACAATGTTAGGTTCAAGGCCTACTGCCAATCGTACTGGATATGATTGAAGTTCAGCTCGATCACTCACCCCCAGACAAACGGCCTGGCCAAAGTCACAAATCAAGCGATCCTCGAAAACCTAAAGAAAAGAGTGGGCGAAGCACGCGGGGTGTGGGTCGAGGAGCTCCTGAGCATCTTGTGGGCATCCCAAACCACTCCAAAAATGGCCTTGAGAGAGTCCCCGTTCAGCCTCACGTATGGAACCGAGGCGGTGCTACCTCCCAAAATCGTATTTCCAACTCTACGGGTAGAATATTTCAACGAGGGGACCTCAGAGCTTGGGCTCCGTGATGGCCTTGACCTACTCGACGAGCGGAGAGCCGAGGCCCACCTCCGTGCTTTGGCGTACAAGAATGCTGTAGCCCGACTCTACGATCGAAAGGTTCGATCGCATGAAATTCAAGTCGGAGACCTCATCCTTCGAAAGACCGAAGTAAGTGACTTGACCCAGGCCAGGGGAAAGCTAGCCCCAAACTGGGATGGTCCCTACCAAGTCTACGACGTGATCCGGGATGGTGCTTACCACCTCAAGACCACTGACGGAACCCCTATACCCATGACTTGAAACATTGCAAACCAAAGGAAGTATTACCCTTGATTACTAATCTCAAACACTGTGTTCATGACCAAAATCTCTGTATTCATGTAGAAAGAGTTTTTACATTATGACGGCTCGGGTCTTACAAGACTTTAACTCAATCTGACCGAAACAAAGGGACAAAAAATAGAGTACACCCCTCGAGCTCCCTAGCTCGAAGGGACCATCGGACTATCGTCGAACGGCATGTCCTCAGGCATGTCCATATTTTGGTCCTCGGTAAGGTCCGCGAACAGGTCAGTTTCCATCTCCAGTTCCAGATATTTGGCGCCAAAGCGGGCAAGCGCCACCTGATAGCCAAACTCATAAGTCACCTGGCCTGACCTTTGGACTCCGAGCTCGAACCCAGGTGACTTCTTGTACTCCACAATTATCTCCTTCGCCCGTCCTCTACTCCTTGGTGCATTTTTTGCAGTGCCTCCTCTGCCGCCTTGGCTGTCGCTCGGGCAGCCTCTGCATTTCGCATGAGCTCGAGTAGCTCATTATCCATCCTGCAGACCCACCCTTGACTCTCCTTTAGCTGGTGTTGGGAGTCCCCCAGTTCCACCTTCAGCAGCTCGATCTCAGCCTCGACCGCAGTAGCTGTTGGGAAATCCTATGGGCGATGTCTCATCATAGCGGAAGAACAAAAAACAAAACCACATATTTTTCGTAGAAAAGTTTCATCGTCGTGCGAAGATCGGTGCGTCAAAACAAATCCGCGAAAACTACATGTGTAAAAGAAAATGCCTAGGAAGATCGTATATCCCTGAATCCCTGCAGATCTATAGGAAGGATGAAGGAGGTCAAGCGTCCTCCTCTCTAGCAGTATCCACACGGCAGGGACTATGACGATGCACCTCTCTAGGGAGAGGTGAACAGAAGGTAGCTATCAAAAGAACCCCCTAGCCTATAGAGCTTTGGTTCCCTCCTATTTATTGAGGCCCCCTGTAAACCCTAATGGATCTTGCCTTGTTGGGTATTGGATCTTCATCCAATTACCCAAGCCTCTTGGATTAGTGGGTCTCTACCCAATAATCTCTTATTAGCAATTATTGGATCTCATCTTAGGATCCAATAATTCAGGGGCTTAATGGATATCCAATAAGATAGGGGCTCCAGCGGATATATCATATCCGAACCTCTACTCGTCGCAACACCTACTATATGTGTGTGACCCTCTAGGCCCAATATCGCGCTGGCCATGAGTCATACTTGTCAGAACTCCTTCTAACTTAGTGAATTATTATCTCTATAATAATTCACCCAACCCATCGACTACGGACGTACTATGCCACTACGCCTAGCTCCCAGACGATACAAGGGAATCCAATCCTTTGGACCTATCTGTCCTCAGTTATCATGTATATATAATCCCTCATCCATCTAATATCCCAGAGATCCTATACCGGGCAAGGTGTTATCAGGCCCATACGGTCTCTCCTCGAGTCTTCCTCTTGTTGGATTCTTCCGGAGAACTCTTTCTCTCTCAATCCGAATAATCTTGGCCAAGGATTTGTTCGAGCAAGAATACATGGGATATTCCTCTCATGATACCGAGAGCGAATGATCCTCTATTGACACTCAATAGCCCTCGTAAGGTTGGCTACCACTCCCAATAACCGACTGTACTAGATTTGGAACTTTCTAAACCTATAAGTGCGGTATCAAAGAGAGGAGTACTCATACAGGACATCCTTAGTGTCTCAAGTCTAAGGACCAGATACACAACTAGGACTACGGAATCGCTATCTGACGTGAGGTATCAATAACCATCTAGCATTCCGTAGGCGGATCAATCAGTGAATGCATTCCCCAATGAGCACCTGTACTGTACCCTTAGTGTCCCCACATGAGTAGCTATGAGACCAGCCACCTCCATCATATGGATGGGTATACAACACACCACTCTATCCAGTTATCTCGATGTCCCTCTCGAGTAACCTATGACCAGGATTATTTAGGGTCTGTGTTTAAAGGCGAATCGATCTTATTACTGTGATCTCATCACGATCCGATTCTCATTGCACAGATCCAAGGACATCACAATATATGTAACACATAAGATAAAGTGATAAAATGCCTAATAATAAGCAAAGAGAAAGAGTGCATATCAAGTCACAAGTGTCATCACTCATGTGATTAGCTTACATGGCACATATGACTAGCAGTAGCCCGCTGCTCGACCACCGCAACTGCTTCAGGACTGGGACCACCTCTCAATTCCTCGACCTCCTGACGCAGGTCAAAGTTCACCTCTCCAAGACGCTCGATCACCTAGCCTGCATTGTGCACCTGGTCGATCAGCGCTATTGTGTAGTGGTGACTCTGTAAAAGATACAAGGTTAGAATTGGGCATAGCAACTTGATTCCCGAAGTTAAAACTAAGGACGCGACGCTTACCCAGATCAGCGACTTGGCGACGCAGTCCATCAGCACCACAGAAGGCGAGCAATACAGTTGCTTAGTCAGAGTTGGGTGAAGTACACCTTGGGCGAACTCCTGGGCTGCCAAACCATTGGACCAGTTGTGGGTGTTAGTTTTCAGAGACGGCAACCGGACCTCGTATGGCATCCCTGACTCCCCCTCCGGCAGATCTACTATCTCTAGGGCCCGAAAGGGTTCGCCTCTACTGGAAGTTCGGACCTGACATAGGTCCTTCATCGATTTGGGGCATTCCGCCCGCTTGGTTGGAACCTCATTCCCGATCGGGCCGACGCGACCTTTCCCTTTCGTGCTCGAGCCCTCCTCAAGCGAGCCACTGCCCGACCCGCCTACTGTCTGCACGACTACCTCATTAAGTACCGCCCCCTCGAACGACTTCCGAGTCAACCCTCTTGCTTTCTTCTTGGGACGCTCCGCCTCAGCCTCGTCGGGACCTCGACGTCCCAAAGTCCCCTTCTGAGCCGAGAGTTTGTCCCCGATCTTTGGCTGCTCCCGAGAAGGCTGCGCCGCACTCAGGAGATGAGGCATTCCCTTCAGGGATTGCAAATTGACCATGTATGAATGTTCTAGATGTATGCATGTTCTAGATCAGTTAGTGAAACGAAAAGACATGGAGCAAAAAAGAAAATGCCTAACAGCGACGGATCTAACCATACCCTTACAGGCCGGGCTGAGCCCCGCATCGACCAACCACTCCTCGGTCATCCCCCTAATAGCCCGAGATGAAGACAAGACATCTCTCAAGCACTCCATTCGCTCGGCCTCTTCATGGGAGAGAAAAGGGGGGACATTGTTGATGGCTCGGGAGGTCCACCCCATGCAGAACCCCCATCCTTCATGATAGCTCACGAAGAAGTGACGCGCCTTCCACCCTTTGTTGTTGGAAGGAGTGTCGCTAATCTGGAACCCACCTCGGGTGGTCAAGTAATATCTTCCTTGGCCCTTGCATAGCCGAAAGCATGCTGAGAATAGCGTCCGGGTTGGCTCAATCCCCACCCCTCGGCACTCCCTTAAGAAAACCACTAAGTAGTGCCATGAGTTGGGCACCATATGAGACAGAGAGATTTCCCACCACCGAAGATACTCCACAACTACTGGGTGCAATGGGAACCTTAGCCTTGCTTCGAGGGGGGCGTTGCCCGAGCAGTGGGGCGTGAAGTTCATACTCCCTCGGGATACTGTAATGATCCCGAACAAGCCCCAACAACTCCTCGATCACCACCGAATCCACATCGTGCCATGACCACAACACTTGAATGGCCGTAAAGGGCCTTTGAATCCACCGGGGCACCCCACCCAAGGATGAACTCAGTACCTCTACCCTAGAACTTCTCGAGGTCGACTCATTGATCTCGGGAGTAGACCGACCTATCGATGAAGAAGAAGAAGACATCCTGACCTTGAGGCTAGGCACTAAAAGAGACGAAGGACCGAGGCAATAAAAGACAATTGAGGGGGAACACGATGACCCACCCACGCCCAGGAAGAGACTTATAAGGAATCCCGCCGCCATCAAGGTGACGTTTGGACTCCCCGAGGTAGAAATTAATGATGACCCTCGTTGCGGGGGCACTCTGCTAGAGCGCACCGCCTAGGAACTCCTACCCTAGTACATGTCGGCGAAAACACCCATCAGAAGCCACGTGCAACTTCGACCCCTCGCCAAACGCACGTAGGGTCGGCTTCCCACCAAATTGCCAATAGGCACCCCACAGGGTATGTGAAACGCCAACCGTTTGCCACATCGGAACCCCCGCCAAGGTCCGCCTGCCAGTGAAAGACCTCCCAAGGAGGGTGTCGTGCCCGAGTTCACCAGCTCGGGCACTAGTCCACCTGTGCATGGGTTCACGAACTCAGGCACTAGTCCATTTGTGCCCGAGTTCACCAGCTCAGGCACTAGTCCATTTGTGCCTGAGTTTACTAGCTCAAGCATCAGTCCACCTGTGCACGAGTTCACCAGCTCGGGCACTAGTCCATTTGTGCATGAGTTCACCAACTCGGGCACTAGTCCACTTGTGCATGAGTTCACCAACTCGGGCACCAGTCCACCTGTGCACGGGTTCACCAGTTCGGGCACCAGTCCATTTATGCCCTTGAATTTACAAGCTTGAGAGCCCGCCCAACCAGCCAAGCGGCCCCCGACACATCACCCCAGCTTGACGCCTCCATCCCAGAAGCAACGATGGCATGAGACGTCTTACCGACTTCCGCATGGCAAACGACATGGTAACAAGAATTAGCCAAACATGCCCCAAGCCCCTCCACGAGGACCTCGGAACATGCCTCATTTGGGGGGGGGGGAGTGATAGGGGATACCCTAGCATCATCCATGTGGCAGCAGCCAGTGGACACATCAGCATGAAGGTATGCCCCACGGGAAGTAACAGTACTTCCGCACCACTCGGAGCCGCATAGGGCAGCTCGTCCCCAAAGTCCAAGATGGTGCCACACGGAGCAGCCGCCCCCGAAAGCTCGAGATGGCACCACATGGGTTGGCTCATCCAAGAAGTCAGGGACAGCACCATATAGGGCCGCCTACCCCCGGGAGCCCAAGGCGACGTTGCACAGTGCCATCCTGTACGACGTCACCCCGTACGGGCCGACTATCATCTGGACTGAGGTATGCACACCCAACCCCGAACACGCATATAAAACCCTCCCGCTAGACCTCATGGGGGGGAGAGAAAAAAAAAGCCATTCTCTATTGACTTGATCGTCGGAGAGGCCAAGTCGGAAAAAGCCCAACCCAAGCCTTCTTGCAAGTGTCGAATCTCCCAGGAGGTCATCTTAACCGCGAGCTAAGTCGGGGCACTCCAAAACATTGGCAATCGAACCAGGCCAACCCTCCACGTCGACCAGTGGCCATCTTAATTCGGCAACAGTTGGCATCCACGTGTCATACTTCAATGGAAGAGGGATGTTTCTTATACCAAAGTAAGGCCATGATATTATTGCCTCTTTCCAAAATTAAGTAACATTGTTGGTTCTATTTCAATTTCACATTATGCATTAGTAGTTTATTAAAATTTGAACCCATGAACCGAATAAATTTTAGAGGTTTCAATAGGAGATATATAAGTGGAGAAAAAAATACTCGGAAAAGTGTTATGATTGACCAACAGTTTTGAATTTCTTAATTAAAACTTATGTAAGGTTGCAAGGAAAGTAGAGGCAATTTTAGTTACAAATTCAAAGTTTCAATTGAGCTTTGTTTGAAAGCCCTTGAAACTAACCGTTGATTAGCTATATATCTGTGGATTGAATGAAATGAACTGAAGTATTTCAGTTCATATAAAAAGTTAGTTACTCTGTCTCTCTCTAAAGTCTAAACATATTTAATAAATTCAAAAGTTGAAGGTGATGTTTGAATGCTTTGCAACTTCGATGGGATAGAGTCATGTAAAATAATTAGTTTTTTTATTTATTTTAATGATAAAGTTATTTTTTAAAAGGTAAATGATAAAGGTAAAATTTGAGTCCAAAATCTTATGATAATTTATCAATGTTTTTATCACAAATCAACACGTTCAAAGTGCGCATATTCATTCTTGCTAAACTCTCTTAGAGCTTAAGACATCTATATAAAAAGAACCTAAATGATATATATATATATATCATACATGCATATTTTAAATGTTACCTGTTGGTGAACCTTTTCACCATGACCGATGAATCAGTATGGTTTGGTCTAGCTTCGGATGTGCAAGGTTGCCCAGGTGGATACTTGGACGGTGGAAGCGAGTGTCGGGTCGGGTTGAGTTGGAGATTCGCCTCCTGAGCATGATCTTCTTCCCTGGCCAGCGGTTTGCTATATGTTCGTTAGGTTCCTGCACACAAGTTGAGGTTGGGAGGGGGATTTCTTGACTCAACCCCATAGAAGCTTAAATTAGCATTGTGTGGATAAGAATTGAGTCTTTTTCTTGGCACTGGCTAGGTGGTTGGCTTTTATATCTGCCAACAAGGATTGGTCATACATGGTCTGTTAATGACCGACGACTCCTTGAGCGGCCGACTCATATCTTCTGTGTGGGTGCTGGCCGATTTACATGGATTAGCGACGCGCAACATTGCCCCAAGCTTTTCGGAGCAGCTTCATACTATGTAGCACCGTCCCAAGCTTTCTAGAGTAGCTTTGTATTATGTGGCATCGTCCTAAGCTTTCCGAAGCAGCTTTGTATTATGTGACATCATCCTGAGCTTTCTGGAGCAGCTTTGTATCATGCGACGTCATCCCAAGCATTTCGGAGTAGCTTTGTACCACGCGGTGCACCTTGTACAGCCTTATACAATGTGAGCAGGTGGTTGCCTCATCCGAGTTCAAGGTGTCATGCCAACGTAGTTTGCCACATCAGCTCTAAGGCTCTGCATTGGTGCTAATGTGGCTGTTGACTGCTGCCTCAGGGCCAATACCAGAATGTGCCCTATCATTTTCCCCACCAACCCCCCTCCCCCCCCCCCTCCACACCCAAAAGAGGCATGCTCCGGGCTCCTCGTGGAAGGGCTCAGAGCATGGTTTGGTGCCTTTGTCTGAGAGAGTTGGCTGTCATGTAGGGGTTGTTGGTTTGGTCGTCGGTTGACAAAGGGCTGCTATTCGGGAGTCGAACTAGTTGAGCGGCACTGTTCAAGCCCACGTTTGGTCGAGCCACGCAACAGTTTTAACAATGAATAAAGCAAATGATGATTGACTGTGTATGACTGGTCGAGTGGCATTGCTCGGGCACTATGGATTGATATGTTACTCGACTCTGGTCTGGCTGAGCAGCACTATTCGGGCCCATGTTTGGCCAAACAATGGCTTCGGCAGCGACTAAAGTAAACGATGATCGATTGTGTATGACTAGCCGAGAAATTGCTTGGGCACTGGGACTGATATGTCCAAGCAACATTGCTCGGGCTCTGGTCTAGCCAAGCAGGACTATTTAGGTCCCCGTTTGGCCGAGCAACGGCTCTGACAATGATTGAAGCAAATGATGATTAAATGTGTATGAGTTGCCGAGCAACGTTGGTCATGCATTGAGGACTGATATGGCGAAGGGACATTGCTCGGGCTTTGGTCTGATCGAGAAGCACTATTCAGGCCCACATTTGGCCGAGCAACTGCTCTATCCATAGCAGCTAAACCAGTCTAGGTGAGTTTTAGCTATGGCGGGAAAATTTTGATCCTTTTGCTTTGCTGGGAGTTTTTAACTTTGGCAGGAGTCTCTGGCGAGAGTTTTTTTTTTTGCCTAGGAACTTGTGTTTCTATATCCCTTCTCACAAGCCATTATGGCAAGGTGAGCTATCGCCCACTTCTGGGGAGGCGAAGGGTCACTTTGGGCGGTGGAGCTTTCTTTATAAAATCCCTCTCGCTAGTTTGATTTTGCTCATTTGCTTTGTGCTGGAGATACTCAAGCGGTGGAAAAGAGCATCGGGTCTGGTTCAGTTGAAGATTTGCCTCCCGTGCACGATCTTCTTCCCTGGCCAATGGTTTGTTACGTGTTCACCAGGTTCCTACACGTAGGTCAAGGTCGTGAGGGGGATTTCCTGACTCAACCCCTCTGATGCTTAAATTAGCATTGTGTGGATGAGAGAGTTGAGTCTTTCCCTTGCTACTGGTTAGGTGGTGGTTAGGTGGTTAGCTCTTATACCTACAAATGAGAGTCGGTTGTACATGGTCTGTTAATGATCGCCAATTCCTTGAGCGGTCGGCTCATATCTTTCGTGCGAGCGTCAGCCGACCTACACAGATTAGTGGCGCATGACACCATCTCAAGCTTTTCGAAGTAGCTTCGTATTATCTAGTGCCATCCTAAGCTTTCCGAAGTAGCTTTGTACCATGCAGCACCGTCCTAAGCTTTCTAGAGCAGCTTTGTACCGTGTGGTGTTGTCCCAAGCTTTCCAGAGCAGCTTTGTACCATGCGGCACACCTTGGACAACCTTACACAGCATGGGTAGGTGGTTACCTCATGCGGGTCTGAGGTGTCATGTCTACATCATTCACCACATAAAGCTATGAAGCTCTACATCGGTGCTGATGTGGCAGTTGACTGTTGCCTCAGAGGTGGTACCAGAATGTGCCCTATCATTCTCTTGCTGGGTTGTTGGTTCGATAGTCAGTTGACAAAGGGCCACTATTCAGGAGCCGAACTAGTCGAGTGGAACTGTTCGGGCCCACGTTTGGCCAAGCAACATTTTTCGAGTCGAGCAGCGATTCTGACAGCAACTGAAGCAAACAACGATTAACGGTGTATGACTGGCCGAGTGGCATTGCTCAGGCACTGAGGATTGATATGTCACTCGACTTTAGTCTGGCCAAGCAGGACTGTTCGAGCCCACGTTTGGCTGAGTAGTGGCTCCGATAGTGACTGAAGCAAATGATGATCGACTGTCCATGACTAGCCCAGTAGTGTTGCTTGGGCACTAGGGACTGATATGGCCGAGTGACATTGCTCGAGCTCTGGTCTAGCCAAGCGGCACTGTTCGAGCCCCCGTTTGGCCGAGTAGTAGCTCAGACAATGACTAAAGCAAACATTGATTAGTTGTGTATGACTGGCTAAGCAGCGTTGCTTGGGCATTGAGGACTAATATGGCTGAAATGACATTGCTTAAGCTCTGGTTTGGCTGAGCAGCATTGTTCAGGCCCATGTTTGGCCGAGCAGCAGCTCTGACAGTAACTAAAGCAAACGATGATCGACTGTGTATGACTAATTGAGCAGCATTGCTTGGGTAATGAGGACTGATATGGCCAAGTGACATTGCACAGGCTTTGATATGGCGGAGCAGCACTATTCGGGCCCACGTTTGGTCAAGTAGCGGCTCTAATAATGACTGAAGCAAACGATGATTAACTGTAGATAATTGGTCGAGCGATGTTGCTCGGGCATTGAGGACTGATATGGCCGAGCGGCATAGCTCGGGCTTTGACATAGTCGTGCAACATTATTTGGGCCCACGTTTGGCTGAGCAGCGGCTCTAACAACGATTGAAGCAAACAATGATCGATTGTGTATGACTAGCTGAGCCGCGTTGCTTGGGCACTAAGGACTGATATTGCTGAGCAACATTGCTCAGGCTCTGATTTGGTCGAGCAGCACTGTTCGGGCCCACGTTCGGCCGAGCAACGGCTCTAACAATGACTGAAGCAAATGATGATTGATTGTGGATGACTATCCGAGTGGTGTTTCTAGGGCACTGAGGACTGATATGGCCGAGTGACATTACTTGGGCTTTGGTTTGGCCGAGTAGCACTGTTCGGGCCCATGTTTGGCCGAGCTGTCACGGACAAAATTGTAAACGGCTTGTTCGGTATAACACTTATGTGTGTCCGTGTCCCTTTTGGTTTGTTATTACTTGTAAAGGGCTTGCCAAAGGCTAAATGCCCAATGTGAGTGAGTTTGGTAGCCATTGTCGGCTTGTACAGAAAGTTTATGTCATGTGGACACTTGTACTAGATTCGGTCTATAGTGGACCAATTTTATGCCTTTGTTGTGTAACCGTTCTGAGCTTGTAATATCCATGGTTGGAATGTGCATCGGCTATAAAGTGTTTGCTAAAAGAGTGGCTTGCGGATCCCGTGTGAAGCGCTTTCTCTGTCCCGTCTTCTCTTTCGTTGGTCCTAAGGGATTGTAGGAGATTTCGGGGAGGCTGACCTTTGCGGTGATACGCATTGGTGCCGCACGGCTTAGGCAAAACCAGCTAAGTCCGTGACAGTTGGTATCAGAGCGGGACAAGCCCACTTACAAACACTTAGCATGCAAACGTGGGGGACCTAGTGAGGCACCACGAGTACAACAAGCTAAGAAGAATTGCGGAGCGCACAAAGGTCGGGATGGTTGAGTTCGAGCAGTGGCTCGACGTTAGCACCCAACCTTGATGGTGCTCGAGGCAAGCGGAGTGCTTGGCAAAGGATAAGACCGTGCAAGGTGGAGTGGGTTGTTCAACGATCGAAAGAGTTGTAAACTCAAGGAATTCGATACTCATGCATGGCCTTGCAAGCGCATTTATGGATTGTTCGCGCCATCCCAAGGCGGCATCGAAGGTCGGCGCCATGGAGCATTAAAACTTTCTCTTCGGCATGTGCAGGATACTTTCGTAAGAGGTCAAGTGTGCAAAGAGTTCAAGATTTTGCTAGACCCGAGGGGTGCAAAGTGCAAGTCGTATTGGTGAAGTGTCACAATTTAGCAAGTGCATTTGCAAAGGCAGAATTGGGCACAGTTTGTTCAGCAGAGGCGAAGTAGTCCAAGAGGATGATGGTCTCCTAAACTTCCAAAGGGAAGGATGCGAAGAGAGAAGTTGCTCCAACGGGCAGATACTCTTGAAGAATATGCCATAGTGTTGCTATTCAAGTTGCCATGAGGAAAGCGGTGCGCAGCGTGAGATTGTCTTTGGTAGGGGCGAGTCCCAGGATCTAGACAAATGTGCACCTATTTCAGTGAAGTCAGGGGACTTCAGAGGACCTGCTAGGCGATGACTATCCTAGAGCTAGCCTTCGTCCGAGTGTGACCCGAGAGTGGGTGGACGAAGGCCGATTGCCACAGAAGCGAACAGAATCGAAGATGGCGAAGGCCCTGCGATGTGTTGGCGGAGTCCACACATGGAGATATCGTAGTTCGAGTTCATACCACAGGGATCAGAATGCAGGGAGATGTCACCAGGCGGCGACATGATGCAGCAGATCGTGGTGGAAAAGTTCGTGGCAAGTCGACACACACAGTGAGTCCCATGGGGGGACTAGATGATCGGGAGCGCGACTGGGAGCTCCATTTCGATGAACAACACGACGGCAAGAAGAGCTATGGATTCAAGTAGTGAATGCCATGGTACCACAGAGGTGGGTCTTCCGTGCGTGCATCGAATGTTGCATTGAATGGAAGCCTTGGATATCAGCTTATGGGAGCTGTGCACTATCGAGGAAGAAGTTCAGATGCAAGTACCAGGGAGTCCCACAGGGGGACTGGATCATACAGAGGTATGATCGGAGCTGCTGAAGAGTGGAACTATTTCAGAGCTCACATTCACTTAAGGGAGCCCGGCAAGTCAGAGGATAAGGCCGAGTAAGCGAACATTACAGCCAATGAAGCTAAGGAGAACAGAAATGGTGCAAGTCCTGCAACATGAGTGGTGGTGGCCATACATGGGAGTTGTAGTCTGTCTTTCCAGCGACTAAGTGGAACTGCCCAGAGAACACATAGGTGTCGAAGCAGGTGGTCAAAATATGGCGAGGAAGCAATGACGAGTCCAAGAGGGACTCAGCTACCCAAGATCAATCATCGGTTAGATTGAAGGTGAACTCAGAGGAGTGTCACAATGCCGTAGAGGCGGATCTACCGATCACGAAGAAGGGATGCAAATGCGAGACAACGGATAGTAGTGCCATGGGCGTCGCAGTGCCATGGTACCGCTGAGGCGGGACTTCCGGGGGTCATCAATCTCTTGCTCTCTTAGAGGGAGAGCACTTGGTCGTGATATGGGCCGTAGAGGAGGAGAATGCTTTGGCAAACTCCATGTACCAAGACAAGGCTGAAGGGCAGAAGCCAAAGAACTTCGTAAGACCAGTGTCAACAGACTTTCCATCAAGATAGCCGTGAGTGAAGGACTTCGGGTCGATGCAAGAGTGCATGACCAAGGATCGGAGCAGGCAGTACGCGGTGCTGTACCTTTGCTACTCAGAGGAGTCGGCGATAGAAATGATGGAGAAGGTGGTACAATCCCAAAGACGACCAAATCTATCGGAGACTTACTCCAAGTTGGAGTGATAACTTCTTGCATTCCAGAAGTTCAAGGGCAATGAGAAGGTGAGTCATAGTAGCTGACTTAGCATAAGGATTGCAAACACTTCAAGTGCTTCAGAAGTGTGAGCTAAGAGCAGGCGAAGTCTAGTAACCAGCTTGATGCACGAAGTACAACCTCGAGGAGGCGGGCGAAGTCAAGTAACCTTTGCCTTCTCAACTCTCAAGAGAATGGGCGAAATCGAGTACCCCACTCTCTTAGTTATCCGGCGAGAGCTCTGCACAAATTTGAAGACCCTTCAAGTAACTAATGGAAGATAACAGCTTGTCAAGTCATCACCAACGGTGATCGTGGCTACTTGAGAGTAGATCTATCGCTTCATTTCCCAACCGAATACCAATCGAAGCGGAAGTGATGCGAGCCTACTTGGGCAAGACAACTAAGTGGAAGGAGATTCGATGGGCAAATTTTACGGAGGAAGGACCTGAAAACTTTAAAGGTTGCGAGGCGATGCTCATTAAAGCTCCAACAAGCATCTATCCAGTTCAAGAGACAAGAAGAATTTGAAGATCGGCGCATATCAAAGATGGTCTTTTTCCTTCATCGATGAATCCGCAAGACTCAAAGAAGGATCAAGACAACTTCGCCGACTCCACACCGAGTCGAGTTATTGGTGAGTTGAAGCAAAGATGGCGATTAAAGTTCGATGGCTCAACAACAAGTGGAGAACAATTGGGAGTCAAGAGGCGATCGCAGCGAGGAAGCGAAGATCGAAGATCCAACAAAGAAAAGAAGTTGCAGCGTCGAGAAAGGCTTCGACAAGGACGTCGAAGGAATAAGTGGGGGAGAATGTCACGGACAAAATTGTAAACAGCTTATTCGGTGTAACACTTATGTGTGTCCGTGTCCCTTTTGGTTTGTTATTACTTGTAAAGGGCTTGCCAAAGGCTAAATACCCAATGTGAGTGAGTTTGGTAGCCATTGTCGACTTGTATAGAAAGTTTGTGTCATGTGGACACTTGTACTAGATTCAGTCTGTAGTGGACCAATTTTATGCCTTTGTTGTGCAACCGTTCTGAGCTTGTAATATCCATGGTTGGAATGTGCATCGGCTATAAAGTGTTTGCTAAAATAGTGGCTTGCGGATCCCGTGTGAAGCGCTTTCTCTGTCCCGTCTTCTCTTTCGTTGGTCCTAAGGGATTGTAGGAGATTTCGGGGAGACTGACCTTTGCGGTGATACGCATTGGTGCCACACGGCTTAGGCAAAACCAGCTAAGTCCGTGACAGAGCAGTGGCTCTGATAATAACTAAAGCAAATGATGATTGACTATGTATGACTAGCTAAGTGGCGTTGGTCAAACACTCTGAGGACTAATATGGCCGAGCGACATTGCTTGGGCTCTGGTCTGGCCGAGTAGCACTATTTAGGCCCACGTTTGGCTGAGCAGCGGCTTTGACAGCAGTTGAAGAAAACGATGATTCATTGTGGATGATTGGCCAAGCGACGTTGCTCGGGCACTAAGGACTGATATAGCCGAGCAACATTGCTCGAGCTCTTGTCTGGCCGAGCGACGTTTCTCGGGCCCACGTTTGAACTAGCAGTTGCTTTGAAAGTGATTGAAGCAAATAATGATTGACTATGTATGAATGGCCGAGCAGTGTTGCTTGGGCATTGAGGACCAATATGGCCAAGCAACATTGCTCAGGCTTTGGTTTGGCCGAGCAGCACTGTTTGAGCCCATGTTTCGCCAAGCAACAGCTCTGACAATGACTGAAGCAAACGATGATTGACTATGTATGACTAGCCAAGCGGCATTGCTAATGCACTAAGGACTTATATGGCCAAGTGACAATGCTCAGGCTCTGGTCTGGTTGAGCAGCACTGTTCGGGCCCACATTTGGCTAAGCAACTCCTTTGTCCACAATGGCTGAACCAGTTGGGGTGAGTTTTAGCTATAGCGGGAAAATTTCAGTCCTTTTACTTTGGTGGGAGTCTTAGGTAGGATTTTTTTTTTTTTTTGGCCAGGGAACTTGTGTTTCTACATCCCTTCTCCGAAGTCATTATGGCGAGGTAAGCTGCTGCCCACTCCGAGGAGGTGAAAGGTCACTTTGGGCGGTGGAGCTTTCTTTATAAACCCTCCTTCACTGGTTTGATCTTGCTCATTTGCACTGCACTTTCCCCAATTGTTCTCCTCCTCAGTCATCCTCCCTCATTTTCCTAGTCATTTAATAGTTCAGGTCGGTCAGGACAGGATATCTTCCTCCTCTTCTTCATCGAGTCAGTCAAGGTCTGAGGATGCAATGTCGCCTTCTAGTGGTCCCGGGGGCAATAACACTCATCGGGTGGGGCCTTCCTAGTGAATGAGAAGTCCATCCAGGCCCTCCAAGTCTCAAAATTGTTGCTTGATTTTGACTCCATTGTGATCGAGGAGCTGCTCGATAGCGTTCAAGAATGCTATAGCATCCTAGCCAGTTATGAGCTACATGCTCCTCGGCTTGGGCAGTGTATCTATGACCCATTTCTGAATGGGTTTGGTTTGACACTAGAAGCACTTGAGGTGGGGCTTCAGTTCCCCCTGCAACCTGTGATTGAAGCTTGCCTCATGTGGTGGCGAATCTCATCATCATAAATGGCGCCCAACTCATGGCACTATCTGGTGGCCTTCCTCAGGGAATGCTAAGGTGCGGGTATCACTCCGACCCACTTGCTCTTCTTCTCTTATTTTCATCTCTCGAAGGGCCGAGCAATTATTATTTATCATCTCGGGGTGGTTTTAGAGTTAGCAGGGTAACTTCTAACGAGGGGTGGAAGAGTCAGTATTTTTTCATCAGTTGTAGTCAGGGATGGGGGTTTGGTCTTTGATGGTCATCTCGGTTGATTAATAACTCCCCCCGGGCTTGACTAATGATGAGTACGAGTAACTTGGGTGTCTAAAGGAGATTCTTTCTTCATCCCAACAATTAGAAATATGACCGAAGAGTGGTTGGTCAAGGTGGGGCTTAGCTCGGCTCCTTAGGGTATGGCCAAGGCTATCCTCCTACTTTCAGTGTTAGCTTAACGTTTTACTAATTGGTCTTGGATTTTTGTACAAGCATGGTGAACCTAAAAGAGTTGAAGGGGATGCCTCGTGCTTCGTCGGCCTCTCGGCCTCCCTAGCCATCCGCTCACACCTTGGAAGGACCGGACTCATCAGCACAAGCAAGGAGTTTCGAGCAAGACCACCCACAGAAGAAGGCGAAGGTCGAGACCTGAAAGATGTCCGAGATGGTGGCTTTACGGGAGGCCACTGTCACGCAGGGGGGTGATGCGGGTGAGGGCTCTCGGGGCTCCGCCCGAGGCGAGGGAGCCGGTGGGAGTGCACGCACCAAGGAGGGTGCTCCCCCATCTACGGTGGGGTCTGGGAGGTTGGCTCGGTCAGCATCGATGTGAGACCTATACAGCATCCGGGCGCATTCGAAGAACGAGCATTTCCAAGCTCTGCTCATATGAGATTTACCTAACAACGAAGCAGACGCCCCCCTTGAGCCATGCTGGTTGAGGCTAACTGTTGGGATCTGAGTCTGGACAAACAGGTCTTTAGATGCAACATACGTTCGAGGCGCACTTGTCCCAGCAATAGCGAAGCAGGTGTATGGCTCGCCATTGAAGGTGCTGATTGAAAAGGCCACAAAGTCTTTGGTCTGGGTAAGGATGCCCTCTATCCTTCTATTCTTGTCGACACTTTCTTGGGCTACTAACTTACACTTCTCTCACGCAGAATTAGCACAGCCACATGGCGCTGATCGACCGGGTGCACGATACAGGTCAGATGATCAATTGTATGAGGGACAAGATCACTAAACTCCGCAATCAAATAGAAGAACTAAAGGTGGGGCTTGCACTCGAGGCCGTTGTGGTAGCCAAACAGTAAGCGGCTGACTTGGAAGGGGATGTCACTCGGTTGAAGTCAGAGCTTGAGGATGCCGAGCGACAGCATAGCAAACTCCAAAAAAAGCTCGAGCAGCAACTTGTGGAGACTCAACGGCTTCTAAAAGAGTCCCGCGGGTGAGTTCGCTCAATAGAGGGCGAGCTGCGAGATCCTTCGAGGAATTTGGAGGCAGCTCGGGTGAAGGTGAAGAAGGCCAAGGAGGCCCTTATTGAGGGGACTCGCATGGACCCTAAGAAAGACAAGAAGGTTATATCATAATACAAGGAGTCGCATGGCTTCCAGCTCGGGCTATAGAGGTCAAGGCAGGCGACTTATGAGTTTGGGTATCGGGTCGCTCTGGCCCGGTTCTGGGCCCAATATCCCGACCTAGAGATCAAAGAAGACTGCTACGCCAACGTTCCCAAGGATGAAGGCATTGAGATACCCGAAGAAGTTCCATTTGATGATAGCATGGACCCTCCCGAGAGCTAGGATCCTTTTGAAAATGTATTTTGTAATTGGTTAGGTGCTATTTTGTTTTATACATGACAATCGATCAAGTGATGTAATATTTTTTCATCAATGAACTCTTCTTTTCTAACCAACAAAATATACAAATCTTGTTATGCCTGCATTCTTGGCCTGATCCAATGGAGTCCTCTCATCCTGGGAGTCAAGGACCTTCTTTTTAAATGTAGAACTTTTTCAAGTTTGATATATGCTAGGTCCTCGATAGCTGATCTCCTTCTTGCATTGTTAGGCGGTAAGTCTCGTCTCGGACTATGTCGATTACCCAGTAAGGGCCTTCCCAACTCAGGGCCAACTTGCCCTGGGCGTGCATTGGGTCACTGACTTTGGCCTTACATAGGACCAAGTTGCCGAGCTTGATTGGTCGAGGGCATACCCTTTTGTTGTAGAGCTTTACCATGGTCCTTTTGTAGGCTAAGACTTGGAGTGTGCATCAGCCCTTCATTCCTCAATAAAGGTCGAGGTTAGCTCAAGCCCTTTTTCCAACATGCCTTCTTCAAAATTTTCAACCTGAGGGGTTGGGAAAACCACCTTGGGTGGGAGCACCACCTTCGTCCTAAACGCGGGTGACTCCCCCATGGCAATCTTTGGTGTAGTCTGGGAGGCCCACAGGATGCTCGGTAGCTCATCGACCCACATGTCATGCACCCCGATGACCCTTCTTTTTAGGCCTAGTATTGCTTGGTTGGTCACTTCGGCGAGGTCATTGGTTTAGGGGTGTGCTACCGAACTGAACCTTAGCTGAATTCCATAATTCTAGCAAAACCCTTTGAATTTTTCATTGTTGAATTGGGCTCCATTGTTTATGATGATGGCCTTAGGGATGCTGAACTGAGTGATTATGTTTTCTGGACAAAGCCTTTGACTTGTTTTTTGGTGATGGACACTAAGGGCTCAGCCTCGACCCACTTGATGAAGTAATCCACCCCGACAATAAGGAACCTCCATTATCCAGAAGTCAGGGGGAAAGGGCCAAGGAGGTCCATTCTCCACTGTGCGCAGGGCCATGCACAATCAATTGGGGTACGGGGGACCGCAGGTTGATGTTGTGCTCGAGCATGCTTTTGGCACTATTGGCATTGTTGTACATAAGTCATGGCGTCCCGACATATGGTCGGCCAATAGTAGTCCTGTCGGAGGATTTTAAAGGCTAGAGTTCGGTCATTGATGTGCTCTCCACAGATCCCCTCGTGAACCTCGGTCAAAACCATCTCGGCTTTCTTGGGTGCCATCATCACAAGAGGGGTTGGCTGAACAATCTTTGGTAGAGCTGGTTGTTCACTTCGTAATACTAGGCCTACATACATCGAAGTTGACGAGAGGCAGCCTTGTCAGTTGGCCGCGTCTTGTCCCTCTTGTAATGGAGAATCTCCTCCATCTAGCTTGGAGTTACATTGGCTGTGGCAACATCTCCAATTGCGATGGTTCGAAAGGGGAGTATTTCAACCTTCGAAGTGGATTATTCTGAGCTTCGACCTAAGGCAAGTTTTGCTAGCACATCTGCCTGCGCGTTTTCCACCCGGGGCACCCTCGTCACTGCAAAGTGTTGGAAGTGGCTGGCGAGTCGTCGAGCCTCGGATAGGTATTTTGCCATAGTTGCATCTCGAGCTTCATAGTTCTCACTGATGTGGCTGACCACCAACTGTGAGTCATTAAAGACCTCAATGCTTTTTCCTTGCAACTATAGGACTAGCTAGAGACTAGACAGGAGCGCTTCATACTCGGCTTCAATATTGGTGGTTTTAAATCCAAAGTGAAGCATGTGTTTAATCAGTTGGCCATCAAGCCCTGTTAAGACAAGTTCGGCTCCTCCTCTTTTAGCATTAGCCGACCCATCCATGTGCAACGTCCATCTTTGCTCAGTGCATCCTCGGGCATTATCTTTGGCGAGGGTTAGCTCTGAGACAAAATCGACAATAGCTTGGGCCTTGATGGCAGTCCTTGGGATGTATTGAATGTCAAATTCTCCGAGCTCGATCGACCATTTAAGCATTCGACCTAATATGTCGAACTTCGAAAGAACCTGCCTTAGCGGTTGATCAGTCACCACTTTTATCATGTAGACTTGAAAGTAAGGGCACAACTTTTTAGCTACCTATACGAGGGCAAGAGCCAGCTTCTCGATCAATTGATATTGCACTTTAGGCCTATTCAAAATGTGGTTGGTATAGTAGATTGGTTGTTGTGTCCCTGAATCTTCCCGGACTAAGACAGAGCTAACAGCATGTTCGGACGTCGCAAGGTAAAGGCTGAGCAATTCACCTAGGATGGCCGAGGCGAGTTGAGGTAGCTGGCCGAGATGCTCCTTGAGCTCCGAAGGCTTTTTTGCATTTCAAAGTTCACTTGAAGTCTTTTGGGCTCCTCAAAGCTTGAAAGAAAGGAAGGCATTTTTCTCCTGATTAGGATAGGAATCGAGTGAGAGCGACCAACCTTCTAGTCAAGCATTGCACTTCTTTTACCGAGCGAGGGGGTAGCATGTTGATTATAGCTTGAACCATCTTTAGGTTGCATCTATCCCCCTTTGGTGAATGATGAAGCCGAGGAATTTACCTGAATTGACGTCGAAGGTGCATGTAGTCGAGTTGAGATGCATGCTGAACTTCCTAAATGTTCTGAATGTTTCGACTAAGTCTGCCAGGTGGGTCCGGATGAACTTGCTTTTCACGATCATATCATCGACGTACATCTCAATGTTTCTCCCAATCTAGTGTTCGAACAACCTGTTCATTGTTCTTTGGTATGTTGCCCTGGTATTCTTTAGCCCAAAGGGCATGACCTTGTAGTAGTAGACTCCTTGGTTTGTGATAAAGGCAGTATGTTCTTGGTCTTCGAGAGTCATTTTGATTTATTCATACCCTGAGAAGACATCTATGAATGAGAGGAGCTCATGCCCCGAGGTTGTGTTGACCAACTGGTCGATCCTCGAGAGTGGGTAGTAGTCCTTTGGGCATGCCCGGTTAATATCGGTATAATGAACACATCCTTCAGTTTTCATTAGGTTTTTTTATGAGAACTACATTGGATAGCCACCAGGGGTCTTTCGGCTCGGCTATGAATCCTGCTATTAACAAACGCCCCACTTCATCGCTAACTGCTTTTTGTCGGTTAGGGGTCATCTTCCATTACTTCACTAATCGCACTTGGGGGCAGAGGTATAGTTGGTGTTGGGCCACTTTTCGATCAATTCCCGACATATCTCTTAGTGATTAGGTGAAGACATCGGCATTTTCAGTCAAGAAGTCGATGAGCTGTACTCGTTCTTCTTCTAGGAGTTCAAACTGACCCTTATGATCTTGTCCAATCGACTTTGGTTGAGTGGGACCTCCAAGATGTGCTCGGTCAGCTCGAGACGAAGTGATGGTTTGGCAGTGTCTCGAGGATTAGTGATGGGCTACTCATGCTTTAATTTATTGGGTAGCGTGATAACCACCAGGTAACATTGCCTTGATTCCCGAGGGTTGCTCCATACTTCACTGATCCCCATGCAAGTTGGGAACTTTATCACTTAGTGGTAGGTGGAGATGACGGCTCTTATCTTGTTGAGGGTTGGGTGGCCCAAGATGGCGTTGTATGCCAAGGGAAGTTCCACCACTATAAAGTTATCATCACCATCTTGGATCACGGCTCTTCTCCAATAGTGACTGGTAAGATGGTGGTGCTGAGGGGTGAGATGGAGTCTCCGGTAAACCCAGTGAGAGTTGAAGGCATGGAGGTGAGATCTTCTTTAGCTAGGTCGAGCTTTTGGAAGGCATCAAGGTACAAGATATCAGCTGAGCTCTCGGTGTCCACCATGATCCTTTTGACCCGAGCGTTGGCGATCTTGACCAAGATCACCAGCACATCATTGTGGTTGGGATACTTAGATTCTCCCATTGGGAAGGTGATCTCAGGCTCACCCTACTATCGAGGACGCTTTCCTATGGTTGCTCAGGCATAGGCTTTTCTCCCTGACACGCTGTCTCCTCCAGAGGTCGGACCTCCAATGATGACATCAATCTACTTTTCCACAAGCCCCAAGGGGTGGGGGAGGATTCCGTGGCTTCTTAACGTAGTGACCAAGGTGTCCTCTGTAGATGAGCTCTTCGGTCTGGTTCTTTAGGTCATGGCACTCCTTAGTGTCATGACCATAGTCACGATGGAATCGATAATATTTGGAGCAGTTTCTGAGCTCACATGGGGTCTTCATCGGGTTGGGTGCTCTCAAGAGTCCCTTCTCTCTGATCTAGAGAAATATCTCCATTCTGGATGAATTTAACAGTGGGAGAGGGGGCATTGGGAGTGGAAGCTCAGGACAATGAAGCCTTCTTCTCGACGGGCATGAGGCCTACCCTTGGGATGGTTCTGTGCAGGGCCTCTTCTGCTCTTCACACTTTCCCAAAACTAATGTCTCAATAGTAATGTACTGGTTCACCCGTTGGGGCATCTCGGGGATGGTTGCCGTCGACCATTCAACCAGCGACCAGAAGAATCTGGATGGTCATGGACCCATCAAGAATGCCTGCATTATCAGTGAAGGATGGGCATCAGGGACTCCTCGAATCTCGATAGTGAAATGGGCGATGAAGTGCGAGAGAGGCTCATCATGTTTTTGGCTAAGGCTGACGAGCATGGCTACGGACAGCTTCGGCCGTGCACTGGCTAGGAAGTTAGGCTCAAGCTCCTTCGCCAACTGGTTGAAGGATGTAACTTAGGCTAGCCTAAGTTGACTATAACATATCTAAGCTAGGCCTCGAAGAGTGGTGGGGAATGCTCAGCACATAAGGGCATCTGAAGTGTTATACAAGGCCTTCTGTGCCCGAAAGGCAATGACTTGTTCCGTCAGGTCGGAGCATTGACCGAGTGCAACTAAGCCTAGAGAAAGTCCGTCGAGTCGAATGATAGCATGTTAGGCTCGGGGGTGCTCGGGTAGGAGTGTCGGAGGTTTGGAGCACTATGCTTAGGTATCGGCCTAGGATTCCCCGATAGCTCCTTGGGTGATGGAATAATATTCACCGCGGTGGGTTGCTGAGGGGTCATCAATGGCGCGGGGGTAGGAGACGATGGGTCCCATTGCAGTGGTTGAGGTAACGTCGACTACTGGACAAGCTGAGGAACAAGGGGGATGATGGTCTGCATCATCCCTACTAGGGCTTGAACTTAGTGAGTGTGGCTAAGGAACGCCTCGATTGAGATGGGGAGTGGCCCCATGGGGGTCCCGAAAGGAGACAAACCAGGATCGGTGAACAACCACCAATAGCGGCTCGAGGTTGCAATGGAGGCATTTCCTTCTAGGCTCAGAGGAGGTGGGAGTTGTCCTCCAAACCCAAAGGCTGCGTGCGTTGGGAGTGGCTCTTCTCCAGAGCATTCACCTAAGTTGTTTGGCTGGGATGATCTTGCGACATCGGGCCCTTCTTCTAGTGCCAAAATGTTAGTGAACCTTTATGTCGTGGTCGAAGAGTCAGCATAGTTTAGTCCGGCTCCAAATGCACAAGGTTGCCTAAGCGGATACTCGAGCGATGGAAGTGAGCATTGAGTCGAGTTGAGTTGGAGATTCTCCTCCCAAGTATGATCTTCTTCCCTGACTAGCGGTTTGCTGCATGTTCATCAAGTTCCTGCATGCAGGTCGAGATCGGGAGGGGGTTTTCCCTACTCGACCCATCCGAAGCTTAAATTAGCGTTGTGTGAATGAGAGAGTTGAGTCTTTTCCTTGGCGTTGGCCAGGTGGTTAGCTTTTATATTTTTCAAATAAGGGTCAATCATACATAGTCTGTTAATGATAGCTGACTCTTTGAGCAGCTGACTTATAACTTTCGTGTGGGTGCCAATCAACCTGCACGGATTGGCGGCATGCGAAACCATCTCGAGCTTTCTAGAGCAACTTTGTACTATGTGGCATTGTTCTAAGCTTTCCAGAGCAACTTTGTACCATGCGGCACCGTCCCGAGTTTTCCGAAGCAGCTTTGTACTGTGCGACACTGACCCGAGCTTTCCAGAGCATATTTGTACCACGTGGCGCACCTTGAACGGCCTTGCACAGCATGAGTAGGTGGTTGCCTCATCCGAGTCCAAGGTGTCGTGTTGACGCGATTCGCTACATTAGCTCTAAGGCTCTGCATCGGCGTTGACATGGCTGTTGACTGCTACCTCGGGGACGGTACCAGAATGTGCCCTATCATTACCAATGAGTGATACTTGAATAAAAAATGTTAACCATTAACGTGAAGCTTGGCTTCGTAAAACGAATGAGCCAAGTAGCCCTAACCACCGTTCAATTTGAATTGGAAGTAGAAATCGAAATCAAACCAACCCGGTGGTCCGTTGGTTTCAAATTGAACCAAAACTGATCCTGGGCGGTTTGGCTTTAATTTCTAATTTTGAAAAATCGATGATTTCTATTTCAAACCAATTAAGTATGATAAAAAATAAAAATGTAATATATAAAAAGCTTGTGGTATAGTGGTTAAGTGTGCAGTTTAAAACCTAGTAAACTAGGTTTGAATCTTAATAGCATCATTTTGTTTGATTAAAATTTTATATTTTTATATCAAATATTTTAATGTTATAACACTCATTTATAGTTATACAACTATTTTTTTAATTTAAAAATAAATTATAAAAATTTTATATTATTTTACATTAAAATAATAGAAAATTAATGATTCAAATCGAAACCGATAATTCTATTTCTAATTATAAAACTGATTGATTCAATTTCTGATTCCTGATTTTAAGTAATCGAAATCGATGATTTCGAGATCGAGCTAGAGCCAAGCACCCTTATATCTTCTCTTCGTCATCAATGAAAAGCTCTCCACGTTGTTGAGCAGAACATCTAATTTAGCTGAGGCACTTGTGAGGATCGCGTTGGACCTCACTGTGCTCGATGGCCGCCACCTCTGTGTCGTTGTCGGTGACATTGTGAACCCAGCTACGAGTTCGTGATCGCCAAGGTGGATAGCCCATCATCAAGGAACCAGTTAGGAAGGGGGTTTTAAGGATCGTATTCGAGGTCAAGTTCCTTCCCAGGCTGCAACACCAGAAAAGAGGACAACTCAGACTCTGCAATACCATGGCAGAGCTTCCTTTTTGAGTTATTTGCATTAGATCCCTTGCAATAAGATTGTTGTCAAAAACTAAACGACAGGTGGTTAACCATTAACTTAATAAATACCATTGTTTGGTTCGTGCTTACCGACCATCTGCACAGCAGTCATTTCACCGACAAGGCAAGTACAGCTGCAGATGCTGCTTTGTTTTGCGTCTGGCTGCCTGCCTTCGAGACAAAAAAAAGTGTGCAGAAAACATTAACATCACATCGCCCAAGTAACACTGCTTCCTGGATATCCATCTCGATGTTATATCAACAAGAAATTTGGCATTCAAAAGGATAGAAACATCAATCTCATTAAGCTGCAGCATTTCCTGAAAATAATGGTGAATAGTTCTCGCGTGGACTCCGCAAAAGCAACCAATAATCTCTCTCCCTTTCTTCTCAACAGACCTCAGCCTTCTGTATGATGCACCGCCAGCGATCACGAGGTATTCAACCCGCGTCAACTAGCACATGAATTTGTCATACAGAAGCACAAAACTAAATACCAAATGCCAGCAGGATAGAAGCACCGAAGAATACATTGCACGACCAAGGTGGCAGTAACATCCAAGCTCGTAGGACCCTCCTAATGTGTATGTACATTGTACGAAAAGCAGAATATTCACAAAGAATAGTTTCACTTCAACAGCTCCAAAAGCTACCAATCAGAAGCTCTGCTGATTTATAGTGCAACTCTGGCAGAATTTATACCACTTCCAAGTCTTCTGAGGCTGCAGTGGCGGCTTATTTTTGCTAAAAGTGAGCTTGAAGTGTCACCTACCTCTGATTTGCAAAGGGGGCAGAGTGCATTGATCTTAAGCCATTTATCAATGCACTCTTTGTGAAAGAAGTGGGAACAAGGGAGCTCCCGAAGCTCATCATTGTCGATGTACTTTGCCAAGCAAATGCAACAGGCCTGCAAATGCAATACATTAGCATAACAGAATTATAATACAGCCCACTTAATATGCTCAACTGTTTAATACCAAAGTCATGCACAAGATTACTAAGATTTCTCCTGGGAAGGCAGGTAACTGTAGATGCATCTACAGCCAAACTATTCTCAGTGACTTCTGCATACCTCCACCATTTTTACTTTCAATAATTAATTTAAACCACTAGATGGAATAGTGTCCTTTTGGCAGAATGAAGAATGGATGCTGAAGAGAAACATAAAGAAAATATTGGGAGAACAGTGGGGGAAATGCTGAAAAAAGGCAGAAAGCCTGGCGGTCATGATTTCTCTTATATAGATTCCCATTCCGTTCCCCTTCTATTATATCAATCTGAAGCCAACAATGTTTCCAACCATAAACATTAGAACTGATCAAATACGAACGAACTAACATCTTATTAATGGATTTGTATCTGAACTCTTTTATAAAAAAAAATGCCCTTTGGCTGCTAAAGGAAGAAATCATTTTTGAACAACTATATCAATGACTTTAGACCGAGATTCACATGGTCAAAAATGCATCATCTAAGTGATAGTAGACTCACCCTAGTCACACAAATCGACATACTGATTATCTTGTATCCGATATGGGACTAAATTGAAATATTACAATCTCCTTCATTTAAGGTTTGATGTCCTTGTTAATGCTCAAACATAGACTAGAATCAAGTGCCAAAGCAGGATCTGGAATCAAGCCTTAGTACTCAAGTGAAGTCCAACACTTTATTGGCTCCATAATGTGATGTGTCTCTCACCCCATCTGCAGGCAGTATGATAGAATCCCAAAGGAATTCTATGTAGATTGATCTTTGAGGAGGATCAACCCTTGGAACGTTATAAGGGTTCCACCCTCCTAGAAGTCGGCCAGATGGCTGCAATTGTAGATGAATCTTGTTATTCCAAAGAGATGAAGGTTATATGCTTATATAAAGCTCCAAACCCTAGCCCTAGGGGCTGCTTACTAAGTGAATTACCCTTTTTGCCCTCTACCCTAGCCAACCGGCCCAGTAAAGGGGGGCGACGACTAGAAAGCCCTAAGGCCCAAATATAAACCCTGGCCACTATTCTTTATAAGATAGATGCGGCTAGGTGGGGTTTATTACAATCTCATAGGATTTTTATTAGCTGCCACTTGGTTGAGTAGGACCCAACCCTGCTAGGGTCCTATCAAGCCCGCCCTCTTCAAATCAGCCTTGTCCTCAAGGCTGAGGTTCCATGCACTCAAGGAACCGGGTCTTCAACTCCTCATATGATTCTTATGTGGCATCTTCAAGTGGTAAATTATTCCAATGCACTAGTACTTCAGTGGAGGGACGTCGACGATGCATCACGATTCTGCGGTCGAGGATGGCTTGTGGTTGGACTTGGATATCTCCATCATCAGTGGTGTTGGGTAGTTGAATATAGGATTACTCCTGTTCTCCCAACTTAGGCTTCAGGCATGACACGTGGAAGACAAGGTGAATTTTGGCATCCTCAGACAATTTAAGTCTGTACGCCACGGCTCCAATATGCTCTTCGATTTGATAGGGCCCATAAAAGCATGGAGATAGCTTCATGGAGGCTCGTGTGTTGATGGATAATTGCTTGTATAGCTGTAGGCGAAGATAAACCCAATCTCCTACTGAAAATTCTCTTTCGCTTCGTCGTATGTCGACTTGCTGCTTCATTCTAGCTTGAGCGATAGAGAGATTATCCTTTAGCAACTGTAAGAGTTTGTCCCTGTCAATTAAATCTTGGTCGACTTGATCTACTTTGGCCGAGCCAATACATACTTTGGAATCACAGGGACCAATCGACCATACAGTGCTTCATATGGGATACATTTTGTAGATGAATGATACATAGTATTATACCACCATTCGGCGCAGGGGAGCCATTTCGCCCACTCCTTTGGCTGGTCACTGGCGAAACACCGAAAGTACATCTCTAAACACCTGTTCATCACCTTTGTATAGCCGTCAGTTTGTGGATGATATACCATGCTCATCTTGAGTTTGGTGTCCTACGACTGAAATAACTCGGTCCAAAATTTACTGGTGAAGACACTGTCACGATTACTTATAATAGACCTTGGCATCCCATGTAGTTTAACAATATTTTCTATGAAAATCTGAGCAATACTAGCAACAGTGAAGAGATTTCACACGGCACAAAAATAAGCATATTTCGTAAGTCGATCAACCACCACGAGGATTGTGCTTTTACCTTTGGAAGGTGACAGCCCTTCGATGAAGTCCATGAAGATGTCAGTCCACACCGAGTCCGGTATGGGTAGTAGTTGTAGCTTCCCTGGACTTACCACTATTTCACCATTTTGCTGTTGACATACATCACATTGTGTCACATATTCAAAAAAAAAAAAAATTTCATCTCTCCAATAAAAATTTTGTTTCACTCTTTTGTAGGTTCTTAGAAATCCTGAGTGTCCTGCTGAAGGTGTGGAGTGCATTTCGTGCAAAATGATTTTGATGCAAGGGAAGTCATGTATAAGCACAATGCGACCTTTGTAGCGTAGATCCCTTGAATCCCAAGTGTAGTGGGCTATTGCGCTTGGATCCTCCAATTTTTTTATGATGTTGCTAGTCTCTGGATCCTTCTTCCATTCCTCCCTAATGTCCTCAAGGAAGCCGGTGGTAGGAAGGGAGATGGCTGAAAATTCAGCTTGCTCAGGTAGCCGTAAGAGTGCATCTGCAACAACGTTTCCTTTCCCCTTTTTGTAAATAATTTCATAATCAAATCCTAGAAGTTTGGTTATCCATTTTTGCTGCTCAAGGGATGATATCTTCTGCTCCAAAAAGTACTTGAGGCTTCTATAGTCGGTTTTAATTTGAAATCGCCAGCCAATCAGGCAGGGTCTCCACCTCGTTACTGCGTGCACAATGACGAGTATCTCCTTATCATATATTAACATTTGTTAATGGGAGGGAGACAACGTCTTACTGGTGTATGCGAGTGGTCAACCATCTTGCATGAGAATAGCTCCAATTCTAACTCCAGATGCGTCGGCCTCAATGATAAAGGGTCGACTGAAATCTGGTAGCGCTAGCTCCGGCGTTGTTATCATGGCTGTCTTAAGTTTGTCGAAGGCAACGGAGGCTTTGTCCGACTATTAGAAGGCGTCTTTTTTTAGTAGAGAAGGGGTGCACTAATCTTCCCAGTCCTTCACAAATTTTCAATAGTAACCCGTTAGTCCAAGGAACCCGTGCAGCAATTTCACGTTTGTAGGTTTCGGCCAGCCCTGCATGGCTTCAATTTTTGTTGGGTCTACTGCCACTCCTGATATTATGTGTCCAAGGTACTTTACTTTTTGCTGGAGAAAGCTACACTCTGATTGCTTAACAAAAAGGACATTCTCCCGAAGGATCGTCAAAACAAACCGCAAGTGCTGAAATTGAGTCTCAAGAGAAGGGCTATAAATGAGAATATCATCGAAAAATACCAACACAAATTTGCGAAGAAAGATTCGAAAAATATTGTTCATGAGACTTTGGAAGGTTGAAGGAGCATTAGTGAGTCCAAAAGGCATTATCAAGAATTCATAATGGTCGTTATGTGTGAGGAATGCAGTTTTTGGAATGTCGTCTTCACGTACCCGAATTTGGTGGTAATCGGATCGGAGGTCCAACTTCGTGAAAACTCGAGCTCCTTTTAACTCATCAAGAAGTTCATCCACCACTGGTATTGGGTACTTGTCCTTGACGATGATACCATTTAAAGCTCGGTAGTCGATGCACATCTGTCAAGTTCCATCCTTCTTGCGCACAAGTAGCACCAGTAAGGAATAGGGGTTGCAGCTTGGCCGAATCACCCATGTTTCAAGCATCTCCTTTACAATCTTTTCAATTTCATCCTTCTGGAGATGAGGATAGCGGTACAGCCGAGTGTTCGCTGGTGGTTTGCCCAAAAGAATTGGAATCCGGTGGTCATGTTGCCGAGTAGGAGGAAGACCGCGTGGTTTAGCAAAAATGTCGGCAAATTCAACAAGCAATTGGGCGAGATTTTGATCTTCAATTTCTATTTTCTTCCCCGCTGGTTGTTGTTGGAGATGGATCAAAAAGCCACCATTTACCTTGTGTAGAACTCTCCATTCGTTGGGTCGAAACGGTGATTATGTTGCTTCCACGCTTCCCGTGTAGGGTGACCTGTTTGCCTTTGCAGTTGAATTTCATAATCAATTTGGAAAAATTCCAAGAGACGTCACCTAGCGTCGTCAGCCATTCTATGCCAAGCACGGCCTCATAATCATCAATTGATAGGAGGAAGAAGTCGGCGATAATTTCTTGGTCTTGCAACAATAGTTTCACCTACGAGCATCTTTGGTCGCACTTTAGGATTCGGCCGTCGGCGACCTTTACATCAAACTTGCTGCAACCTTCGATGTGGAGCACCATCCTGTCACGCACTTAGCTGGAATTGCCTAAATGGTAAGGCACCCTTGCGGAAAACACGGATTTAGCTAGAGTTGCCTAAGTCAAGAATCACCTTTGCGCCCACTTCGATCAGACTTAGCTTGGATTGCCTAAGTCTTGAGGCACCCTAGCGACATACGTGCCCGCAAAGGGTCAGCCGAACTGCAACCTCATGTAGGTCCCGTAGGACCTGTAAAAAAAGAAGTTGATTAGTTTTGAAACGAGTGGCGGACCAGTCCCGACGTCTCGCGAAGAGAGAAGCTTGACAAGCAATTGAGCGAGCACTTGGAGTGCAGGAAAACAGAGAAAAAGAGGAGGAAAATAAGGACTTTAAAAGGGTGAATGAGCAGCTGTAAGTCCGCAAACAACTACTCCCCGGGTGTCGGGCGCGAAGGCAAGTTTTCGTCAAGTTGACGTGCAAACTTGTGAAAGTGTTCAACGCCCGACAATATACCGAAGCCCCATCCAACCCTGTGCTAGCCGGGTGGTTCCAAGAGGCTGAGATGGCTGACGTTTCGCATATGGCTACGGGCTACAGAAATCAGCCCGCGGCACGCGAAAACGAAGCCATTTTGGGGGTTTTTGGGCAGATGCAGCGAGCGATCATTCTGCAACGCTGCAACCTGCTGTTTCTTACATTTTTACATGGGAAACGCAGCAAAAGTATGGCCAAACAGGCTGCCAAGGATATGTACAAACATGGGCAAGCAACGAACGGTACGTTGAATGAAGTTACTGCGAGTGTGCGACGACCGTTCATGACATTCTCCCCCACTTAAATTGTCGGCGCCCTCGTCGACGCTTGCTGGTAAGCTTTGATGGTTGCTTCTTCATGTCGGAGGGCATCTTCTGGCTCCCAACTGACTTCGGTTCTAGGAAGCTTCTGCCACTTCACCAAGTATTCAATCTGCTCAGCTCCATTGGGTAGTTTTGTCTTGCGATCCGCTAAAATGGTCTCAACTCGCTTCTCATAGGAGACTCTGGTGGGAGGTTGTCGAGTTGAAACGCCTCGGGAAGCATCTTGCGGATTGAAGTGGTAGGCTTTCAAGTTGCTGGCATGGAAAACATTATGAATCTTGAGCCACGCCGGCAGCTGCAACTTGTAGGAGACGTTGCCCACCCTACTGATAATTGGGAAGGGACCATCATACTTGCACACCAATCCTTTGTGCACCTTGTTTCTAAAGAATTAGAGTGATGCTGGTTGGAGCTTCACCAACACCAAATCGCCGACTTTGAATTCCTGTGGTCGCCTTCCCAAGTCTGCCCACTTCTTCATCTTTGTGACCGCCTTCTCCAAGTAGGCCCGCGTAATATCTACATTTCGATGTCATTCTTTTACCAAGTGATATACGGACAGACTACCTCTGTATATCCAATAGCCAAAGTGTGAGGAGTCGACGGCTGTTGTCCTGTGATGATCTCAAAGGGGCTCTTGTTGGACGCAGAGCTCCGCTGCAGGTTGTAGGAGAATTGAGCTATGTCCAACAGCTTCACCCAATCTCGTTGGTTGGCACTCACGTAGTGCCGAAGATATTGCTCTAGGAGCGAGTTTATTCTTTCAGTTTGGCCATCCGTCTGGGGGTGGAGGCTTGTGGAGAAGTATAGCTTCGACCCCAGCAATTTGAATAGCTCGGTCCAGAATAGTCCCAGAAACCGAGCATCTCGATCACTTATGATATTGTGCGGGACTCCCCAATACTTCTCCACATTCTTCATCATTAGCTTCGCCGCTTCCTTTGCTGAACAGTGTAGGGGTGCAGCAATGAAGGTTGCATACTTCGAAAATCAGTCGACCACCACAAGTATCGATCCGAATCTCCCTACTGCCGGCAAGCTTGATATGAAGTCCGGAGAAATGCTCTCCCACGGCCTTTCTGGTACGAGCAACGGCTCTAAAAGTCCCACAGGCTTCCGCTGCTCCACCTTATCTTGTTGACAAGTTAGACACGTTCGAACATATTCCTCCACATCTGTCCCCATCTTCGGCCAATAGAAGGCCCTCTCCACGAGAGCCAATGTTCGGTGAATGCCCGGATGTCCTGCCCAAAGAGAATCGTAACACTCCTTCAAGAGTTCACGTCTCAAATTATCCATTCGAGGGACATAAACTCTTATTCCCTTTGGTGTAAACGAGTCCCTCCTGGACCCAAAATCGTCGTACCTTGCCTTCTTGGATCAGTTGCATCAAGGTTACTACCTAGGGATCACTGTACAGTCCATCCTTCATCCGAGAAAGGAAATTGGAGTGCAATTGATGAGCCTCTCGCCCTCGAAATGCATAGCATTCACTGCCCCACTTTTCGGCTCAACGCCAGATTTACGACATTTGCTTTGTCGGGCTTGTACTCCATTACCATATCAAATTCCTAAAAGTCCGCCATCGTGCTTGCTTTGGAGAGAGTTTCTTCGAAGTCCGAAAGTAACTCAAAGCGATGTTGTCTCCCCTCAAGGCCAAATCGCGATCAAATTGTCGCCGCACTAAACGGGATCAGCCTCTTCTCGTGCAAGATCCGCCGCTCGGTCTCGTTGAGCTGTTTCATAGACTGGCCCTCCCGCATTACTCCCCAATAGCTCAGTGCATCGATGAGGGATGTCCGCAATTTGAGCAAAAGAATCTTTAGGTCTTGGAATGTCGCTTCAGCAGACCATTTCCAAGAAATAGTAGCTCCGCGCTTGAATAACCTAGTATGAAGCGTTGATAGTAGTTCACAAACCCAAGGAAGGATCTCAGTTTTGGCACCTTCTTTGGAGTTTGCCAGTCCACAACCGCGTGCACCTTTGATTTATCTATCCGAATGGAACCGTCGCCGATTCAATGCCCCAAGAATAAGATCTCTTTCTAAGCAAAGTAGCACTTCTCTCTTTTTACTAACAAAGAATTCTCCTTGAGAACTTTGAAAATTGTTCAAAGGTGGTCAATATGCTCCTTAAGGGTTTGGCTATAAACGACAATATCGTCCAAGTAGACGACCACAAGCATGTCCAAATACTCCCTGAATAGTTGATTCATAAGAGTGCAGAATGTGGCCGGAGCATTGGTTAAGCCGAAAGACATCACCAAGAACTCGAATGCTCTATATCTGGTCACACAAGTAGTCTTTGCCTCATCGCCTTCAGCAATACGCACCTGCTAGTACCCCGACTGAAGGTCGAGTTTGGAGAAATACTTTGCCTTGCCCAGTTGGTCAAACAAGTCTGCGATGAGTGGGATGGGATACTTGTTCTTCACCGTCACCTTATTAAGGGCTCGATAGTCGACGCATAGTCGGAGGCTCCCATCTTGTTTCTTCTGGAAGATAACTGGAGCCCCGCATGGTGCTTTGGAACTGTGGATGAGACCACCGCTTGGCAGTTCATCTAACTGCTTTCTGAGCTCTGCCAACTCAGGAGGGGGCATACGGTATGGTGGTCTCATTGGAGGCTTCATTCCCGGCTCCAGCTCAATATAATGATCCACGCCTCTGCGTGGTGGCAGAGTTTTCGGCAACTCAGGTGGCATAACGTCTGTGAACTCCTTCAGAATGTTTGTCACTGCAGCAGGTTCTTGAATGGCCTCCCCGTCAAGTGTTTCCAGCTTTGCAGCCGCCACGAAGGTTAACTCTCCTTTGCGTTCACCTTTCTTCAATTGCAACGCTGATAGTTGTTGGGGATCTTAGGTTCCTCTCCGAGAGACGGGAACCACACAGGGGTTGTCACCTCCCATCAGACATAAGGAGTCTAGGAACGGCATCGGCACGAACTTTGCTGCGTGCATGAACTCCATTCCGAGAATCACTTGGAAGTCATCCAATGGCACTGCCATCATGTTTGTGCGCCCGCTCTATGATCCAATCTTGATGAAAACTCCCTTTGCTAGCCCGAAGATCCGCTTGGCCTCCGAGTTGATCGCCTTCATCCGACTTGGGTTCTTCTCCAAGATTAGCCCAAGCCACTTTGCTTCTCGGTTGGCAATGAAGTTGTAGGTAGCACCCGTGTCCACCATTGCTCGGGTGGTTTGGCCGTTGAGTCTGATGTTCACATACATTAGCTCACTGCTTCCTGCTTTTTGTTCCTTCGGCTTCATGTTCTCCCCCACTTGACCCCGCAATGCATTCAACAAACGCATCGCACCTATTCGGGGTCCTTGCGACTTCTCATCATCACTACCCAATTCGGAGCTACTCAAACTGAGAGCAGCTGTCTTGCCCTTATCTGGCTTGGGGGGGTTGATAGAAGCCGACAAGGCATTGAGTGCCTGCTTTTGTGGGCACTCCCACACCCTATGTGGCCTTCCGCACAAAAAGCATCTGCCAGGTCTTGAGGTCTTGCCATTTGAGTTCGGCCCCTTATGAAAACTCTTCTTCCTTTGCTCGCCCCCAGATTCCTTCCCAGGAGGATGCTTTGGATGGCGATTTTCTATACACTGTTTCTTCTTCCTCGAGTCCTCTGAAGAAATAAAGTCGGTGAGCCTTTCTGCGGCTGCAATTGCTCCGATTACATCAGTGACATTCCGTCGATGAAGTTCCTGTTGAGCCCATGGCTTCAGTGTCAAGAAAGCCGAATGACTTATCTTTTTCAGACATATCTTGAATGTCCAGCATCGGTGCAGAAAATTGCTTCACATAGTCCCGAATGGAAGTCATTTGGTGGAGTTGTCTCAACTTCCTCCTTGCTACGAACTCAGTGTTCTCAGGCAGGAATTGAGTTCTCAACTCATGCTTCAAGTTGTCCCATATGTCCACTCGACACCGACCTTGTTGAATCTCTTCCCAACGGGTTCTCCACCAAAGATTTGCATCTCCGTTCAAATACATGGTCGCTATCGAAACTTTGGTGTCCTCAGAGTCTGGCCTCGTAGCTCGGAAGTACTGTTCCATATCAAACAAGAAATTCTCGAGCTCCTTCACATCTCTAGCACCCCCATAATAATGTGGGTTGGGCGCTCTGAAGCTTTGTGTCGGCACAAAGCGGGTGTTGCTTCCCGCATTTAGCGCCCTTGTGAGCACCGTCACTTTGGAAGTGAGTTCCACCACCATTTCTTGCAGATGTTGTACGGAGTCCTTGGTGTCATCCGTTAGTCGGTCGACTAAGGCTTCAACCTTGTCGATCCGGAATTCGGCTTCCTCTTGCGAGCTCTCTACCCCAAGAAGCATATGTTGGCCTTGGTAGAGTTCCTCCAAGCTCGCTTCAAGAACATCCAAGCGGATTTCTACCGTTATGATCCTTTCTCTATGGCTCATTTTCCCGGTCGGCGCTCCAGATTGCGCTCCTCCGCTCGCGGCGAGTAGCCAACTTCTCGCTCATCATATCCACTATCCCACTCTTCCTGAGCGGCACCAGTAGTGAGAGAGCGAGTTTGCACATACAGCCCACCTGCGGTTGCTTCGGGCAACAATCCAGCTTGCCTCATCTTGCTCGATTCGCCGCGATGTTTCGCCATAGCGAGATTGCGAAGTTTCTTTGTTGCTTGCTCAAATTGATTGTCGGCTCTGATACCACAATGTCACCACTTAGCTGGAATTGCCTAAGTGGTGAGGCACCCTTGCGGCAAACACGGACTTAGCTGAAGTTGCCTAAGTCAAGAATCCCCTTTGCGCCCACTTCGATCAAACTTAGCTTGGATTGCCTAAGTCTTGAGGTGCCCTTGCGACATACGCGTCCGCAAAGGGTCAGCCGAACTGTAACCTCATGCAGGTCTTGTAGAACTTGTAAAAAGAGAAGTTGATTAGTTTTGAAACGAGCAGCAGACAAGTCCTAACATCTCGCGAAGAGGGAAACTTTACAAGCAATTGAGCGAGCACTTGAAGTGCAAGAAAATAGAGAAAGAGAGGAGGAAAACAAGGACTTTAGAAGGGTGAATGAGCAGCTGCAAGTCCGTAAACAACTACTCCCCGGGTGCCGGGCGCGAAGGCAAGTTTCCGTCAAGTTGACGTGCAAACTTGTGAAAGTGTTCAACGTCCGACAATATACCGAAGCCCCATCAACCCTGTGCCACCCGGGTGGTTCCAAGGGGCTGAGATGGCTGACGTTTCGCGCGTGGCTGCGGGCTGCAGAAATCAGCCACGACGCCAAAAATGGGGCCATTTTGGGGGTTTTTGGGCAGATGCAGCGAGCGATCGTTCTGCAACGCTACAACCTACTTTTTCTTACATTTTTACACGGGAAACACACCAAAAGTATGGCAAAACAGGCTGCCAAGGATATGTACAAACATGGGCAAGCGACGAACGGTACGTTGAACGAAGTTGCTGCGAGTGTGCGACGACCGTTCGTGACAATCCGAGTAGCAACCTTACTGTTTAGGAAGTTATTAGTACTGCCCGTGTCGATGAGAACAGTGATCGGTTGTTGTTTGAGAAGGCCTCTAACTTTCATCATTTGCGGATTTGAGTAGCCGGCTAGCGCGTGTACGATAACGTCGGTCGATTGTGGCTCTTCTTCCGCATCTTCTTTATGTTCAAGACTCTCTTCTGGATGTTCAATGACCTCTTCTTCCACTGGTTCAATCATAAGAAGTCTCCTTTTTTTCCAGCGATGCTCGCGGCTCCACGGCTCATCACAATGCCAACATAACCCCTTTACAGATCGCTCCCGAAGCTCTTCTCTTATTAACTTTTTTGGTGCAGGGGCTCGGTTGATAGTAGGGGGGTTGAGGGCTTCGGTATTGCTGGTCGGGGAGCGACCCTAGTCCTCCGAGCTTCAGGGTTCAATTGCTCCTCTTGAAGTCATGCGAAAGAGATGGCTGCCATAAGCGTGTACGATTGTCGTGCTTTAACTTCTCCCCGGATCTCCAGCTTCAAGCCCTCAATAAAGGTCCCCAATAGTTGTTTTCAGACCAATCACGAGTTTGATTAGATAACCTTTCAAACCTGGTTTGATACTCCTGAATGGTAGAGGTTTGTCGGATCTTTGCTAGCTGTACGTCAATGTTCTCGTAATCGGTTGGTCCGAAGTGGATCAGCAGTTCTTCTTTGAATTGTTGCCATGAGAGGACTCCATGAGTTTGTTCAAACCAATCAAACCATTGTATGGCATCCCCTTCAAGATGTATAGTCGCAATTTCCACCATAGATGCATCCAAGATTTCGTGGTACTGAAAATATCACTCCGCGCGCGAGATCCAACTAATCGGGTCTCCTTCCCATCTAGGGAAGTCCACCCTCATGCGTAGATAGTAGGGATCGGTCATAGAGCCTCCCCTCTCCTGAAAGTCATCTCTTCGGTCATAGCTCCCTCCTTGATGTGATTTCTTCGGGCTCGGTGGTCGGCCCAAATTGAGTTCGGCAAAGAGAGTTCTTATCCTCCATTCGCGTCTCGAAGGCTTCGAATTTAGCATTGATTGCCTCCTCAGATGCCATAGAATATGCCTCCAAATCTGTAATGTTAAGATCTCTCTTTTGTTGTTGGGTTAAAGGCATGTATCGGTTGAGAGAAGTGGTGGCCGAAAGGGTTGGTGGATTGGTGGATGTAGGCTACGGTTTAGGCTTGTTTTGTGGTTGTTTTGGGCACGATTTGGTGGAGTTTTAGGGCTGTTATGGTAGTGGATGAAGGTTAGGAAAAAGGGTTATAAATCTGTGGTAAATGGCAGCAATGGTTTGATAGAAATCGGTGAAAGTTGCTGCAGATAGGTGCTGTTTTGTATGAGCAGAATTGTCATCGAGGAAACAACGATTTCTCAACGAAATTTTCAGCAAAAATCGAGAGATTTGAGAAGGGGATTTGACAACAAAATCTCGGTTTAGATAACAATAATGATGGCAAATTAGATCAAGAAAATTTCGACAGCATAACAAGGAAATCGGTGCAAGTTACGATAGCAGAATTCTTATCGAAAAATTCCAGCAGTTTGTGACGAAAATTTGCAACAACACAAGAACGTTTTAAAGATGAATTCCACAATAGATCAATCACAAATGGAAGCCAAGACGATCTATGAAGCGTATAAGAAATTTCGTTCAAAAATGATAGCAATTAGATCGGTTTAAAGGCAACAATATGTGGTTGAAATTTTCTGCAACAATCCTTCATTCACAAAGATGATAACTTTTACGACGAAAGGAATTCGCAACAAGGGATAGATAAAAAGACTTCTTTCTGGTATTTTGAATGGAAAATTACAGCAGCAAAAGGTATTGGTGGTAGGAGAATACCATATCTCTGATGCAATTGAAGGTGGCGACAATAGACTGATTTGATCTACGACAGAAGATGACGATGGAGATGGCGACGTCAAGAGCAATTTTGGGAATTACTTGGCTGATGGTGGGCGGTAGAGGTGGTAGCAAAAACAACAAGATCGCTGCTCTGATACCAGATGATAGAACCCTAGAGGAATTCTATATAGATTGATCTTTGAGGGGAATCAACCCTTGGAACGTTATAGGGGTTCCACCCTCCTAGAAGCCGGTCAAATGGCTGCAATTGTAGATGGATTTTGTTATTCCAAAGAGATGGAGGCTACATGCTTATATAGAGCTCCAAACCCTAGCCCTAGGGGCTACTTCCTAAGTGAATTACCCCTTTTGCCCTCAACCCTAGCCGATCGGCCTTGTAAAGGGCGGCGGCGGCTAGGAAGCCCTAATGCCCAAATATAAACCCTAGCCACTCTTCTTTATAGGATAGAGACGGCTAGGTGGGGTTTATTACAACCCTACTAGGGTCCTATCGCAGTACTTTCATAGTGGGTCTTTGCACCATGCCCAATACTAGGCCCACTCTTATACCATTTTGTTTAAGAGGTCTAGAACACGTGGCCCGTAACGCTTACACAGAAGCTAATGATAGTAGGCCTAGTCTATCTCAATATCCTTTAAATCTGACATGGGACTAAACTTGGGTATTACAAGATCAACTACCTAAAACTAATAACTTTCATAATCAACTCATTTCCTCTGCTCATGATGAAATGATTATATCCTTCAACATTCAGTTTTAATCGAGATCAAGAGCACAAGAATTCATGTGCTTTCACCTCATCATTGTTCAAATTGAACCATTGACCATATTTCAAGATTGCCTTTGCAACTCGTTCTTGCTTGTCATTGTAAATGGTGAGCTAAATTGTTGATCATTTTGGTACAAAATGATGCCATAGATGCAATACTTTGACTTCCTTTTGAGTAGTTATGTCAATTGTTGCTTGTCTTCGAGTGGTAGATTGATATAATTTTCTTCATATAACGGATCATTTTGTTGCCATCTTAGTTGTTAGGGCATTCTTTGTTTTCTACCTAATCAGAATGTTCACCCAAATGCACAAGAGGAAATATAAGAGCCAAAATTGATAGGTAAGAGTTTTGTAGCACTCGATCCTGATTTTCTAACACAATAAATCCCACCAAGAATCATCTTTTTACAAGAGTTTGAGTAAATTGCTATGGGCATTGATCCACTAATCTAGATACTTAGCCTCTGTATGTGACATCAAACTCTTGTTTTACTAGAAAACCTCACTCCTAAAACAAGATCTGTATCCACATGAAATATAATAGAAACATGTGATGATGATTCTGATACCAGGTTTTATGTAGGCACAAGAAAACCCACATATAACCAGTAGTTCAGTACCAGTTATTTAAAAAGCGCTAAGCGTCAAAAGGCACCAAGGTCCAAAAATGCCTGAGGCGTTAGGCGCTCACCCAAGCGCTTCGCTCGGCGCTAAAATATAAAAATATATAATATAATTAATAAATATAATTATTTAAATAAAAATATGATATTAAATTAAGAAAATTTTACAAAATCATAATATCACATTAACAAAAAGTCTCAAAATTCAAAACGATAACAATAATTTCAAATAAATAAAAATTAACAATATTAAAATCAAAATAATATATTATTAATCTAATAAATAAAAAATATTGTTACTAGTATACAGTTAATAGTATACTATGAATATACTGTTAACAGTATACCGAGCAATGGCAGTGGGAGCGGGAGAGGGAGCGGCAAGCAGCGACACGGCGATAGCAATGCAACAAATGGCGATGATAATGGCAATGGTAGCGGCAAGCAACAACAAATGATAGCGGCAGCGATAGCGAATGAGCAACAAAGAGCAACGATGTAAAAGTAAGACCGAGGCTCGGACAAGAGCAAGCAACAAGTAGCGGTAGCGGCAGTGCGCGAGTAAGCGGCAGCAAGCCAAAACGGCAACGGCAACGAACGCGTGTAGCGGCGGCGGCAGCAAGTAGCGCGACTAGATGCGAAAACGCGATAGCGGAGAGAGCAAGCATCACGGACTTAGTGGTTTAACACTTTAAGCGTGGCGTAAGGTCGCACCTCCCGAAATCTCTTACAATCCCTTAGGACCTACGAAATTGAGAAGACGGGATGCCAAAGCGCTTCATGCGGGATCCGCGCAATGCGACATTCGAGCAACCATGGATATTACAAGCTCGAGCAGGCGCAATGCCTGTGAGCAACAAAGGTATAAAATCCACTACGCATGAATTCTAGTACAAGTGTCCACATGACAAACTTTCGTATAGTCACAATTCAAGCAATGCAGCCAACTCACTAAATGGGGCATTTAGCCTTTGCAAGCCCTTTACAAGTAATAGCAACCAAAGAGAGAGCAAGCAAGCGATAGACGTCCTCGTTGAGAGGCACGGCGAGAGAGAGCCTGGGCACTAGGCAGAGGCAATCTTTGAATGGAATCGGACTTTGATCACGGCTGGTAGCTTTAACGAGCATCGAGAAAAATATCGATGTTAATCCGATCCGCGAATCAACCGCTTCCGTAGTAGGTTAGGAGTTAGGGAAGTCGCGAGAGGGATGTTGGAGGCTGATATCAGTGCTTTGGTTGGTTCGATTGAACCAACTAAAGCACCGGAGACCAAACTAGGCTAACATCGCCTGGTTTAACTAGGGCGCTCGCCCAAGGCGCCCAGCGCCTGGGCTCGAGCGAGCGCCCAAGCTGTCACGGACAAAATTTTAAACAAGGTGTTTGATGTAATGCTCATGCATGTCCATGTCTTTTGGTTTGTTCATGCTTTGCACAGCATGCAAAGGACTGGCTGAAGGCTTAACAACTCCATTTTAGTTGGGTTTGGTAGCCATTTTAGGCTTGTAAATAAAGGTTGTGTCATGTAGACACTTGGGGGGGATTTCAGTCTGTGGTGGATCATTTTGGACTCTTTGTTGTACAACCATTCAGAGCTTGTAAAGTCCCTGGTTGTAATTTACATTGGCTATAAAGTGTTATCTAAAATAGTTATTTGTGGATCCCGAGTGAAGCGCTTTCTCTAACCCGTTTTCTCTTTTGTAGGTCCTAAGGGACCATAGTAGGTTTCGAGGAGGCTGACTTTTGTGGACGAACACGCAAGTGTACCGCATGACTTAGACGAAACCAGCTAAGTCCGTGACAGATGGTATCAAAGCGGGACAAGCACACATAGAAATACATAACATGCAAACGTAGGGGACCTAGCGGGGCTATGTTAAGAGCAGCCAGCACGCGCGACTGTTTGGGAAAACGGGTATGGAGATGTAGGGAAAAGAGTCGCTCAGAAGAGCGGGCATCGAATAATGGCATTTAAGGAATGACCAATCCTTCGCACAAGAGGCAAGACGAGGACAAGCAAGCTAGGAAGAATGCGTAGCGTATAAAGGTTGGGATGGCTGAGTTCGAGCAATAGCTCGATGTTGGCAACCAAACTTGATGGTGCTCAAAGCAAGCGGGGCGCTTGGTAAAGGATGAGACCATGCAAGGTGGGATAGGTTGCTCAGCGATCGAAAGAGTTGTGCAAAGCTCACAAAGGTGAGGGAAATTGCAAACTCAAAGAATTCGATACTCATGCAAGGACTTGTATGGCCATTCTAAGGCGATCAAAACTTGGTGCCATAGAGCATTGAAACTTTCTCTTCGGCATGGAAAGAATACGTCCATAGGAGGCTGAAGTGTGCAGCAGGTTCAGCATGTTGCTATGCCTCGAGGGGTGTAGCGGGAGCTATATTGGCGAAGAGTCGCAATCTAACAAGTGCGTTTGTGGGGTCAGAACAACGCATAGTTTGTTCAGCAAGGCGGAGTAGTCCAAGGGGATTATAGTCTCCAAAACTTTCAAAGGAAAGGATGTGAAGAGAGAAGTTGCTCCAACGGGACAAATATCCTGGAGGGATAAGTCCCAGCTCTTTAGAGGGAGAATCATGTGCAACGAACCGCATATGTTGAGGAGTACCTAGAGACAACAACTCCACAATGCTCAACGAACCGAGCGAGCGACGAGGAGTTGTCGCGTGATCTCATAATAGATAATGCATTAGTAGATGCATAACAAGATCAAGTGGGGAAGCAACCCAAGACAACACAAAATGAAGGTACACTTGGAGCCAATTTGGAGATCGGACTCAATGGAGGGCTGACCTGTGGAATGGTGGGTGCGAGGACCAACATCAACTTAATGCAAATCGAGGAGCGGAGCAACTTGGGTGTAACTTGGTGAAATACCCAAGTCGTATGAAGGGAGTTGGCATAGAAGATGAAACATAGAGCGGAAGCATGAAGCTTTCCTTGGACAGAGGTCAAGGACATGAACTCTTCTAGAGGCAAGAGCAGGATCATGTCGTTTCATGGGTCTCTCATTCTAATGGAGCAAACTCATTCTGCATAGTGCCAAAGACGAAGAGAGCTTCGAGGCACAGGCATCTTATCACGATGAAGCATTTGACGATGGAACTAAAGCGACACAACTTGCAAAGGCGAAGTTGGTGTCAGAAGGCCTTGGCACAGGATAAGAGGATGCAGTAGCGAGTACTCTTGAAGCATATGTCATAGTGCTACCATTCGAGTTGTCATGAGGGAAGTGGTGCGCAGCAGAGATTGTGCTGGTGGGGGCAGAGACCTAGGATCCAGACAATGATGCACTAACTTCAGCGAAATCGATGGACTTTGGAAGTTGCTAGGCGACAAGCTGTCCTAGAGCTATGCCTCATCTGGGTGTGACCCGAGAGCGGGTGGACGAAGGTCGATTGCCAAAGGAGCGAACATAATTAGAGGTGGTAGAGGCCCAATGATGTGTTGGTAGAGACCACACATGGAGGGATTACAATCTGAGTTCATTCCACAATGATCAGAATGCAAGGGAGATGTCACCAAAAAATGACATGCTGTAGCGAATCGTGATGGAACAGTCCGAGGCAATGTGACACACACGAGATAAGTCCCGTGAGGGACTAGGTCATACGGAGGTATGATTGGGAGCTACTGGGAGCTCCATTTCAGTGAACAACACAACGTCGGGAAGGACTATGGATTCAAGAAGGGAATGTCATGGTACAACAGAGGCGGGTCTTCCGTGAGTGCATCGAATTTTAGGGGTTGTGTACCACCGAGGGAGAAGTTCGAATGCAAGTACCAGTGAGTCCCCCCCCTATCGAACAACACAACGTCGGGAAGGACTATGGATTCAAGGAGGGAATGTCATGGTACAACAGAGGCGGGTCTTCCGTGAGTGCATCGAATTTTGGGGGTTTTGTACCACCGAGGGAGAAGTTCGAATACAAGTACCAGTGAGTCTCCCCTCTCAGATGGGGGGGCGGGGGAGGGGGGGACCTGATAATGCAGAAGTAAAACTCACATTCACTTAAGGGAGCCCAACAAGTCATAGGACAAGGTCAAGCGAACGTTGCTACCAAGAAAGCTAAGGAGAACAGAATCGGCGCAAGCCCTGCAACATGATGGTGGAGGTCATGCATGGAAGTTGCAGTCTGTCTTTCCATCGACCAAGGAGAACTGCTTAAAGAACACAGAGGTGTTGAAGCAGGTGGTCGAAAAGGGGCGAGGAAGCGACGATGAGTCCAGAGGGACTTAGCTACCCAAAACCAAGCATCGGTTAAAATGAAGGTAGGCTCAGAGGAGTGCCATAGTGTCGCAAAAGCGATTCTACCGATCGTGAAGAAAGGGATGCAAATGCGAGGCAATGGATGGTAGTGTCATGAGTATGGCAATGCTATGGTACTGCAGAGGCGGGACTTCTATAGCGTCATCGATCCCTTGCTCTCATGGAGGGTGAGCGCTTGGTTGTGAAAGGGACCGAAGAGGTGGAGAATGCAGAAGCAAACTCTAAGTACCAAAACAAGGCTGAAGGGCAGAGGCCAAGGAACTTCGTAAGAATAGTGTCAATGAGCTTCTCATCAAGATAACCGAAAGTGAAAGACTTCGGATCGATGCAAGAGTGATTGACCAAGGTACGAAGCATGCAGCATGCGATGCTGCGCCTTTACTACTCAGAGGAGTAGGCGGCAGGAATGATGGGGAAGACAATACAATCCCAATAGCAACCAAAACTATTAGAGACTTACTCCAAGTTAGAGTGAAAACTTCTTGTATTCCAGAAGTTCAATAGCATTAAGAAAATGAATCACAGTAGCTAACTCAATGCAAGGAGTGCAAACACTTCGAGTGCTTTGAGAATGTAAGCTAAAAACAGGCGAAGGCTAGTAACCAGCTCGATGCACGGAGTACAACCCTCGAGAAGATGGGCGAAGTCAAGTAACCTTTGCCTTCTCAACTCTCAAGAGAATGGGCAAAACCGAGTACCCCAATTCTCTTATTTACCCAACAGAGGAGCTCCGTACAGGTTCAAAGACCCTTCGAAGGAACCTAATAGAAGACAACAGTTGTCAAATCCTCACTAATGGTGATCAGTGCTACTGAGAGTAGATTGTCTGCTTCATTTCCCAACAGAATGTCAATCGAAAGTGGAAGTGATACAAACCTACTTGGAAGTGACAACTAAGTGGAAGAAGAATCGATGGGCAAATTTTACGGAGGAAGGACCTGAAAACCTCAAAGTCTACGAGGCGATGCTCGTTAAAGCTCCAACAAGCATCCACTCAGTTCAAGCGATATAAAGCGTTTGAGAGACTAGCGCATACCAAGGATGATCTTTTCCTTCATCTGAAGAATCCACAGGAACCAACAAGGATTAGCACAACTTAGCCAACCCCAAACCAGAGTCAGAGTCATTGGCGAGTTGAAGCGGCATGGTGGATCAAAGTTTGACTACTCAACAACTGCAACAGAGAGTAGCTAGGAACCAAGAGGCAAATTGTAGCAGGAGCAGAAGATTAAAGATTCAACGAAGGCAAGGAGTTATAACGTCAACAAAGGCTTCAACAAGGATGACGAAGGAATAAGTAGGGGAGATTGTTATAGACAAGGTTTTAAACAGGATGTTCGATGTAATGCTCATGTATGTCCATGTCTTTTGGTTTGTTCATGCTTTGCACAACATGAAGAGGGCTGGTTGAAGCCTAAACAATCCCATTGTAGTTTGGTTTGGTAGTCATTTTAGGCTTGTAAATAAAGGTTGTGTCATGTAGACACTTGTGGGGGATTTCAGTATGCAATGGATCATTTTGGACCCTTTATGGTGCAACCATTCAGAGCTTGTAAAGTTCATGATTGTAATTTACATTGGCTATAAAGTGTTATCTGAAATGATTGCTTATAGATTCCGAGTGAAGCGCTTTCTCTAACCCGTTTTCTCTTTTATAGGTTCTAAGGGACTATAGAAGATTTCGAGGTTAACCCTTGTGGACGGACGCGCAAGGGTGCCGCAAGACTTAGTCAAAACCAGCTTAAGTCCGTGACAAGGCAACGCCTCTTTGAAGTGCGCTGCTTAGACATGAAACAAGGCACTTGGGTTGGGCCTCTCCTCGCCTCGCCTGAGCGCCTAGGCGAGCGCCAAAGCGCCAATTGAAATTGTTGTTCAGTACATAAAGCAAATGGCTAGTTCTGCAGAGTTTGCAACACTTAGAAGAATTAATAAGAGGCTAAAGACAAATAAAGAGAAGAGAGAGAAATATAAGAAAAAATTAAGAAAGCAAATAATGTTCAATAAGCAAGTGGATTTCTTTTCATTAATATCATATGCACATAGCTCTTTTGTTCAACCACCCTTGCCTTTTATATTAGGTCAGCTATGAGCTTGTCCAGATCATCCAAGTCTCATAAATATTAAAAAAATAAATTTAAACAATAACCAAAATGATCCCTTACCTATTGAACTCCTACCAAAATCAAAATAAGTTCACCATCACCTTTTTAGATTGGAAAGGTAAAAGGATGGTAGTCTTCCAAATTTCTCCTGAAGTATGGGAAAATAATCATAGACCCAACACAATTAAATTGATCTTAGACCTGACAAAAGCCTAATTAACTTCATACTAAAGCACACACAACAGTGAAGTAGATAAAAGGTATCATCATGATGTTCTCCAATATTAGCAGTACTGCCAGTATGGAGTGCCAGATCGATATAACCTCATTGATGCATAAGAAGTTGTTTCCACCAGAATAATAATATTCTACCAGATGCTAATTTATGGCGATAATTGATAGTCATGAGTCTATATTAAGTTGTCTGACAAAGGTCATCATACATCTTATTCTCTATATGATACACATGAAACAGTATGGCAAAATTACTCTTTTGACCAGAGCTGATAGCTATAGCAGGACTTGGTATTACTGATTAAGTAACTTTGATGGTAGCTACTAAAGATTCATATGTAATTCATGTCAAAATCAGATAAAACTCTAAGAATATTCCATCTTCTATTTAGTTGTGCATGAATCAAAGAAATAATCCAACAAGAGAATATCATGAGAGTCTTCAAACAAACCTTCTAAAAAAATTATAACTACTATCTCTTCTCTAGTCCACAAAAAAATTTTGAATAATGAAAGGAAATTTTTTTGCTTGCCATCAGAAAAATTTATAACTATATATCTGGCTGTAAGTGACCTTCATTAACTAAGTAGGTGGGTGGAAATATCAAATACTTGGTGCCGGCTTCTCAGAAGAAAATGTAAGAGGAGATACCGTATCACATTGTCTTAGTAGCAAAACTTGCATTCAATAAAAACATCACAAGCAATGACTTTAAAATGCTACAAGCCAGAAGCGATCGTCCTAATGTCAATGAAGTGCAAATTGGTGAGGCAATTGATGAGGAAATGGAAAACTCACAGAATCTTCTGCAGAAATTATTCGTTCCTCAGATCCAGAACTCAAAATCCCAAACATGAAAAGGTATTCTTGATTGTTACCAATATCTGCTCTTCTCTTTGACCTGAACTTGTAGGTTGGAAGTGAATTAACCACTTCAGAGTTGGCCCCTCTTGTTGGGCGCAAATCCTCTCTGATGCCCAAGACAGAGATAATACAAGGAAAACAGCAGCAGACAGTTGCGAACCGGATAAATGGGATAGCGTAACCAATACAGCTTAATGCAAGGAACACTATACATAACCTTGATACAAACAAACTAATTCAGATGGATTAAGATGAACAAAGTAGAAAAACACACAGTAATCATACATATATACCTGTACAAATTGGGAGCACTGTATTCAGAGGAGTACTCACTAAAGATCCATACATTGCCAACAACAAACCACACCGCAAAGAAGCAATCCAAAGCCATCTTGAAATGGTCAACAAATGCATTAAACCTGTCAAAGTAAATAACCTCTTGAAAGAAGAGTTGCATAGAAAATCAGATATATATGGTCCAGAATATCCAATATTATCTAATATTTCATTGGAAGTTGTCAAATCCTGAAAACTTCAATTAATGTTTAAGTCAAGTGCTATAAGAAATGTAATACCATAAATAGTTACCTTGACACAATATTTTTGTAGAACCCTAAATATATTAAATATGTAACTATTTTAATGAAGATCAGCTTAATAAAAGTTCGTGAAGAGTAACAAAATTCAAAGCCATGCAGGCATACGTTCCAGACAAGAATAACAGTATTTTCCAGACAAGATCTTTGTCGTTTGTAGTAGTTTTTTCCTTGGGAAATGCCAATAACACATCAAAAGTCAGTTCATCTTGATATTTCAAATTGGTGTCAAAATCATTAGTACCATCTCAAAGCATACTCTTTATTTTAAGAAAATCCTTATGCCTATATTAATTAATTAAAAATATACAATTAAAAAAAGGAACAGGTCAAAAAGTACACATAATAAAGTTAGTGTAGAATAATAATCCAAGGATCCCAACTATAGGAGGTCAACTTCATGGATCATTATCGCCATTGAGTTTTGTAATAGGACAACTATCACTAGTTAAACCAAGGGTGATTAGATCCCTTTTAAATGCTTCTAACGAAGAGGTACTCCTTGCACCAGAACAGAAACTAATTCATTAGTAGACCTGTTGTATACATATTCAGACAGCCACAGATGTTTTTTTATCTTTATTTAGAATTACCACTAATTGTATACAAATGTAGATATTCATTATCCATCTTTTCTAGCAATCTCATACATCTCTATCAACATCATCTCAGCAATATTAATTCTAGATGTGAATTTTTATTTAACATTCTAATTCATAAAACACAACAGGCCTGACAACTATCTTATAATATTTTGCCATTTGATCTAAGTTACATGTGGTAATCACACAACATCTGAAATACCCCTCCCCTCTTTAACCATTTCCTATTCCTTTTATCTAAAAGATCCAACATAGGAAAAACTTATTACTCTTGAAAACTGCGTCCATTTATTTTGATGATATTTGTTATCTTTCCTTGGTGATACAATGGTTGTACATCATGAAGTTCATTTTCTGAGCTTAGTTGTGCATAAATTGTGCATAAAAACCCTAGTCCCTAAAGGTCCACATAACTTGTGCATAAATTCATCCAAACCTATGCATGTGGTATTCTGTAGTAAGGCAATCCATGTTCTCAAAAAATGTGAACTATTTATGGATATAACTGATGCTTTTTTGTTTTCGATAAACATACCATACATGAGTAATTCATTAAGCTGGGTTAAGCCAAAGCGATCATGCCCATAATAAGTCTGTTTACTACTGCACAGCAAAGTGTACCTTGGACCAACAATCATTGAGTTCTGACCATATTGTAAGATGGAAGCAAAGCTAGATCTTTCTTCTTCCAAAGCTTGAGGTGGCATGGTGATGTATGATATAGATTCGGGAAGGCTGACTTGAGATGGGCCTAGGTGAAAATGTTCCACTTCATGCTGAGAGAAGTGATTATTACGGTGAATAAAACGCCAATAAAGATGAGGGAGAGTAGCACCACATCCAATAACATAACCAATCACCCAGGCAAATAATGGAGATTGTGGGTGTTCATGTCTTGATGAAGATAGAATAGTTACAGCTCCTATGATTTGAACCACATTGAGAAGAAGCTCCAGTGAAATCCAAAAACCAGAATTTAGAGAACTTCTTTGAGAAGGACGGACAGAACTACCACCTCCTCTTATTAAAGAAACATTTCTAGAGTTAGAAGCAGGTATTGACATTGAAGATTGAAATGTGGGAGCTCGTATCCGTGTTGAAGGCCTATTGTCATAATGCAGACCATCTGAGTCATCATGTTCATCATCCTGAGATGATGATGAGGAAGCAACGTCACCCCATGACATATGTATGACATGACCATCATTCTTGACCTCTTGCTCCATATGCAGATTATTTTTATCAGTTTGACTTCACCTTCATTTCGAGAAAAAGAAAAGATATCAATTTCCACCAGCAAAAGTCACTGAGAAAACTAGCAGCATTATAACACTTCATAAATCCTTGCTTGATATGGCTAAAGAATTAACCCTATGGGCAGTTAAAAACAGATGGGTAAACCCTGCTTTGGGGAAAAGAAGAGTCGACTCCAAGCACTAGGACAAAATCCTCAGTGCTTGTATTAACAACTATTGAGAATCAATGGCATGCTCCTTAACATTTTGTGGCCCTAAGGGGGCATTTAGAAGAGAAAAACATGTCCCATTTTGATCATTGTGCTAGTTTTCTTCACCGACCTTCCTACTACATGAAATCAACTGTTGATCAATTTACCTTTCATTTTGAAGTACTGAACATACCTACAAATTTGAGTTTTATGTTACTTCTACTGCTCCCAAAAATGATAGAACCAGATGCATCTCATCGGATTGAATTTCATGACAGTTTCTCATTCCTAATCTGTAAAACAAAATTCTTTATTAATTCATTGTAGAATATTAGCCCTTTTAAATTTTTATGGAGTTTTATCTAAAAAAATTCACAGCATAACCATTTGATATATTCATATCTGAGAATCAACAAATTCCATTCACAAAATTTCAGGTTTTTTTTTCAATTTTAACCATTCGCTAATTTCCAAAGATGCAAATTCCACTTTTTATGGGCCTAGAGATTCTTTTACAAAACAACACGTCTTACTCTAATTATCAATCTTATAAAAGTCGCACTAGTTGGATAAGGCACAAGTACTCATTGTGTCGATGTTGTCATACAAAGTGAGATAGTAAGAGCTCAAAACCATTAAAATGGGAGATAGTAATAAACAGGTGGTTCTACTGCTTTGAAAAGTAGCACAGAACCTTCAAGAAGTCTGATAAAATTACAAGCTGATATAAAGAATAGAAAGGGAAGTCGAAAAGCCAAACACTGAAGGTTGAAAAGACCAAGCAGCAAAAAATGCAAGCCACGTCAATTCTTCGTGCTCATGGTGCAAGCACTGGAGTCCACACAACCAGAGACGGAGAGAACAAAACGCACGAAACAGAATGATGGCCAGTGGAACAGCAAACTCAAATTACACGCAAAAAAGGAGTCTATTAGTCGAAAGGATTTCCTAGTCCAGGCAAACATTCAGAGGTCATCGGCATCAGCTTCCTGGCCTCGCCCTATGGTTTCCATCAATCAAGAAACCCTAGTGCACACCAAGGAGGCTAGCCAGTCGATTCGCTGCGATTATATCCAAAAGAAATCCGATCGGGATTCGTCAGTATACAGACATCGAAACTCCACCTTGATTGGCGGATCTGGAAGACTACAAAGCTCATACCCACCGCAGGAGGAAGGTTTCTTTTGCTACACCTAAAACGAACTGCTTATTAAGCATGAGGGATAAACTAACCAAAGAAGGAGCTTATTATCACCACCGCCACCTGAAACGAGACTAGGATGGATCCTCTGCCATTAGCGAAGAATCTGGATAGAATCCAGAGGAATTCTTCTTCGCCGGTTTCTTCCTTTCGCTGCCGACACAGGTTAGATCTGAATCACGTGACGATCCTGTAAGGACGACCTGAAGGTCGCTCAGCTGTCTACAACCAAACAGGGTCCATTCAAACTCTCCAACTCGTCTTTACAGTGCCTCGGGGTTCGTTGTTTACGAGTGGAGAAAGCAGCTGCACTCGATTCACGCGATACAGCAGATCACCCACCCCAAGGGGTGTTTGGCTCCGTCAACCGGTGTCGGCTACGACATCATGTAATTAATATATATAAATATCTACAGGATAATTGTTATCTTATTATATTATATATTTCACATACCATTATAAGTATTTCGATAAATTTTGAGGGATTATTACTCGTATTTTTTATTGTTTAACATCCTAGTTTAAATTTTTTTTATATTTCTAATTACTCTTTTGCAAATGAATGAAAATAGCAGTCTCATCATTTTCTTTTTTCTTCCTCTTCTTCTCCCTCGCATTCGTGGTGATGAATAATATCGATAGCAATAACAAAGATGAAATAAAAGATTATTTGAGGAAAAAAAAGATAAAATTGATAATACTAGGATTGTAAATAATAAAATAATATTTTATTATTTTTTAAGAGATTATCAATAGTAAAAAAATAATGAATAATAAGCTTCTATTGAAATACAAATATAATTGGATGATTTTCTAAAAAAATCTTGATATTATCTTTTTCATGTAGAGGATTGTACAGAAAGAAAATATTTGGTAGAATGATAGAATTTCATTAAACTCTATGGTATTTATAAGTCCTTGTTGTGAAGAAATCTAAATAATATGTTTCCTGATTTTTACAAGATGCATTTTACTATGTCAATATTTCGTTTACATCATATAAGGTATATTTACATCGTATAAAATCTCAATCATATAATCCTTTACATGAGAATCTTACTTCATGAATCATTTATCTAATTTATAAAATTTTGACAATTATATTATCATTTTAATATGCTCAACTTGCAAATTAGAAATGATTTTAATACTATTCAACCTTTTTCGGTCAAGTACAATCCAAGCCCAAGAAACAACAGTCCTCTCACCTCAATTTAAGTCCTAATAGGACTCAAATTATGATATCCCTCTAGTAGGATCTTAATGGTACTAAGAGGAGGGGGGAGGATTTGAATTAGTATAATAATATTTTTAATCAATTTTAAAACTTAGATCGATAAATCAACATGTTTTAGAAACTTAATTGATTAAGTTAAAGTTACAAGTAAAATAAATAAAGCTAGGTCACAAGTAAAAGGCAAGCAAAGAGATATAAACTAATTTATAGTGATTGGATCTTTCCAATCTATATCTATTATCGATTCTTCTTTTCTCGATGTCATTAGCTTTTACTATAAATCTTCTTTCTAAACGGCGAAGATCAACTATTATAGTTACAAAACTCTCTTTTTCAAGCTTAAGAGATAGCGTTCACACTCTTTTTACAAGAGATCTCTCATCTTCTATAACTTAGAATTTTAACTAAACTTAAAAGGAAGAGAAAATTCAAACTATGCTCAAAATGAGATCTTACAACACTTTATTAACACAGAAATGGATGCTCAATCAACTGAGCTTGAGTGAGGTATTTACAAGCTTCACAAGGTTTCAAGAATTGAGTCAAAAATTTAAATCATCAAAATTCAAAGTATGGGTGGTACTATCGCTAACAATGGACAGTACTATCATCATAACTTTTAACATAGTCATAATTGTAGACCTTGACAGCAATACTATCATAATCTTTAAATTTTTTATGGTACTATTATTGTCATAGATGGTATCATCATTAGAAAAGCTGATAAAGATTAAATAGTATTTGCCGGTTGACTCAAGCAATACTATCAGCTTGGCATGGTAAAACCACCACTTAGGTTTAGTGTTTTGCTTTCTAACAAGCTCAATTTGGTCTAACTTAAAGTTTAATGATTTTATTAACAAGTTGGCTTTGTTTCGACCTAATACTAGATCAAATTGACTCAAAATGAATTCAATAAAGACTTTAACAAATCAACCACTTATCTGACATATCTTTAAAGCATTTAGCACATTGTCTACTCTTCTGGTATGTCATTCAATTTTTTGACATTTCTTTTGAACTTTCAGCATATTATCTTTTCCGTTGGCATATCGTTCAACGACATATTGACTTTTCCATGATATCATAAAATGTTTTATAGGATTACAACATCTTTCCACAAGTACATCAAGCCAAATAAATAAACATCACTTTATTAACATGCATAAATTATAAATATTTATTATAATTTATTTATTCATCAAATATAAATAAAAAATAGCTATGGGCTTTATTGAAAAACATAGTAATGTCCACTCAAAAATAAAATCCAGTTGAATCTACTTAACGATAGAGAAATGTCTAGTCTCTATTCGAATCTAGTTTAGTGCTATTGGGAGGTTGTTTTGAAAACCAAAAATAAAATAAAAAATTTTAACAACACTAAGTAGGAACCCCTATCCGTCAACTATAAAAAAAATACATGTCTAAAAGTTATGTTGAATCTTAGATTTTGATGATAAAATCAATTGATAAGTTTATTTAACTAATATGCCTTTGAGATAAATGATGTAAGAAATACTTTAATTATAGATTTTAACTACCGAATGACCAATTATTAAGTAAGAGAGTCAAACGTTGTGTCAAGAATTTGTCATATCGAATATTGAACATCGAGCTGGAGAATTGATCAATATGTTAAAAATCATACTTTGAGCTAAAGGTTCGAATATCATACTAGAAGAATTAGATATTATGTTGAAAGATCGGATGTTATGATAAAATCGATATGCCAATAGAATGAGCAATATACCAAAAGAAAAGGTAATGTATCAAAGTTTCTAATAAAGTGTTGTTGGTAAACCTTTATGCTGTGGTCGCAGAGTCAACACGGCTTGGTCCGGCTCTGGATGTGCTAGGTTGCCCAAGTAGATGCTCGAGCATCAGGTTGGGGGAGCTAGACGCCTGTCCCTCGGGCACGATCTTCTCTCCTGACGAGCAGCTGACTATGTGCTCATTGGTTCCTACACACAAGTCGAGGTCGGGAGAGGATTTTCTTGACTCGACCCCTCCGAAGTTTAGGTTAGCTTTCTCTTCTTTTTAGATTGAGTAAGCCCCCCCTTGGTGCTGACCAAGGGTCAGGTTTTATATAAGCATGTGGGGTTGACCGTACCTAATTCGTTAATGAGCCGTTGAGCCTTGGAGCGACCGATCCCTATCTCCTGTATGGGTGCCAGGCAGAGCCGCACGAATCGACGGTGAGCGGCTTTGCCCTGGGTTCTCTGAGGTAGCCACATGCTCTAAGACACCTTCCCGAGCTTTTCAAGGCAGCGTCGTACTGCACCGCATCGATCTTGGTATGGGCGCGTGCTCAGAAGCGTCATCCTGAGCTTTTCGAGATGATGTTGTGCCACTTTACGCGTCGTGTCTGTCCTAGTACAGCCGCATGCTCGAAGTCGCTGTCCTGAGCTTTCTTAGACAACGTCACGTTGCTCTATGCGTCGTGCTGTCTTGGTATGGTTGCGAGGGGATTCGAGCTCATCCCACTACACCAACGTGGCTCACCACCTCAACTTTTAGGGGCCTCTTGTGATGATGTGGTTGTGGGGTATTGTCTACATGTAAGTGGCATTGATATGTGCCTTATCATTATTTGGCCGAGTGACATAGTGTTGGGAAATCAAGGGAGCAACATCACATGCGCAGTGGAAGAACAAAAAACAAAACTCCTGGATTTTCGCAGAAAGGCTCCGTCGTCGTGCGAAGATCGGTGCATCAAAAACAAATCAATAAATCCGAAAACTGCGTGTGTAAAAAGAATGATAGTACATAGGGAGATCGTATATCCCTGAATCCCTACAGATCTATAGGACTGGATGAAGGAGGTCAAGCATCCTCCTTTCTAGCGGTATCTATATGGCAGAGGCTGCAACAATGCTCCTCTCTTGGGAGAGGAGAACAGGAGGTGGCCACCAAGAAGAACCCCCAGCCTATGGAGCTTTGGTTCCCTCCTATTTATAGAGGTCCCCTATAAACCCTAATAGATCTTGCCATATTGGGTATTAAATCTACATCCAATTACTCAAGCCCCTTAGATTAATGAGTCTGCCCAATAGTCTTGTTCTTATTGGATCTCATCCATGGGATCCAATAATACATGGGCTTATTGGATATCTAATAAGATAGGGCTCTGGCGGATATCTCATATCTGAACCTCTACTCGTCGCAACACCTACCATATGTGTGTGATCCTCTAAGCCCAATATCGTGCTGGCCGTGAGTTAAACTTGTCAGAACTCCTTCTGACTCAGTGAATTATTATCTCTATAATAATTCACTCAACTCATCGATTGCGGATGTACTAGGTCACTACGCCGTAGTCCCCAAACGATACAAGGGAATCCAATTCTTTGGACCTATCTGTCCTCAGTTACCATGTACCTATAGTCCCTTATTCATCTAATATCTCAAAGACCCTATACCGGGCATGGTACTGTGAGGCCCATATGATCTTTCCTCGAGTCTTGCTCTTGTTAGATTCTCCCAAAAAACTCTTTCTCTATCAATCTAAATGACCCTGGCCAGGGATTTACCTGAGCAAAAACACATGGGATATTCCTCTCATGATATCGAGAGCAGATGATCCTCTATTGACATTCAATAGTACACGTAAGGTTGGCTACCACTCGCAATAATTGACTGTACTAGATCTGAAACTTCTAAACCTATAAGTCTGGTATCAAAGAGTGGAGTACTCATACAGGACTTCCTTGGTATCTCAAGTCTAAAGATCAAGTACACTATTGGGACTACGAAATCGCTGTCTGACATGAGGCATCAATGACCATCCAGCATTCCATAAGTGGATCAATCAGTGAACTCATTCTCCAATGAGCACCTGTACTATATCCTCAGTGTCCCCACACAAGTAGCTATGAGACCAGCCACCTCCATCATATGGATGGGTATACAGCACACCAGTCTATCCGGTTATCTTGATGTCCCTCTCAAGTAGCCTATGACCGGGATTATTTAGAGTCTGTATTTAAAGGTGAATTGGTCTCATTATCATGATCTCATCATGATCTGATTCCTATTATATAGATCCAAGTACATCACAATATACATATGAAAAATGTGAGAAAATGTCAATAATCATAAGTAAAAAAGATTGACATAGCGTGTTACAAGTGTCATCACTCATGTGATTGGCCTATAGGGCACCTATAACTAGCACATGGCTCGAGCATCGTTTGGCCAAGCAACATGGCTTGGGCATTGTTTGGCCAAGCAACGCGACTCGGGCACTATCTGGCCAAGTAACATGACTCGAGCACCATTTGGCCGAGCAACATGGCTCGGGCATTGTCTAACCGAGCGACATGACTCGGGCACTATTTGGTTGAGCTGCATGGCTTGGGCATTGTTTAGCCGAGCGGCATGGCTCGGGCATCGTTTGATCGAGCAGCATGGCTCGGGCATTGTTTGGCTGAGCAGCACAACTCTAGCACTGTCTAACCGAGTGACATGCCTCGGGCACTGTTTGGCTGAGCAGCGTGGCTCGGGCACTATCTGGCTGAGCGAGATAACTTGGGCACTGTTTGGTCGAGTTGCATGGCTCGGGCATTGTTTGGCCGAGCGGCATGGCTCAGTCATCGTTTGGCCGAGCAGTGTGGCTCGGCCATTGTTTGGCTGAGCAGCGTGACTCGAGCACTGTTTGGCTGAGTGACATGACTCGGGCACCATTTGGCTGAGCAGTATGGCTCGGGCATTGTATGGTCGAGTGACATGACTCAGGCACTATTTGGCCGAGTGGCATGGCTTGAGCATTTTTTGGTCGAGCGGCATGGCTCGGGCATTGTTTGGCCGAGCGACATGACTCGGGCACTAATTAATCACAATCCTGATAGGCTACGAGTGATTGGCCAAGCTGCTCTATTCGGGCATCGAGGACTGCTTTTGCCGAGCATCTCTATTTGGGCACGAGAGACTAGTATGGCCTACTAGCCTACCGGCATTGTGGCGAACCTCTGCCCAGTCGAATAGCCACTTTGGGTCTGCAAGATCATCGGGGTCATGGTAGACTCTGGGCGCTTTGGCTTTGGCTTTGGCAGGAGATTTCAGTTTGGGCAGGCTCTTGGTTTAGCGTGAAGGCCTAATCATCAATTAATGTTATGCGTGTACTTTTGAGAGGCGACGCTTGGGGTCTCATGCTCTAGCGCGGTCTTCCATGGGCCATAATGGTAGAGTGAGCTATTGCCCACTCTTAAGGCGACGAAGGGCCACTTTGGGTGATAGGGTTTTCTTTATAAACCTGGACGCAGGACATTTTCCTCAGCTTGCGCTTCCTCTCAATACTTCTTCTCAGTCATCCCCTTCCTCAGTTGTCCTCTTCTCTAGTCATGTTCTTCCTCGGTCGTCTTCCCCGGTTGTTCCCTTCTTAGTCCTCAGGTTAGTCAGGATGTCTTCCTCTTCCTCTTCGTCATCTTCCCCTTGGTCAGCTTCCTTCGGTAGTCCCAAGGGGAGTCCCTCGTTGTCGGTTATGCTTCCCCGATGAACGAGAAGGTAGTTCAGGCTCTCGAGGTTTTAAAATCATTACATGATCTTGACTCTGTCATGACTGAGGAACTGCATGACCGCGTACGAGAGTGATATAGCATCCTGACTAACTACGAGCTCCATGCTCCTCGGTTGGGACAGCGCACCTATGACCTGTTCCTGCACAGGTTCGACCTAACACTAGATGCGCTCAAGGTGAGGCTTCGGTTCCCCTTGCACCCCACAATCGAGGCTTGCCTCTCCTAGTGGTGTATCTCGCTATCATAGATGGCGCCGAACTCCTGATGATATCTGGTGGCATTTCTCAGAGAGTGTCGAGGCACGAGTATCACCCCGACTCGTTCCCTCTTCCTTTCCTACTTCTGCCTCTCGAAGGGGGCGGGCAGCCATTACATATCATCCCGGTCAAGCTTTAGAGTTAGCGGGCCTCCCTCCAACAACAAGGGGTGAAAGAGCAAGTATTTCTTCATCAGTTGTACTCGAGGGTGGAGCTTCGGCCTCCGGTGGTTGTCGCGGTCGATCAACAACTCCACCCCTGGTTTGACTAACGATGAGTTTGAGCACCTCGGGCGGCTAAAGGAGATACTTTCTTCTTCCCGGGTGATTAGAAATATGATCGAGCAATGGCTGGTCGAGGCGAGACTTAGTCCGGCATCTCAAGGTATGGCCCGAGCTCGTCCCCTTCCATTTTAGTTGTGTCATTATCATTCTTTGCATTGCGGACTAACCTTTGGTTTCTTGTGCAGACATAGTGAATCTCAAGAGAATGTGGGGCATGTCGCGCACATCTTCGGCTCCTCCTCCTCGCCTTCCTGTTGGACCAACCTTAGAGGCTCGGGATCGGCGCTGGTAAGGGCGAGTCGGGGAAGCAACTCGACCACCATCAATGCAAGATCTCTGCCTCACCCGAGCTTGGACCAAGGACGAACCGTTCCAGGCCCTCTTTATGGGGGAACTACCCAACGAGGAGACAACTGACCCACTCGAGGTGCGATGGTCAGGGCTGACCTGCAAGGACTGAGTGTGGACAAACGACTCAACCTCCGCATCCTTTATTCGAGGTGCACTCCACCCGAACATAGCTAGACATGTGTAGTTCATCGTCTGAGGTGCTGATCGACAAGGTTGTGAAGTCCTTGGTCTGGGTAAGGGCGACACTCCTTTACTCTCCATCTTGCTCGAGCTCTTCTTTTGGTCCCGATCGACTCTCTTATTGTGCAGAGTCAGCACTATCACATGGCGCTGATAAATTGCGTGCAGGATGCTGGTTGGGTGATCAGCAACATGGGCAACAAGATCACCAAGCTCCGAGGCTAGATCGAGGAGTTGAAGGCGGGGGCCGTGGCCGAGCAACGAGCGGTCGACCTAGAGGTGGAGGTTGTGTGGCTGAAGTCAGAGCTCGGGGACGCTGAGCAGCAATAAGGCGAACTCTGGGAGCAGCTAAAGGAATCTCGCACGTAGGTTCGTTCCATGGAGGATGAGCTACTAGAGGTGTCCCGGAACTTGGAGGCGACACGAATAGAGGTGAGGAAGGCTGTGGAGGCTCTCACGGAGGAAACCTGAGTAGCTCTTGAAAGAAATAAGAAACTCATAAAAGACTACAAAGAGTCATATGGGTTTCAGCTTGGACTACAGAGATTCGGGCAGGTAACTTATTAGTATGAGTACCGAGCTGCTATGGCCCAATTTTGAGCCCGGTATCCCAACCTCCAACTAGAGGAAGATCCCTTCGCCTGCCTCTCTGAGGATGCTAGCATAGATATGCCTAACGAGGTCCCTTTTGATGATAGTGTGGACCTTCCCGAGGCATAAGTTGTCTTTTTTTCTTTGTTTGTTTTGTTCCAAGGCGGTCGGTTGGGCAATATTTTGTTTTATGTGCCATGAGTAGTTCGATTGTGTAATCCTTCGTCTTATTAATGAAATTCTTTCTTTTGAACTGATTGGATACGATTTGCTATGTCGAGCATGTCAGATCGACCTGTGCATGCATTACTTCAAACGTAGAATTTTTTCAAGTTTGATATGTCACATCCTCGGTAATGATTGCCCTTCTAGTGTGGCCAAGTGGTAAGTGCCATCTCGGACGACTACCATACCCGGTAGGGGCCTTCCCAGCTTGGGGCGAGCTTTCCTTGGGAGTGGGTCAGGTCACTGATCTCAGCCCTTCGCAGGACTAGGTCACCTTGCTTGATCGGTCGGGGGCATACCCTTCGGTTGTGAAGTCTTGTGACGGCCCTTTTGTAAGCCAAGGCTTGGAAGTGTGTGTCATCTCTCCGTTCCTCAATGAGGTCTAGACCGGCCCACATTCCATCTTCTGATGCGCCTTCCTTGAAATTTTCCACTCGAGGCGTTGGGAAGACCACCTCGGGCAGGAGCATTGCTTCGGTTCCAAATGTCAGGCTATAGGGAGACTCCCCCATGGTGGTCTTTGGTGTGGTTCGGGAAGCCCATAGTATGCTCGAGAGTTCTTCGACCCATGCGCCATGAGTTCCGATGACCCTTTTTTTTAGGCCCTATAGTATTGCTCGGTTGGTTATTTCTACTAGGTCGTTGGTCTAGAGGTGGGCCAGCGAGCTTAACCTCAGTTGTATCCCATGGCTCGAGCAAAATCTTTGAACCTTTCATTATTAAACTGTGTCCCATTGTCGGTGATGATGGCTCTGGGGATGCCGAAGTGGGTGATGTTCTTCCAAATGAATCCCTCTACTTGTCGCTTAGTGATAGACGCTAGTGGCTCGGCCTCTGCCCACTTGGTGAAATAGTCCACTCTGACGATGAGGAATTTTCGTTGTCCCGAGGCTGGAAAAAGGGGTCCGAGGAGGTCCATCCCCCACTATGCGAATGGCCACGCATAATTGATAGACGTTAGTGGAACTGCGAGTTGTCGGGGCGTCCGGGCATGCTTTTGACACTACGGGCATTGTTGTACATAAGTCGTGGCATCCAAATCCCCTCATGGACCTCGACTAGAACCGTATGGGCCTCCTCGGGATCCAAACACTGCAGGAGAGGCTAGGTGAATGACCTCCGATAAAGCCATCCATTCATCTCACAATACCAGGCTTACGTACATTGGAGTCATCAGGTAGTGGCCTTGTCGGTCGGCAATACTCTGTCTCTTGTAACATAGGATTTCTTACGTCCAGGTCGAGGTTGGGTCGATCGTGACCACTTCTTCGATTGCGATGGTTCAACATGGGAGTTCTTCGACCTTCGGGGGTGGCTCGATGTTTGGGTCCGAAGCGAGCTTGACTAAAGCGTCTGCTTATGCATTTTGTTCCCACGGCACTCTTGTCACCATAAAGTGCCAGAAGCGGATGGCAAGTATTCTTACCTTAGTCATGTATTTTGACATGGTTGGGTCTCAAGCTTCATAGTCTCCATTGATATAACTGACCACCAACTAAGAATAAGTAAAGACTTTAATGTTCTCAACCTAAAACTCGACGGCCAACTTAAGCCCGGACAGGAGTGCTTCATACTCGGCTTCATTGTTGGTGGCTTTGAACCCGAAGCGGAGGGCGTGCTCGAACAATTGGCTTCGAGACCTTTTAGAATGAGGTCGGCCCCGCCCCTCTTGGCATTGGTTGAGCCATCGACATGCAAGCTCCACCCTTGTTCGGTGTGTCCACAAGCGCTGCCTCCGAGAGGGGTCAATTCTGAGATGAAGTCGGCGACGACTTGGGCTTTGATGGCAGTCCTCGAGATATATTGTATATCGAGTTCCCCTAGCTCGACCAACCATTTGAGCATCTGTCCAGAGATGTCAAACTTAGACAAGATTTGTTGTAGTGGTTGGTCAGTTATTACCTTAATCGGGTGAGCTTGGAAATAAGGACGTAGCATCCGAGTCATCAGGATGAGCACCAAAGCCAACTTTTCAATTGACTGATATTATGCCTCGGGCTCATTCAGGATGTGGCTAGTGTAATAGACTGGTTGTTGCATTCCTGAATCCTCCCGAGTTAGAACAGAGCTAACTACATGCTCAGAGGCTATGAGGTGGAGGTTGAGTAGCTCACTCGAAGCAATTGCGACGAGTCGGGGTAGCTTGGCCAAATGCTCTTTGATTTGCACAAAGGCTTCTTCACACTCTGAAGTCCATTTGAAGTTCTTTGGGTTTTTTAAAGCTCGAAAAAAGGGGAGACACTTGTCTCCTGATCGGGACAAGAATCGAGTTAGAGCGGCAAGTCTCCCAGTCAGACGTTGCATCTCTTTCACCATGCGAGGAGGCTGCATGTTGATAATAGCTTGAACTTTTCAGATTTGTATCTATTCCCCTTTGGTGTATGATGAAGTTGAGGAACTTCCCCGAGCTAATCCCGAAGGCACACTTCGCGGGGTTGAGGTGCATGCCAAACTTTTATAATGTTGTGAATGCTTCAGTGAGATCCAATAGGCATGTTCAAGCAAACTTACTTTTCATAATCATGTCGTCCACGTATACCTCCATGTTTTTTCTGATCTGGTGGGCGAACATCTTGTTCACCATTCTTTGATAGGTCGCCCAGGCGTTCTTTAGTCTAAACGGCATAACCTTGTGGAAATAAACTCCTCGGTCCATGATAAAAGTGATGTGTTCTTAGTCTTCAAGTGTCATTTTGATTTGGTTGTATCTCGAGAAGGCGTCCATGAACAAAAGGAGCTCGTGCCTAGAGGTTGCGTCGATCAATTGACCAATTCTCGGAAGTGGGTAACAATCCTTTAGGTATGCCCAATTAAGGTCGGTATAGCCATAACACATTCTCCAACTTCTATTAGATTTTCTGACAAGAACTACATTTGATAGCCACCGAGGATATTTCGCTTCGGCGATGAACCCTACTGCCAACAGTCGCTCCACTTCGTCGTGTACCGCCTCCTACCGATCAGAAGCCAACTTCCAAGGCTTTTGCTTTATTGGTCGTGCCTGGGGGCATATGTTCAAATAGTGTTGTGCCACTCTTCGATCAATTCTGGGTATATCCTTTGGCGACCAAGCGAAGACATCAGTGTTGCTGGTCAGAAAGTCAATGAGCTACACCCGCTCCTTCGAAAGCTCTGACCCAATCTTGATGACCTGGTCGGGTCGACCATTATCTAATGGAACTTCTAGGGTGTGTTCGGCCTGCTCAAGGTGTAGTGGTGGCTTGGTGACGTCTCGAGGGTTGATGACAAGCTGTTAATACCTCGGCTTCTTAGGCAGCACCATTGTTGCCAGGTAACATTGTCTGGATTCCTGAGGGTTGCTCCTTGCTTCTCCATGTTGGGAAATCCTATGGGGTGACATCTCATGCGCAGTAGAAGAACAAAGAACAAAACCACATATTTCTCGTAGAAAGGTTCCGTCATCGTGCGAAGATTGGTACATCAAAACAAATCTGTAAAAATTGTATGTGTAAAAGAAAATACCTAGGGAGATCGTATACCCTTGAATCCCTACAGATCTGTAGGAGATGATGAAGAAGGTCAAGCGTCCTCCTCTCTAGTGGTATCCACAAGGCAGGGACTACGACGATGCACCTCTCTAGGGAGAGGAGAATAGAAGATGGCTACCAAAAGAACTTTCAGCCTATAGAGCTTTGGTTCCCTTCTATTTATAGAGGCCCCTTATAAACCCTAATGGATCTTGCCCTATTGGGTATTGGATCTCCATCCAATTACCCAAGCCTCTTGGATTAGTAGGTCTCTATCCAATAATCTCTTATTAGCAATTATTAGATCTCATCTTAGGATCCAATAATTCAGGGGCTTAATGGATATCCAATAAGATAGAGGCTCCAGCGGATATCTCATATCCGAACCTCTACTCGTCGCAACACCTACCACATGTGTGTGACCCTCTAGGCCCAATATCGAGCTGGCCATGAGTCATACTTGTCAGAACTCCTTTTGACTTAGTGAATTATTATCTCTATAATAATTCACCCAACTCATAGACTACGGACGTACTAAGCCACTATGCCGCAGCCCCTAGATGATACAAGGAATACAATCTTTTGGACCTATCTGTCCTCAGTTATCATGTATCTATAGTCTCTCATCCATCTAATATCCTAGAGACTCTATATTGGGCATGGTGCTGTCAGGCCTATACGGTCTCTCCTCGAGTCTTGCTCTTGTCGGATTCTCCCGGGGAACTCTTTCTCTCTCAATCTGAATAACCCTGGCCAAGGATTTGTTTGAGCAAGAATACATGGGATATTTCTTTCATGATACCGAGTGCGGATGATCCTCTATTGATACTCAATAGCCCTCGTAAGGTTGACTACCACTCCCAATAACTAGTTGTACTAGATCTGAAACTTTCCAAACCTATAAGTCTGGTATCAAAGAGTGGAGAACTCATATATGATATCCTTGGTGTCTCAAGTCTAAGGACCAGATACACTACTGGGACTACGGAATCACTGTCTGACGTGAAGTATCAAAAACCATCTAGCATTCCGTAAATGGATCAATCAGTGAACTCATTCCCCAATGAGCACCTGCATTATACCCTTAGTGTCCCCACACAAGTAGCTATGAGACCAACCACCTCCATCATATGGATGGGTATACAGTACACATGTCTATCCGGTTGTCTCGATGTCCCTCTCGATAAAATACCTAATAATCGGCAAAGAGAAAGAGTGCATATCAACTCACAAGTAACCTATGATCGAGGATTATTTAGGGACCTCACCACGTGTTTAAAGGTGAATCAATCTGAGTCACATTATCGTGATCTCATCACGATTCTCTATTCCTCATGGAAATCATCAATTGCAAAGATCCAAAGACATCATAATATATGAAACACATAACATACACCCCGATAGCTAAAGAGCTATGATACATATGGAATGCAAATTGACACCCTCAACAATTGAGATAAAGTGATAAAATACCTAATAATCAACTAAAGTCAAAGAGAAAGAGTGCATATCAAGTCACAAGTGTCATCACTCATGTGATTGGTTTGCAGGGCACATATGACTAGCAATCTCCCACTTGACCTAAAGTCAATCACCAACATATCTGATCCCCATCAGACCTATGTGATGCTCAAAGACAATCTGAGTCAATGGCTTTGTTAGTGGATCTACAATGTTATCTTCTCTCATTTTTTTAAAATGGAACTCTTTCCACTACTATATCTCTTCTTTGAGACACGATCTCTCTCTCGTTTTTTTAATAAGCTAAAACCTCCTTTAAACACTTTTGATGAGACTCGGATATCGTTCCCTTATTTGGATAATCACCAACCATACACCCCGATAGCTAAAGAGCTATGGAATAGTTGTCAAGGCGCAATATATAAGGGAATCAGATCCTCACTACTCGACATGACTCCCAAATCAATGATAAACTTCACTATTCTAATTACCTATCAATAGAAAATTGATAAACCTCGCACTTTGAATTCCCTTATATAGTATAAGAGGAAAAGCAAAGATTCATCCAAACTTCCTCCTTTTTATAGTATGAGGAATGTACAAAGAGAATGAATGCATTAAATAACATTTATATTCCTAATTCATGAATTTTGGTAAACTTAAATGCTTTTATTCTTTTTGCCTTCTCTCTTTATGATCACGTTGGCCATTTTAGAATGTATTCATATCACCTCCTTAAAACATTTCTGATGAGACTCGGGTTCCCTTATTTGAGTAATCACCTGTTGAGTCTTCTTCATCCAAACTTCCTCCTTTCTTTGCCTTTGCAGCGTGTGTAGTGTCTTGCTTGGAACTCTTCCAACATATTGCTCCTCCATTCAATATAAACACATACCCTGAATTAGACTAGCTATCATCGATATCGGACTGGAAGCTCGAGTCCGTGTAGCCCTCAACCCTAAGGCTACTGCCTCCATATACTAGTAAAAGATCCTTAGTTCTTCTCAAGTACTTAAGGATACATTTTACTATTTTTCAGTGTTCCAAGCCTAGATCAACCTGATACCTGCTCGTGACACTCAAAGCATGCGCTATATCAAGCCTGGTACATAGCATATCATACATGATAGATCTTATCACTGAGGCATATGGTATCATATCCATGTGTGCCATTTCTTCATGAGTTTTTGGGGACATACTCCTAGAAAGTGATATTCCATGTCTCATTGGTATGAGAACTCTCTTGAAATTTTCCATGTCAAACCTTTTGACTATGGTGTCTATGTGCCTGGATTGGGACAAGCCAAGCATCATCTTGGATCTATCTTTATAGATTCGTATCCCCAATATGCAGGATACTTCACCTAAGTCCTTCATAGAGAAGTGCCTAGATAACCAAGTCTTTACTGTGGAGAGCATTCCTATATCATTCCCAATGATCAGGATGTCATCCACATATAATACCAAAAAGGTGATAGTGCTCCCACTTACCTTCCTGTATACACAAGGCTCATCTTCATTTTTAACGAAGTCATAAATCTGATCACCTCATCAAATCTTATGTTCCAACTTCGGGAGGCTTGCTTCAGTCCATAAATGGACCTAAGCTTGCTTCACCTTATCTGGGTTATCCCTGGACATAAATCCCTCTAGTTGTATCATATACACCTCCTCCTCGATGGTGCCATTGAGGAATGCGATTTTGACATCCATTTGCCAGATCTCTTAATCATAGTGTGCTGCAATAGCCAATAGAATTCGAATGGATCTTAGCATGGCAACGGGTGAAAAAGTTTCGTTATAGTCAACACCTTGCTTTTGATGATACCCCTTAGCCACTAGTCTTGCTTTATAGGTTTCTACCTTTTTATCTACTCTGATCTTCTTTTTGAAGATCCATTTGTAGCCAATGAGTACAATACCCTTGGGTGCATCAACTATGTTCCAAACTTTGTTAGAGCACATGGAATCCATTTCTAAATTCATGGCTTCTTACCATTTTCCGGAGTCTATGCTCATAATAGCCTCCTCGTAGGTCTGAGGATCAATATCCTCAACATCCTCTCCTCTGATATGTCCTACATATCTCTCAGGAGGATGGGATATTCTACCGGACCTACGTAAAGTTGGAACTTGGGTGCTAGGTATCTGAATAGATTCTGGCTGTAGAATGGTGCTTGAGCTAGGTTCTCCAACCTCGCTCAACTCTATCATTCTCCCACTATCTCCACCAAGAATGTATTCCTTCTCAAGGAATATTGCTCTCTTAGCTATAAAGACCTTTTGGTCCTTATGGTGATAGAAATAATACCCACAAGTTTCCTTGGGGTATCCCACGAAGTTGCACCGTTCCGTCCTAGATTCCAACTTGTCGGGGTTGTGTTTCTTAATGTGGGCAGAGCAGTCCCAAATCTTAACAACCTTAAGATCGGGCTTCTTCCTATTCCATATCTCATATGGAGTAGACATTACTGACTTAGTTGGAATTCTGTTCAGAAGGTAAGCTGCGGTCTCTAGGGCATATCCCTAGAATGAGATGGGTAGGTCGGCGAAACTCATCATGGAATGCACCATGTCTAACAGTGTGCGATTCTTCCTTTCTGATACACCATTAAGTTGTGGTGTATAAGGAGGTGTCCATTGGGATAAAATCCCATGGTCTTTAAGGAACTGGGTAAACTCTGTACTCAAGGGTTTTAATACTCTTTCTTGTCTAGTTCTCCACTTCATTCTTATATTCCCTGAATTTCTCAAAAGCCTCAGACTTATACTTCATCAAGTACACATGTCCGTATCTTGAGAAATCATCAGTGAAAGTAATAAAGTAGAAGTAACCACCTATGGCATGAGTCGACATGGGACCACATACATCACTATGTATGAGTTCCAGTAACTTAGCGGCTCTCTCTCTGATTCTATTAAATGGAGAGTTAGTCATCGTTCCCTGAAGGCAAGGTTCACAAGTTGCATATGACTCATAGTCAAATAGATCTATATATCCATTCTTCAGCAACTTTTGAATCCTTCCCTCATGGATGTGACCTAGCCTACAATGCCACAGATATACATTGTTAACCTCTTCTCGTTTCCTCTTAGACTCACTTACACTCATGATATATGAAGTTGTATCTAGCATAAATAAATCATTATACAATGTTTCTCTCGTGATGATCTCATCATCTAATGTTATTGAACAACCATTGTTCTCAAAAACTAATTTATATTCACTAACTATCAAATATGAAATGGAAATAATATTTTTGATAATAGAAGGAACATAATAGCATACATCTAATGCAATAATAGCTCAACCAAGCAGATGTAAGGTGACCTTGCCAACAGCCACTGCAGCAACCTTTACTCCATTGCCCATCTTAAGGTCCATCTTGCCTCTATTAAATCTCGTAGGTCCTGCCAGAACCTATAACAAATTACAGATATGATAAGCACTCCCAGTATCCAATACCCATGTGTTATCATAAGATTCTAACAAATGGAGACTGATCATGAATGTACCTGAAGCTTCTCCAAGCTTCTGTTTCGCCCTCTCTGCAAGGTACTCTTTGTAGTTCCTCTTCTAGTGTCCATCTTTGCCGCAGTGGAAGCACTGGCCTTTGTCCTTTGTTTGATCTTTCTTGGTAACTTTTGCCATACCCATTTTGTCCTTGCCCTTGCCTTTGCCCTTCTTAAGGGACTTCTCAGCCTTCCTTTTCTTTTTGGTCTCACCAGCATAGAGAACTAGCTTCTCTTTCTTGATGGTGCTCTCTACTTATCTCAACATATTAAGGAGCTCTGGGAGGGTCACCTCAAGTTTGTTCACATTAAAATTTATTATGAACTGAGAAAAGAAATCTGGTTGGGACTGAAGCACAAGATCCACAAACAGGTTATCCTCTATGACCATTCCTAAACCTATGAGTTTCTCGATGCACTCAATCATCTTAAGGGCATGGTTTTGAACCGGTGTCTCCACAGTCATCCTGTCATGGAAAAGACTCTTTGATATCTCATATCACTGAGTTCTTTCCTATTCCTCAAATAGTTTACGGAGATACAGGAGTATGGCATTAGCATCCATATTTTCATGCTATCTTTGTAACTCAATAGTTATAGAGGCCAATATATAATACTGAGCAAAAGCGGAATCATCTATGTACTTCACATAACGAGCGATCTCATCCTGGCTTGCCCCTTCGTCGGGCATAGGGATCACTGTATCAAGGACGTACGCGATTTTCTTCGTCGTGAGAACGATTCTCAGATTGTGAAGCCAATCCGCATAATTTGGACCAGTGAGGCAGTTGGCATCAAGTATGCCACGTAAAGGATTTGAAAGCGATATTTTTCTGAAATTAAAGATGTAGCAGAAATAAATAACATGTAGACTTTGCAAAAGATAATTACTTCAATCTTAATATACTCTAACCAATTTTTTGTGAGACACACAACACTCTTCGGTATGTGAATCGGAGACCCCCGACGGATCTTTAATGGGGATCAGGATCCAATCGGTGTCTTAACGTAATCTTGAGGGACTCGACTAATCACGTTAAGCCCGTAAAGGTAGGCAACTCTTGCCAATCACAACTCCTTGTGATTCCCATTCTGTTCGACCTCCGAACCACCATAGCCTCGAGGGATTCGACCAACCATGATGTTCGGTTAAGTCCTCACCATCATTACAAGATGAGTCTGATTCGATGATAGACTCTCGAGGGACTCGACCAAGCATACCATGTCCTCAGGTCACCGGTGACATCTCTATGTTGTAGATAAGATAGCGAAACACGATATAGGTGAGTCTCGAGGGACTCGACCAAATCAACATATACTGGAAATCAGTTCCTAACTAGAACGATGGAAGGCCATGTGGGTCAATCTAATTGTCTCACGTTTACCGACTTAATATTATTAATAAAGGAGATTTTTGATTTAGTCTCCTAACATAATGTGTCACACACATACATATTTAATATATATATATATCTACATCACATGCAAATATATATACATATCTAGTAGGTGTATAACCAATCACACATCACATGAGCAATCATATCAAATGATCATGGACCACATCCTAATGTGATCAGGCCCAAGCCAGTGGGCCCAATCACTCACATCAAGATCTATGTGTGCTTCGGCGCATCTCCATTCCCTATGATCGTCCTTTTCACTTCGTTGGTTTCGTTGGCATCTCAACACATCTCCATATGTCGGATCGTCCGTCTCGACCTCGTGGGTCCCCCTACCACTACGCCTCCTCATGTAATTACAATATAATTACAGACACGCAAGCCCGACAATAAACGAGAAAAATAGAGGCTCGCAGGCCCTAATAATAATAATCACAAGTCCATGATCATCTGTCCACATCATACATCACATGTATATATTATTTTATAGGACTACTAGATAAATAATAATAGTTAATTAAATATTTTAATTAACTAATATTTTTCTGAAATCAGGGACAAAGGAAATTTTTTGAATTTCGAAGGATATTTTGGTCGTTCGGTCAAAAAGATAAAGGCGGAATTTTTAAAATTTTGAGGGGTATTTTGGTTATTCTGGATAAAAATCAGAATTTCTGAAATTTCGAGGGGCACAACTATCTTTTGCCTGAAAACCCTAGCTCCCTCTCCCTCTGCTTTCTACAAAGACCAGTGGCTGCGCTCTGCGCTTGCCCATGCCATGAGCGATGCTATCGCAGCGGGCGGGCGCAACGCCCATAGGCGCCGCCCTTGCCGCGAGTGGCACCGCGCCCGCAGGGCGGGCATTCATCCCTACCCGCAGGCATCGACGGTCGCCCCTACGGGCGTCGTTGCCCTGGCAGGGGTCGCCCGCCCCTTGCAGGCAGGGTGCCTGTGCAGGCAGCCTACAGGCTACCGCACGAATGCAGATGGCAACCAAGCCATAAGGGTAGCAATAGTTGCTGCCCTTTTTCACTTTTACGTCAATAATTTTGAGGTCAAAACTGTTCTAAATCATAACACACGCAGTTTAAGATTTGATCTTCACACAAATAATCTGGTTCTGATACCACTATTGGAAAATCCTATGGGGTGACAACTCATGCGCAGCGGAAGAACAAAAAACAAAACCAAAAAATTTTCATAGAAAGGTTCCATCATCGTGCGAAGATCCATGCGTCAAACCAAATCCGCGAAAACTGCATACATAAAAGAAAATACCTAGGGAGATCGTATATCCCTGAATCCCTACAGATTTGTAAGAGAGGATGAAGAAGGTCAAGCATCCTCCTCTCTAGCGGTATCCACACGACAGGGACTGCAACGATGCACCTCTCTAGGGAGAGGAGAACAGATGGTGGCTGCCAAAAGACCTCTCAGCCTATAGAGCTTTGGTTCCCTCCTATTTATAGAGGTCCCTTGTAAACCCTAATGGATCTTATCCTGTTAGGTATTAGATCTCCATCCAATTACCCAAGCCTCTTGGATTAGTGGGTCTCTACCCAATAATCTCTTATTAGCAATTATTGGATCTCATCTTAAGATCCAATAATTCAAAGGCTTAATAGATATCCAATAAGATAGGGGCTCCAGTGAATATCGCATATCCGAACCTCTACTCATCGTAACACCTACCGTATGTGTGTAACCTTCTAGGCCCAATATCGAGCTGACCATAAGTCATACTTGTCAGAACTCCTTCTGACTTAGTGAATTATTATCTCTATAATAATTCACCAACTCATCGACTGCGGACGTACTATGCCACTGTACCGTAGCCCCCATATGATACAGGGTAATCCAGTCCTTGGACCTATCTATCCTCAGTTATCATGTATTTATAATCCTTCATCCATCTAATATCCCAGAGACTTTATATCGGGCATGGTACTATCAGGCTCATACGATCTCTCCTCGAGTCTTGCTCTTGTCGGATTCTCTCGGAGAACTCTTTCTCTCTCAATCCGAATAATCTTGGCCAAGGATTTATTCGAGCAAGTGTTAGGAAATTCTTCTGAGGAGCGACATCTCATGCACAGCGAAAGAACAAAAACAAAACACCCCAGATTTTTCGTAGAAAGGTTTCATCATTGTGCGAAGATTGGTGCGTTAAAACAAATCCGCGAAAACTGCATGTGTAAAAGAAAATACCTAGGGAGATCGAATATCCCTAAATCCTTGTAGATATATAGGAAGGATGAAAGAGATCAAGTGTCCTCCTCTCTAGCGGTATCCACACGGTAGAGACTGTGACGATGCTCCTCTCTGGGGAGAGGAGAACAGAAGGTGGCTACCAAAAGAAACTCTAAGTCTATAAAGCTTTGGTTCCCTCCTATTTATAAAGGCCCGTTGTAAACTCTAATGGATCTTGTCCTATTGGGTATTTGATCTCCATCCAATTACCCAAGCCTCTTGGATTAGTAGCTCTCTGTCTAATAATCTCTTATTAGCAATTATTGGATCTCATCTGAGGATCCAATAATTTAGGGGCTTAATGGATATCCAATAAGTTAGGGGCTCCAGCGGATATCTCATATCCGAACCTTTGCTCGTTGCAACACCTACCATATGTGTGTGACCCTCTAGGCCCAATATCGAGCTGGTCATGAGTCATACTTGTCAGAACTCCTTTTAACTTAGTGAATTATTATCTTTAATAATAATTCACCTAACTCATCGACTGCAGACGTACTTGGCCACTACGCCACAGCCCCTAGACGATACAAGGGAATCCAATCCTTTGGACCTATCTGTCCTCAGTTACCATGTATCTATAGTCCCTCATCCAACTAATATCCCAAAGACCCTATACCGAGCATGGTGCTGTCGGGCCCATACGGTCTCTCCTCGAGTCTTGCTCTTGTCGGATTCTCCCGAAGAACTCTTTCTCTCACAATCCAAATAACCTTGGCCAAGGATTTGTTTGAGGAAGAATACATGGGATATTCCTTTCATGATACCGAGAGCAGATGATCCTCTATTGATACTCAATAGCCCTCGTAAGGTTGGCTACCACTCTCAATAACCGGTTGTACTAGATTTGAAACTTTCTAAACCTATAAGTCCGGTATCAAAGAGTGGAATACTCATACAGGACATCCTTAGTGTCTCAAGTCTAAGGACCAGATACACTACTGGGACTATGGAATCGCTGTCTAACGTGAGGTATAAAAAACCATCCAGCATTCCGTAGGCGGATCAATCAGTGAACTCATTCCCCAATGAGCACCTGCACTATACCCTTAGTGTCCCCACACGAGTAGCTATAAGACCAGCTACCTCAATCATATGGACGAGTATATAGCACACCAGTCTATCCAGTTATCTCGATGTTCTTCTCGAGTAACCTATGACCAGGATAATTTAGGGTCTGTGTTTAAAGGTGAATCGGTCTCATTATCGTAATCTCATCACGATCCAATTCCCATTGCACAGATCCAAGGACATCACAATATATGCAACACGCAAGATGAAGTGATAAAACTCCTAATAATACGTAAAGAGAAAAAGTGCATATCAAGTCACAAGTGCCATCACTCATGTGATTGGCTTGCAGGGCACATATGACTAGCAGCAAGAATACATGGATATTCCTTTCATGATACCGAGAGCGGATGATCCTCTATTGACACGCAATAGCCCTCGTAAGGTTGGCTATCACTCCCAATAACTAGCTGAACTAGATCTGAAACTTTCCAAATCTATAAGTCTGATATTAAAGAGTAGAGTACTCATACAGGACATCCTTAGTGTCTCAAGTCTAAGGACCAGATACACTTCTGGGACTACAGAATCGTTGTCTGACGTGAGGTATCAATAACCATTCAGCATTTCGTAGGCGGATCAATCAGTGAACTCATTCCCCAATGAGCACCTGCACTGTACCCTTAGTGTCCCCACACAAGTAGCTATGAGACCAGCCACCTCCATTATATGGATGGGTATACAGTACACCAGTCTATCCGGTTGTCTTGATGTCCCTCTCGAGTAACCTATGACTAGGATTATTTAGGGTCTATGTTTAAAGGTGAATTGGTCTTATTATCGTGATCTCATCACTAATTCCAATAGCACAGATCCAAGGACATCATAATATATGCAACACGCAAGATAAAGTGATAAAATGTCTAATAATAAGCAAAGAGAAAGAGTGCATATCAAGTCACAAGTGTTATCACTCATGTGATTGGCTTACAGGGCACATATGACTAGCACCCCGACCCCGGCTCAGGTCGAGAATTTAATTATCCAATGGTATGTGGAGATGACAACTTTGAACTTGTTGAGGGTCGAACGACCCAGGATTGTGTTATACGCCGAGGGGAGCTCTACTACCATGAAGGTTACCATGGCCGTCTTGGACCTCGGTTCTTCCCCAAGGGTGACTAGTAGGACAGTGGTACCGAGGGGGGAGATGGAATCATCCGTAAATCCAGTCAGCGTCGAGCACATCAGCGCAAGGCCCTCCTTGGGCAAACCGAGCTTCTAGTAGGCATTGAAGTATAAAATGTCGGCGGAACTCCCAATATCCACCATGATCCTTTTAACACGTGCGTTGGCTATCCTGGCTGGTATCATCAACACGTCATCATGTTCGGGGTAGTCGGCCTCCCCAATCGGGAAAGAGATTTCTGGGTCTTGCAGTTGTCTCGGATGCTTCTCCACAACTGCTCGGGCGTAAGCCTTTCATCCAGATATGTTGTCTCCTCCTGAGGCTGGGCCACCACTGATCATGTCGATTTGCTTCTCGACCGGACTCGAAGGTTGTGGTGACGAATCCTGTGGTCCTCTAACATAATGACTAAGGTGCCCTGGTGGATGAGCTCTTCGATCTGATTCTTTATGTCCCAACACTCCTTGGTGTTGTGACCAAAGTCACGATGAAACCAGCAGTACTTGCTATAATTTCGGAGCCCTCGAGGGGTCTTCATTGGGTTGGGAGCCCTCAAGAGCCCCTTCTCCTTGATCTGGAGGAATATTTCCATTTTGGAGGAGTTTAAAAGCGGGAGGAGGTGCTTCGGGATTAGTGCGTCAGGTCGGTCGATCCTCCTCTTCGGTGCAGTCGAGGCCTATCCTCGAGAGGGCTCTGCTCATGCTCTTGTGTTCTTCACGCTTTCCTGCCATCAAAGTCTCAATGACTACGTACTGACTCGCGTGTTGAAGCATCTTTGACATCGTCGTTGGCGGCCGCTTGACCAGTGACCAGAAGAACTTGGACAATCGAAGTCCCATCAGGAATGCATGCATTATCAAAGAAGGGTGAGCGTCGAGCAGTCCATGAGTTTCAACAGCAAAGCGAGTCACAAAATGAGAAAGGGGCTCATCCTCTTTCTGGTTGAGGCCGAGGAGAAGGGCTGCGAATGGCTTCGGTCGTGTGCTGGCTAGGAAGTTAAGCTCACAGTCCTTGGCTAGTTGGTCAAAAGATGAGATCGAGGTTAGCCTGAGCCAGCTGTACCATGCCCGAGCCGAGCCTCGAATTATGGTGGAGAATGCCCTACACATAAGAGCGTCTGAAGTGTCATATAAAGCCATTTGGGCCCGGAAGGCAGCTACGTGCTCGGTCAGGTCATAGCTATCGTCACAGGTGTCGAGTGTGGGGAGGCGAAAGCTTTGTGGGACTAGCTTGTCCTAGATTTCTGATGTAAATTGATCCTCCGGGAGTAGCTTCTCCAAGCTCCTCCTTGGATCTATGGAACTCTCACTGAACTTCATCCAAATGTCGGTTAACGGAGTATAGCTGAGCCTGGAGAGAATCCACTGAATCGGACGACAGTGTGTCAGGCTCAAGCTCCGATCTCAGATTTTTCGATTGTTCTTCAAGGGATGGGATGATGTTCATCACAAGGGGCCGTTGGGGGGTCGAAGGTGGTGCAGAAGTCAACAACGATGACTCTTGTTGCAGCATCAATGGGAACATCGACTGCTGGGCGAGCTAAGGAAAGAGGGGGACGATCGCCCGCATCATTCTTGCCAAAGCCTGGACTTGGTGCATGAGGCTGAGGAATGCCTTAAGCGAAATGGAAAGTTGACCGGTAGCAGTGGTCCCGAGGGACGATAGCCTAGGATCGATGAATAGCTATTAATAGCGGCCCAAGTTGTAGCAGCATCATTCACCTCTTTCCCTTAGAGGGGTCAGAGTGGGTTTGGGGGGGAGGGGGGGGGCGGTCGGGGTGGTGGGGTGGGGGTGATTGGCGGCGGTGCGACGAGCGAGGGTCTTGTTACAGGCACTCACCCAGATTACTGGCGGGGCCCGACCTTGCAACATCGGGCCCTCCTTCTAGTGTCAATATGTTAGTGAACTTTTACGCTGTGGTCATAGAGTCAGCACAGCTTAGTCCAGCTCCGGATGCGCTAGGTTGCTTAGACAAATGCTCAAGCATCGGGTCGGGAGAGCTAGACGCTTGTCCCTCGGACGCGATCTTCTCTCTTGACGAGCGGTTGGCTATGTGCTCATTGGTTCCTACACACATGTCGAGGTCGGGAGAGGGTTTTCTTGACTCGACCCCACTGAAGCTTAAGTTAGCTTTGTCTTCTTTTTAGATTGAGTGAGGCTGCATGTGTGCGGGGTTGATCGTACCTAATTCATTAATGGCCACTAAGCCTTGGAGCAGCCGATCCCTATCTCCTATGTGGGTGTTGGGTAGAGCCACACAGATCGACTGTGAGCGGCTCTACCTTAGGTTCTCCAAGGCAACCACATACTCTAAGACGCTATCTCGAGCTTTCCGGGGGAGCGTCATACTGTGCTGCATCAATCTTAGTACAGGTGCATGCTCGAAGGCGTCGTCCCAAGCTTTCCGGGATGGCGTTGCATCGCTTTGCACGCCGCATCCATCTTGGTATGGTCGCATACTCGAAGGCCACGTTTGTCTTGGTACGATTGCGAGGGGATTCGAGCTCGTCCCATGCCAACGTGGCTCACCACCTCAACTTCTGGGGGCCTCCTGTGAAGATGTGATCATGGAGCGATGTCTACGGGTGAGTGACGTCGATATGTGCCCTATCAAGTGTAGAAAATTGAATGACATGTTGGAAGAGCATAAAATAAGTTCAAAGCTTTGTAAATATACCGAATGTATGGTTTATTTGTCAATGTCTTAATCGAGATTATTTTTGATAAATATAAGTTGGTATTGGAATAAAACAAAGCTCACTTGTTAAAAAATCTATTGGATTTCAAGCTAAGTCAAGTTGGACCATTAGAAGGCTAAATCAGTAGCCTAAACATGGCCTAGGTGGTAGTATCACTAGGCCCAAGCAATAGTATCGCTTAAGTCAATCGACAAGCATTATTTATACTTTATTAGCCTTTATGGTGATGGTACCACCTATGGTGGTGGTCCCACCTAAGGCAATGATAACACTATTTAGAATTTAAATTTGATGATAGTAACACCATTAGAGTCCATATTAGTGATATTAAAAATTATAATGATAGCACTAGCCAATGTCAATGATAGTATTGCTAGTAATAAATTTTTCACTTCATTCTTGAAGCCTTTTAGAATTTATAAAATACCTCATTTAGAATTAATTAATGGAGCATTCGTTCTTATGCTGAGGTAAGAGATCTATGGTAAAAAGAGAGTGCGAAGATTATCTTCTAAGCTTTAAAAAAAAAAGAGAATTATAATAAGGGCAATTATTTGATTTTTTATTATTATTGTTTTAAGTCTGATGACTTAAATCGGGCTATTATCATGTTTCATTTGTCTTTCGCCCAAGACGAAAGGTAAAAAGGGTGTATATGTAACTCAACGTCACATCACCTTCGGCCTTCGAATGCTGACGCGATTACGTCTGGCTGCAGTATATACATATCCCATACAAATGCCTCTAAACAATGTGGAGCGGCTGGCAGACGGACCAAAAGCCAGCGGGCGTATTCTATGTAATTATAGCTGATACAAGAAAATTTTAGGCAAATCTTTACATGATGCAATTAGGGGTAGATTTATTGATACCGACATCTTAGAACGTGCTTGATTTATTAATTCCTTTAGTGAAAGGACTATAACAAGTTATTATTTGAAGTAGATGATATTCTATACGAGAATATATTAAAGATTCTTGTAAGGCAAATCAATCATTTGATCTACTACCTGCAACGGTTTTTTACTTAATTTCAACTTAACATTCATCTTATTCCAAATCCATTTCTTGTCTGTCAATTCCGCTGCATTGTAAGTCCAAACCAGGTGTATCTGGGAGAGGAAAACAAGTAATTGTAAAAACAAGAGTGGAGTGAGAGATACCACGAATCAGATGCAATAGTAACACAATAAAAGACTAGTCAGCCACAGCAAAGACATAAAATAAGGATTGAACACAATAAGCAGGCATTCATCTCCGGAAACTCGGAAATTTCAACTCAGGAGACAACAGTAACCACATGTCATACTGAAACACACTCAAGATATCTAAATCTGCATTGTGATCGTGAGAATAAAGCGTTCAGCTACCAATAAATTAGGGCACTGAATATTGCAAAACGAATGCACTTCTGAACTAGATAATACACTTGCTGGCTTGAAAGAATGTGGTTGTATTAGATAAGCTAGCTTGACCTTTATCAGCTATATTCTTACACAAAAGAAGGGTAAAAAGGGAACTTACTTTGTTCCTACCGTTATGGTGAAAAAGTAGAGCTTGAGGACTACAGCAAGAGCCAACTGCAACAGGAATATTCCAGCAACGATTAGAAACCACCTCTCACCTGCAGATTTGATGTGTGAACGAAGATTCAAGGCAACAAAAGCAGCAGACATGAATCCAGCAACACCAACAATCACCCATCTGAATATCTCCACAGGTACGATAGACAGACACTGTCAAGATACAATAGGGATCAATGTTGTATAACTTCAAAGTTTGATCTTCACAACCATGAACTGTTTGGAAGGTACTAACAGATATAGAGGCTAGAAATATATAGTGGTACTTATAAAAAAATGCAGTAAGTATAATACAATCAATCATGTTATACTCAAACCCTAGCTTTTGGTTCTTAGGATTATGTTATGGACCAACACAACCAATGAAATTTTCAGTTATATTTCGCTGTGCTTGCTATGTGATTCTCATTTACCGTATTTTCCTCTTAAGAACTTGATCATTTGAGGGGGGAAACATTATACTTTAGTTTGACTCAGCTTCCGGATCATACAAACAATGACTTACAGCTCAAACTGACACCCATATGTATCAGAAATTAAAGATTAGATCAAATATTTGTGGATGTGCTCATAGTGGGTCTGAATGCACTTTACTCTCTCTTTCTCTCTTTCAAACTTCAAAATATTCCCAGAAAGCATATTCTCACATTTTTGTAAAATGATTTCTTTTGTGTAGAGCATAATAAGGTTGAACTTGGACCCCACAAAATATATAAAATGACAATCTTGAAACAAAAATACAGCGTTATTTCTTAAGCCATAGTTAAATGAAGACTAAATTACAGAAAAAAATGTGTCATCATCATTTACACAAAAGGAAGAGTAAAATCATTTGAAGATCAAATATGATGTCAATTTTTTAATCAAAATTGAACCAAATATTTGATCGTTATATGAGCCTGGTTTACAGCGTGATTTGAAGATTTTACAACCAACAAGTCATACACTACAAAGTTTGTGAATTAGCAACATGAGCCTGCAAAAACAAATGTTGTATAATGAGCTTAATCCACATGTCATAAACTATCAACATGATCATTATTAACTTTATGAAGCAAGGAATTATTCTATGACCAGCACTTTAGCTGGCATTTATCTTTCCATGGATGGCAATTGTTTCAGATGACCAAAAAAAATCGGCATAATAGCATATTTTGCTGAAACCTATTTGGCCAATAAATATGTAGACTGTTCTAATTCATGCAAAATGTAATTCAAAAACATGGAAACCATTTTAATCATGTACAACGTACAAAGTGCAAATCTAAATATCGTATTCCAAATTGAAACACAAAAAAAAAAATCAATATCTATTAATGCTTGCAGCTACACACTTAAAGTAAACAGCTTCTATGCAAAGCATGCTAGGAAACAGATTCAAGGATAAACAAAATAGAAACATAACATGAATATGTAGCTTACCGAGGCAGGAATGAATATGAACAGGGAGTACCCATATAGACACCAAAGTTGAATGAGGCCAGATGGTACTGAGAAGTACTTAAGAATAATGTATAAACCAAGAGGAACAAAGGTAACATAACCATAGAATAAACCAGCAGACCAAGTAACCAGGTTAATGTCATAATCCCACTCTTTCTTCTGCAATTTGTGTGCCACATATGTGACAAATGTGCCAATTGCAGCTGCCACAAAGATCAAAGTCGTGCATATCCAGAAAGGTCCATACCTGCCAGAGGCATGAAATAAAGAAACAAAAACATAACTTTATCATGTGAAACAAAATTGATTATAACATCAGATATAACCACAGAATAACTAATGGACAAATTTATACATCTGATAAGGAAAAAAAAAACTAAGTTAATCCCATGAGGATAGAATTTTCCACAGTTGCCACACCTAGGAATATCAGTGATCAACATATCAAGCAAGTTGGAGAACTAAATCATCTGAATCATTTAATATATAACTGGAACTTAAAAGGAATTACTACATAATCTTCAGCATATTTTCAGAATAGGCAATTAGGAAGCAAAAATAAAGGCACAAAAGAGCATTGTACAAAAAGTCAGGATCAAATGACCCAATGTACGTAACACACAACAACATGTTTTTAAAAATCATACAAAATTCAAGATATTTGACAACTTGAGGTTGCATATGACAGACATTACCACTGTTAGGTTGAAAACGCCCTCTCAATGAAATTTCACTAATTTCCATAGTTAGAAATTTTAATTAGTGCCAAAAACTCCATGTGAACAACTACAAATATTGTTTGAATAAAATCAATTTCAATGATGATCCTAATTTAAAATATCAAATAGGATTTCAGTTATCTGTCCGTGTTTGTCATAACGGGGTCATAAATCAACATTCAGGTACTTTATATACTTCATCCATAAGCTATGACAGTCCGTCTTCATCATGATCTAATCCAGTTTAATTGATGACGAATTACATCAATTTCTCAGTTAGCTCTTGAGATTCTCAAGTTTTATCTTCTAATTAAGCTCAATTACCAAATCACAATAAATCAACTCAATTGATCATTCAAACCATCAATTGTTATTATGAACAGTCTACTTTAATCCAAATTACCTATTTTAATAACTAATTGTGTCAATTCAGTGATTTATACCAATTGATGCAAATGCCCTAAATCAACCTTGATTTGATCATCCAAAATATCTTATTATGACAAAGTAACCTTGAATCTTAATTATAGAACAAAACATCACCTTCCCATTTTACCTAGATATTTTACTTACACCTTTATCCATAACTACCACATTGCCATTTCCAAGCTACCCAATTCAAAATTATTAGGAAAAATGGACTCATCGCTAGCTATAACAACGTCACAAGTCTGTAAATACCCTCTCATTCCATTGTTAAAACCATTTTCTTGATTACCTCCCCCCTTCTTCTTTCTCTTCTTTTTCTGAGGGTAAATTTGTTACTAGTTAGAATGAATAAACTAACCTTCCAGTCTCTAGTCTAAACTTCATAGCTTGAAAATAGGTGAAAGTCCATCAGGAACAAATTACTAACAAGTAACAAGATCTCTAGGGGCTCCAGCACAAGCAAAGAATAAAGGTAGAGCTGCAACCTTCTTTCATCAAAAGCCTGATGTTTCAATATATTATGTTTCAAAACAGTCTAAAACCAAAAATTCATCTTTGTAGAATCTGTATTGTGCCTATCAAGTTCTTAAGAACTCATATCCAACAAAGAGAAGAAAGGTGTAGCAAGTTCTTAAGAGTTCATATCCCACTAAGAAAATAAACAGTCCAAAATGAAATAAAAAGGCAATCACGGTTTAATTTATCACTCTACGTGGTGAATGCACGTGTGAATAAATGAGACATCACACAATCAAGAGATAGTATAACGCAGCAGCACGAAGATGGCTGGGGCGGGAAACATACAAGTCGGGGTTGTCTGCTGTCTTCTCCGTGAAGTTCCCCCTGAACGGGAAAAGGGAGTCTCTGATCCTTTCCACGACGTCCGCGGTATCGACATCGAAGTAGGGTTTATAAGCGCTCACCGTGAATGATTGCATCCACCCGGTCGGCTGGGGCTCGCTCGATCCCCCTGCAGCCGGCTTCGAGAAGGTGTCTGCGAATGTTATCGCAGTCATTAATCACAGATCCAGATCGAAAGTGGATAAATGATATGAATGAAACGGAAGCAATTAAGTGAAAATAAAAGGCGGGTGATCGAAAGGAATCGACGAGGGAAAACCATCGGCATCAGACGGTGGGCGGAAAACTGCGGATAGCTTGCCATGGGTCTCGGAAGAAGGTGGAAAAGTCTGGAGATTGGACTCTGCAACACCGTCAAAAGGCGCAAGAATTTAATTTAGAGAAAAAGTTTTAACATATTTTGTCCTCAAAAAAGAGAGACGTCAAAATAAGAAAAAAAAGAACGCGAGATGCAAATGCAAATCCCAAAGATCTAACGAAAGGAACCCGGATGCAACGAACCCTAATCATTACCTGTGAATCTGACAGTAGTGATGCGATCGGGGCCAGAGACGACCTGCAAAATACAAATCAATCAACAAGGAGGGGATGCAGGATTGTGATATCGATAGATCTGGAAAAGATCGGTCGATCCGGAAGAGAGGGTAGAATCACGTACAGGAGAAGCAGCAGGGACGGCGCCGGAGACCTTCTGGTTGTCGATGGAGGTGTAACCTGACATCATCTTCTCTTCTTTCCCGTCTGTCTTTTCCGAGATTTGCCCTCTTCGCTCTTGAGTTGGTGCCCCTTTTTTGGGTGGTCACTTCTTATTTCTTCCCTTCAATATCCCAGCCCAATCGCGCGTAAATGACACTCCTTTCGTTTTAGGTTATTAGTCTAAACAAGTCGGATGTTTTACATGTCTGGGAATTCCAGTGTAATTTTACGTGTCTCGTTTTCAACAGAACTAGCTGAAGTCTGACCCATGATGGAGGAGACTAAATTAAATTGCAAACAAGCGTCATTGGTTTCATTATCTTGCAAATTAGTCACCCTTCTCTTATGCATACAAGCGTCGCCCAACACTTCGATAAATTAATCAACAATAAATGTACATTATTAGAGCGACATTGGAACGAGAAGAAGTTTACAATCGACATTGCAGCTGCTATACTTTGTTGAATGAGATGGCCATGTTTGGTAGTCGGGAGTAGGGGAACACCCAACGGCTGATTTTCTACTGAAGCAGTGGATTGGGAACATGATTTTGCATCTTAGGACTAATGAGAGAAAAGATGAGGTTAGACGGACCGAAGAGGATACGGATGATGAAACCAGTTGATAAGAGGATGAGGGTTCCACACAATCCGATAGTTCATGACCACATCTAGAAGTTTTTACCTTTGAGAATTCATGGTTGATCAAGCCAATGACCGAGTCAATGTTGTCACTGTTTTCAAAGGAAGATGATGAGCCATTTTAGTCTCGATTGATTCCTCGAATCTAATGCATGAATCACCTGATAAAACAAGTCCTATCTTGCATACGAATAATTTAAAGAAATCATTAAACACCTTGATAATATGAGATGTGAGATCCAGTAAAGGAAAGAACCTGATCGGGTTGATCTCTAAAATTAATCTTCTCTTATCTGAATGTATAAGAGGAGTCTTTTTCGTCTCTCTAATTTGGAGGCCTAACCTTTTAGAACATATGATAGTATTTAGAACATAAATGATCTTGTACAAACTTTCTTAACCACTCTACAAGAGAGCGTCAAATAGTGATTTTATCACCTTCCATTAACCTCAATAACATTAGAGCAAATGGTAAGAAAATTTAAGCTTAATTTCATCAACAACTAAAATCTAAAGAAGGTTGCTACAGTCACACTATCTATCGGACACGATGATGACAAGTCATTGGCAGGCTATCATGGAGTTCATGGAGTTGAATGATGATAATGAGCCATTAGCAAATGACATCATGAAGTTAAATGATGAAACTTGGTAGGTGGTCTATTTACTGCCTTCCATGTTAATATATGCTTTCAATAGCCTAAAGTCATTTTGGTTTCTTTAATCAGTTGTAAAAGAGCCTAATGATATTTCTCAACCAACTTGAAAGGTATCCCTTTGTCGTCTCAATAAGTTGGACAGTCTCGAGACACATATATTATATTATTATTGTCTTAATATTATTAATTAGAGAATGACTCGATTCTGTCGTCATAAATTCATCGTAAAGCCTCGTGTAGCAATCACGAGGGATAGTTGGAGTAGGGCAAGACTTGATAGATGTAATATCGAGGTATTATTTATTCACATGATGTGGATTCTGTGTTGGACTAAGATGGTATGTGCTTCCCCAAGGCTCTGGAGACAAATCGAGACATGTCTTAGTTTTACCGGGACCTTTATACAAGCAATCGGCATTGGGAGAATTTCTGATCTGTCCCCTCCGATAATAAAATTAGTTATAAAGTAGGAATAGTATAAGTTTTTCATCCCTCCTTTAGGCTTTGGGGGTCGGCTTTTATACCTAAGCGATCAGTGGAGGGAGGCCAATGGTTGATTAGGGTAGACCTGAATATCCTTCAAGGGCTCATTTATATTGACTGTTGGTTGGTACATTTCCTTGTGGCACATTATCAATGAAGAATGACTATAGGGGCACCATTTGTTGGGGTTAGTGTTTGTCCTGGATAAGTAGATGATGGTCGTATATGTCAAACAATAAAAAAAAAGGGGGAAATGGGCTTTGTCACTAGAGATTAATGCCCCTTGCAACTAGCTCATGTGGCCTTTCCTAAAATCATAATTGGCAGGGGACAAAAGATTGTGTCTCTACTGATGGTTGCAGGGGAAAGGAGGCACATTGATTCTTCTACCCATGTTGTCGTCTAGATGTCAATAGTTTCCTAGGTGAGTCAACAAGTCAATACTTATATTATTACTTTTCCCATCATTTGTTCACCCTAGAAGGCATGCTTCAAGATTTTGATAAGAGGGTTCTAGGCACTTCTTCTAGTTATTTTGTTTTGTCGAGATCAATTGGATCGGGATTTTTGGTCTTCATGTTTTGGGCATATTTTATTTGGTATACCTATAATGATAAGTCATGAGTCGGGTTTCCTGACTTGCCTATCTCGGGAATCTCACACATAATGTTTTGTTGTGGCTAGTGGTGATATGGGTCAGGTTTCCCGACTTATTCACCTTGAGCGCATTGTGCCTGTTTGCTTGTCGCCATGCATTCACCTGTACCGTGGGGGCCTTGATCCCTGTAAAAGTGGATCTTCTTCCTGCCGTATCGAGTTGAGGGCTTCGCTACAATGGGCTTAGGGCTCTATCGTAGCGAGCTTTAATCCTCCACCGTAGCATGTCTTCTATTCGTCATAGTGAGCTTTAATCCTCTGCCATAATAGGTCTTCCTTCCACTATAGCAAGCTTTAATCCTCCACCGTATCAGGTCTTCCATCTATTATAGCAAGCTTAGGGCTCTGCCATAGCAGGCTTTTAGCACCATCATAGTGGGCCTTCCTTCCTTCATAGTGCGTCTTCTTCCCTACCATGGTGAGCTAATAGCTCCTTTTCTAGAGCGGATCCGAGCATCAAGTTACGCGGGTTGTCATCCTATCGTGACATGGTAAGGTCGGTGGGATAGGATACATCAGACATGGTGGGCTTTTTACATGCTTATCCCAATCATGACAAGAATTTTCTTGCCTAGTCAAGGGTTTTGTTAGCCTCGAGATCCACACCCCTTTTGTGGGTTCTAAAAACTTTGGCTCATTGAGGTCGGGCTCGAGTCTTGTCATTATTAGGGTTGCTTTGAGGTGATGCTGTGACAACGATCTCACATTGTCCTGAAGCAGATCAAGCCGAGGACAACTATCCTACTATAGAAGGTGAGGGGGTGGTAGCTACTTCATACCCCTTCGGCTGTTAGGGAAGGGCTTATTCAATGCCCTAGCATTTCCCTTAACTCCTACTTCCTTGCGTTTCTATATCCTCGCTCGGTCTTTTGTTGTTGCCCTCAAAAGTTCGCTCATCTTTTCCCCACCTTCATCGATTCTCTGATGTCCAAAACAGGTCGGGATGTCTTCCCCTTCCTCCAGATCTGGTTCATCGAGTCACTAGACTATCGGGGTCCCTACTCTGCCTCGATGGGTAGTGTACGTTAACTCATCTTCATTTGAGGATGTTTTTGATGGCTCCTAAGGTCCTGCATGACTTAGAGTCCATGCAGGATGCTCATAATTGCGATTCAATCATAAATGCATTTCAACTAAACTAACTACAGTCTTGTTATCGCATCTCGGTTTAGTATAAGCTATGTTCCCTAACTTGAGCTGTGCTCCTATGACTTGATCCCCAAGGGCTTATGCATATCTTGTGATAGTTAACATATGGTCGGGTTAGAATCCTATAAATAGGGCATGAAATTATTATAATTGAGCTCAATTGGTTGGTGCAGTTTCATCTAATGTAACCAATAGGTATAATGGCTTGGCTTTAACGAAGACAATTATGACTAATTCCTATAAACAAACCCCGTAACCAGCTCATAGAGCGCTTGGTATAAAAGGTGTCGCACAAGTCTACTATAGGGATAGAGAAATCTTTTGGAGTCCAATCCATTCACTTTTTGACTTGAGTGTAGACGGATGTTATCAGGAATGTCCCAATGTAGTTTTTACAGGACTTGGGCGTATGGTGTGAGGGGTTGTATCCAGACATTTGCTTAAAGATAGATCTAAGTTGGATCCAAGTCAACTTTCTGCTCAACCAACATCTGCACCGATAACTAGTGACTGATATTAATTTATTAAAATTTAAAAATATAAAGTTTGATTCGTCTAAAATACTAGTTCGTTTTTTCTTTTATCACCATGAGTTCTTAAAAGTTATTTACTATAAACGAGACAGTCAACCCAAATAGATTAATTACGATAATATATACAAATTAAAAAAATTATAGGGTTAAAAACGAATATGAGTAACTTTGGAAGGCTAGATAGGCAATTTTGCCGTCCCTTAATTTTTGTTTCCAGTTTTCTCATCGGCTTGGCTTTGATCCCCTTGCCAGAGTATCCCTTTCACGGAGAGTGGGAGACGCACGCGTGCGATGTCTCTAACGTCGGTGAAAATGGCAGAGGAGGTCTGGCTCACTTGTCTTACTCACGCGCTCACTACCGAAACAGAGGAGATCATGGGTCTACTCCTCGGCGACATCCAAGTAATACATCATAGATCGAAAAAAAGAAATCCTATCTTGAAAGCATCCTTTTGTTCCTCCGCAAATCGTTGGATTTTAAATTGTCATTTTGGAGTTGCGATTAATTAGCGTTGATTCATTATGCAGCGTGAGAATTTGTAGGTCTTGCATGTATTTATCCGTTTGCTGCCTGCTAGAATGCTTTTTTTCGGTGTCCAGTGATAATGGATGGAGCCATGGTTTAGGGTTTCTTTTTTCCTTTTCCTTCTTTTTGTCTCATTTATTTAAAAAGTACTTTTAGATTGTTCCCTCTTGTTGTGATGATTCTGCATAGTGTTTCTTCATCGTGCTATTAATTTAACTTGAATGACTTTAGGTGAAATCAACGTTTTATATTACAGATTGTCAATTTCTTTCTATCAAGGTTTCTACCTTTTCTGGATATTATGGTAATAATTATACATGAATTTTACGAATTTTTATTTTTTGAGATCGTCAATCTTTTTCTGCTAGAAATTTCTCTTTTCTGGTGTTGTAGATAAGATCACTATGTTGCTCGACATCTACTTAGCTATGATGTGACAATTGATGTGAAGAAAGAGGTTGTAGGAAATTTTTCTCAATTTTACCGGACCTTCGTGCATCGAGACAGGCTGCATTGCATGCATAATGGGCAATTGATGTTTGTTTTTATTCTTCTACTAGATCTTAAGAAGCACATGGCAGTCAATTATATGTCCAACCTTAAATTCTTACCATTTATGGGTGGACTTTAATCTGACATGAGCAAAGACGGTTTGCTTGTAACTGACCAAGGAAAAAACTTATTTGATCAGTTTATAATTTTTATTTCAGAGCAATATAAAGTTCCATTTGAAGAGTTTGTTAGTGATCTGTTGCACGACTTTGACATGTCTTGCCCTGCCTGCCACTTTTCATCCTGTTTAGGAATTATTGCGAATTCCTGTACTGTTTTTTAGCTTACATTTTGATGGTAGGTAATGAAGCCTGTTCTAGCAAGTGGGAGTATGACACCTGTTTGTCTTATTTTCTTGATCTTTATGTCATATTACCTGACAAAATTTAGTGTGGTTCTACGAAATAGGCTAATGAAACTGATTGAGAACTACTTTTAGTAGTGATTTCTGAAATTTTATTTGAAACCAACGTTCTCCTAAAATTTGTATAAAATTAATCATGTTGCTGGAACCATTTTGTCATATGTTGTTGAATGTTAAAAAATGAAAAGACCTTAGTTGACATAGGCATGGTGATTGTTACAGCAAAACTTGGAGTTGCGAGTGAGATAGTGGTATTGTGATTGTAGACCTATTTTGAGAGAGAGAGAGAGTTGCCTTTGCTTTTGGTGCTTCTTCATAACTACATGGTAGTGGTCTAGGGAGCGCAACTTATGGTGAAACACAAGTTGGGAAGAAGTTGTCAATAATAGATATGAATTATTTTATTATAAAATTAATCATGTTTCTTGTCATAAGAAGCCACAGTTATACAAGGTCTCAAGTCACTTTCTCTTTCACAAATAAGGACAATCATGGATGGAATCATGATGATATATTTGGATAAGCGTGATCGTAAATAGCCTTTGGAGCCAAAACAAGACAAGCATTTTGAGCCCATCACAACTTGTGATCCAGTTGGAACAATGATTTTATTTGTAGGAAGTTCTAATCAGTTGTTAGATAGTAAAATAGTTATACGAGCTTTTAGACATGCTCTTTAACTCTTCTAGTTATGGATTTTCTCATCCTATGCTTTATTGGATGCTAATGTAAGCTTTTATTGTCGTAGGAGAATGCAAGGGTTATTTTTTCCTTAATTTCAGCCATTCTGCTTTCTTCTTGTGCCTTTGCATTATCTTCTTTACTTTTTTAGGCATATTTTGACAATCTGATCCTTGTAGTATTCAAATAGTGGGAATGCGACTGCACTAATCTGGGGAGCATCCCCACAGATGCGGTCTGATCGACGCAAAGATCGTGTGGAGACTAATCCTGAGTTGCTCGCTGCAGCTTCAGCTCAAGCTGAGATATCCATTGTCTAGTTAGATTAATTTTTCTTTGATCTTAGAGGATGTGAAATTTTGTATTTAAAACTTGACCTTTTAGCACAGAATGACTCTGACAACAGGCAGAACAACAAGGGTTATTGGGTGGTATCATTCACATCCTCACATTACAGTTCTTCCATCTCATGTAGGTAGGCTGAATATTCTAACGACTGCTTTGAGTTGTAATGTGTTAATACTTTATTAATCTGTGGCAGATAACTGAGACAAGTTAATATCATATTATTCTGCTCCTTTATATTGTGTTATTCAAATTGCCACTAAATGATAAGGTTCCAAAAGCCTTTTTGGTGAACATGTGTCCCAGTGTGTTTCTTCTTTTGTTTCTACATTTTTAAAAAAATGATAAACTATGTCAAATATCTTGACCTAGGATATGGAGGAAAATATAAATACAATAGAGATGAACTAATTAAAGATAAAGACCTTTAGTTCGAAAGGGGAAGAAGCAAGGATATAATTCTCTGTGTGATATTGATTTCAGTAATCTATTGCATTGGTATAGTACTAGTACACTAGGTGGTTTATTGACATACTTTATGGTATCATCAAATAAAATGATAAAAATGAAAATGAAAAATATTATACTAGTATTCGTGAACAACTAGGTATTGCTTTGTTAGAGAATAAGATGAGAGAATCATTCAAGATAGTATGAACATGTGCTTATGAGACCTCTAGATGCGGTAGTCAAAATAGGTGAAATGATTAATGTTGGTGGTACAAGAAGAAATAGAGGAAGACCTAAAAAGACTTTAATAGAAACTATAAATAAAGATCTAAGTACTTTAAACTTAACTAAACATATGACTTTTTATAAATCTCAATGACGGTAAAATATCCATATAATTGACCCCAAATAATTGAGACTTATAAGTTTGTTATTGTTATTATTGTTGAATAATATTGTACTGGTATCAAGCTATTCATTTTGACATTGATACTTGATCGGACTGGTAAATATTGATCTGTACTAAACAGTTTGCTCAAGTGTCAAGTGAATCAAGGCAGTGGATCATGAACCACCCTACTTGAATTCAGTTCCTGTAAATCACCCATCACATCAGTGATGTTTAACTTATGTCGAACAAGTGTAGTTTTATTACTTAAACCACTTGAGCATTATAGGGTGAATGACATTATATTAATCTATTCATTGAGAAGATGAGGGGTCCTGTATAAACCATGTAGAACTGGCAAAAACTTAGTAGATATAATGATTAAATTAGGCATTCAAATAATACCCATGTGATGCTGATTGCTGATATGGTAAGGGGGATGGCAGAAAAAGGGGCTTGTCCTCAGATGGTTCACATGGTTACCATATAGCTATAGGCACCAAAGCATGTAGCAGCTTATGTGATGCATTGGTTTGCACAGTGTTTGTGTCATCAGTACAAATTAGAAATCAGTTAATTATTCCACATGTACTTTCTTGAAGCTTTTTTAACCTTTTTTTATTTCTAGTAATCTGTGGTGTTTCATTTGTTAATAGAAACTTTAGATGATTAAGTATTGCGAAGTGAATGATGGAAGTAAAATTAAGCTAAACCTTAAAATGTTATTTTCTAAATAAACCTTTTTATTTGTAGAATCACTTTCTACTAGTGATCAATTTCTTATTTAGCCTCATTCTCATATTGTTGTCTCACTGGCACATGAGGTAAATCATCAACATGTCTAGTTTTGTTGGAAATTATTATGTAGAAAATACCAGTTTGTTATGGATCTTATGATTTAATGCATGATTTGTTCAGAGATTGTTGTTACAAAATCTCATTAGGTAAATGGTGTTTCAATTTTGGGTTTCAGCAAAGCTAGTTTGTTATCAATTTTTAGTCTGGTTGACATGATATTGTTAAGTTATGACTTTCTAGTATTCCATAACTAACATGACTATAACAAGGGTTGTTGAATATGTGAACTTCCACTCAGGTTTCACCCTGTAGGTTATTGATAAAAATAATGAATTTAGATAAGTTTAACAAGTTCTTTGAAAGTATAAAATAGCATATTAAGAGTGAATTTGGCTACTATAAAATTTTTCCTTCATTTTTGCTTCGGATTAAGGTTTTCAGACTTGTTCTCCATCAGACTAAGTCCTGATGCAGTAAATTTCTACAGTTTTCCCTCTTTTATTTAAAAAAAATGATAAAAAAGGGCACTGAAAACTATTGGAACTAAAGACCATCAGTGACTTTTGTCTTAAGATCAGAAAAATGATTTTAACCACCAATAAACGTTCAAGACTCCTGCAAAAGCAGGATTTGTGGTGGGTTAACATGTGCAACCGTATCTCTTGTTGTCCACCATTGATCTCTCTAGAATGTAATTTGTTGATTATTTTGTTCAAAAGTTCACTACCTGCATGTATGTGGTCATCCTTCTAAAAATGCACACTCTTGTAAGAGCTCCTTTGCCATAACATATGCATGCAAAAAAGATAAATATGTGAAGTAGCATATGCAGTAAAGATGTAAGGATATAAACACACAAGATATTCTACCTTTTACCTTTTTAATGTTGGGGATGTAAGTTTTTGTGATTTGACTTGTCTTGATTATTTATTTAGGTGTAGCTATATTTATTTTTGGTTTACATATTGAACTGAATTTGTTGGATCCTTTCCATGTGCATTTTGTTAATCTATTGAAGTTGGTAACTTGTGATTTGCAGATGTTCGAACTCAAGCAATGTATCAGTTGCTGGAACATGGTTTCATTGGACTGATATTTTCTTGTTTTAGTGAAGATGCCCAGAAGGTCTATCTTATGCTACCTTTCTATATCACAAAGCATCATTTAGCTCAATAAGATATACATTATTTTTTCTTTCAGGTGGGAAAGATTCAAGTTATTGCTTTTCAATCGATGGATGGGAAACAGAGGCAGGCACCACCTGTTGCCAATAGTTCCATTATAGAAGTTGAATCATCTTGGAGTTCCTCGGACAACACATTCTTGGTATCAACACCTGCATTGGCTGAAAGCTTTGAACTAGATACTGGAGACTCTAGAGCGTCCAAAGCTAGTAAGGTAATATGAAATATTCCTTTTATTGCTTATATATTGTTTAATCTAACGAAAATTTCTCGGTTTTATGTATGGCGAACAACTGGTACTGAACTTTTGACATAGTCAAAACCTGCTTAACTTGATATAGGGACATTATCACTGAGGCAGTTGCCTAGGCCAACAAATAGCTACTCTACAATTTGTTGCATCCATTGTACATGCCTACTTGGCAGTGTCATCAAAGGCAGTGGGCCCTAAGAATACCAAGGTTCCAAAATGCTAAGGTGCTTGCCATTAGAAAAGTTATAAAAATATAATTAAGGAGATAATTATAAAATTTATAAATTTGTTGCCATGATTCAGAATCCTAAAACTGCAATGATAATCCAAATTCCAATATACTAGAATTGATAAATTCAGTCCCTTAAACAATCATAAACTACTATTAATGAAAGTTAACCATTATTAACAATAATTAACATTTAAATTCAGGAGAAGGCCAAATGGGGGCTACTGGGGAGAGAAAGAAGCATGGGGCATTATCGAGGGAAGAAGCAGAGAAAAAGGGATGGGGTAGGGATGTGCTGTCAGGAAGAAGCAGAGAGGGGAAGAGCTCGAGTGCGACAGGTCCGCTGGGGAGAAGCAAGAGGAGGTGGGGGGAGCTCGGGGAGAATAGGTCTGCTGAAGAGAAGCAGAGTGGGGGTCGTGTGCGACACTGCTGGGTAGAAGCAGATAGCGTAGGCAGGAGGTCAGGCAGATAGCAGTAGATGGCTGACGGGTGGAATGGGTGGTGAAGTAAGATAGGACAACACATGAGGCTTGAGGGTAAAGGGCTCGGGGGTGGCAGCACTGTTTGGGAGAAACAGATAGAAGAAAGATGGGCGGGGGGCGGGGGGGTGGGAGAGCTTGGGGCAGTTTCTTTGCCAAGCAAAGGGTCAGTCAGCGGGAGGTTGAGTAGGAGGGGACAACACAGAGAGAGGGAGACGGACAGAGAGAGGGAGAGGGAAGGAGAGAGAGGCAAGAGGAGAACGTACCTCCATCCTTTGCATGAACATCGACTGCTGCCTTTCACACACGTTTGGAAGAGGAGATCTGACTGCCTTCCACATGCACAGGGAAGATGAGGATTTAAGAATTAGTTAAATGGATGGGTCACATAGTCGGGGTGGGGGAGGAGTGTTGCAGGGCTGGTAACTTAAGTAAACCATCTTGGTTGAACTGAACCAATTAAGTTGGGTCTAACTGAAGCTCAATCTAATTGACTTGAGCTATGCGAGCACTTGGGTTGCCCAATTAAAGGCGCTCGCATGAACCCAAATCAAGGCTCTCGGGCCTTGTCTCACGTCGCCTGAGTGCCTAGGTGAGTGCTTGACCTCTTAATTTCACAATTACTTGGTGAAATAGGTTTTTGATACAATACCTACACAACTGCACGAACCTATGTATATGTAATTTAAGGTTTAGAAACCATGTTACCAGATTGCCCTTGAATGACTAGTGATACAATGGGTTGTATCATATTGGAATCAACTGATGCAGTGATGATGCGGGAACTATTTTGCATCTTTTTGTTTGTGTTTTTTGGCCCAATATAATGTATGCATTTCTTCATCACCTAGAAAGATCATAAGAAGAAGAAATGAAACTCTTCTGAAATAGAAAGACTGTTTGGAAGATATGCTCAATTGAAGATATTCTGCAAGGAAGAAAACTAATCCCAGATAAAGATCTTATAAATACGAAGAACATATTTAGGAGTAGAAATGAAGTTAAACATTCTCAAGAAAAGGTAATGTCAATTTGATTACTTCATTATATAGTTTTACTTTTTTCTCACATGTGGGCATCTGTATAAAGGAATAAACATCAATAATTGAAGATACGATATAGATAATTGGTGCAAGGCTATTGTTTTCCAATGGTATGTTCCTATCATCGATTTTTAGAATAATGAGAATAAGATATGAGGGAATAAAAAATTTAGAGACAATAATGTAAGGATTATTAAATATATAATGAAAAAAGAGGAGGCTTGGAACTTGAAAGGGGACAATATCAATACTCTGTGGACTATGATGACCAATGAATTTTGGAGCATGATAAAGGAGATTATATGATAATCTAAAGACAGTTGTGTAACTTTAAGAGAGTTAGTGATGATGCAAGAAAGTTCAAAAAATGATTACTACTAAAAGATCATGCTTCTTAGGTTGACAAAATTATAAAAATGAGGAGAATCTAAGAAGATATGTAGCAACTAAAAAAGAGGACAAAGATTGCAGGTGTGACAAGATACTAGATTTATGATAGTTCTTTATAATAGTTTAGTACTAAGAATGGCAAAAAGGATATATTTCAAATTGTTCAAGCTATGAAAAGAAAATGCATGGATTTAGATAATATAAGATGCATTATGGATGAAAATCATAAGGTTCTTATTAATAATAAGGAGATCAAGGAAAGACTGAGAATTTTTTTATAAATTATTTAATGAATATTCTATAAATAACTTTGCTCTAAATAAAAATAATGCTGGTAGTTTTAGTAATCATTGATTTATTTGTAAGATTAAAGCAAGTAATACAATATAAGCCTTAGAAAAAAAGTTGTAAATAGGTAAGAGTGTGGACCTCGATATTATTCCTATCGAGGCTTGAAAGACTTTAGGTGATCAAGGAATATTTTGATTGACTAATTTATTTGATAAAATTTTAATGATGGAAGGAAAAGCTTTCTACTAACCAAGGTTTGCAATACCGACTGGCATCGCTTAGTAATCAGGGTCAGCACATGCGTCTGGTCCGACAGATACTGAGATCAGCATCCCCACTACCGGTTGGTACGATTTTTTAATAAAAAAATTATTTTTAATAAAAATTATGTTTAATAAAAAATATTTTTTAATAAAAAATAATTTTTTTGGTTTTTTTAGGTTTTTGGGCGACGTTACCCGAGAAGGAAGGCAATGCGCCCGTGCGGCAACGTTGCCTCGGCGATGTCGCCCGAGAAGGAAGGCGACGCTCCCGAGGCGACGTCGTTTTTTCATTTTTTAATAGAAAAAATTATTTTTTTAACTTTTCGGGCGACGTTGCCGAGGGCGACGTCGCCGAGGGAAAAAAAATAATATATATATATATATCTATTTATATATATATAATATTTAATAAATATTATTTATAATTATAAATATATATACCGAATGGTACGCCGAAATGTACCATTCGGTACATGGTATCGTACCGTACCGGAAAAGTGTCGAAACTCCGGTACGGTATGGTAGTGCGGGCCTTGCTACTAACAATTTGTAAGAATAATAGTGATATCCAAAATTATTCTAGTGACAAAGGAATTAAGATGATTAGTCATATGAAGAAGCTTTGGGAAAGAGTAATTGTTAGTAGAATAAGATGTAAAGTAAATATTTTCAAAAATGAATTTAGTTTTCTATTCGAAAGATTAACAATGAAAAGTTATTTATATATTAAGTAATGAAAAAGTATAGAGAAATAAAAGAAAGATTTACATATGAATTTTATTGATTTAGAAAAATCCTATTATATTTTTTGAAATGATCTATTATTGGGGGCTTTTGGAAAGAAAGATGTGTCAACTAAATATATTGATGTTATAAAAGATAGTGTAGTCACTAATGTTAAGAGCACCCAATGAATTTCTTATTAATATAGGATTATATGAAGACCAATATTAGGTTTTTACCTTTTTTATATTGTTAATGAATGAACTTAATAGTCATATACAAGATAGATCTACTTGGTCATTTTATTTGTTTCTGTTATTATTATGGTTTATAAAAGTTTTAAATAAAATTAATTTTAATCTTGAGCTATAAGAGCAAACTTTGGAAATAAAATCTTTTAAATTAACTAAGACCAAGACAAAATATATGAGAGTAATTTTAATAATAGCAAGAGAACTAACAATATAGTTAAGTTGGATCGATAAACATGTACAATAAGTAGAAGTTCTAGATTTCTTGAATCGATTATTCAACAAGATTAAGAAATTAACGAAAGCAAGGGCTGTTTTGTCTGGACTAATACCAACTAGGTGGTATGTATTGGTCCGAGCGTGAACCAATGTATGGATCTCCCCGTTTCGAGTGGTCCGCTTTGACCCATTACAGTGGGTCTGTTTCGACCTGTTTAAACATTTAGGGCTTATGAATGCTTGCATGTGAATGCCTAGCACTATCGCTGATCATTGACGATGAGCACCCTCATTGTCAACGGATAGGTTTTGTCTACTTACCCTCCTTCCACCTCCTTTTCCTCTAATGCCTCCTCTCCTCTTGGTTCCTCCTTTCTCCTCTTCCTCCACCATCTCTTCTTCCTTTCTCTTCCTCCTTCAACCTCTTCCTTCTTTTGCTTTTTCCTTCTCTTCCCCCTCCATCTCCTCTTCCTCCTACTTCTTGTGACATTTCATCCACCATCTCCTCTTCTTCCTTCCTATTTATTCCTCCTCTTTCTTCTTTCTCCTTCCTCCTTTTCCTCCACTACCGGTTGCTCTTCTCCTTCCTCTCTGAAACACCGATAGTGACTAATACGTATTGGACTAACAGATCACTGAAACGGGTCTAGTACCTGAAATGATGGGATTATTGTATCCTTTAAGATTATAAGAAAATTTTTATAAGATAATTATTAGACTAATAATGATTTATAGGTTTAAGTATTGGGTGGTTAAGAAACAATTTATACAAAAGGTTTGTGTCATTGAGATGAGAATATTGAAGCAAATATGTGGAGTTAATAAGAAATATGGAAAAAAAATGTAATTTCATTTGTGAACAATCAGGGGTAACTTTGATAGAGGATAAAATGTGGGAGTATTTGAATTGCCAGCCCTATATTTAAGAAAGAGAATCTCCTCTAGTGTAAGTGCCAGTTTCCAGCCCTCTAATAGGCTGCTTTCTTCCCTCAACCCCAAAAGAAGGCTATGATATGCTTCACTTTCTCTCTCCCTTTATCTCTGGGCAATTCATCAGTTAAGAGCAGAGAAGGTTAGAAACGTTATAAGAGAAAAAAAGAAGATAAATGACATGGGCAAGGGAAGAGACATACCTGATAGCGAGCAAGGCATGTGACCCTGCCATTCCATGTTAATCATGGAAGTAGTGGATTGAAATGAGTGGGAAGGAAGAGACCAAGGAAGATGCATTCCGTTCTATACTTGCTTGTACTTCTAAGTGAGAATACCTTTTAAGAACCCCAAGAAAGGTTTTTTTGGTAGTTCTTTGAAGTTAGCTTGACAACGATAGGGCTCTACCCGAGGTTTGAAATTTTGTATCATACTGATGTAGTACGGTATGACATATCGAGCCGTATGCCTAATTTACGCATAAATTCCTCCGAAAATATTTTAAAAATAGCAAAAAAAGTTAGGATAGGGTTTTTAAGTTAGAAATAAATATACATTTAGTATAGGTTTAGCCAAGGATTGAAATTTCGTACCGTACCGAAGTTTCGAGGTTTGCTCGGTTCGGTATGTATCGATATGTACCGTTGGTACGCTAGGGCATACCGACGGTACCACGCTAGGCCGTACCGATCGGTATGTCTCGGTAACGGTCGAAATCTGGGGAGGTACTGGTCGGTACGCCTTGGTACCAGCCAAAATACTCTTATCGCCCAATAGCTAAACCTATGGTATATCCTCTTAGACCAGTATGTACCGCCCATACCGGACGGTATCATTCAAAATTGCATACCATGGGTTTAGCAAAACCAATGTGAATTAGGTAAGAATAGTGTCACATCTTTTTCGGGCTTTGAGGAATAACCTTGTGCAAGGCTTGCAATTTTGGTATGTTATGGATCATCCTTCTGTTAATATTGAATGTGAGAATGCGAGAAAAAATGAGTTTGAGATAGTTTAAGAGAGTGAGAGTGAAATAGGGGGGAGGATGAATTTAAAAACCCATGAGAAAGAGCTCTAATAGTCAAATTGACCGTTGGAACACTGTTATAGGTTGGTAATGGTGGATTTCAACCGTTACTGGCCGATAGCAGATGGTAACGGTCAAAATTTTAATCATTACTGCTCGATACAGCCTTGTATCGTCTGATATGAGGCTATATCAAGCGTAGCGGGCAGTACGATTCGAAATTTGAATCCTTTGCTCTACTTGTAGAAAAGTTGTAACTGTCTTTTGAATAACTTTTGGATTCCACCAAGTTGCAATCGATTACTATATAACATGGAGTTCAGCTTGAAGAAATTCATGTGAGTGAGGTCATGGTAGATATATAAATTCATGAGCCTGAGGTGGAGAAGAAGGAATTTCTCAAAGTAGGACCGGTAATGATTTTGACTTTGAAAACAGAATTTGCAGAAAAGATGAAGGTAGGCACATGTATTAAGGGCGTATAGATGGTGTAGTTAGATAAGCTAATACTATTAGTATTAGTCATGTGAGGAGAGACAAGAGATTATAGAAAACAAACTAGAATCTATAAATAAGGATTTGAATTACTCTTAATTTAATAAGGATATTGTTTATTGTAAAACTCAATGATATCAAAAGATTCATGTGGTCAACTCTAACTATTGTTGTTCTGGTATGACATTACAACTTGTTATTATTGTTGTTCTTGTACAGTTTTGTCATCCACATGTAGGACATGAGGAGATGTGAAGCATCCATACTAGGAGTAATTTCTAGAGTTAGAGTCAATATGATGTTTTCCCTTTTTTTTTTTTCCTAAATCATCATATATGTATATTTTCCTTTATACTAGTCAAAGTTTAATCCCATTTTTTGTATATATAGGTAAAATTAGAAGATTTTAGTAGGATTCCTAGCCTAGTTAAATTCTTTAGTTTTTTTGAAATCATTACACGTATTTGTTTATAGCTACCAATTTATCCAAGAAGTTCTGTTGTCATCATGGTAGATATGAAGGTTATGCATGACATCATTATGAGACATCACATGATTAAATTCATCATTAATTGATCAAAGATTTGTTGATTGTTTCAGTCGGTGAAATTACGTAGTGGAAGCATTTGATGAAGGAGCTCCTATGCTTATTTTAGTTTTAATATTTATTGGTTTGTTATTTTATATGTAATAAGTTACCACATGACAACATCTCATGTATTTCTATGTCATCTACAATGATTATGGGGATAAGAAAGGAATTTAAGTCTAAAATGGAAGATAATTGGGAAGATATAGTCAATAGAAGATGGTTTACAACAGAACTAATCCCCAATTAAAGATCTTGCTAATAAAGAAAGTTCTCGTGGAGTAAAAATGGGAGTGAACATTTTTCAAAAAATGGTAGATGCGATGATTGATCTTATTGCTCCTTAACTTTATAAAACAATTTTTTGAGTGGTATGAGATCATTTGCTTTCCTTCGATGATTATTCATTGTGAGATTTAAGGAGTTACAAGGTCTTGTTTCTTGAGAGTCGTGCTTGTAACTAAAGTGATTTTGGTATTTCTATTTGTTTACTTCTGTAAATCATCTCTTTTTTGTGGCAAAGATTTTGATTCAGTCCATCGTTAGTTCAACAATATGTCGGACTGATACAGTTCCAGGATATTGAGTGGTCTACTGACATAAACTGCCTGGTATTGATGGATAAAATAATAAAAAAGAATTGTATACCAGTACTAGTACTTCATCTGACTAAATTATGTGCCAATTGCCTGTACTCGCTGGTATTTACCAGTCCAACAAAGGATCAGTATCAGACCATATGGTTTTGTACTCATTAGTATTAATTTTTATTTCTTTTTGGGCTGGAACCGGGTGGTATGAATCATTGTACCACTTGGTATTCCAATACCATATCAGTTTGGTAGATTACTGAAATAGGTACCAGACTGACATTCAAAACCCTAGTCTTATATACTATGAATTAACTTATTCATATCAGATCCTTTTACATGAACTAAAAATCATTCTTTGATTTTTTAGATTCTTATTTCAAGAGTATGAACCTTGGCATAGAGTTGTTTTTGACAAGATTGAGTTATACAAAAAAACCTTTTTGCTTAGGGGATAAAATTGCATACATTGACTCTCCATACTCCCCACATTGGTAGGAGCACCACGCACTGTCTTTCTTTTGTTATTTCATCTATTGTCTACATTACACACTCTTATAATATGGTTATGTTGCTATTTCTTTTGACTTATAAACCATTTTCTCTTAAATCTTTGTGGACAGTTATGCTTATAACATTTACTACATTCTTATATTTTTCTCATCCTATATACTAAAAGGTAATGATTTGCCGGATTAGCTGATCCAGGTTAAGATAGATGACTACCTACTTGGTTCCAGTTAATATTTCCACTTTGTCACTGGAATTGGTTGATTTAGGCAAGAATTGGCCAACTTCAGCTGCTCTCTCTCCCTTGGAGGAACATGAAGAACAGAAGGAGAATGAGGAAAGGCAACAGTGGGAGCTGCAACTGTCACCATAACTGCCATTGGCTTTCCTTTCTTGCATTTGTTGGAGGGGGAGGAGAAAAGGAGAAAAAAGTTTATTGTTGTCGCCACCACTTTATTTGCATTTCACCATATTCACTAGACTGTTGTGTTCTCACCATCCACAACTGTTGTTTGTCATCAACATCTGTCAAGAGAGAGAGTAGAGGGCAAAGAAGAAAGAGACGAAGATGGGATAGAGGCAAGAGGGGAAAGGATCTCTTGTATAGCAAGCACCTCTAAGGTCATGTCATAATTTTATTATATACATAAATTAAATCAGTTTACTCGCTGACCATTTAAAAGTCAATTTAAGCCCATGGAGGTTCCACATGGGCCCCATAAATGGTTTCTAGTGAATACATTTGTGAGGCAGGTAAGATAGAAAAGGGCCACATTAGTATTGCTCTTTTTAGAAAGATTAGGGTGAATTTGTGGATAGTTGTCTGAAATATTAACACATTTTTTTTGTTTGCTTATCTGCATGGCTGATGGTTCATTACCTGCTTGCACTGCTGCACCTAGAATTCTATATGTATGCTACCATATGCAATTAGGCTTTTACAAATTCATGCGCTTTATTCATGATTGGAAGAACTTTTGAATTTTAATATAAGCAAGATTTTAAAAAATCTAGCCGCTTTGGAACTTTTGTTTAATCTAGCATTGTGCTCTTTTGCCAAGTAGAGAAGTCATATACTGAGTAGAACTTTGTTTCATTTTGATGACTCTTTTTACTTGTGATAAATACTTATTAAGTATGCTGACCTTCAGAATAATGTCTGTCAGTGATTTTTTTCTGATATAAAAAAACAATTGCTTTGTTTAGGTTGGAGGAAAATCTTCAGATTTAGGGGAGCTCTTTTCTTATGCCGATGTCAATTATTTAGGAAAGCAAAGAATGAGAGAGAATGCGGGGGCTGATTCAGACTCTTCAGATATGACACCAAGCATGCAGGAGGCCTTGCATCGTTCAAACATGGATATGAGGTATTGTTTAATAATAACTAGGTTATATCATTGTTGTTGATGGTTGTGTCCTTACATATGTTAGAATATTTGTCCCAGGGTCCTTGCCCAATGTTGGACAATCTGTTGCGCTTCTGATTGTGATCTGGAGGATTTTAATGATGTTATTTTGTCAACATATATGAGAGAATTAGTGTCCCACATTCGTGCTTTCACATGGATAGCTACCTCGAGTTTTTGGAAGTTAGTTGTATTGTCTTTCTTGTGTCAATTCTTGCATGTTTGAATCTGTTGGGGATTAATCTCCTTAATCAGTGCTTTTTCTAATTTAAGCAAGAAAGAATGACTTAATTTTTGGAAAAGAGTAAATAATTGCCAAGATATATCTTAAAGTGGCTTACAATGTCTTATATTCAGGCTAATTCCTAGTGCCAAATTCCTAGACACACTGGGTTAAGAATAAAAAAATGACTGATAATGTAAAATTTTGTTTATAATACTGTTCTACCTTGTTCTTACCTCTGTTATGGGGTTTTTGGGATCCCAACAGCAGACAGCCCCCTGGAGCTTATGTGACCATGACAGGGTCTAGGCTCAATTTGAAGCACAACATGAGTTGGATCATTGAACAAGATCTCAACCTGTCTGAGGCAGAATAGTAGTTGGCACTTGGCAACTCTTCCTGCTTTGTAATGGGGTTCTGATCCACATATGGGTCATATTGCTGTCATGTTCCGTGAGTGGACCTGTTGGGTGGGGCCACCAGCTGGCAATTAAGTTAGCTCCATAACAGGCTCCAGGTTTATGATGACTAAACATAATTCCAAATCTGATTATTTGGTAAATGACTTTTTTGCTTCATACTTTATTTGTCGATATTTCAGAAACCATCAACACTTTCTTCTATAAACGGCTTATTTAATTATTAAGTATAGTCATTCCTGGTGGTTGTTAAATGTTCTTAAAGAAGGTGCTACCTTCGATTTTTAGGTTGATTGTTTGACAGATTATTAAGTATAGTTCATGCATATCCAGCTTTGAGTGACATTATTTTACAAAAGGAACATAGGACACTAAGCTGTCCTTTATTTTTTGGCTGAAAGATAGTAAATTTACGTAATATCTTTAAGATTATTGATTAGATATCTTTTTGTTGAACTCCAATTTAATTCTTTAACAACTGGCTTTCGCAAGGGCCTTTTAGCTGATTGGATTAGGTACTACGGTGTGCAAGTGCCTAATGTACAAAGCATTCAAGGAAAGCATAAAACCTTTGCATATTTGTGTTTTAAGCTTTAGCATATTGTTGCTGATTGACCAAAAGAGATCACTTGCAACATTGATTGGACAAGTGGTGGTTTACTTTTAGTTGGAGTGCTTGTGCTAAGAAATGATTGCCCTTGCCTGAGATAACTGATTGGTATGTACAGATATTTTACTTTCGAACATGGCAAACTTGACTTGCTATGTGATCAAAATTGGAAGATTCATTTTTTTTTTTTTTCTTATCATGCCTGTTCTCTCCTGTCCCTTATCCTTTTGTGTTTTTAGTATGTCCCATTTATTAACTCTTTATTTAGAGGTGTTCCAACTGTTACTGTCACGTGTTCTGTCTGTAGGAACAAATTATTCTCTAGGTTGTGGCCTGTGAAATTCCTTCCATGTTTATTGAATGATGTTGATTCTACAACTTCACTGTGGGTGTAGGACTTAGTGTAGAGTCACGTTGTTTTGCTTATGATTTTGCTGTGGTTATCTAGAGGTATTGCATAAATATGATTCAGACAATTCTTCTATGCTCTCTATTAAGTGAAAATTTTCCTAATCAAGTCCTTGAATAAAATTCTTTCTTTTGTTGTTTTAGCCTTATTTTCTTGATACGTCTTACTATTTTGTCTGTGTGGAGACATATTTATTGTTTAAGTGGATCATAATCTTTTTGTATGTCAACTTTAAGTGCTCAATAGCCATCTGATGGTGCTGATTTTTTTTTTCTACTTCGCATTGGCTGGCAGTGGTGCAGAGTACGTTAGGAAGGAAGTGCCACTTCAAGTTCTGCCAGCTAGGTATATGCTGAAGCTCAACTCTCCCTTAAAGTCATTTACAGATATGCAGCATGTACTATTTGAAGAAGAACGATCAGCGTATAAGCAAGCCATATTTGAGAACATGTGGTACATCTTCTGTTTGATCTAGGATTCTTCTACGATCTGTACTTCTAAGTCTATGACAACTCAGTTTTTGGCTTAATTGATTTTGTGTCTCAACCAGCAATGGGAAGATACACCCCCTAAATTTTGTTCATCATACATCAACATACCAGGCTTCCCTCTGCAAACTAATGGAGTATTGGTGGGAAGAGATACTGTTATCTTTATGTCCATATGCCATCTTTCATCTTGATTACCTGAAGAAAAATTATCATGCTAATGTTGGTTATCTTGATTCTTGTAGTTTAAACCCTACGATAAGCGCTCTGCAAGGCCGGTTGAACGAAAATGAAATCAGGGTAAACTGGACTGATATTTTCTTTCCGGATGTCAAAGATGATTGTGCACAGTTTGAAATGAGCTGATTGCGGTCCTTGTTGCATCAGTTAAACATGCTAATGGAGGAGGCGCAATCATTAGAGGTGGAAGCCCGTGACTGGAAAAGCCGAATGCACTCTGAGTCTCCTCGCAGCCATGTTGCTCGTGGATTTCGGGGCAGTCCTTCTGTGGGGACCCGGGATTTGCATGCTTCAGCGGACTCAGCTGTTACAAGAGCCCCAAGTGGCAGTGCAAGCAGAAGAAAGGCATCTTGATCATATGCCACAAATGTATTCTGGTCTTGAAGGCACATTTTGTAATGTTTAAACCAGTCAACACTCTCTTCGGTTATGTTTTGCTTGTGTTTTGTCCATCTCAAATCAGCATTATGTGTAAGGCATGTGCATATATCACTTAACTTTCTGCACTTAAGCTAACTGTGCAATTGAGAAAAGGGGTCCGGCCCTGCTGCATTGGGTCTTGAAGGTTTTGTTATCAGTTGCATTACCTTAGCCTCGTGTATTTGAATGAAACAATGGAGTGAATATAATTGTTAAAATATTTTGATAAGCAGCTATTTCTATTTTCATCTTTATCGTCTTACGAAGCATTCTAATTTAAAGTCCTTTATTGATGAGATAATAAATTCATTCCTTTCTTAAATGTTTAAGATTAGGTTAAAGGATAGGTGTGTTCAGGTTAATGATTGAAATTTTGAATAATACTATTTAGTACGGGCGGTATGTATCGGTTCGATATCATATCAGTACATGAATCATTTACTATCGGGCAGAATGCTCAATATTGTTTCGTATCGGATGATATAAGGTTATATCAGGTGGTAATGATTAAAATTTCAATCGTTATTGTCCGGTGTAGTTGGGTAACGATCGTTAGTTATTTGTAACAGTGTTGGTTAATTTGATCGTTGGAGCTCTTTCTCATGGATTTTTAAACTCATTTTTTTTCCTATTTCACTCTCACACTCTTAAACTATCTCAAATTCATTTTTTCTTACATTTGCATTCTTTTAAACTTTCTATTATTTCTTCGAGTAATAGTATGATACAAAGCAATAGATCAATAACGAAAGTAGAAGATCTGATATTCACTAATACATGCTTCAGGAGCCGCCTAAAACAAATGTGATTCATGACAATCAACCTACGATCATCACCACATTGATACATTAATGGTATACAGTGTATCAATACACTATGTTGTCGAATCAATTTCAAAATTGGATCCAACAAACATATTATATTGATATGTATATGTATAGGAGAGACGATCCCGATCTATCACCAGTGGATGTCTGTCGTTCGTTTTGATAGTAGAATAAGTAGTCAGATATATCTACATATACGATTATTTAATTTATTTAAAATTTAAAATTTATATTATAATAAAATAATCTAACAATTCAAATGATTTTTATAGATATTTCAATATTTATAAAAGGATAATATGTAATGGACCGAAATACGAACTTTGCATAAGGCTATTCCTCAAAGTCTGAAAAAGATATGTGATACTATTCTTACCTAATTTACATTGATTTTGCTAAACTTATATTATTACTATATTTATTTTTAACTTGAAAATCCTATCCTATTTTTTTTATTTTTTATGTATTTTCAGAAGATTTTATGCCTAAATTAGGTGTGCTGCTCGATACACAATACCGTACCATACTGAGCAAACCTCGAAATTTTAGTAGGATATGAAACTTCAATCCTTGGTTCAGACCCATTTGAATCAAATTATTAAGGGTCGAATCAAACTAATTTGATTTTTGATTCAGTTCAATTAAAGTAAGGTTAGGTGTAAACCAACATCGGTTTGGATCTATCTAATTCAATGAATTCAAAATTAATTATTTTGATTCAGTTAATCAATTTATAATTTATATATTCAAAATAAATTAATTTGATTTGCTGTGATTCGATTTAATTAAATCGAACTAGAATATCAGTCCAATTAGGTCGAACTATAAGATTTAGAAAATTGGGCTTACATCACATATGAAATTATCGCATTGAGACAAAGCCACGGATAGCACTGTTTGAATCGATATGAACTTAGTGATTCTAAGATTTTGAGCTTTCGACAAATTTGATTAATCGATCTGAACCAATTAAAGATATAAGATAGTAAATTCGATTGAGCTTGATATGTTTAAATAAAAATCAGTTAGGTTCGAGTCGATTAATTGAGCGGAAGAAAAGTATTTCTGAATTAAAATTATTTATATTTTTAAAATTAAATTATTGTTGAACCGGTTTGATACACCGTTTTAACTACGCGTGACTAATTTTTAAAATTTCACGGCCCTCAGGGCCGATGCTGGGCCGCTCCGTGAAGCCCAAATCTCACGCCCTTTCCAACTCGTGACGGCAAACCCATTCTAACAGCAGCCATTTTAATCTATATGTAGCCGGAAGAACCCGGCGGTGGTGGACATGGAGATGGAAACGGAGCCGGAGATGGAGGTGGAGGAAAAGATTTGTCGTTGTTGGAGGATCCTCGAATTCTACAGCGGCATCGGCGGAATGGTAGGTACTGCGATTCCCGGATCTGTTTGTCGGATCTCATCCGTTTGGTAAAATACTTACTGTTGCTAGGGTTTCGTTCGTCGTTCTCTCCATAATATAACATTCGTCAACTGACGAATCGTTTGCGCCGGCTGCAGAGATACTCCCTGCTTCGGGCTGGGATTCGAGGACGCGTGGTGGAAGCGTTCGACATAAACAACATCGCCAACGATGTCTACGAGCACAACTTCGGCCATCGTCCTTTCCAGGTTCCTCGTCTCTCCTTCTCCTTCCCCTCTATCCCTCGTAATAGTTACTGCTACCAAACTTCTACTTCTGCCACCAGTGGACCAGTGGAGTGGATGATGATGGCATGTTGGAGGCTTTGCATGGTCTTGTGCAGTGACAGTTGGAGCTGTACTTGTGGAGGTTGACCAATTATCGAACTTGTGACTCCACAAGTGATCCTGTTTTCTCTTTGGATTTTTGTTTCTTCCAATTTTTCCTTTGGATAAACGATGTGCTAATTCTTTTCATTGTAGCGTCCACCGTGAATTATATCTAGTCTTACAAGTGAGCAATGATGACATGTTTGAATGATATGAACTCATGTATCCTGGAAGTTTGGAGATTGCAGATGGTTCACAACTGGAAAGATGTGCGCTAGAATTTTAAAATATTTTTCTGGACTAAAAATTGGTCTTGGAAATTAATTAATTTGGTAAAATATGTGATGGTTTGGTGTTAGATTAGATGCAGGAGATCAGTTTCTTTTTTATTTTTAGCTATGGGGTTTCCTTTGTATTGTTTAAACAAGTCTTTTAATAGCGTTAGAGTTCAATCTTCAAAATCCAAACTAAATTGATATAAAAGAGCAACTCTGATGTCCAAGGTCTTGGTGAAACCTCATCATCCTTAGATGCTGAAAGCAACAAGTGGTTTCATTAATGATAAACTGATCAAAGATGTTATTGCATTTATTTTTAAAATCTTTTTTTGACACTACATTTTATCAACAAAAAAGCACTGATTTTCTATTCATTTGGTTGAAAGAAAGGATATAAGACAACAATTACTTCAAAATTTTCCAAGTATGATGAACAACACTCTTTACATTTTAGAACTTCAGATGTGCTATTCATCAATCTTGTTAGATAATGTGTCAATGCAATCATAAATTTTCTATCCAATAAGAAGACTGCCACAGTTTTGTAAGGCACATATAGTTGCACAATGCATTAAATAATATTCTTTTTAATGTGATTTAGACATTATTGCGAAGAAAAATATTGTATACATGTGATATTGGATTATATACTGGCACAAATCAGAAGTGACATGCTGGAAAACTTAGAATATGCTTTGCTTCCTTAAGTTTGGCCCATCAGTACCATACTGACCAACACAATTCAAACAACACATGCCCCATTTGTATGGACATCGACATAAATTATAAATAGTTATATGGATATATTTGATTACACTACATAGATGCATGTTCATATGGTTTGGATGTTTTTCAATTAGACAATCATTACCCTGGGCCTTTGCCTGAAATATGTAATAGGAAAAATATCTAGATAGTTTGAGTGGCAGCCTAGAGAGATATATGGAACCCTCTTGGTTCATCATTGATGTATCAGTTATTGCTTTGTCGCAGGGAAACATTCAAATTTTAACTCCTCTTGATTTAGACAAGTATGAAGCACATGCATGGCTCCTTTCTCCTCCATGTCAACCATACACTAGACAAGGTTGTGTTTTAAAACTATTTGATGTTGCTTTTTGTATTCAGATTTCTTTGCCTTTACATTTAATTTGTGTTGTTTTTTCTAGGTCTGCAGAAAGACTCAGCTGATGCTCGAGCATTGTCTTTCATCAAGATCCTTGAGAATATGCCACATATGATGCAGCCGCCACTGATGTTGTTTGTGGAGAATGTTGTTGGGTTTGAGGTTTCTATTCAACTAGTTATGATTCCGTATCCATATCTATTGGATCTTATTGAGTGGAATCCTCACCTTCTGTTGCAGACTTCCAACACCCACAAGCATATGATGGAAGTGTTGGCTGGAATTGGTTTTGTCACACAGGAATATATTTTGAGCCCATTGCAGTTTGGAGTACCATATTCTAGGCCTCGGTACTTTTGCTTGGTATGCCCATTCAATATTGATTATTTTTGTTTGTTGTTGAACTTGGGCATGACAGGGAATTTCTCAAAGTTTTTTGCTTTAGTTAGGAAGCATCATAATGTGTTTACAATTGTCTTATTGACCAACTAATCAATTTATGATAATGTAAATAATGATGTGTTATATTACTAAATTGGTTTGGTGATTGTCACCTTGGCTACGAGGATGCTTCCATGGTCTTGAGGTTGTCAAAAGTCCAAGGCATTATGGGTGTCAGGTTCCCTTATCGCATGAGGTCCTAGTCACTCACCTAGGCTCTTGCCAGAGCAAAGCTAGGCACTTACATTACAAATATTACGGAAATATATTTAAAGTAAATAATAACTTCAACCAAAATGAATTTTATATCATATAACCTATGCAAGATTATTATTATCAAAACATCAAATATATGTACATAGAAATACATATACATACATACACACACATATATGTACGTATGTGTGTATGTATGTATGTATATATGAGCACTCAATCAACAAAATATAGATTTAATTTTTATATCTAAATACAAAAAATCAAACATATTTTACTACGAGAGCTTTAATGGTCATCAAGGTCTACTACATCATCATTGACATTAGCTTTGTTCTCGTTTTCACCACTTGATATATATCCTTCAAATCTTTTCTTCTACTTCATCCCAATCGGCTTGCTCCTTTTCAACCTTTAACATTCTTGAACATGGTGTTTTTATACTTGTTCTTAGTCTTATTTATCATTTTATTGTCTAGTGGATGTCTTTGCTTCTCTAAATACATATGCCCTTACTGCAGCATCCCATAGCAAAATGTGATAATTAAAAAATACCAAATCTTCCTTTGCATTTGATATGTTAATGCTATCTGTCAACCCATTCGTTTGGAATTAAGATCAACACTATTCTGCTAATCATGATGAGCTTTGATTACTTGATTGTTTTAATATATACTAGATTTTGACATGGTATGCATTCTTTTTCTTTGTATAATTTATTGCGATAATTCAATAACTAGTTAGTATCTGTGGAATAGATGACAAAATGAGGGTCATGTGCCGATGGTGGGTGCAAAACTTAAGGGCTGGAATCTCATCCTAGACCCAAGCTAGCATATCATAATCCAACACCTCAATTGAGGTGCATGCCTAGGCAGTGCCTTGTTGAAGTCACCTCATCTGAGTGACTAGTCAAGCACCCGAATGCCTTTTTAAAGCACTGCATAATTTTTTTCAAAAAGACGGCTGAAATACCTTTGGGCATATCTATACAAATTCTTATTTTAGTATCATGTCACCTAGAAATCATTTCTGCATGAAACATATTTCTGTTTATTTAAATAATTACTCGTGGAAAGTATAATAGGAACACTGCCATCATGAATCGATCTCTTTTGCACATAGTGTAAACAATCTTTTCTAAAATGCTCGTCACTTTGCAGGCAAAGAGAAAACCTTTGTCTTTTCGAAACCCATCCTGCAATAACTTAATACTATGGACACCCTCTCCCTTCATGCCATCAAAAAATAACCAGTCAACAGATGGGTCTGATGGCAATGATGGAAATCAGGAAGAATTCAACAGTTCTTGCGAGCCTATTATAAACTTTTTAGAGACACATTTTCTTACAGGAAATCAGCAAGAATACACGACATTTAGGTTTGGCACAGAGGTTGTTTCCTCCACAGCTGATGGTAAATACATGATTGATAAAATTTCAACCAGTACTAGTACACCTAAACACTTGGCAGACATTGATAATGATAAAATTTTTGAAGATGATGGAGGTGGGACATACAAGAATGCTTGGGACATGTACTCTGTTGCACCAAGTTTGATTGAGAGGTGGGGAAATGCCATGGGTATCCTTGTATCAGTCTCTTGTATTCTACTTCTGTCTTGTCAAATAGTAGGTTTATGAGGTTGCTTGAATACTGTTATTTGTGTCCATTCCTTGACCAAGATAAAGATATAGTCTTCCCTGAGTCCAGGCGTTGCTGTTGTTTTACCAAGAGTTACTATCGTTATGTAAAGGGTACAGGCTCCTTACTGGCTACTTCTGGGGTATCAACTCCTCTCCTTTTGCTTTTTTTCCTGAGGCATTCGCACAACTGTTTAGTTGTTTTTTAGCAAACTTTTTCTGCAAAAATTTCTTTCAAATATATATTTTTTGTTTGTAATAGGACATTAACTCAAGACTTGAAGCTCCCTCCTTGATAGAGCTTGGCCTTCGGTTCTTTACGCCCCGAGAGGTATGCATTTGATATGTGATCAATGTCTAATTAACTTGTATATGTGACCTAAAAATTTTCAACTGTTTTCAGGTTGCTAATTTGCATTCTTTTCCAGCGGAATTCCACTTTCCGTCACATACAAGCCTAAGGCAACGGTAAGTTGTTTTATGGTCCAGTTTACAAGTAACTTCAGATTTCCAGTTGTGTTCTTAAGAGATTAGGCTGCAGTTGATGTTGAACGAGACTTTTTTGGAAAGTGTTATGTGGTCTTTTTGTTACACTTAAAGATCATGGATTATTGTTTAAGGTTACCTTAGGCTTAAAATCAATTAAATTGTGCAGTGCAAGCTTGTAGTGTTGCTTTTGCTACCATTTGCTAGTGGACAATCAAAATAGAATAATGGGATATCATGGCAATGTTCCATGTTGTTTTTCAGCCACTTGGGCCTATGTGTCATCTGTTCCAGGTTGGTTACTAATTTGCATTTGCCTCATCATGTAGATTTTAGAATGGACGTTTTCATGTCATATAGTATTGCTTTTTGTCCATATCAAAAGAACATACTCTCATTTCCATATTCAATTTATAATTTATTTTTTTGCTTGTTTTGTTTCTATACCTTGAAACAGTAGCAGCAACAACAATAACAATAACAATAACAACAAATTGTAATGTCCTAGTTATTGGGGATCTGCTGGTTAAGGTTCATGTTAATGGTATTTCACATAGTCTTATATTGGCTGTCAATGGCCTAATGCAATTCTCCGCTTAAGACATTGATTCATGTTAATTGCTCGGTACGTATTTCACATAGTCTTATATCAAATTGACCGGCTGTCAATGAATCTGCCTAATGCAAATCGACTCCGCTTTAAGCGTTACCAACTGGTGAAGCTCGCCTTTTTTACATGAGCTTGGGACAGACATTGATCAACCGTGTTTACCAGGCGTCCGCCGGTAGAGGGCGGTCCGTGTACATAATAGCTTTTTGTACCATAATAGCTTTTAGGGAGTTAAAACACTGCTTCATTTTTGAAGATGTTTATTTTGTATTCTGAAATCCCTTAATTGTCTATTTAGGGATACAGACTTCTTATGAATTCTTTTCTAGTTTATGTTTGGTTACTAATGCTATGTAAGCTTTTGGTTTTTTCCATTTGTACATCTGGGTTTTCATATTTGCAGACTTCTTATGAATTCTTTTGTAGTTTATGTTTGGTTACTAATGCTATATAGTCTTTTAGTTTCTTTTTCCATTCATACATCAGGGTTTTGATATCAACCATCTTTTCATCCATTTGTTTGGTGTGAACTGGTTTAAGGAAATTTTGTAAACATGTGTCTGCAGCTTAATCTATGAAAGAAGTGGTTTTAGGGGGGAATTTTCAAGTGAAAATTTGTTGGAACAGAAGAATGCTCTGATTAATGGCTGAAAGGGATACCTGTTCATTTCTTGGCTTATTAATGCAGATTTATATGCTACTTTATCTGCAGGTATGCCTTGTTGGGGAACAGTATGAGTGTCGCAGTCGTGGCTCCCTTGCTTCAGTACCTTTTCAGTGAATCTACAACATCGAAGATACCCACATTATCAAAAGATATTTGCTGAAAAATTTTGGAGTGGACCTTGCTGTGAAAATTCTCATCTCAAATAACAAAGGTACTAGATTTAATCCATTGTTTATTAACATGTCTGTCTTTTTTTGTTTATTAACAGGTAAAGATATTACCAAGTTGTGTGTTACTCTACTGGGTGTTTTATTCTTGTCTGATAGATCATTAGCTGCATCATTTTATTTGATGTGATATGTCATGCTTCTGAATAGTGAATCATAGCATGTGCAAGCATCTTTGGAATGCTATTAATATTTGATGGATATTTAACAGCATCTGCAAGTGAGCACTTGCCTTTTTGTGATCGGAATTTCTGCAGTTTGTGAGACATCTGGTTTGCGGTCTCCACTAGTTTTGCACATTTATCGAATTGGTTGAACTTGTTATACTCGGTTGAGGTAGAATTTTGGTTGAACATGGGTTTCATAGTGCCTATGAGACTGTGGGCCTATTTTTCCTTGATATATCTCTGGATCTGACTCGTCCTCCTGCTTTCTCTATATGAAGATATTGCAGTTTGTGATGATCCTAGTTTATGATATTGTGGATATGTCACCAGGCTTGCAGAGGCCAGGTCCAAACCCTTTTAGACGATGTTACCGAATCCATTGATTAGCTTTTAATGACAAGGGTCAATGTCTCTATTTTTCTGAGTGTTGTGATATTATAATTTTATTCAATCTTTCACTAAAATGATTTTGTAGTATCTTCTCTTGTTAGCTTTGAAATCTATTACATTGGCATATCTTATGTAGTGGGCCATTACTGTCGTATGCACGTCAATGCTGGATCGACTGTCATGTGGATAATATTGCCTTGTGATAAGTATTGTTTGTTCCTGACTTTGAATGTTTTGACTCGTTAAATTATTCAATGTTATAAACTGTGAGAACATGCATGAATCTGGACAAATCTTTCCTCCAAACTTACAGGTTACATGAAATGTGCTTCTCTTGACAAGATGATGGATCTCGTGTCATTGTGAGTGATCCTTCTTCTCGACTGCAAATGTTAATAAGAAGTTTCATGTTGTTCAACATAATCTAGTTTCTTCTTTTTTGCTTGATTTATGCAGGTTCTCCTTTTTTTTTTTTATATACCTGCGAAATTATAGCATGCAACTCATGTTATGTCTATGCTTTGTACTGGACATTCAATTTAACTTTATTGTTAAGATAATATAACATCCTAGCAAAGCAGCCACACGTGCAACACATCAATTCGTACTGCAACCTGTAAAAGAGTAGCTATGTAGCCACTTCACATATGACACTTCAAGCAAGAGAGTTTGTCGAGTACCATTTTTGTTTTTGCCATTTAATCAGCAAGAAACTCCTCACTAAGAAGAATTTGTTTTTCCTTTTTTTTCAGTGCCAATTCGGAACCCAGTTTGAAAACCTGGTTAAGCTCCAAAAGAGGTACTGAACATTTATTTGAGATGCGTAACCACTTACATATAAATTAAATCAACTACATAAAAGATTGATCCAAGTTGTTGTCATTGTTCATAATTCGTTTTAAATTAGATTAAATATTGAATCTTGGAATTTTATTATGAAATTAATTGATGAATTTGTGAGATTAATATGTTTTTGAGATAAATGATGTAGGAAAATAGTTTGATCGTAGTATTAGACCATTGAAGAGCTAATTGTTGATTAGGATAGTTGAATGTTGTATTAAAAAATTATCTTGGTGAAATTTGGATGTCGAGTCGAAGGGTTGGTCGACATGTTGGAGATTGGATTTTGTACTAAAGATTTGGACATCGTGTTGGAAGGATTCGATATTGCATCAAAAGTTTTGATATAGTGAGAAAATCAACATTATAGTGAAATGGGTGATATATTGAAGGAAAAAGTGGTGTTGAAAATTTGGATGACATATCGTTCAAGTTTGAAGATCGAATGACATGTCAGAAAAGCAAATAATGTGTCGAAAGCTTCGTAAATATGTTGGATGTGTGATTGATTTGTTAATGTCTTAATCAAGATCATTTTGGATCAATTTAAGTTGGTATTGAGCTGAAATAAAGCTTACTTATTAAGAAAGCCATTGGATTTAAAGTTGGGCTGAATTGGACCTATTAAAAGGTGATACCACTTGAGTTTAAAGTTGGGTTTAAAGTTGTCTAAACTAGGCTTAGGTGGTGGTATTGTTTAAGTCCAAGAGGTGATACCACTTGAGTTAATCAATATGCACTATTTATTCTGTCAGCTTTTCAGACGATGATACCAACTATGATTGTAGTAGTATGCCTAAGGCAATAGTAGTACTGTTCGAAATTTAAAAATTATGATTGTGGTACCACCAAAGTCCAAAATTATGATCGTGTCAAAAATCATGATCGTAGTTACGCTTAATGTCATTGGTAGTACTACCCATACGTCGAAATTTTCGGGATTTAAATTTTTGATTCTATTCTTGAAGCTTTTGGGACCTATAAATATCTCGCTTAGACTTAATTGATAGAGTATTTAATCTTGAGCTAGTAAAATATTGTAAGCTCTTATTTTGAGTATAGTTTAAGTCTTTTTTTCCTCTTATGCTTAGTTGAAATTATAAATTATATAAGGTGAGAGATCTTTTGTAAAAAGAGAATGTGAAGGTTATCTCTAAGTTAAAAAAAAAAGATGGTGAGGAAAGAAATTGAGAGTGGACAAAGGTCAAAAAGATCAAACTATTATAAATTAATTTGTCTCTCATGTTCATTATTTGTGATTTAGTTTATTTTCTTTACTTAGTAACTTTAACTTTGTCAATTGAGTTTTTAAAATGTGTTGATTTATCGATTGAGTTTTAAAATCAATTAAAAATATTATTTTACTAATTTAACCCCTTCTCTTAGTGCCATTGAGATCCTAAGAATTGATATTAGAGCGAGATTCTTTTGGTCAGATTAAAGCTAAAGAAAGCTCTAATGGCTTTTTCAAACAATCAAGAGGGTCACTCCATCACTCATCCTTATATGTTCAAAGGATGGACTATACTTATTGAAAATTAGAATGAAAATATTTTGCTTTATATGGATTTCGATTTATGGAATATGATTGAGTTTGGTTTCTAAAAATCTTCTAAACCGATAAATGAATTGAATGATTTTAAAAAGAGAATATTTTCTTTAAATACTAAAGTTATGAATATTTTATTTTGTGCTTTAAGATAAAAATAAGTTTAATTGAGTTTTTATTTATAACATTACATATGATACATGACATATACTAAGTTATTCATAAAAGTAAGTTATAATAAAAGAATCTAAAATTAATCTTTTGATTCATTATTTAAAATTACTAAAAATGAAGCTAATTGAATATATTGATATCACGTACACATATTTTATGGATGTTGTTAATAGATTAAAAATTCTTAGTAAAAATTATATTAATCTTGAATTTGTGAGTAAGATTTTAAAGTTTCTTATCAAAAGTTGGAATCCAAAGATGATGATCCAAGAAGCTAAAGATTTGAACCTTTCTTTTGAATTTATGAGGTTTTTAATGATCTATGAAATGATATGTAAAGAATACGATGAAGAAGAGGAAAGTCTTCCAAAGAAAAAAAAATGATATTATTCTCAAATCCAAAGAAGCTTCCTCAAGTGAAAGCTCAAGAAATAACAATAATGACACAACACTTATAAAATATTAAAAAATTTCATTAGGAAAAATTAGACAAATCTAATAAAAAGATAAGAAAAAAATAAGTGTGCCTAAGAAAGATATAATTATATATTATGAGTGTAAAAAGTCGGGATACTTAAAAAAATAAATGTTTATAATTGAAAAAGAAAAAAAAAAAAAGCATTCAAAGCAACATGAGATGAATCTAAGTGAATTGAAAGTAGAAGAGCAATGCAGTGTAGAAGAAATGACAAATTATGCTTTAATGATTTTCAAAGATGAGGTATTTAACTCTTTTAAAACTTTGTTATCACATGAAGAATTACTTGAAATATTTTATGATTTATATGATGAATTCAAAAAGATTGATAAGAAATATAGTTCAATAAAAAGGGATCATGCATTACATACCAATAAATTTGATATATTAAAAATTATGCATGACAAATATGTATTAACATACTAAATATAAAGATTTAGAATAATCTAATATTAAATTAAAAAAATTTTGTTAGGATCGTAATGGTACTACAAGGGAAATCGATTTTAAAGTTCGATCAATAAATCAATATCAAAAATGTGATTAACTAAAAATACGAGTAAGGGTTGTAAGTAAATGAGTAAGCAACAACAAATCAAAAGCAAGAGAATGAATGTAAATCGATTTATAGTAGTTTTATTATTTTGACCTATGTTCATTCTCGATTCCTATCGACTTTCATTATTAATCTTTTTTTCAATGGGTAAAGATCAACTATCAATGTTTAAACTTTTCTCCTTTTAACAGGCTTAGGAGAGAACCTCCATACTCACTCTTTTACAAGATCTCTCACCTTCTATAACTTAGAATCACCTATAAATTTAAAAAAGAGAAAGAGACTCAAACAATGCTAAAAGAGAGAGTCATAACTCTTCACTAACTTAGAATTTTATGCTTTATCAATCAAGCCTAAATGAGGTATTTATAGGTCCCAAGAGGTTTCAAAAATAGAGCTAAAAAAATTTAAATCCCTAAAATTTTGAGGTATGAGCGATACTACCTCTAACACATGATGCTATCATCGTAACTTTTGACGTTGTAATTATGTACTTTTGAGTGGTGTTACCACTGTAATTTTTTAATTTTGGATGGTACTACCATCGAGATAGGTGGTACCATCGTAGTAGTGTTAACAAGCATTATTTGTGCTTATCGGCTAACTCAAGCGATACTACTGCCTGGGCCTAGTGGTACCACTGCACGGGCTTACATTAGGCCACTAGTTTGGCATTTTAACGAGTTTAATTCAGCCCAAGTTCAAGCCTGTTGGCTTTTTCGATAAGTTGGCATTGTTTTGGCCTAATACCAATACAATTTGACCTAGAAAAACCTTGATCAAGACTTTAACTATCCAATCACAAATCAAATCTCTTGATTAAAAATATGTTTTTGGTAAATAGTTTGAAGCATAACTTAATAAGCATTAGTCAACTTTGTATAATGTTAAATTTGAATATCATGCTTGCATCATAGAAATACAAAGTAAGAATAAATTTATAATAGCTTTAAGAAATGATAATATTTATATTATTGATCTTGATAATTTTCATGATGTAATTTACTTTTCAATTTTGAATGATAATACATATGGCTTTGGCATACGAGACTAGGATATGCTAGGATATGCTAGTATGAAATTAATTTTATAAATTAAAATTAAAGAATTTATAAAAGGAATGTTTAAAATCAAATTTGTTAAAGATAGATTTTGTTATGCATGTCAATTAGAAAAACATATAAGTAGCTTTAAACAAAAAAAACTAATACCTCTCGACTATTATAATTAATTCACATAGATTTATTTAGACTAATTGATATCATAAGTTTTAGATATAGTAAATATGCTTTTGTGATTATTGATGACTATAGTTGGTATACTTGTACATGCTTTTTAGCATATAAAAATAATTTTTAAATATTTTATCAAGCTTAAAATGAAAAAATGAACAAAATGTTTTATGATTTCTTCTAGATCATGGTAGTGAATTTAAAAATCAAGATTTTAAAAAATTTTATGATTTGAATATGTATGATTGTAATTTCTCTACTCCAAGAAATCCGAAACAAAATGAATTTGCTAAGAGAAAGAATAGGAGCTTACACAAGATAGTTAAGATCATGCTTTTTGAACATAATCTACTTAAATATTTTTAGGTCGAAGTCATTATGAATTATAGAACGACCTCACATTTCATATTTCAAAGTTTTAGTTATAAATATTTTATTTTAAATGATAATAATATCTTAAGAAAATTTGATACAAAATTTTATTTTCTTGGATATTTCTCTACTTCTAAGTTCTATTAATTTTTTTAATAAATATTTTTAGTTATTGAAGAATATGTTATTTTTTATAAATCTCTTGGAAGTTAAGAGAATAATTTTAATGATGATTTTAAATTTGATAAATTGAATTTGAATAAAGATTCTATTCTTCAAAGTAACTTGAATATATATACTTTTAAGAAAATATTATCTAGATGCATATTCTAAGGAGCTAATTATTGGAGATACATAAAAATATATTCAAACTTGTATTTTGTTAAAAATTATTTATGAAAATATTATTATTTTTATTTTAAATTGAGACTAAATACATTTATGATACCCTTAAATATGACTTATGGGTCTCAACATTGCATAATGAGCTAAATTAATTTTAAAGAAACAAAGTTTGGATGCTTATTCCTAGAGCTAGTGACTTGTAATTAACACTAAATGGATTTTTAGGAATAAGCAAGATGAATAACGTATTGTGGTTCGAAGTAAGATTATATTAGTGACCAAAAGTTTTAACCAAGAAGAGAATATAGACTGCAAAGAAACTTTCGCTCTTGTGGCTAGACTTAAAGCCATAAGGATACTTCTTACCTATGTATGTTTAAAAAAAATTAAATTATTTTAAATGAATATGAAAAGTATTTTTTTAATGATTTTATTTCTAAAAAAATTTATGTTTAATAATCATTCGGATTTAAAAATAATTTTTAAATTCATATTTATAAATTATCTAATGCTCTTTATAGGTTGAAATAAATCCCTAAAGCTTGATATGAGTACCTTAGCTCTTTTTTTATTTAAAGTAAATTTCCAAACGGTAAAGCCGACATCATATTATTTATTAAATATTTTAAAGATATTTTTTTATTATTCAAATTTATGTTGATGATATTATTTTTTGTTCTACTAATGAATGTTTATCTGAATCATTTGGTAAGCGTTTGAGCTAAGAATTTGAAATGAGATTGATAGTTGAATTGATATTTATCTTAGTATTATAAATTAAGTAACTAAATAATGAGATATGCATTTGTCAAACTAAGTATACCCTTGATCGACTAAGATAATTTTACATGGATAATACTAAGGCTATCAGCATTCCAATGAATATTTTTACTAAATTAGATATGAACAATAAAGAGAATGTTTTAATCAAAAGACTTATAGAGGCATGATAGGTAATTTATTATTCTTTACTACAACTAGATCTGATATAATATTTAGTATTGGACTTTATGCAAAATTTTAGTCTAATTCTAAATAATATCATAATAAAATAATAAAAAATTAGATATTTAAAAGAATCATCATAATCTCGGATTATGATATCCTAAATATAAAAATTATGATTTGATTGCTTATGTTGATGCTAACTTTGTAGTATATAGAATAGATAGAAAAATATTTTTGTAACTTATTAGTTCTTAGGTCATACACTTATTTCTTGATATTCTAAGAAGCAAAACTCTATCACACTTTGAATATATTACGACAAGTATATGTTGTGCATGAATAATTTAATTAAAAAATACTTTAGAAGATAATGGATTTCACTTAAAAAATATTCCTATAAAGTGTGACTATACTAGTGTAATTTGCTTATCAAAGAATCCTATTCAATATTCTTGGACCAAACATATTGACATTATACATCATTTCATTAGATATACTATTGGACTGGCGGTATTATCGCCATAATACCTTGTTTAGATGTGATAGTACTACCCAAGCTAACTGTACTATTGTTAAAGACCCGACCCTAAGCCTTATAACTTAGGGCTGGCAATAGAACCATCCTAAACCTCTCAAAAATCCTTTCCTCTCCCCTAGCTAACCTCTCTCTCGTCTAACCCTTTTCTTCCTCCCTCTAAACCTCCTCCACAACCCTCTCACCTTCTTCTTTCTAATCTCTCGTCGAGTTCTCTTTTTCCTTTTCACTCATACAAAGCCTAGAACTCTCATCCATCCTTCCTTTATAAAGCTAAGGATTAACTCAATCAATCTTCTTGGTGATCAAGAAAGAAGTCTTAATTTGGTAATGGATTTAGACTAATCTCTAAATCTTCCTTTTATTTTAGTCTGTTCTTGTTCTTTTGTTTTTTAATACATATTGTACTCCTTATGATACCTAAAAAATTCTCAAGAGATAAAGGAAACCTGTGATACCATCCTATTTGATTCTTATGAACATGTCTTAAAATTTTTAAAGTTTGAATCTATGATAATTCACAGAAGAAATATGTGAACCTAGATGATTTTGGAGAATTGAAAACCATTTCCTATTTTTTAAATTAGTAAAACTATCTATCATAAGCTAGTAAGAATGTTTTACAATAATTTACATTGATGAAAATGATATGTTATCTACTTATATTTTAAGGTATCATATATTTATCATAGATGACATACTTTGTGACATTTTATGCATTACTAAAACAAGATAAGGTTATTTTTTTCGAGAACAATGGGACATCGAGTCCATTGGAATCATTTATCATGAGGTTATTATTTCTATTTTTAGAAATCCCAACCTATCCATTGCACTTAAGAGTCAAAAGCATGTTTTATCATTTAATATAAAATTATTTCATGACTAGTATTTACTTCCTAAACAATATTATCCTAACGAGGTTAACACCCTAAAAATAAATATCAGACATTGGATTATGACATACTGGAATTGTTGCTTTGGTTATCTCTTACGTTAAAATATGATTAACATATCTGAGAAGGATATAATGCTTCTATATGGAGGTTTGATACTAGACTTTTATGTACACATGATATAGTCATCCCACTATACGAAGAAATCATGAAATTAGATAGATTTAATATCATTAATAGAAATCTTTTAAGAAGATTAAGGCATATTATAATTAATAGAATATAAATTAGATTACCTAGATGAATTAACCCTTCACCTGAGCCTATCCTAGATATACCTATATATAGGGGTAGTCATTCTTTTACTAGTCTCTTGAAGAGTAGACTTGTAGTGGATTCAACACTTTCTTCATCTTCTAATTATATAGCAATTTGATTTGATAATCTTGAGCTTCATTAGGACTATATCTTGATTGAGATGCAGTATATTCATCAAGGTGTTAATATTTTTTATGCACACTTTTATACTTTATTTAAGCATTTTGAATTGACATCATCCGAGTAAATTATATATTCTTCCTTTTTTCTCATGATAAAGGTGGAGTTAATTATGTCTATTACCTTTTTTATAAAGTAGTAACTGTGCTAGTCTTTTAACTTTTGATGTTGAATAAGAAAAATTATGTTATGGTGTTTTTAACTTATGGCATTTTTAACTTATAATGATATTTTTGATATTTTAATTGAAATTATGTATCTAATTTTTGCAATGATTACTATTGAAAATCATTAGAATTTATAATCAAACTATTTCAACTTGAATTCAAGAATAATACTAAAATATTATTATTTTGAATTCAAGTTTATCATACTTTTAAGATGATATAAAGATAAGAGAAGCCTAGTTAAAATTTTATCATCAATTGATTGTTATCACCATAAAATAGGAGATTATTAAATCTTAGATTTTGATGATATAATCACGAGTTTATGAGATTATATGCTTTTGAGATAAATAATATAGAAAAAATACTTTGATCACAAAATTAGATTATCAAAGGGTCAATTATTGAGCAAGAGAGTGAAACGTTGTACTGAGAAATTATCATGTCAAAAATTATACATTTAGCCAAAGGATTAGTTGACATGTCGGAGGCCAAACTTTGTGCTAAAGGTTTAGGCATTATATCAGAAGGATCAGATATTATTCTAAAAGATTAGATATCATGGAAAAGTTGACATGCTGATAGAATGAGTGATATACCGAAGGAAAGGATGATATGCTGGAAGTTCAGACGAAGTATCGAAACATTGAACGATATGTCAAAAAAGCATACACAGTGTCGAAAGTTTCATAAATATGTTAGATGTATGGTTGATTTATCAATATCTTATCATTTTAGATCAATTTAAGTTAGTATTAGGCTGAAACAAAATTCACTTATCAAGAAAGCTATAAGGCTTGATGTTGGGGTGAATAGGGCCCGTTAAAAGCTTGGGCGGTGGTATTATTAGGCCGAGGTGATAGTATCACCTAACTCAATCGATAAGCACTATTTGTGTTTTGTTAGCTTTTCCAATGATGGTACCACCTATGATTGTGGTAGTATTGTCCAAAATTAAAAAATTATGGTAGTATACCACTAGAGTCCAGAATTGTGTGGTAGTATTGCTTAGTGTCAAAAGTTACGGTGGTAGTATTGCTTGGTGTCAGCAATAGTACCGCCGATACCCTAAAATTTCGAAGATTTAAATTTTTGATTTTATTCTTGAAGCCTTTTGGAGTCTATATATATCTCACTTATGCTTGGTTGATAGAGCATTTATTCCCGAGCTAGTGAAATGTTATAGATTCTAATTTTGAGCATAGTTTGAGTCTCCCCTTCCTCTTGAATTTAATTGAAATTCTAAGTTATAAGAGGTGAGAGAACTCTTATTAAAAAATAGTGTGAAAGTTATCTTTGAAGTAAAAAAAAAAGAATTATAAAAGGAATACTTAATCTACGTCAGTTAGAAAGAAGAACGATAGTGAAGATTGATAACCTTAAAAAAAAAGGAATCGAGAATAGATATACGACAATCGAATCACTATAAATTTATTTATATTTTTTTATTTACCATTTACTTATGACCTAGTTTTTTTTTACTTATAATTTTAATTGAATTAATTGAGTTTTCAAAACATATCAACTTATCGATCAAATTTTAAAATTAATTAAAAAAATATTATTATATTAATTCACTCTCCCCCTAGTGTCATCAACATTCTAATACTAAAACTCGGGCTCTCCAACCATCCAGATATTAATTATTTTATGAATAATGCGGCTGAAGTGAAAGTGTGATGCCGTCCTCTCATCCCAATTCGACTTGGGAAAAATCATTCCTGGGCGCAATTTATTCCGTCATGAAAGGCTGGTCAAAGCTGCCGGCGGATGCCGTCTGAAATCACAGCCCTTGATGGTGGCAGTCTTGTCCCACTAACGGGCTCTGTGGCATTGGGCGTATTGAATTATTCTTACGATTTTCCTTTCACAGCCCTTCATGGTGGCTGTCTTGTCCCACTAACGGGCTCTGTGGCATCGGGCGTATTGAATTATTCTTACGATTTTCCTTTCATTTTTTTAAATTTTATTTTGAAATGATGTCAAATCCCATCATAAATTTAGAGTCATTTACCCTGATACATGCCGAAAGATAATGATGAAAGAATCTTCGTAATAGATATGTTAAAATCAAGTTCTCTTTTGTACACAGTTGAAGCATACCTATTTTATAACATTAAAAGATTTGGAGGAATAATAAAATACTTTCTTTTTTCCTTCAATGTTCTACTTTCAATCCTATATTTTGATTTATACTGAGTATCTTTTTCCTTTTAATTCTCTCAGTATATCTCTACTATTGTAACCAGAAAACTAAAGGTAGTTTCTTTGGCTAAAAAGAAAATTACTATTTAGATCGAGTATAAAAATAGCGTCTTAGATCGGCGAGAAAATTGAGAAGGTCAGTCCCCTCTGCAACAACCAATGATGATTCTGTTTTACCGAATACGATTAGCCAACTAATTGACTAACCGATTACTCTCCCTATCGACATCACAATATTTCAAGAGGAACAAAACAGAAATTCCAAGCAACATTATTCTTGAGACGGAGCAAATGAATTAAGCTTTTAAGATTCCGATTCCAAGTGAATAACGTGAATCCCTTGTCGTTGCGTAGCAAAAAGTCTCTCCTCCAGCAAATCCTTCATGGAATAGTATGGTTCTTTCATCAACACATCTGCAACAAAATAAGCTTGCGTGGATTTATTGTTCTCATCCGCGGAAGGCATCTGCACTTCAAGGCAAGATCGGTAAAGAGGAGTTTGAAATCCATCGCTGCGGATCTTATTCTTTGAGACGTCAGTAAAAACCTGGATTGTTGTTCAATCTTACTAACCTTTGAGAACTAATCTTTGGACACCATAAGAAATAAATGGCAGTCAACATACTCGTAGCAGCAGAAGAGGATGGCCCCGGTAGCTGCTCCCTCGGTAGGAGCCTGAAGTCACAAAGAAAAATGCCCATTCTTTCGGCCTATAAACTGGCAGCTCCCTTTTCCGGAATCCTGCATGTAACTCCTCCGTCTCTCCCAAGTTGACTTGACCGGCACAATCGAAAGGGTCACGGCAGACGGCCAACCATTTCAAAGTCCACGCTCATCCTCACCCGGAGGCCGGCATTTATGAATTGACCGTTTCCTCTCTCACAAATCATGAGATGGAAAGTGAGGAAAGGCATCGCCATCTCCGGTGGGAAAACCAGAAGCAACAAGGCGGAAAATAAAGCGGCATTCCCTTCTTGACATTGGCTACACCTCTCGCTCGCCGATGATCTTGTATGGATTATCTAGGGATCCAATGGAAACACCCAAGCACGGTGAGCTGGTAATCTGCACCGTCGTCGCGCTCCTGGGCATTGTTGCCTTCTCGTGTTGCGTCGCGGCTGAATTCGAGAAAGTGAAGGTAAGATCTCTAACGTGCCAAACCATCCACCGTGCTTTTCGGTGTTCTGGATGTATAACCCAATGATTTGTCCTCATTTCTTCTTTTTTCCCCTCCCTTCCGTGCTCCGAAGGTGAAGGATATGAGACTGGATGGAAGCCTCTGTTCGCTGCCAAGGAGCAGCGCGTTTGGGTTGGGGATCGCGGCACTCGTGTGCCTCTCGATCGCGCAGGTCATTGGGACTACCATGGGAGGCAGCAGGATCTGTTCAATAAAGGCGGCGGCTAGCAGCAGTCGAGTTGCCTCCGTCGCCCTGCTATTTGTTGCCTGGTACGTATCTGATTGATTAAGCACCTCCCCACGGTGACGACGGCTACTTCGAATTGGCTGCATCATCCCATGTAGAGCGGGGGGTTTGAAAATTCAGACTTTATTCTGCAGGGTCATCTACGGTCTGGCATCGATCATACTGGCCATTGCATCGAGCATGGACGGCGGACAGTCGTACGGAAAGGGCTGGATGAACGGCGACTGCTACGTAGTTCACGACGGCGTCTACGCAGGCGCCGCTGCTATGGTCGTCTCCATCGTACTTACGATACTTGCCTTCGACTTCAAGACAAGGATGACGATGCGGCAGCGAACGAGACCGGATGAGGAAGGAGCCATTCCCAACGGAAAGAGCCATCGGTCATGTACCACTGGAAGAGTCAAAGCCGACGAACGGTGATACTTTCCTATTCTCATCAACCATGTTCCAAGGCCCACTTGCTGTAGAAGGGTTTATTCTTGATCATACTTTTCCTAATATCGTTCTGCTGGATAAGCAGGAAAAGAAGGACCATTATTGACATATTCTTTTTATACCTGTTTGTAATTAGCTTGACCGGAAAAAAATTTCCACAGAACGATCATAGTTCAAAACAGTGTTTCCTTCTGCACAACACTTCGAAATTGCAGTCTTCGTCAGCCGATAACAATTTTGGCCAAAATAAAATAATCAGCATTTTACAACACTTGTAATCTTCCGAGGTGTGGAGAATGGTTTTTGAGCCGCGACAATTACTCTCGATCCAGAATGAGCGACTTGCAGTGCTTCATGGGAACCACAACTTTAATCTGGTTCCACTTTCCGTGATCCACGACACGCAATCAGCCATCAGAACATAGAACATGTTACCGACTCATCTAGCTAGCGCCACAATGTAGTTGCCCTTCTTAAATTAAATATTATTCAATAGAAAATTGGACTATCATGCCATCACATATGTGCCTTATTTATCAGATTTATCAATCCATAATGTGATCATATTAACTCACTTACATCTCTCCTCGGTCAGAACTGACCGTTCCGATGCTGGTTAAAGTCCCAATACCATTCCAAGATCTACGAAAAAACAGTCGCCTAGTCCAACCCGTACGAGACTGGCACAAAATGTATAAACCAACAAAAGAAAATGAAAATTAAACTGGATTGACGTAACAAGGACGATCATGTATATAGAAACTTGTGAGGAGGGAGAGAACAAGCCAATAATAATAATAATAATAATAATAATAATAATAATAATAATAATAATAATAATAATAATAATAATAATAATAATAATAAATCAAAGATTAATAATTTTAAAAAATATATATTAATAAATTGATGTAAGATTTAATATGATTTGATGATTCGTTATCTTATATCTATGAAACAAATAAGACTCTAAAAAAATTAATGCAAGGAGTTACTCTCTAATAGACCGAAACCCAAGCATGAAATCGCTTGTAAGTTTTTTTCATATAGTTTCAAGAAACTTTTCTCTCAATCCTCTTTAGATCCACTAGAAAAAATATTAGGAAAACCCAAAGTATCTTCTTTTAGGTTTTTCCATCTGACTGAAATCTTAAGACTCAAGATATATTTATAAGAATAAATCATGATTCATTAAGGACTACTCTTTATACTTGAATATCTCATTTTAATTGTTATTCTAATCCACTAAAGATTTTGGATTTAATTAGGACTCATCCAAGTGGTTTGAACCTAATTAGGACTCTTAAATAATTATCAACCTTAATAATCTTTTAGAACCTATCATTGGGATAAAGTATAGATCACCTATGCACGGATAAAGTGAGAGAATGGAAGCTTTTAGGATCTCAATTGATTTATTAACAATTCAAAGTTTTCAGAAAAAAGTTATGCAAATCGAAAGCGAAGAAACCTAGAGTTGAAGCTACTACCAACTACGGGAACTATGAGATTTGACCAAAGGAGAAAGTTTGTCATATCCTAGATTTTTATTTTTTTTATAGGATTACAACATCCATCTATAGATGCATCAAGAGCAAAGTAAATAAACATCATCTTATTAATATGTATAAATTATAAATATTGATTATAATTTATTTATTCATCAAATATAAATCAAAAGTCATCATGAGTTTTATTGAGAAACATAGTATTGTATACTAAAAAATAAAGTCCAACTAAATCTACCTAATAGCAGAGGAAGAGGAAGGTACACTCTCCACTAAAATTTGATCTAGTGCTACTATAAAGCTGCTTTGAAAATAAAAAAATTAAATAAAAAATTTCAATAATGCTGATTAGGAATCCCATATAAGTCAAGTCCTTTCCTTATGCTTCAATCCTCACAAACTTAGTGTTGTTGAAAGGGTAACATGTTTTGGGAAAATAGATATTGAACTTATCTAGGTTTTAAAGATGTCCCTACATAACTTCTTATTAGCTCCAAAGGCACCCAACAAACCATCTGTATACGTGATAATATTTCTTCTAATATTGAAAGAGAAGCTACTTTTATTCTCAACCATCATATAAAAAAATATTTAAAAAAATATGGTGGACCAAAATAAATACGTAAGGAGACATGGCTCTTCCTGTCTAAGATCCTTATAATTTTAAATAACTTAGATATACAACCATTAATAAGATAAGTAAGAAAAAGATACGAATCATATGCTTCAATCCAGGAGATGAATTTAAGGGGAAAAACAATCTACCAGTCTAAGAATTTTTTATGATAGCATTCCAATTTTAACATTGTCAAAGACTTTCGTAAGATCTAACTTCAACGTAATATTACCTTTGGATTTAGCCGTCCTATAGAAAAACTTATTAGGTATTAGGATAGTACGATGAATATTAAAAATGTCAAAGATTGATTGTTCATGTTCCGTTCAATAAGATAATCAAATTTAATTTTAAACTGATTCGCAAGAATCTTAGGCAACAAAGATTAATTTACATAAGTCTATGAGGCTCCAATTTATTCCTTGTCACATATCAGATCCTTTACTGTTTTTCCCGTTAGCAATGCGTTTCCACCACTCAATCTAATCGTCCAATGGCTTGGTTGGGACTCTGATGTCATCTGTAAGACAAAATCTTCCCTTAAGTTGTGCTTCTGAAATTATATTTAAACAACATATGTTCTTCATTCTTATTTCTATTTTACATAGCACGCGACCAGAATGTTTCAGCGGTCCCATTTCAGCATCTTGTCGTTTAGAGTGCCATCATAATTTTGGCTCCTTTTTTTCTAATACCGTCCGACCTTAGTAGTACAAAATTTAGCAGAGTCATTAGATGGCCACACCACTTCATCGATGGAGGCAGCAGATATGGGATATTTTATACTCTTCTCCCATGACCCTGCAACTCTTTGTCATTGTAACGAGGACAAAAACCAATCGATCATATATAATGAAGTTAGAAGACAGAATTATCTAAAATCTTAGCTTCCTGGACAATTGACAACCCATATACAAATCTCTCTGATGCTTCATATTTTCCTCATGCGGTAGATGGTGTTATGCAGGGGGCAGATGTTCCAATTGGACTTTCAATCTCATAGCTTAAACCGAATAGACCTAAAGTGAGTTAATATTTGTCAACATGCAGTGGATCTGTTTCGTTACTACAACCTCATTCCAAACAGAGACATTTGAGAACTATTTCCCAACTTAACTAAGAGAGACTCACTACATTACCTCTCCATAAAAAGCGCCTACTTGTTGATCATCATCTTTGGCACAATGAATATGTTGGTCCAACATATTTACATGCTAAATAATATTTTCTTTTTTTTTTCAGAAATAATTTTTTTTTGACTACATTAAATGACAAACATAACTCGTGCTCAGAGAATCAGTACTAGGAAGAAGGTAAAAACGAGAGACTGAAGATACACTAAGGGTGCTTATGATCTTGACACATTCGTGTAATACCATCTCAACATTAGTTTCCATCTCAATTCTTAGAGATACAAAAATGCTCACCTAATGGTAATAAGCTCATTATTGTGGTTATTGTTTCCTTCGATTCGATGGCCTTTCCTCCTATAAAAATATAAGTTCCATCAAAATTGAGTAATAAGAAACCCAATTCGTTTTTTTTATAGTGGATTACAAAGGAACCATCAAGATATGTTTTATCAATTCTTTTGTGACATTGTTGCCCCTTAGTTAGGGAGGAGAGAGGAGGCAAAAATATGTGGTGTTAGAATTTGCTAGTATTTTAAGAGTTCTAATTAGGTTCTAATTATGTTAGAGGAGTTTTTATTAAATAAAAACTCTTTATGGAGTAGGATTAGAATTTATATTAGGAATTCAAATATGAAAAATCCTTAAAGAATTAAGATTCATTCTCATAAATATATCTTAGGTGTTAAGATTTTGGTAAGAGGAAGAAGTCAAATATTTTGAGAGATTATAAAGGAGTTTCAAGCTTGGGCTTGATTAACTTAAGAGAAAGTGATTCTTTGTAATGATTTTTCTTAAATAATAAATAACTTGATTTTGTTCATAGATATAGACAGTTAGTTGTTATATTGATTTATCGATATATTTATTATTTATTGATCTCTATTATTTATTGATCTCTATTTTTTTATAGTCATAGAACACCACCTCATTTTGAGCCTTTTCGAGTTAACCAAATAGGAAGGAAGAGAAAACTCAAAACAAAAACTAAAATACTAAAAAAATAAAAAAGTTAATGTAATATTTAACGTGATCCGAAAACTCTCATTTTATTATGTGAGATCAATTACAAGATCTTTGAGTCGCCCTCATAATTACTTTGTACATAAACATCAAAGAATCCATATGTTATGTTTTATCTTTTTTAGAAACCATAAACATCAGTCTCTTAGATATCCTAAATAGAAGCTTAGAAATATTATTTTATTTTTACTTATCAAAAATTAAAAATACATATGACATTTATATAAGAATCAAATTCTAATTATTAATATTTACTTTATTCACGAGGACCTCCGTTTGTATTGAGATTTCTTATCCTCCTACAAACACTGGCTCTAAAAATTTGAAAATATTTACGCATCCTGATATGTAATTAGAGCTCTTAGAGTCATAACACCTTCTTAAGTTATTCTCCTTCTTAAGCTACTGCCTATTGTGTCAAGGACCAAAAAAATAAAAGAAAAAAGAAATGAATATCTTCTGGTTTAGCCTCAGCGAGGGACCATCGAAGTGATTAGCATTATAAGAGTGCATTGAAAAAAGAAAAAAAGAATTCCTTGTTAAAACGAACACCATAGAGAGAGTATGCAACTTTGGGCACAAATGCCGAAGCTAATCAAGTATTCTGTCATTGGAATTTTATTCGAGAGGAGTTTCCAGGAAAAATATAAAGCCCGGGAGATAAATGGTATCTTTCGAAATAGATTTCAATTAAAAGAAGATTCAATAGAATAATTAATAGAGTTGCGCAAACGCATTCATAAGCCAAGTTGGTCAGCGATTGCCCATGGGGATCCATTTATCTTGATCGGGGATGCAAAGCAACAGACCCTAAAACATTGCATCAATAATCAATACTAAAAAAGTTAACAAATATGCATATTAAGAGGGTTCCAGAGCAATAGCAATTTCAAAGAGCCACCTATCATTAGTTTGTGACACCAATAGAATTGTCGTTTCCAATTTGGAAGGAGTAACCCAACTCGAGTTGTTCAAAAGGTTTTTTTTTTTTGTAAAGATCTCCGATGTTCCGTTTCTGAAGAACAAAACTAGTGATTCGAAGATTGGGGATCCCCAAACCCCGTATCGTCTTATTCCAATTAATGAGGCGTTGGTCTTTATCGTCCTATTTCTTTCGTCATAAGAAATCTCCAATATTTTTTTCAATAAAATTAACAATCCGTGTAAGCATCCACGTAATTGCTGGCAGAAATAGCAAAAAAGAACCAAGCGATGCGGCCATCTTGAAATCGGAGAACCGTCAACCATCCTCGAAGCATCGAGAATGGCTAAATAGTATGACATTCTTATTCACGTCCAATCCGATGGGTAATTTTGGGTTCAGAGCACCGATGTCCCTCGCGGACGAGCATTTGGGTGTCATAACGTGGTTCCATCTGGAAAACCAAAAAACCACAATCATTTATGATTCTATCTTTCTTTTCTTACCCACGAAATCTTCCACTCGGCTCGGTCCGCCCTCCGGCGGGGCTCATGCGAGACCTCCGATTAAGCGTCCGAGTGGACTCCGGGTAGAACTAGTTTTCCAAACTCCAAAAACCCAACCCGGTCGAGTCAAACTCGGAATCGAACACCTTGTACAAATAAAAACCCGAGTCGCCCGTCGTCTGGTGTCCCAGTGCCTGGCTCTCGATTGCTCCTCGTAAACCCTAAGCCTAATCCTTCTCTTCCCCCCTTCTCCATGGGGAAGTCGAGAGCGGCGAAAGATCGAAACAGCAAGCGCAACAACAAGAAGCGCAAGCTCGGCCTCGAGCCCCAGAAGAAGCAGCAGCCAAAGCCGCAGCGGCAGTCGCAACGACCGTCGCAGCGGCAGCGGCAACGGCAGCCGCAGCGTTCCCACAATAACCTCGCACAGGAATACGAGGATCCCGTCCTCTTTGGAGGTGGCGCTGGCGGCGACGACGACGATCCTGCCGCCGCTCTCTCCTCCCCTGATCGGATCCACCGCCTCCTCGAGCCGTACACCAAGGATCAGCTCATCAGCTTCCTCCTCGACGCCGCTACCTCCGATGCGTCCCTTCTCGCCCACATCCGCACCATGGCCGACTGCGACGTTTCCCACCGCAAGGTCTTCGTCCACGGCCTCGGCTGGGACGCCACTCGCGATACCCTAATCCAGGCCTTCGAGCCTTACGGCCCCATCGAGGAATGCAACGTCGTCGTCGACAAGGCCACCGGTCGTGCCAAGGGCTACGGCTTTGTCCTCTTCTGCTCTCGCGCCGGCGCTGTCAAGGCCCTGAAGCAGCCCCAGAAGAAGATCAAGAATCGCATCGCCTACTGCCAGCTCGCGTCCGTTGGCCCCGTCCCCGCTTCCAGCAGCACGGACACCTCCGGGAGGAAGGTGTATGTCAGCAATGTCCACGCCGATGCAGCCCCTAACAAGCTCAAGGCATTCTTCTCCCAGTTTGGGGAAATCGAGACTGGACCCTTTGGGTTCGACATGCTCACGGGGAAGTCGAGGGGGTTTGCGATCTTCATCTATACGACGCAAGATGGGGCGCGAAGGGCGCTCGAGGAACCATACAAGATGTTCGAGGGCCACCAGCTGCACTGTCAGCTGGCTACTGAGCATGGGCAGAAGGGAAAGGCACCGGCTTTTGCTCCCAATCCGATGTCCAACACTGCTCTTCTTGGGGCGCCACCGCAGCCTGTGCTGGCGGTTATGGCTGCTGCACAGAACCTAGCTTTGTACAACCAGAATCCAGCAGCGTTCGGTGCTCTGCTTGGGCAGAACCCACTGTTGGCCGCAGCTGCACTTAATCCAGCAGCTGCAGCTGCAGCTGCACTTAATCCTACAGGGTTGCTTGCATCGCAGGGCCAGACCCTAGGAGGAGGAATGGGTGTGGGAAGTGGAGCTCCCTCATTGCTGGGGGCCTATGGGTCACAGGCATTGGCAGGTCTGCAAGGATTACAGTCATATCAGGGTTCGCATCTTGGTCAATCATCATCTATGAGGCCTAGCGGGTCCTATGGACGGTTTCCTTGACATATATGGTATATTATTGATTTTGATGATTTATACCTTTTAAGGATTTTCCCTAATTTTTCAATGCTTACTGTTATGTTTCTCTAACTCTTTTTCATATACAACGACTTGTTCAGTCATTTTGATTTTAAGTAATTTACATTTTTATTTCCTTATAAAATTTTCATGCTTATATTACCTTTGATTCTTGATAGCAGTTAGGATCACTCATAACCAGTATAATTTTATTAAATTCTGCTTTTACTTATACAGTGGATAAGCTACTTTCTCTATGAAATTTTAGTTTCTGACTTTGGTTTGGATGTATATTCTTTCTTTATCGGATGGCCTTCTGTGCTTCTGCGAGTTAATAGGCTATGTCATCTCCAGTCAATCCAGACATGAAACATGAAAACTCCTAATTCTTAAATGTGTGAAAAAATCACCCTAACCAAGCTACTAAAATTTTGCCATGATTGGTTTAATTAGATCAGCCTATTGACACTATATGTTTAACAAGTTATGACCCGTTTGGTTGTTGATCTCGTATCATAATTACCTAAAATCAAATTTGTGTTGACATGACATGATTGCTAAACTGGTCATCATGTGTTATTTAGGTCAGCCTTCCCAACTTGATCCATATATTTGGTGCTTCTCAGTTCAGGAGTTAAGTTTTATTTTTTTTTAAAGAATTTCTATTTGTTGTATCAATTGGTCTTATGTTGGATAAACTTAATTTTTACTTTATATTTTAGCTTTTGTTTACTAAAATAGATGATAAGATAGATGAAATTCTATTCTTTAGGGATTTTTAGATTAGAAGATATTAGTATTTAGGCCTTTGTTATTCCCACTATAATTATCTTTTTCAGCTTCTGTTCTTGCATCTTTCATTGGCTTCTACCTGTCACCTTTTCACTCTAAATCTCTAAAATTTAGTTATCTTAATTATTTTTTCCATTAGTTTGTTATCTCAGATATGTGAAGAATGCGATGTCAGATTAGACCACATGTTTGGACTACCATGCTTTCTATTTTATATCAATTTAAAGGTGGTTAGGTGAGTTAATTTCATAACACAAGTTTAATAGGCTAATGGCAAACCTGCCACCTTTAGTCAAGGTCATACCAGTCATGTTTTAAGTTAGTGTACTTTAGATTACAATTCAAAAGTTGATGTTTGGTAAAATTCAATTATAGCAGCAAAGTTGGAAGGGGACATTTTAATGAAGAAGGTATCAAGATAATAGCAGAATAGTGGGTAGAATGTTGCTATAGATTTTTCTCACCTTCTTGATGTTATTAGTTTTTATCCTTTTCACTTTAATGAATGGGAGTTACTTGGAATTAATACTAAACTTGATTTATGGGGTAAAAAAACATAAAACTGAAGGTTCTAGGCAAATTATAATTAAGGCCAAACGTATGAAGTACAATATAATGATATCAAGAAAAGAATTGCAAGTGCAGTTAAAGCAGATGAAAGAAAGCACCTAGTGATTTATTTATATTCATTATGAAGGAGAGGATGATGAATATACGCCTCATAGAGTTGAAGCAGGATGATTTAAGTAATTATGAAATCAGGAGTTTTATGAATTATTGTGTCCCTTTGAGAGAAATAAAAAAGAAATTGTAAGACAGTTATGTAGTTTATAAAACAAAATATTTGGCAATTAGGAAATGACATATACAAAAAGTTTGTAATCAAATAGGAGAAAACATATATAAAATGTTAGTATTGCTAATATGAGGATATTGAGATAGATGTTGATATGAGTATGCTGAGATGCTGGTGTGAGGTTACTAGAAAACGCATAATAAAGAATATGTATATTCACCAACTATTATATGTTGTTTAAATTAAGGATAAAACAAGAGAAAATTGTTTTTAGTTGGTAACAAGATGTTTAAAGGAAGTGCATCCTTTATATGTGGTGAGTCAATTAAGACTAAAGATGCAAGGAGTGATAGAGAAAGACCTGCGAAATCTTAATTAGAAATCATGTAAAAAATTTCGTCACTCTTAGCTTCACTGTTATTATTCTCAACAAAGCTCATTGATGGGAAAAAAAAAAAACATCCATGTCATTGACCTTAAATTGGATCATTATTGTTGTCATTGTTGTGGCAGATGGGTGATTCATTTGAATCTTGTACAGAAAAAAAATCATGAGTCGTCAAAAAAATGATTTTTTAACAAGTACGCATTTACTGTTAGATATAAGGTTAACAAAGAAACCTAGGATTAGTTGCTTAGGATCTGTTATTAGATCATAAAAGTGTTGTCTTAATACATGGGAAATTGAAGCAGTTTTTCATAGGCGCATTGGTGGAATAAAAAGATGAATGAAGGCTCTGCAGTATCAAAGTCACATCTGGTTGAGGCCTGTACAGTTATACGTGGACTTTTGTGTATGTTTTAGACCCTGACTGAATTCTTCTTGATCATTGTCTATTCTTGGCAGATAAGAACTCTTAATAAAATGGCTGCCAATTGCATGTTCTGATGTTATGTTCTCTTGGTTGAGCTTTGATCTTATGAATCTCGGTCTTGGGCAAAAGCTCCTGAATTCTCATGTCACTTGAACATTTTGTCTGGCCCAATAGCTGGTGGGATTATGGTAGATGGGCATATACAGCTTGCTGTCAGGCCTGATGGGTATGGTTCCACAGTCATAGGATAGTTCCTAGCAAAAGAAAATCCAGGTTGAATTTGGTTCCCAAAGAGATGACCGAACTTGGAAATGGTTTTGGATGCCTAAATGTGTGATCTCTGAGAATTTAGGGATATTTTCTTTCTGATAATTGGTTCCCATAAGATTTTCATTGAATTTCTGTATAAGATGGATGTGGTTGAAGATTAAGATTTGCAAAATGCAAATTGTAATGCATATTTGTTGTTTGCTTTCTTTATTATTCCTTTCTTCCTGCATTTCCAAATTTTACCTCTATTATTTTTCGATTTTTGATGTTTTCTATTTTTAACTCTGTCATTATCATTAAAGCTTATTTATTTGGTTTTCATAATTTAGTCTTAAATTCTTAATATTGCTGTATGTTTCTGTGATTAAACTAAAGTATTTCAGCTTATTCTGTATCTGTGACTGAAATATATGACCATCCGGAAACTTGTTGGCTTGAAAAAGTTCTGTTAATATACCCGAGACCTTTATCGCAGATGTGAGGAAGCTAGTACAAGAAGAAAGCATGGGGCCTTGGAGGGTGTTTGTTGAAGGCTTCTCTATCTATTCAGGCTAATATGGAAGGACTTGTGTAAAAGCTTTTAAGTCTGATCATCTCCAGTTCCACTAAGCTCAGTAACTCAAAGTGGAACTCTCGGGGAAAGAACTTTTTTCACTTGGTATGCTGCTCCATTACTGTGAAACATTTGTGTGTTTATACTTGTATTTAAGCATTTTGGTGGCAGTTGCTAATATTATTAATTTTGTTCTTTTTGTTTTGTTATCTTCTTTTCTTATGTTTACTATTCTTTCTAATTCCTTACGCTTTTAGATTTTGACTTTATTGGTCTTTCTGGGAAAATATTTTTGGTCTTTGAAATTTGATATCTTTTGTAAGGCTGATGCAAGTGGTCTCACGTGCATATTGTAGTTCCTGGCTTAGGACATGGAGTTTCTTTTTTTTTTCTTTTTTTTTTCTTGTGATTTTATGTTTCTTTTAATGATTCCATGTTAATGTGGTGCCACCGAACGTTTTAGATCCCATGCTTCATACTTCTTGAGAATATTTTTTGGATGCACCACTTATAATTTGATTACCATGCGGATTCCTGAATACTCTATCGAAGAGAGTTGTTCTCTTTTGGAACGTTAATAGGTCAGATTTTTTTTATTATCAGATTTACCTGGCCCATTTAAATTGGTTTTGGGCAACCTTTTAGTTAGATTTGGAATGGGTTCTGATTGAAAAATAGGTGACTCGAATCTGGAATTCAGAATGGAATCTGAATGCCTCGATAATTAGCCAGATTTTGAAAAGGTAATTTATAGTTACGTTACCGGTTATTGTTCCTAATTGAACTGGATTCTTTTCATTTACCTTCACTTTGTTTGGTCAATGTTGTATCAAAATGAATTTGTATTGAACCATCTGAGAATTATGAGTTTTTGTATTGATTTGGAAGCTTTGTTGCTCATGATGTGATGTTTTTGGGTACTCTCAAGGTATGGTCAAGGGACGTTAAAAAGAAAAGTATTATGAATATGTTTTATATTCTCAACATAACGTATAATTATATTGCCTTTATAAACATAATTTTTAACTTGTGGTTTGATCCTTTGAACTATAAATCAGCAGATTTAACGGAGCACCTCGATCAGGTTCGGTTCGGTCACCGTCGGTGCAAATAAGACGGTGGCCGTTCAGATCATGTTAATCTTTTATGCAAGCTGCTTTATTTGTTCGATGGTCAGCCGTAAGCATGCCACCGGACCGGCGAACCGTCCGAGTATACGGCTTGGGTTAGAAGACTTGCACTGAAACATAAATTGTTTGCTGGGTCAGTTGAGAAACCAACCGAACCTATTCGAAATCTCTCCGTCTCTCCGTCTTTGAAACTATAAATTGTACTGAAACTATAAATTGTGCTTCGGCGACTCCGTCTCTCCGTCACCCTGGACCGCCCTTCGAAATCTCTATATCCTGTGGTTCCCCTGTTGCCATTCCCGTGAGGAATCATTCTTCCTTCGTCAAGTCTGTTGCCATTCCCCCAGCGGATCCTTCTGCCTCTGTCAAGTCTGATGGTGAGAAAGCTTCCTGGGCGTCAATTCCGGTCAGCAAGTCGTCTGCTGCCGTTCCATTAGGTTCCTTCCTCCTCCACCCCTCTTTAGATAAGACCAAAGTTTCGGTCTCCGATTGTGTTATCTTTGATGCCGCAAAACTTTTCTGGCGCCGACCTTGGGTCGCCTGCCTTATTAGCAAGTTCCTCCATCGTCCTCCTCCCCTAGCTGTTCTCCAAACTTTCCTTCCTGAACTTTGGTTTGCGTCCTCTCCGCTGGTCATTCTTGACTCCTCTTTAGGTTTAGGCTCTTCATGTCCTCTTGAACTTGTTGACCCTGGTCAATCGCACACCACTCGCTCCTCACGCCGCGGCCTTTCCTGCTCCCAACCACGTGCCTGTTAGGATTGTAGACCCTGGTCAACTGAACCTTAGCCCTTGTGAATGAGATCTTCTAGCTGGTGGTGGGGTGGTCCCACGCACGCCGCATCCCCCGATGCAACCTTTTGGCCTCGGGATGATGTGTGATACTGTGACCTCGAAAGCGACGACGAATTTGTTCAACAGGCCGACCGATCGTGAGGACGATCCACTGTCTACAGATAAATTTTTATCTGGCCAACCCGCCTCTCGGATCACGATCCGCTGTCTACAGATGAATTTTTATCTGGCCAACCCGCCTCTCGGAAAAAGAATAGCCATGGTGCTCCCTCCTCGCAGCTCCCTTGCAATCGTTCTGATTCTTTTGTTTATGCTGACAGTAACGCCCCATCCTCTCCAACTTCCTCGACTTGGAGATGTCTTCCCCTCCTTCGACGAACATTGCTATCGAGGATTCTCCCGCTGATTCCATCACAGTAGCTGAAGGAACGCTTGAGGCTGCGATGCTGGTGGCCAAAGTGGTTGTTGCATTGATCGCTAGTTCGGAGCCCGTCTTGGACGAGGCGGAGGTCGAGAATATTGATTCAGATTGCTATCTAGCCAGTGATACGAGTTGCTTCAGGCCGGCTGCTGCATCCCACGTGCGCTGTTACCAAACTACCTTTACACCGTCTGACTAAACTCATGTCTTCTCCCATGAATCGCTGAGTGTTGCTTGGCCTTCGGAGTAAATGTTGACATGTGATAGCTTATTACATATATAAAATATCCTAAGCTAATCATATTTATTTATATAATAAAATAAAATAAAATAAAATAAATTGGTTTCACATCATACGTTTCTAGGAACTCATCCTATGTTTATATAATTAAAACATGAATTAGATAGAATATCTTGGCTAAATCAAAATCCCTTATGCCACCACATCTAACGGAGATCAACTATCAATTTTTTTTTCATATTTACTTTCTTTTCCTATTAAGCAAATATTAGCATGTGATGGCTTATTATATATAAAATATTCCTAAGCTAATCAAATTTATTTTTAAAAAATAAACTAAATTGAGTTTGCGTCACTTTCCTCTCTGATGCCATCTTAATGGGTGATAGATCATCAAGGCCGAAGATTGGTAGTTGAAAGCTGGTCTTCGTTGAGTTGGAGGTAAAGAACGTTGATTTTGCATGCCATCTAAGGTGATAGGGTGGCCTCAAGCAGTTTGCTTTCCACATGCCTCGTTCGTGAACCGTCTTTTGACCATCTAACCCAATGCCCCCTCCTATTACTCAGCTCAGCTCGTTGCTTGATGTCACCTTAACTTGGGATAATGAGTGATACCGTGAACTCGAAAGTGATGTCGAATTTGATTCATGAGGTGGATCGAGAGCATGATTTGCTAGCTGCCCTTTTATCTCACCAACATAGCTCTCAAAAACATAACAGCCATGGTGCTCCCTCTTCAAGTCTTCCTCGTGACCCTTCTAATTCTTTTATTGATGCTGGCAGTAGTGCCCCCTCCTCCCTAACTGCCTCTACTTGAGGATGTCTTCCTCCTTCAGCTAATGACATTGTTGTCGAGGCGTCTCCCTTTGATTCCATCAACTGATGGAACACTTGAGGCTAAGTTGCTGATGGCCAAAGTGGATGTTGCATGGACTGACAGATCGGAGCTTATCGAGGCTAAAAGAACTACATAGGCTTTCTGATGCTACTCTTCTCTCCTCAATTTAATGTCGATCTCAGGCAATCGAACGTAACTCAATTATGGCCTTTAAATGTCGATCTTCTCTAGAAACTATCATGGAGACTATTGCAAGCCTGCTAAAAATATCATAAGGCATTCTTGGCTATAGAATGGCACATAGGAGGGGTGGGATTGGCTATGAAATCTTTGATTCATGCAATAACATATCATGAGACATGGTTAACATAAAAAATAATAGACCTGTAGCTAAACCCTGAATATCACCAGCTCTTTCTTAATATATAGACCTCCGTCTCGTTATAGACATGATTTTGGATGAAAATCCTTATATAGGACCCTTTTCGATGTTTAGGAGTGCCTAGTAACATAATTCCTGGAACACTTGATGCACATTTAGCAATCTTATTGAATAAATATCGTAATCCATGTCATTCTCTTCGTTGAGAGCCTTCATGGTATCATGAGTTGTACTATAGAGTCCCTCATATACACTATATCAACGATGATCATGAGATTGAAGAACGGTTGAAGAGCCTTGATCTATAGGATTGTTCATACAATATTAAACTATAATACAAAAAATTTTAATGTCAATATTGAAATCATAAATATCATAGATCAAAGTTATATCCTGCATATCTTTTGATAATTATCAATTAGAATATCTCATATGTCGTGAAGCAATGCACTATAGATCTGCATAAGAAGAAGCTAAGCTCTTATTCCTTTTTCTTACTTGTCATAGGTCCACTATGATCGATGGAGTAAAAATTAATCAAATTGCACTGGAGATTTGTGCATTAGGCACTTCTTATTAATAATAATATTCTTGTTATGTGTGAGTTCATCAATATTATTTTATTATTTATTTTTATCAAATCATTCAATAATTTGATAAACAATAACTTCTTAAATCGAAAGTCGAAAAGAAGCAACAACATATACCTTCTCAATATTAATATTAATATTTTTTAAAGGTATTAGCTTGCTTAATTGGTAAAGACTTTGAAAGCATATCACATAAATCTCACATTCACCATTTACCCTTTACAAATAAATAAATAATTTTTAAAAGATTTTTCACTCATATAGATTTTATTATTTTTTTATAAATATTTTATTATCAAATTAAACTATTCTCATACAATAATTAAGACAATAAGATTTGTACTATGCTTTTCTAAGAATATAGCTAAAAGGTTAATATTCTAGTTTGATTCATCATAAACTTTATCACTTTTATCAAATCAGAAAGTACATTTTTATCTAGTTATCTCTCAACTTTATTTATGTTTATCTTAAGGATATGAATAACTTAAGATCTATCATATAATAAATATATATCCATATCTCGATAAGTGGTGACAAAATATTTTTCTTCACAAATTAGGAAATATAAAGTGGTCCATAGATAATTAATATATATAATCTCAAATAGTTTAATAAACTATATTTCATTCCAATATTTGATTATAGAGTAGTTAATACCTTTGGAAACTCAATACAAGTTATCATATATATTGATTTGATATAAGCTATCATATAAAATTTTAAATCAACTTTTATTGAATCATAAATATACTAAATTTACCATCATCAAAAGAAAGATAATATCTTAGCACATTAACTCTAAATTAAAAAAATTAAAATTTTTAAAATTATAAGAATATAGCATGCATCATCAGGGTTTGTTAGAAAATTCATTTCTAGATATAGGCAATAAGTATTAACTACTATCACTTTCGTCTTGATGTGATTTTCTATAACAATTAATCTTTTATCCTCTTTTAGTTTGTTGATTAAATTTTTTTTTATAAATTATTGGTAATATTAGTTGAAACATCAGAATTAATCCATCAAGTATTAGACAAGAATAATGCTTGATTTCAAACATATAAAGGTAAGATTTATACTTTTCTTTTTCGAACCAAACCTTGTAGTTTATATCTTTCTCTTTCAAAATAAACCTTGTAGTCATTCTTCACATAACCTTTCTTATCATAGAAGTAATATTTTGCCCTAAAGTCTTTTTTCTAATGAGTTTGTATAGCATTTCCAAACTTAACTGATTTATTTGACAGATAATGCTTTAGTTTTCTTTTCTTATTACCTACTTCCTAAGGAGTAACCAAAATATTATGATGTCTTCTTACATTAATCTTAATTCTTTCTAAATATAAATACTAGTGAGCTTATTTAAGTTTCATTTATCATTATTTATATTGTAGTGAATTTGATCTAGAGAGTATAATAATAAAAGAAGCATAAGGATATAAGGAAAGAAGAACCATTGAAATAATAATAATAAAAATATTAGTATTTTGAGTTTTTAAGATTGTGATGAATTATTGATATCATCTATTTTTTATTTTTGGATAAAATATTGATATACTAGTGTTTACTTAAAATTTTATAATTATGATGGACTAATATTAACCTTGTAGATTAGTGTTGCTACTTGGGTTAGTGTTATTAGAGCCTAGGTATGGTATTGTGAATTCTTGATAGAATTGTATTCCTAGGATGCTGAGATGGAGTTGGAGGATTTGGTAAGGCCTTTGATAATTTAAAATCTGATTTTTTTCAAACATATTCGAAATGGCTCTTGAACTCTTCTTTCCTTGGATAATTGAGTTTTTGATGTTCCCTTGGATTTTATGCCTACATTTGTGAATGTTAATTTAAGACATCAAGTAAATTTAGTTAATGATATTTTATGTGATACCAGATAGAACATCTCCTTGCTTGCTGAATTTTTTGGCTCTTCTTTATCTGAATTTAAGACACTTGGATGTGAAAGCCTGATAAAAATAAAAGTGTTATTGCTAACTCTCTACATTTTATTTTGTGCAATCTTGGTTGCTTGAATCTCCTCCTATTTTGAATGGGCGGCAGTCTCTTTAGTAATTTTTAATTACATTACAATTTGTAGTTTTGTTAGAAGTTACTGCACTTCACTCTTCCAACTGTGATAGACTTGAGTTAGTAGGTATTTGTGGTTCTTAAAGTTATACTTTTGGTAATTCTATAAATGAATACAGGTAATCATACCTTTTTTCAATGTAATTTTGTCATGATTATTGGATATCTTCGAATTGTCAGAATATGTAGAATTGTGGCTTCCTTTCATAGCCTCGTTGTAAAGTTTGCACATGAAGCAAGCCTTGGGTTATATCCTAAGGGTATTCAAAGGGAATGTCTGAATAATGAGTGATTTAAATTAATTATGATGGATCTTGGAATCACAATACTAATGATGAGATTGAGTTTATTGTTAGAGATGATGTTGATGTGATTATTACTTTTCGATATAGTTACATAAAGAATATGAATATTGAATTCTATGAGGCTACTACAATAATCAAAGGAATTACTCATCCCCTATGTCGAGGAGTTTAGAAGTCGTATGTTGAAACTAATTCATTAGCTCTTGTTGATTTATTGGTTAGAAAGAATAGATTTTGTTTTATTGATAGAGATGATGCTATCATGGTTATTATTTTTGGATACAAGTATATGGTGGGATTAGGTTTATTATTAGAATGATGTTGTTGTAGTTAATATTTTTAGATGCTAAGTACATAGAGAATATGGATATTGAATTCTGTAAGACTATTGTAATCATGAAAGAAATTATTCATCCCCTAGGATTCAGAAATTATATGCTAAAATTGATTTATTGGCTCTTATTGATTAGTTGTTTAGAAGGAATACCTCTCGGGCTCTTAACTTCATTAGAAATATTTTACACTTCTCTAATTTTTTTTAACCTTTTATATTTCTCTTTTTTTTAAAGAAAACCATACTATAAAGTGACTAGCCAAAAAAAATATATAAAATATAATATGAGTTAGGTTGATGATCCTTCAGATGAATTAGATCTTTGGGTTTGTTCTATTACAAATGGTTATGTTTTATTTCATTCTTATGTTTTTTGAATGAAGTTTAATTTTTATTGTGAATAAAAATTCCAACTAAGAGTGCCTAGGGCCCAAGAGAGCAAGGAGTGGTTACGCTTAAGATTGTTAAAAAATCTAAAGCAAAATTATATGCGTAGTGAAAGAACAGAAAATAAAATCCTAGAGTTTCTCACAGAAAAAAAGGTTTCATTGTCGTGCAAAAGATTGGTGCGCAAAATCCACGAAACCAAAAAACTACACGTATAAGAGAATTATATTATCTAGGGAGATCGTATATCCCTGAATTTCTATAGATCTATAAGAGAGGATGAAGGTGGTCTATTGTCCTCATCTCTAGCGGTGATCCACATAATAGGAGTTGCGAAAATGCTCCTCATATCGCTGTACCAATCTTTTCTTCACATGTATCACACAATCAAGAAGGGACCAACTATTCTTACTATCTACACACCCTAAATAGGTGCTATTGGCTGAGGAGAAGAGAGGGAGAGGAAAATAGTAGATAGCAGCAAAGAGAGCCCTAAGCTATGGGCCTTTGATTCTCTTCTATTTATATAGGTCTCTTGTTAATTTAATCCTAATGGATCCTGCCCTATTGGGTATTGGATCTCCATCCAATTACCCAAGCCTCTTAGATTAATGGGTCTCTACCTAATAATCTTTTATTTGATATTATTCATAGGATTTAATAATTTAGAGACTTATTGGATATCAAAAAAATAGGAGCTCCAACAAATATCTCATTTTTGAATCTTTACTCGTTGTAACATATACCAAATGTGTGTGACCCTCTAGGTCCAATATTGAGTCGGTCATGAGTCATACCTGTTAGAACTTCTTTTGGCTCAATAAATTATTATCTCCATAATAATTCACTCGACTCATCGACTATGGACGTACTAGGCCACTACACCATAATCCCCTAAACGATATAAGAGAATCTAATCCTTTGGACCTATTTATCTTTAGTTACTATGTACCTATAATCCCTTATCTATCTAATATCTCATATATTGTATATTAGGCATGGTGCTGTTAGGTCTATATGGTTTATACTCGAGTCTCACCCTATTTGGATTCTCCTAGAGGATTCTTTCTCTCTCAATCCGAATAACCCTGGCTAGGGATTTTTTATGAGCAAGGATATATGAGATATTCCTCTTATGACACCAAGAGTAGATGATCATCTATCGACACTCAATAGCCTTCGTAAAATTAGTTGTCACTCTCAATGACCAACTATATTAAATCTAAAACTTTTAAACTTATATTGTGTAAATTCTTACTCTTATGGGTTTATAGGTGATAATTAATAATTTTTGAGTTGACTTTGGGTTTATAGAGTTATTAAGTAATGTGTTTAATGATTATTACATATATTTTATAAATGTAAATAAGAATTTAATGCTTTTAGTATCCTCAAATATTGTGTCTTAGATCTTGGGTTTGAATTATGGATGAATCATAATTTTCTTAATTTAAGATTTATTTATACTTATTGAATATTATCATGGGGTGTTATAATATAAGATTTTATCACTTTCTTATGTATTAATCGAATCTGGTTGAAACCTTAGATTTAGAGGATCAAAGACTCTATCCAAGGACTTCGACAACAAAGGTGTGGATGAATTAGAGGTGGAGTTAGGAGTGTTCATGCAAGCATCAATGCAATGTTCCAATCGGCCATAATAATAATATAAAGAAGGAATATTTTCATATGAAATAACCTAAAAAAAATCTTCATTGGGTTCACCATTCCAAAAACCTTGTATTAAAGGTTTAGTGATATCAATTTCAACGTAGATATGTGCAAATTAGCCATGTTCAAAATGTAGAGATATTGAGTTAATTTTAATAAAACAACCTAAGAGAGAAGCTAATATACAAGAGGGATTCTTTATTCTAATATTCAATCAGAAGACTTGGTAAATGAATCCAGATTAGGGCAATGTCAATTTTGGCAATCATAGGTTAAAAATTAGAACATCATAGAATGAGTTATAAAATGTCACCAAAGAAATGCTAAGGTCCTTCAGTGAGGACTTGAATAGCATCCACCTCATAATTGAAATGAAAGAAGTAAAAATAAGATTTAAAATATGTAGCAATAGAAGAGATATCTAAGAACCATGAGTTGGGGATGACAGTCTTACGAATAAAAAGGGAAAATAGTTGTTGGAAAAACTTATCAATAAAACACTAAAACAAAGGCCGACGATAGATCAACAATTGTTCCTCGTCAAGCTTGCTAGAAATTGAAGGACGATTTGATTCTGTTAATTGATGGGGATTTGTAAAGAAGATTGCTAATATCAATAATAGAGAGAGCAATAGAGGTAGTGAGTATAGAAGCCTAGAAAGCATGATGAGAGATAATGGAGGAAATCTTATCGAGGTCCTAGGTTATGATGGTAATAACCTCGAAGGTAGAGGGAATTGTAGGAAAAAAGAGAGGGAGAGTCTCTTATCTCGAGCTTTGAAAATAAAAATATGAGTAATAGAATTAGAGATAGGTTGTCTATCCCAATAAAACTTTCATAAAAATGATTTTATCTTCGAAGTCACATAAAATTTCTAATTTATCTTTCACATGGACGAGTCCTAAACAAATTCATAAGAATTTCTTTACTTTAAAAACATAAGCATTGTTGTGAGATATATTCAACATTCAATTAATTTTATAAGCTTAAATCCTTACTCCAAATTGAGTAAGGTTCGAAAACCAAGAATCATCGTACGAGTTCTAAGACTGTGGACAATCTTAGTTTCTTCTTAGTCCTAGTTTTATGGACATGTTCCAAATCACTCACAGCCACCCACCAAATAAAGAAGACAAGACCTTGTTTTCCTTTAGAAAAAAAATAATAAAATGGGTCCATGAACTTTAATTTTTTTTTTTTTGCATTTCACATATAGAATTGGATCTCAATTCAAAATAAATAATAAAACACAAGCTGAGAAAATAATGAAGGCAACATTTACATTATGTTCAATAATCAAATTCTTTATCATACGAGGAAAGCTATAAAATTTCTTGAGTTAATCTCAAGCCATATAGCAAGCCTCAAATCATGAATAGATCCCTTTACTCTCCCTATGACTAACACTAGAAGTACTCAAATTATTTTTCTTACATTCCCCACTCTTGAAAACCTTGAGATATATAAGATGATTATCAGATTATCAAACTCTAATTTTTAAGATTTTTTATTATTATAAAATTTCTTTTCTACATGAATTTATTATCTTCAAGTAAACTAATTTCGGGAATCCAAACATACTTATAACCTCAATAATCTCCCCATTGATCAGTATTTTTATTTACTTTTTAAATTTTTTAGAAAAACACACTGTCTCAAGTAAACTACTTTCAGGAATCCAAAGATTTATCTGTTTTGTCTCTTCAAAGTTCTTATTAAGAATTACTTAACAAGAATATCTTATCAATGCCTTCTACGTGGATCGTATGCATGTCTTCTATATTTCTTTTTCATCTCTAAAAATTCTTTAAGTTTTCTCCTAACTTTTCATATTTTGCTTATTCTCCGAATGAATGTTTGTGTTCACTTGTGAGTGGAAAAGCAACGTATTTTGTGTGATCGTGGCTTGATGTGTTAATGGCTAATGGTATCTCGCTAGTGACGACTATTTAAGCTGGTGTTTGATTGTAACCTGCAATAACTTAATTATGTCTCCTACCTCTTATTATTTTTCTTTCTGGTTTCGAAGCATCCTTTCAAGTAATCATAAATTTCATTCGGTGGAAAACCAGGTGAAATCATTTAAAATGAACCCAAAAATTCACACAACCCTGAGCTTGTAATATAAGGATAAGTCATTAACCACATGAGTCAACTTGCATGGTCAGGCCACTCAAAAAAAGGATTGAAAAAATGCCAACGAAGAACCTTAAAGATTCCAGTGGCTAAATGCTTCTCAGAATCACTGTCTTAAACAACTAGAACTTCAAAAAAGAAGATGATGCTTTCATTTTATATGTTCTTTAAACAATTAGTGCGGTCTTTTTGGAAGGGAATCTCAACATGTTTAACACGTTGATGCTTGACCAACTATTTCAATGAGTGGGTGTGATAAAAAATAAATTCATCTCTCTTTTTGTTTTTTTTGTGAGGAGTGTGATATACGAAACTTCCTTTTATTAATTGTTTGATAGAAGTCTAATTTATTTCTATCCATTGATCATGATCTCTCTTTGAGGTTAGACCTTCTTTAATGGAAGATGGAAAGCGTCCTACCATTCAGCCAGTGTCATTTTATACTGATTTCAGAGGTTTTAAATGCTTTGCCCAGCATTTATTCCTTCTCCTGTTCTCGTCAGCAAGACATAACTGCAGTTTAGCATCTGATGCTCTTCATTCTCCCTTTTGCGGTCTGATTTCTTCATTCTATATGTATTGAGTTTCTAAAGTGGACATATTGAAACATGACATGTGCATATTGCTAATGTACCATATATTTTTTTTATTCCTTTTTCTTTCTTTTATGTTACAAAAGGCAAGAGACACCATATTGTTTTAGGGTGATATAATCACATGATAACTTTATCAAAAGGGAAAAAAAAATGATGACAGGATCCACAAAAGGGGAAAAAAATGATGATCCACAACATTAGGATGGAGTTAGCAACTTTAAGAACAGTTAATCTAAATCACCATGCCTGGTTAAATTAAATTTTTTTGTTAGGATGGTGGCACTAAGAGGGGGGGGAATTAGTGCAGCGGTAAAGAACGATAGATTTTTCAACAATTAACACAAGTTTGGAAACTTCGTACGAATGAATACAATATTTCGTTTGAACCCGGAAAGATTGCGTTTTAACTTTAAAGCATACGTAAGATGAAGATGAAGATGAAGATGAAGTTGAGTAAATAAGGCAGCATATGAAAATGGTTTGCAGCAAAGTAAGTTGTGAGAAAGTAAATGCAAACCGATTTATAGTGGTTCGGTTATCCGACCTACATCCACTTCCGAAGCCTTCTCCGATGAGGCTCCCAACTTCCACTAGCAAATCCTTTTGTAAGGGAAGGACCAAATACCCCTCTTATAACCCTTTTACAAGAGGTTCACACTCTTACAAGTTTTCACAAAGAGAAGGAAATGAAGTGAACAATTAAGCAAATGAAGAACAAGACTTTCCCAAGACTTATTTTCAAAATCTAACTCTCTAAGGGTCCCTTTCAGCTGAGAAAGGAGGGGTATTTATAGATCTAAAATGGTTTCAAATTTGGCTCAAATTTGAAATCAAATTGAAGTTCCCTTTGGGGCCGACTGCTCATCTGTCGAGGCGGTGCTACTCGCTTGTCGATCGTAGTATCGACACAACATAGAGGCGGTACTACCGCCCACCAGCGGTGCTACCGCTTTGATGGGCTTTAACTTTGGCGGTGCTACCGCCAAGCACACACAAGTTCTTTGGCGGTGCACCGCTCTTCAGCTGGTCTCTGGCTTTGGCGGTGCTACCGCTAAGCACACAAGTTCTTTGGCGGTGGCACTCTGCTCTTGCTGGCAGGCGGTGCTACCGCCAAGCACACAAGTTGCGGGTGGTGCCACCGCCCAAAGACGTAAGCTTCTTTGGCGGTGCCACCACCCAGCACATATCAACTTCTGGTTTGGGCCGAAAACTCGGCCCAAACCGGTCCCAAACAAGGCACAATGGGCCCATACTTAGGTTAAAAGATTAACACCTAATCCTAACCCAAATTAATATGCTAACTATTAAATTAAAGACATTCCTAAGCTATTACAAAGTTCGCAAGTCAAGTCTTCTTCCGGCGAGCTTCTGGCGAACTTCCGGCGGTCTTCTGACGATCCCTCGAAAACCATCCTGCGGACTCCCAGCAAGCTCTCGGATTCCACGATGATTTTGGCGAGTTCCCTCGAGCTTCTTTGGCAAGCTCCGATCTTTCTTGGTAAGATTCGCGAACTTCCGACGAACTTCCAAAAACCCTTCGGCAAGCTCCCTACTCGTTCTCGGCCGGTTCCGACAGTACTCCCAACGAATCTTCGGACTTCCATCGAACACTCGAACTCCCAATGATCCATCGCACTTGACTTCGGCCCTTTGTTTCGCTTTACGTCTTCATCCTTATCGTAGTTACTCCTGCACAAACAAACACCAAACACCCTACTTTGATCTAGACAGTTACTACAGCACGAATTGACATTCAGTTGCCCGACATGTCATTGGTCGGCGCTTCGTCTGATCCTTCGGCACATCGCTCTCTCTTGTGGGTTGTTGCCCAATCGACGGTTGACCTCCGCAACCCCGATATCCATGACGCAACTCTGCACTTCTTGGCCCGATGCCCAACATCTGAAGCCTCCTGCCGATAGTCGACCGAACCTCCGACTCGACATCCAATATCCTTACATGATCACCTCCGGCGCAACGTCAATTCCTCCAACGTCAATTGTCTAATCCTGATCGATAGTAGACCTGCATAACTCAACACGCAGTTAAACAACAAAACACACTCAATTAGTTTCATAATCAAAATCCGAGATTCAACAATCTCCCCCTTTTTGATGATGACAACTAATTGATGACTGACGGAGTTAACCATAACTCCCCGGAGTTTAACACAAACTCCCCCTTTCAATATGCCATTGATAGAAACCTTGGATTATCCCAAATCCAAGTAACATGTATCATTCATGTAGTGAGAAATATAAATCCATCATGCAAATATATAAAATATTCAAGCATCATTACATTACATGAAGTCATCAATCTACTTCTCCCCCTATGTCATCAACAAAAAGGAGAAGTAGCATCATAGCTAGTTTAAAAGATATACAAATTTCTTACAACACACTAGCTATTTATCACATCATACAACATTTTTACAATACAACATCAAATAATACCATTCAATCATAGCAAGTTTCAAGGATGGGCAATGATGGTAATTTTCACTTGCTTCTTGAGATGTGCAAGTTTGTACTTTGTTTCTCACGATAGCAATATTTGCATCCTTTGATATAACAATTCTTAGTTTCTCATGAAGTTGCAAAATAGGAATCAAGATGATAAATTTTTAATGTTCGAGCTAAAAACTTTCTCCCCCTTTGTTAGCATAAAAAAAAGGGAGGATCAAATACTTCAAATAATCTTGCATGAGATTCAACAATAATTTGTAACAAAAATGTAAGCAATTTTGAAGAAGTAAAACTGAGCAAGATTTTTGCCTCTCTTGAGATAGCAACTTTTTGCTTCTCAATGTTCAAGCTAGCAAGATTTTCTTCTTTGATGCACAAGCTAGCAATTTTCTTCCTCTTGAATGAGCTAGCAAATTAATCATACAAGCTAGCAATAAATCTTCTCCTCCTTTGATTTTGTCAAAAAAGAAGGGAAGAATATAATTCTTTTCCCTTTACATGAATGCTTCCATCATGATAAAATAACAAATTTCCATCATGAATTTTTAACATATCAAGTCATGAATTCAAGGGAGTCATAAACAAATCATGGTATGAGGAAAATTTATGACAAGCAAGCAAGCAATAATGATAAGCTAGCATACTTTGCAATACGTAAACTAGCTCCCTTTCAATTTTTCTCTTTTGCACCTAAGTTTCCCTTTTGCAAGTCATCAACTTTTTGTTTGCAATGAGCTAGTAATTTTTATAAAATTTATAACATTTTAAACATGCAAACTCATGAGTTAAAAAATAATGCAACTTTGCAATTTCTTTCTTCTCATTTTGAGAAGTGCAAGTTTTGCCTTTTGTAAGTTCTAGTTAGCTATGTTTGTCATTTTCACTTGTGATACATAAGCTAGCAAGCTAACTCCCCCTTTGTCACTATCGAAAAGAAGGGATGAATAATATTTCAATGCAATAATTTTGCATCAATCAATATTTTAATTTTTTTATGATGCATACAAAACATAGATGCAAAGAATTCATAAAAGATATCAATATGAAATATCAATAAGGATCAACACCAAAAGACATCATTCATGATTCATCATAAAGCAAATTTTATTTATGTAAAATATTCAATTTTTCACACAAGGCAAAGAAATCTTGTCATTTCTATATCATGAAATATATGACATCAAGGCTCATGATTTATTTAAAAAGATATAGCACAAAGAGTAACTTGATTCATGCATAAAAATTCCAAGTATCAAATATCAAGATATCAAGACTTGGATTATAATAAAGCTCATTCAGTTCGAATCATCAAAATCATTAACATAGTTTGCGAGATTCACAAATGACATAAACTTGAATTGTTTTTCTTTTTGGTAAATGATAAAAAGAAACAATCATAGAGGAGAATATTTTGATTCCTAAAAATATCTTAAGTCAAGAATTTAAGGTTATGATTTCAAGAGATCAAGAGATGAATCAAGAATCTTTAATAAGTCTTATTCAAATTCATAAAAGATATCAAGTCAAGCAAAATTTCTTTAAATCAATATTCAAATCTTGACAAGTGATATTTTAAGTGTTTGCATTAATATTTCAATCATCAAGTCATGTGTATTGAAACATAGGAGAAAAATCAAATTGTGCATGCAATGTTTCAATCTTCAAAACATATTTTCTCAAGTTGAGTATCAATCAGTTAAGAGAAAATAATTTATGATTCATTTAGATTTTTCTTCAACAACATGGGAAAATCATGGTATGAAGTGAGAGATCTTGAAAGACTCAAGTTATCAAGATCACAATGTAGTTTAAGCTCATTCAAATCAAATTATTAACTTGAATCATCAAAATCAATTTTGAGATTCACAAAATATCATGAAATCATTAATCTCGATAAGATAGGAAAAATATCTTCTTTTTAAGTTGTTTTTTTTCATACAAGTGTGCTCATGTTTCTAAAATGACTATCAAATTTAAGACCAAAACATGAGTTTGTCATCAAGATATAATGCCTTTAAATACTCATGATATCATAAAATCATTAAGCATGACAACCAACTATCATTATCAATGATGATTACATAAGGTATGTCCAATTATTTATATGAAAGTCATCATTGTATTACTTTGAAATATAAGTTATCATTTAGCCCATTAAGATCAAAAGCATTACACGTAAAGCATCATGATAGTGCAATTTCTCATTTTTTATGTGTTCCATTTCAAGTGATTTGACATTCATATGAGTATACTCATGTTTTTCATATAGGTCCAAAGAGCAAGTTTAAAGAGAAAATCATTAAGACCGAAAACATGAGGCACATTTTTTTAAAATATTCATAATGTTTATTTTCATAAGATTCACAAGTCTCATAACATGAATTCATTCATCTCAATAGAATGAAAAAAATACATTTTCATTTTAAGCAATTTGATGTGAGCATATTCAAAATTTTTATGAAAACATGTATTAAAATAAAACACGAGCTTAGTCATAAAACCGTCAAAACCAAATACATAAAAATGATAGCACACTTTCAATTTTTATGTTAAAAGGCCATGTTCAAATTTTTGCCAAAATCATGCATCTATTTATAAATTCGAAAAATAAGTTTCATCATCACAATATGACACTTCATTACTTCAAAAGCTCATGCATGATACAAAATCATCAAGCATCATGTTTAGAAATGAAATATAATACATCAAGATACACATGCATGGATTAATTCTAGGCAATAACACAAATCATGCAAATATCATTCATAATTTTTACTTTTCAAAAATACTAGGAAGGAAAAAGCATAAAAAAAAATCCTACCAACTATTTCAAGCAACTCATGAAAGGATCATGTAATTTCAAAGTAAGGTAAGAACAACTTGGGTGAGTTTCTTACCTCATTGTCGAAAACCGTCAAAGCTCATTTCGCCTCTTCTTTACTTGATTCTTCTTTGTAACCCTTCTTCTTCTTCTTTGGCCTCTTTCTCCGTTCAAGTTCATTTGTGCTTTTTAATTTTTATTTAATGAACTTGTTAACATTCATTGTTATGTGTTCAATGTCCTCATTGTCCTCATCACTTGAGTCATCACTCAAGTGGCATTCATTTGTCCGATGTTCTAAATCCTTCTTGTTCTTTAGAAGGTGGTTCATATGTTCATCATATTCCAAATGTTCGAAGAAACTCATTTCATATGTCATTAGTGAACCGATTAGTTCTTCCAATGAAAAATCATTTAAATTTTTAGTCTCTTGTATTGCGGTTACTTTTGGATCCCAACTCTTTGGTAGGGATCTTAAAATCTTGTTAGTGAGTACAAAGTTCGAAAAATATTTACCAAGACTTTTCAAGCTATTGTTGATATCCGTGAAGCGGGTATACATATCGCCGATAGTTTCGCTTAGTGTCATTCGGAAGAGCTCAAAATCATGCAATAAGAGGTTTACTTTCGAGTCTGTAACTCTACTAGTTTCCTCGTGCGTGATTTCAAGTGTTTGCCAAATATCAAAAGCTGTTTCGCACATTGAAATCCGATTGAACTTGTTCTTATCTATAGCGCAAAATAACGCATTCATAGCCTTTGCATTCAAGGAAAAAGATTTTCTCTCTAAGTCCGACCATTCGTTCGTCGGTTTAGAGGGAAGTTGAAAATTGTTTTCAATAATGTTCCATAAATCTAAGTCCATTGAAAGTATGAAAACTCTCATTCGAGTTTTCCAATAAGTGTAATCTGATCCGTTAAAGAACGGTGGACGAAAAATCGAAAAGCCCTCTTGAAAACCATTTAGAGCAATTTCTCACGGGTGTAAATCTGAAAGAGAAAGAATGTGGCTCTGATACCAATTGTTAGGGATCGAGTGGCACTAAGAGGGGGGGTGAATTAGTGCAGCGAAGAAAGAATGATAGATTTTTCATCGATTAACACAAGTTCGAAACTTCATCGAATGAATGCAGCATTTCGTTTGAACCCGGAAAGATTTCGTTTTAACTTTAAAGCATACGTAAGAAGATGAAGATGAAGTTGAGTAAATAAGGTAGCATATGAAAATGGTTTGCAGCAAAGTAAGTTGCGAGAAAGTAAATGTAAACCGATTTATAGTGGTTCGATCATCCAACCTACATCCACTTCCGAAGCCTTCTTCGATGAGGCTCTCAACTTCCACTAGCAAATCCTTTTGTAGGAGAAGGACCAAATACCCCTCTTACAACCCTCTTGTAGAGGTTCACACTCTTACAAGTTTTCACAAAGAGAAGGAAATGAGGTAAACACTTAAGCAAATGAAGAACAAGACTTTCCCAAGACTTATTTTCAAAATCTAACTCTCCAAGGGTTCCCTTTCAGCTGAGAAAGGAGGGATATTTATAGATCCAAAATGGTTTCAAATTTGGGCTCCAAATTTGAAATCAAATTGAAGTTCCTGTCTTTGGGTGGTGCTACTCACTTTGTCGATCTGGCAGATCGACACAAAGCAAGGGCGGTACTACCGCCCCAACCAGGCGATGCTACTCGCTGCTGCTCAACTGTGGCTTTGGCGGTGCTACCGCCAAAGACGCATCTTCTTCTTGGCGGTGGCACCACCCACCACATATCAACTTCGGTTTGGGCTGAAAACTCGGTCCCAAACAAGGCCTAATGGGCCCATACTTAGGTTAAAGGATTAACACCTAATTCTAACCCAAATTAATATGCTAACTATGAAATTAAAGACATTCCTAAGCTATTACAAAGTCCGCAAGTCAAGTCTTCTTTTGGCGAGCTTCCGGCGAACTTCCGGTGGTCTTCCGACGATCCCTCGGAAACCATCCTGCGTACTCCTGGCAAGCTCTCGGACTCCACAATGATTTTGGCGAGTTCCCCCGAGCTTCTTTGGCAAGCTCCGATCTTTCTTGGCAAGCTCCGCGAACTTCCAACGAACTTTCGAAAACCCTTCGGCAAGCTCCCTACTCGTTCTCGGCCGGTTCCGGCAGCACTCCCAACGAATCTTCGGACTTCCATCGAACACTCGAACTCCCAATGATCCATCGCACTTGACTTCGGCCCTTTGTTTCGCTTTATGTCTTCATCCTTATCGTAGTTACTCCTACACAAACAAACACCAAAACACCCTACTTTGATATAGACAATTACTACAACACGAATTGATATTCAGTTGCCCGGCATATCATTGGTCGGCGCTTCGTCCGATCCTTCGGCACATCGCCCTCTCTTGCGGCTTATTGTCCAATCGACGGTTGACCTCCGCAACCCCGATATCCATGGCGCAACTCCGCACTTCTTGTCCCGATGCCCGACATCCGAAGCCTCCTACCGATAGTCGACCGAACCTCCGGCTCGACATCCAATATCCTGATGTAATCACCTCCGACGCAACGTCAATTCCCCCAGCGTCAACTGTCTAATCCTGATCGATAGTAGACCTGCGTAACTCATCACGCAGTTAAACAATAAAACACACTCAATTAGTTTCATCATCAAAATTCGAGATTCAACACTTTTAAGATTTCATCAAACTAGTTTGCACATACATCAAGAGATAGACTTAGTCCTTATAAAACCTATAGAGTTTTGTTGACCTCCTATATAAAAACTTTTTTTCTACACTGTAATCTTCCACTAAAAATATTTGGAAAAAAAAATAAAACAAAGAAGAGACAAATTAAAAGGAAAAGAAATGGAAAAGAGTGTGATGTCAGTCCTAATCTATGCAATGTCCTAATTATTTTAGATCGGATAAATTAATCCTTCCAGTATTGAGCTATGTAAAAATTCACACTCTTAATTAATTTAATAGTAGTTATATTTTTATTTGTAATTTCTAATAAACTAATTTTAGATCTCCAACTACCCCTTCTCATGCTTGTTTTGCATTTTACTATAATATTTATGGGTCTCATAAGCATACGTTCATTCTGTCTTAAATAATTATTTATAATTTTTTCTATTGTCGAAATATTTATTTGCTAAAATAAAAATACTCTGGAAGTACTCATTTTGTATTCACTATCAAAATGTAAGATTTTCAATAATGAAAGTATTTATTTTCCTATATTTTCTATTAATTTTACAAAGTTATCTCAATATTCTTATTCAAATAACATATAGTATCGTGGGTTGGACTTATAGAATTAATTAATTATTTTATATTCTGGAATTTTATCTTATAATTATGATGGTACAAGTATTACATAGCTCTAAATCATTCTTACTATAAAAAAAACTTGTTATGTTTTTTACAATGAAGACTCGACCCACCGACAAATCTAATTACTCTTATGTGTGATGTGTTTTACAATGAAAACTCAGCACATATACTCTTCCCTCGCAATATCTTCCATAAAAGATAATAGCAAAATAACAAAGAGACAACAAAGTAGAGAGGACAAGAAGAGTTTTAAAAAGGAGAGAAAAAAAAGTAAAGAGGACAAGTAACGCGCTAAAAGATATAAAAAAAAAATCCCAACAAATTAAGTCATATGTCTTGTGAAGGTTAATCTTTAAACTCGTTCTTGGTTGTCCTTTATTGAGATTATAGTTGTGTATGATCTCATGACACAAAAAAATATTTTCATGAATTAATCATCATTTCAAGGAAGTATATTGATTTATATCAATAGTATCATGAAGTATTCATAATAGTCTATTTAAGATAATCATAGATATGAAATGATAGAAGACTTTCCAAATTAAAAGATACTTAAAATCTATATAAAAGATTGAGGATTTTTTTTCTTAGTGACAAGAATAAGAGGGGTACTGTTTACCTCTCCATGTAGCTTCCCCAAGATAAATAAATAATTAATCACAGCAATAACATCACGCCCAATAATATGCAACAAGATACATAGAAATGAGTATTAAAATCACATTATCCAAATTAGATTTCAAGATAACCTCCTCAACAAACTTAGCAAAGATGGGTTGCATAAGGGTCAATTTAAAATTATTTGATAGTCTTTTCATAAATTTGATCTCCTATAAGATGTTGTCACTAGAGTCCACTAAAGAGAGAATGGAGTTGCAACTTCTACAAGTACAAAGAGATTGAAAAAAATAAAGGGAATTTGCATCACTCAATTTCAACCAAATATATCTTAGCACAGATTTTTCAATTTCAAAGAGTTTAAGACTTACTCATGTATGCTCATGTCTATGTAAGCTTTCACCCGAGAGGGAGAAGAATTAATATCCTTTTGGAAAAATATAGTTTGTTTCAAATAAATTATAATGAGTTCATTTGTTGTTAGTAAACAAAGCAGGATTAGATTTTGAGCCTTGCTTTGAGAGTCTTCAACTTTTGAATAAGAGTAAACATGTGTGTAGAGGGAATGTGATCCTTGGAATCGGGGGAATTCTAACATCTCCTCCACAACTATAAAGAAATTTGAATGAGAACTCCAATAATTGAATAATTGAAAACGTTAACTAATTATTCTTTGTTTTAAAAATAAAGTATAACTATTACATGATCAAATATACTAGGAGGTAGAAACTAAGCCTTTAAGTCCCTCTTAGTACACAAAACTAGAAATCCAAGTTTAGTTAATAATTACACAATTTAGTTTACTCACCAATTACTTTGTTTGACCACTTCAGATGTTGCCCTTTTATTTATAGATCAAATAACCCCAATTCGATAAGATAATAAGTAATCTTTATAAAAGTTAAATTTAAAATAGGCCACCCACTAACTTTGTTTTAAAGATAAAAAATAATGATAAAATTAGACTCGTAACCTATGAATAGAAGAGATATTCTTAAAGCTTTGTATGTACTTTAAAATTTATAGATAATGACTTGGCTAAAGAGGTTTGTTGTTTGTGACCCCAGACTTTGAATACTTTTAGGGTGGAAAGGACTCAAAGTATTAAAAGAATTATATCCTTTTGAAAGCTAATCTCTCTCTTTACCCTCGCTTATATTAGTCATTTCACTTATAACATTGAAGGGGCTTATAAAATTTGAATGTGCATTAGTTGATACTTCTAATTCAATAGGATCGATTTTAGAACTCAAATAGCCTTTGCACTTATTTTTAAGTAATTCTTTGTGATATGACAAAAAATATTATAATGGAAGTAGCCCATAAGCTTCTAATCATACTAAACCCTAATGGTTTAATCATGCTTATTATTTAGAGTGATATGAATAGAATCGGATAGCTTTTTGCATGTAGAAATCTCGAATGTGCTCTCTTTTGCTAGTTAGCTGATCCTTAAATAAAGTTTTGTTAATGCCACTTGCTATTGAACTAAGGGATTTAGGATTCTACATAAATAACAGTAGATTATAAAATTTGAATGTGCATTAGTTGATACTTCTAATTCAATAGGATCGATTTTAGAACTCAAATAGCCTTTGCACTTATTTTTAAGTAATTCTTTGTGATATGACAAAAAATATTATAATGGAAGTAGCCCATAAGCCTCTAATCATACTAAACCCTAATGGTTTAATCATGCTTATTATTTAGAGTGATATGAATAGAATCGGATAGCTTTTTGCATGTAGAAATCTCGAATGTGCTCTCTTTTGCTAGTTAGCTGATCCTTAAATAAAGTTTTGTTAATGTCACTTGCTATTGAACTAAGGGATTTAGGATTCTACATAAATAACAGTAGATTATAAAATTTTACCCATAGGGAGATAATAGAAAATTAATTTTTTCCACTTGAGCTTCACAATTCTAAGGATGAAAGATGAGCAATCTATTAGGAATGTACATGAACCCTAACTCTGGAAAGATCATCTTGGTCACTAAATTTAAAAATAAAGAACCCTACTCCAATGAGAAAATATTAAGAGATTCTGCATGTTTAAATAATATTCATTATATTCTTGATGATGTGAAATAGAGGATGTGACCTGATAAAATACCCAATTAATGATTTTTTTAATATTCTTCCCTCTCGTTAATATCCTCCTCAAATATTTGATCAAAAAATTTCATCTTTAGAAAAAAAATCAAATTCTCATGGTAAAATGTGCAATTTTTAAGATATTAAGAAGATGCAAAAGAAAGTTTAAAGATTTATTCCTGGTCAATCAACCTTTGTAACTTGATGAGCAGTAGAAGAGGATGTGGCATTCATCTTATGATGGGGATTAGAAGAGGATGTGGTATTCATCTTATTCACACTAGATTGGTCCAAATCAGCACTTGGATTGGCAAAAGAAGCAATCCGATTTCAACTTGTGTATGTGGAGACTTGCAGATCGGATGGAGACGCCAAACCCAATTTGAGAGGGCTCCGCTTATTAACTAGTCGAGGGAAGGGGTTCACTCCATATGGAATAGATTAGGATGGTAACACATCCATGCACACAGAAGGAAACGCATGTGGATTTTGTAAAGTGATCACAAATAAGATTTTGGAAGGAATAACAATCACAATTTTTGACTTTGGGGAGTGTAACACATCCACACACGAAGAAGGAATCACGTGTGGATTTTGGAAGTGATCACAAGCCAATTTTGGGATAGAATTACGATCATAATTATAGCATCTTTTGCATTGATTATTAGGACACCAAAAGCAAAGACCATCAACGTAGTAGTAAGTCTTAACTTGCTATGTCTTTATTCAGGTTGCTAGAAACACTCGTCAAGTCTTAATCTATATAAGGATTGGAGAAATCTGGCATTGGTACAGTCACAATCTTATTAAAAATCTATGAGAGGGTGATGTTATGCAAGGATAGGATGGATCTTCCGCCCACGATTGATAGGTGGACTCAAGATTGTTTAAGGTAGTGGAGGAAGGTGTTAGTGACTAAGTAGATGGTTCCTTATATGATCTCTCCATAGCGTCCAAGGAGAGAAGTATGGTTGGATTAGGGCCTTCTCCTACGAAGCCTACTATAGGATCATCCATAAAGTTCTCTTTTCATAAAGAGATAACTTTCTTGACTAAGATCTTGACCACCTTAGAGATTGGATGAGTAACATGATACTTACCGTCGCAAAGGGGATGACATCTTATATTATCTACAAAGAGTCATCCATCAACATGAGAGATGGAATATGAAGTAAAACTTTAATAAATTTTTACTCTTCGTTCCACGTGATATTTATCGGCTCAAACTTTAATAAATTTGATATAACACACTAGAGTAATTGGATTTTGACAAAAAAAATAATTAAAGATTAAAATGGTCACCTAAAAATAAAGATATTTTTATCATTTTAAAATATTAAGATTTTTTTAAATATTTTAAAAATAAGAGATGTTATCAAAAAAATAAAAAATTTGATAAGACCATGTATTTAAAAGGTTAGCATATTTAATGACGACACTTCAATCTCTCGAGACAGCTGTTGCCAGACCCATTGCTGCAACATCCCAAGTTGATGGCAACGAATGCCATCAAACAGCGCGACAATGAAACGGCCGTCCACGTTGAGCACTTCAGTGTCGAAGATCTGTCACGTGTCGACGTTGCTAGGCCACGTGACAAGGGAAGGTGGGGAGGGAGGGGGGAGTTGCGTGCCAAAACGGCGGCGCTACCGCGCGTGAGTCGACTGGGCCCCACGCGGCCGCATCCCTCGGCCGTCGGATTGGAGTTCTCTAGCGATAAATTCGAGGCGCAACGACTTACCTCTCCGATCTGCTCGATCGGGAGTAGAGTCCGGAGAGAAGAACAGGCAGCAGAGATGTTCATCGAGAAGTTCAAGGTGGAGAGCCCCAACGTGAGGTATGGGGAGGCCGAGATCGAGTCGGTGTACCACTACGAGACCACCGAGCTGGTGCACGAGTGCCGCGACGGGATCTACCAGTGGATCGTCAAGCCCAAGACCGTCCGTTACAACTTCAAGACGCGCACCTGCGTCCCCAAGCTCGGGTATCCTTTCCCCCTCCGCCCTGACTACCTGTTGTAATGCCCCTTCTTCTTCCCTGTTTTAAATGGCTTCCCTTGATCTTGGACTAGTGTGATGCTTGTGGGATGGGGTGGCAACAATGGATCTACCCTGACAGCCGGTGTTATTGCCAACAGAGAGTAGGTTTTCTTCGAACTTCTCTGTCGATTTTTCCCCTGGTGATGTTGATGCTTATGACTTATTTCTTTCTTAATCATATATAAAAATGATATTTTGATTTGGAAGTAGTGATTGTGATGGGTAGGGGGATCTCATGGGTGACGAAGGACAAGGTGCAGCAGGCCAACTATTTTGGATCCCTGACCCAGGCCTCTACCATTAGGGTTGGATCTTTCAATGGGGAGGAGATCTATGCCCCCTTCAAGAGCTTGCTTCCCATGGTATAACCGATCTCATTTGGTCCAACGTTCCACAAATTCTTTTCTTTTGTTTTTGTGAAAAGTATGATGTACACGTTGTAGTATGATGAATTGTTGCAGATCTTGTTGTTGAATGTGTTACTTTCTTATTCTTGGGGGGGATTTATATTTTTATTTCTGTGATCTATGCATGTTAATATGATATTCGGTGATTTGATTGTTTTTTACGAGTTTATTAGGTTAATCCAGATGATATAGTGTTTGGAGGATGGGATATTAGCAACATGAGCCTGGCAGATGCCATGGCTAGGGCCAAGGTCCTCGACATTGACCTGCAGAAGCAGCTCAGGCCCTACATGGAATCCATGGTGCCCTTGCCCGGGATCTTCGATCCCGACTTCGTTGCTGCTAACCAGGGAGCCCGAGCAAACAATGCGATCAAAGGCACCAAGAAGGAGCAGGTCCAACAGATCATCAAGGACATAAGGTGCTAATTAACATTTATACTTCCTAGTTAATTTTTAACAAAAAATTTCTGTCGCATGTACAAAGTAAGAAATATGTAGTTCATTAGATTGATGTATGCTTAATTCTGGTGGAAGAATAGAGAAGTTAATGTCAAAATATAGCTGTCGAATAGTTCATTATCGGATTTGTATCTGATAGGGAGTTTAAGGAGAAGACAAAGGTGGACAAGGTAATTGTGCTGTGGACTGCTAACACCGAGAGGTACAGTGACGTGATCGTGGGTCTCAATGACACTATGGAGAATCTAATGGCTTCAATCGAGAAGAATGAAGCTGAAATTTCTCCGTCAACGTTGTATGGAATAGCTTGTGTGCTGGAGAATGTCCCTTTCATCAATGGGAGCCCACAGAATACCTTCGTGCCAGGTGTTAGGCTTAAACTGGGATTGTTGGTTTAGTAGGTTCTGAGTTGAAAGGTGTAATGGCTTTGAGATACGCATATCATTCATTATATTGGTTGTTTGCAGGACTGATTGATCTGTCCATTCAGAGGAACTGTCTCATAGGGGGCGATGACTTTAAGAGTGGGCAGACAAAAATGAAGTCTGTCTTGGTAGATTTTCTGGTTGGAGCAGGAATTAAGGTATCATAACATTTGACAACTTGTTTTTCTTCATCACTTGTGCTGCTAATTCTTAGTGCTTATACAATTGAAATCCTAGTCAAGCTTCTATTTGATTTATGCATGAGAAACTGTTTTCATATTTTAATGGTCATTTTTTAGTGATAGCTTATGTTCTAATGTAACAAATCCAATGCCTCACTCGTTTCCTTCCTACCAGCCAACCTCTATTGTCAGCTACAACCATCTGGGCAACAATGATGGGCTGAACCTCTCTGCACCTCAAACTTTCCGATCAAAGGAGATCTCAAAGAGCAATGTTGTCGATGACATGGTCTCAAGTAATGGCATCCTCTATGAGCCCGGGGAGCACCCTGACCATGTTATTGTTATCAAGGTTGGTATAATTGTGGATTATATCCTTTTAATTGTTAGGACAAAGTATTTACATTCTAATATTCATTATCTGCTTTTGCTGCAGTATGTACCATATGTTGGTGACAGCAAGAGGGCTATGGACGAATACACATCAGAGATATTCATGGGGGGAAAGAGTACTATCGTTCTTCACAATACCTGTGAGGACTCCCTGTTGGCTGCACCTATCATATTGGACTTGGTATTGTTGGCTGAGCTCAGCACTAGGATTCAGCTTAAAGCCGAGGAAGAGGTAATTATAAGCAGCCTATTGATTTGTGTATTCTTCTGTAACCTCATAACCGAACATGTTTTGCATTTTGGTTGATTATGTAGGACAAGTTCCACTCCTTCCATCCAGTGGCTACAATCCTAAGTTACCTCACCAAAGCTCCACTTGTAAGTGATTATATTGCCAATCTAATGTATGTTATCTTTATATACTTACAATTGAGCATAGGTCCTCAGAGTTTTAAGCCAAGTTATTGTGAATAGTCAATTGACCTTTGGTTCCCGGAGGAGAAGATTATGGGATAATCTGTGATTTGGTAAGGACGTAAGTGTGGGTAGATATAATATAGGATGGAATAGAATATTATCATATAGGGGTCCCTACAAGATTAGTGGTGACTTCTACGTGAAGTCAAACAGCATCAAACAAAGTTTAATATGCAAATTGGTGGTCCACAGGTCGGTGAAGCAACTTTGAACTGGTTTTTAACGTTCATAACATGTAATCTTGATGTAATCAACTTGTGTGCTTCAGTTTATTTGGTCCCTCCACCTGAAGATGTAATAATAGGATTCTTTCATTCAAGAACTGGTCTGGTTTTGACAATCGGTAGCAAGTACATATGTAACGCAGGTAGCTTCTGATGGTACCAAGGAATTTGTGTCCTGGCTTTGCTGACTTTTGTGGAGTCGTGATTTATATTTATCAAAATCTTTTTGATGGACAAGTGTAGTTGCTTCATCATAGTGATAACAAGTACTAATCTCTCGGTTAATTCATTTGTATGGTTAAAACAGGTTCCTGCAGGCACACCAGTGGTGAATGCCCTGGCTAAGCAGAGGGCCATGCTGGAGAACATACTCAGGGCTTGCATTGGCTTAGCTCCCGAGAACAACATGAATCTCGAGTACAAGTGACATCACCCAAAAGGAAACACGAGGGTGGATACTGAGAGATGAGTTTCTTCAACTTGTTCTGTTCATGTTTGTCCCTCTTCGACTTGTCGCCTGTAGTTGAACCTCTGGGCCTAACTGCATGTTTCTCTCTTGACATTGTTCTGGTGTTTCTTCTGATCGACTCTAGTTTATAATAATTGCTTTTTGTCCCCGTGTTCTTGATTTTTTATATGTTTATATCTCATGCAAAGTTGATTTATAGGTTTTGCAGTGAGAAAATTTGGTCTGCTATATTATGTCTGATATTATGATTGGAGCCTTCCTTAATTTAAAACAACATTTCAATCCTTCGTCTTCTTTCTAATCACAATGGACCTTATGGCCACGAAACCTCGCCCAGCTCAAGTGAAAAAATGATTTTTAATAGTATTTGGATTATTTATTTTTCTTGAAACCGAATTTGAGGGTGTTTGTCCTACTTTCTATATCATAAATCACTAAAATAATTCTCTCCCGGAATTGCTATCCATAGATCAATAATCTGAACCCAAATTTTCGAGGATGATGGCATAGCTTTCCTGCATGGTTTACTCAAATGCGCATTTGGTCGGCAACAATGGTGACAACGACTGAGCTTGACTGAGTTAGTTGTGTTTTATTAAAGAATTTTATAGAGGATTTATTGGTAAAAATTTATTAAGGAGTCATTAAACATGCATTTGAGATTTTTTTAAATTATATAGTCTATAATATCTCTTCAGTTTTTTTATTGGAAAGCAACAAATTCGAAGGAGGATTTTGTACCAGAAGATTACGGAAGTTTATGATTATGTTCAGAAGAAAAAGAAAAAAAAATCAATCATGGGTAAGCTTTGAGTTTTTTTAAATTGTAATTAATATCAAAGTAGATGGACTATGGAATCTACTTTTTGTGAAGATTTTTTCAGTAATCTAATCTGTTTCCTAGAATTAAGAGGAGTTGGATTTTTTCAGACGATATTTGTTCTTGATGGAATATTTTTAATATACTGGATTTTCTTTCCTTTTCATCATGAATATGATTCAAAAAGTTTCCGGATTGCTTGCTATTTCGCCAATTAGAAGTACTAATGGAAACTTCTTGAAAATACTATATTTAATCTATTGTCACCAAATAAAGCAAAAGTGAAATGAATTAAAAAAATGATAAAGAAAGGACCTCGCCCGTATATATGTAAAAGATAGTAAACACATCGAGTTCACCCTCTCCCCAGGATGGTCGTTGGGCAATATGTTTAGTTTGGATTGAGAAGAGATAAAAGAATTCGAAAAATGCAATCGATTTTAAATAAATTTACAGAATCTTAATTCAGAGTTTTTTTTTGGAATTTATGTGTGCCGAGTGGAAGTAAATTATTGATGATATTATAGGATATGCGTGATGAATTGAAATTTGTTAATAAGATGATTTATGGAAGTTTTGTCTAGTAAATTGATATATAACTGGATAATTTCTTTAAAATATATAAATTTATTATATAAAAGAGAAGAGCCTCTATGTGAAAAAGTGATTCCGTGGCAGTAATTTGCGTAGGCGAAAGAGGAAAGCAAAGCGAGGTAACCCAAAAAAAAAAAGAACAGTGAACGGAAAGGAAATAAAAAACAGTGAAAGGGTGAATTTTTAGTTACATGAATATATGATGTATTAGGTTTATGCTATTACTCTTTATATAATTTAGGAATTTAGGAAAACGAGGGTCTCAATTATTATGTTAGTTTTAAGGATTAGTGATTAAGGTCGGCATATGATAGTTTCGCCTATTCTATTTTTGAAGATAATATTATATATTATTAATATTAGTAAAAGTATATGATTTATACTTGCTATTGGATGTTGCTGTCACATACTAGTCTCAAGAATTAAAATTTGTATTTTTTTTTTATCGTACTAGTCATAGCAAGCTGTGGTTGAATCTTCCTATAGCAAATAAACTCTTCCCTTTTTTATAAATCTAAGTTTTTTAAAAAAAAATCATTTAGTCTTCAATTTAATAACAATTTGTTCGTGAAAATAGTGTGTTGAGCAAACATTCATTAATCAATAATACGTCGTTCAAGTGTAGTCTATCTTTACACAGATATATCAAGCATGATGATATGATTTATCAGCTTTCCATCTTTGTTTTATGTTTGATTTATTTAGGAAAAGACTCAATGATTTTGATTTAGCATTACAAACCATTAATTGAGTCTTTGAGTTGGCTGAATTTTAACTTAGGTTTCAACTGATCATATCTGAATAGAATCAAAGAGCCCTCCAGAATTGTGAAATCCGATGTTGGTTACACAATGATTCTGGTTCCTAGTTCGCGAAAATGGTAGGCATTGGTTCAATTGATCATTTTTTTTAATAGAAGCAAGATGATGTTGGTTCCTGGTTCCACGAAACCAAGATCGACGATTCTAGAACCGTGGTCAGGCTTAAGGGTCACTAATGGATGATCTAGTTGCAATAAAATATTTATTTATTTCTAAGTTTTAAAATAACATATTTGTTCAGATAATCCGTAATGAGGTTTTATCAAATGATGCCTATATATTTAGTTTTTTACTAGGGGAATCTTTGTTAAAAATATCAAAAATACCTATGATCTGGTCAACTCTTTTTATTAAATCAATGACCTGATTTAAATCTGATTACTCCAAGGGCTGATTTGATTCGATCGAGATCTCGATCTAGGTCCAAATCATTCGAATTGGATTATACAAAAAGAGTTGAGTTTGAGATATAACAAAAGAGGGTTACACTATAGTTACACCGAATGAGTGTAACTAGGCATGATCACTAATAGTAGTGACATTCTCTCTTCTCTTCTCTGACGACGATAAACTTCTTTACTCATCTCATCCTCTCTTCTACATATTCTTCTAGAGAACTTTTTCTCTTTCAATCTGAATGGCCTTAGTCAAGGATTTATCTGAGTAAGAACATATGAGATATTCCTCTCATGATATCGAGAGTGAATGTGTGAAGTACTTATAAAAGATATCCTTGATATCTTAAGTCTAAGGACCAGGTACATTACTGGGACAATGAAATTGTTGTCTGACAATGAGGTATCATCAATCATCCAGTATTCAGGAAGTAGATTAATTAGTGAATTCATTCTCTAATGAGTACCTACACTATATCCCAAGTATCCCCACATAAGCAGCTATGAGACCAACCGCCTCCATCATATGCATGGGTATATAGCACACAATCTATCCGGTTATCTCGATGTCCCTCTCGAGTAACATATGATTAGGATTATTTAGGGTCTGTGTTTAAAGGTGAATCAATCTCATTATCATGATCTCATCACGATTCGATTCACATTACACAAATACATAGATATCATAATATATACAATACGCAAGATAAAGTAATAAAATGTCAATAAATAATAAGCAAAAAGAATACATTTGATGTCACACGTATCATCACTCATGTAATTGGCTTAGAAGACACCTATGATTAGTAGAGACTACCTCCTCTATATACCAATAAAAGATATTTAGTTCTTATCAAGTATTTAAGGATACACTTTACTCCTTTCTAGTGTTCCAAGATTGGATCCACTTGATATCTGCTCGTGACACTCAAAGCATGCGTTATATCAGGCCTGGTACATAGTATAGTATACATAATAAATCATATCGTCGAGGCATAGGGTATCCTAACCATGTTTGCCCTTTCTTCGGGAATCTTTGAAGATATAATCCTAGAAAGTGATATCTCATGTCTCATCGATATAAGACCTTTCTTGAAATTTTTTATACTAAACCTTTTGACAATAGTATCTATGTACTTGAACTGAGACAAGCCAAGCATCTTCTTGGATCTATCTCTATAGATTTGAATCCCCAAGATGTAGGATGCTCCCTTAAGTCCTTCATGGAGAAGTGTCTAGATAGTAAATCCTTTACTGTAAAGAGCATTCCTATATTATTCCCAATGATCAAAATGTCATCCACATATAACACTAAAAAGGTGATAGCACTCAAATGTCATCCACATATTCATTCTTAATGAAGTCATAAGATCTAATTGCCTCATCAAATCTTATGTTCTAACTTTGAGATGCTTGCTTTAGTCTATATATGGACTTAAGCAACTTACACACCTTATCTGAATTGTCTTTGGATATGAATCTCTTGGACAGTATTATATACACCTCCTCCTCGAGGTTACTGTTAAGGAATATAATTTTTACATCCATCTGCTATATCTCTTATAATTTTAGTGTAATACAATTGCTAATAAAATTTGGATGAATTTTAGAATGGCTACGGGTGAGAAGGCTTTGTCATAGTCAATTCTTTGCTTTTGACGATACCCCTTGGTCACCAGCTTTGCTTTATAGGTCTTCATCTTTTCATTTACTTTAATCTTTTTCTTGAAGATCCACTTACAACCAATAGGTACGATACTCTCGGATGCATCAACTAGGTTCCAAACTTTTTTTGGAGTATATGGAATCTATCTCAGAATTCATGACTTCTTGCTACTTCTTAGAGTCTATACTCATAATAGCCTTCTCGTAAGTCCGAGGATCAATATCCTCTCTTCTGATATGTCCCACATACCTCTCAGGAGGATGAGGTACTCTACTAGATCTATAAAAAGTTGGAACTTATGTGCTAGGTACCTAAACAAACTCTAATTGTGGAATGGTGCTTGAGCTAGGTTCTCCAACCTCGCTCAACTTTATCATGCTCCTATTGTCTTCACAAAAAATATGTTTTTTCTCAAGGAACACTGCTCTCTTGACTACAAAAACCTTTTAGTCCTCGGGATGATAGAAATAATACTTACAAGTTTCCTTGGGATATCCCACATACTTGTACCGTTTCGTCTTGGATTCTAACATATTGAGGTTGTGTCTCTTAACGTGAGTAGGGCAGCCCCAAATCTTAATAACCTTAAGATTATGCTTCTTCCCTTTTCATATCTAATATAGCGTCGACACTATCGACTTAGTTGTAACTCTGTTTAAAAGGTAAATTATGAATTCTAGGGCGTATCCCCAGAATGAGACATATAGATCGGTAAAACTCATCATGGACCACACTATATCTAACAATATATAATTCCTCCTTTTTGATATACCATTGAGCTGAGGTATATAATAAGGTATCCATTGGTATAAAATCCCATGGTCCTTGAGGAATTGTGTGAGCTCTGTACTCAAGTACTCACCTCCTCGATCTGATCGAAGATTCTTGATACTCTTTCTAGTCTGGTTCTCTACCTCATTCTTATATTCCCTAAATTTTTCGAAAGCCTCGGACTTATACTCTATCAAATACATATGTCCATACCTAGAGAAGTCATCAGTAAATGTAATGAAATAGGAATAACTTCTTATGGCTTGAGTCGACATGGGACTACATACATCACTATGTATGAGTTCTAACAACTCAATTACTTTATCTCAAGTCTTACTAAATTGAGAGTTGGTCAACTTTCTATAAAGGCATGGCTCGCAAGTTGCATATGACTCGGTCGAATGGATTCAAGTATCTATCATTCAGCAACTTTTGAATCATTCCCTCATGGATATGACCTAGCCTATAATGTCACAGGTATGCATTATTCATCTCATCTCATTTTCTCTTGAACACACATATATTCATGATATATGGAATAATATCTAGCATAAATAAATCATTATGCAATGTTCCTCTAATGATGATTTTATAATCCAATATTATTGGACAATCATTATTCTCAAAAACTAATTTATATCAATTAACTATCAAATATCAAATGAAAATAATATTTTTGATAATAGAAGGAACAAAGTAGCATGCATCCAATGCAATAGTAGCTCTACCAGGCAGATGTATGGTGGCCTTGCCAATGGCTACTATAACAATTTTTGTTCAATTACCCATCTTAAGGTCCATCTCATTTCTTATCAATCTCCTAGGTTTTGCCAAAACTTATAACGAATTGTAGATGTGATAAGCATTATCGGTATTCAATATTCATGTGTTATCATAAGAGTCTAACAAATGAAAACTAATTATAAATATACCTAAAACTTCGCCAAGCTTCTATTTCACCTTCTCTATAAGGTACTCTTTGTAGTTCCTCTTCCAGTGCATGTCTTTGTCGCAGTGGAAGCACTGACCTTTGTCCTTTGCTGAGTCATTCTTAACAACATTTGCTTTACTCGGTCTGCCCTTGCCCTTGCCCTTGCCTTTGCCCTTCTCAAGGTAATTCTATGCCTTTTTTTTTCTTTCTGGTTTCACTAGCATAAAGAATTGATTTCTCTTTCTTGATAATGCTCTTAACCTCCCTTAATATATTGAGGAGCTCAAGGAGAGTCATCTTAAGCTTATTCATATTAAAATTCATAATAAACTGAGAAAAAAAATCTGTTTGGGACTAAAGTACAAGATTCACATATAGGTTTTTCTCTATGACCATTCCTACACTTGTAAGGTTTTCTATCCACGCAATCATTTTAAGGGTATGGTTCTGAACCAATGGCCCCTCAGTTATCCTAGTACGAAAGAGACTCTTAGATATCTCATATTGCTGAGTTTTCCCTTGTTCCTTAAATAATTTACAAAGATATAAGAGAATGGATCTGACATCCATCTTTTCATGTTGTCTCTGTAACTCGGGAGTCATGGGGCCTAACATATAGTACTGAGTTAGAGTGGAGTCATCTATGTACTTCATGTAGTGAGCGATCTCATCCTCACTTACCCCTTCCTCGGGCATAGGCATCACTATGTTAAGGACGTATGTGATTTTTTCTGTCGTGAGAATGATTCTCAGGTTACGGAGCTAATTCGTGTAATTTAGACCAATGAGATGGTTGATCTAAGTATGTCATGTAAGGGATTTAAAAATGATATTTTCTGAAAAGATGAAACAGAAATAAAAATATACAGATTTTACAAAAATAAACAATCAAGATATGATCTTCTATCTTAATATACTCCCACTATTTTCTTACAAATCACACAACTCCCTCTGGTATATGAATCGAAGACCCTTGACAGATCTCTAGTGGGGATTAAGATTCAATTGGTATCTTAACGTAATCTTGAGGGAATTAACTAATTACACTAAGCCCGAAAAGGTAAGCAACTCTTGTCGATCATAACTTCTTGTAATTCTCATCTTATTCGACCTCCGAACCATCATGACCTCGAGGGACTCGACCAACCATAATATTCAGTTAAGTCATTATCATCATTACAAGATGAGTCTGATTTGATGATATGCCATCGAGGGACTTGACCAAGTACACTATATCCTTAGGTCACTAGTGATATATCTATATCATAGACAAAATATCGAATCACAATATAAGTGAGCCTCGAGGGATTTGACCAACTCAACCTATGTTGGGAATCGATTTATTTCTATAATGATGGAAGACCACGTGGGTCAATCTAATTACCTCATGTTTATTGACTTAATATTATAGAGAGAAGGGATTTTGATTCAGTCTCCTGATATGACATGTCACACATATATTTAATATATATCTACATCATATATATATATACATATATATCTAGTATGTGTATAAGCAATCACACATTATATGAACAATCACACCAGATGATCATGCACCACAACCTAATGTGATCAAGCCTAAGCTAGTAGGCTCAATCACTCATATCATGATCTATGTGTGATCGGCGTATCTCCATACTATGTGATCATCTATCTCGTCTTCGTTGGTTCCATTAGCATCTCAGCATACCTCTATGCACTACGATCATTCGTCTCGACTTCGTGGGTCTCGTTATCACGTCACGCTCCTATCGTATATCTTTATGTAATTACAACATAATCACAAGCACGCAAGCCTGACAATAAATAAGAAAAAACAGAGGCTCGTAGGCCCTAATAATAATAATAATAATAATAATCATATCACATGTACACACACATCACACGGTTCATGATTATCCATCCACATCACACATCACCATGTAGGATTACTAGATAATAATAATAATTAATTAAATTATTTAATTAATTATTCTATAGTATTTGGGAACTCTACTATAGGGTGCCCCACATGGCAAATAGTCCCTTATGTAGTTACAAAATATTAGCCATTAAGGACTCCCCTATGACTAGGAATCCTAGGTCATAGGGCTGCCTTATGTGACAAAGAAACCCGAGCCACCAAAGAGTCCTCTGTAGCTAGGAAACCTTGGCTACAGGGCAACCTTGGGTGGCCAAGAAAATTAGCCACTTGCTTGCCCCATGCAGCAAGGAGTCCTGGCCACAAGGGTCTCTTAAGCGGCTAGGAAACCCTAGTTGCCTGAGGTGCCCCTTGCAGCCAAGAATCCTTGGCTGCAGGGGCTCTGCCCTACTATGGTCGAGAGCAGCTTGGTTGCTTTTGGTCCGCTGTAGGTGGCCAAGCTAAGAGCTCCTTTGAGAGCTCTTGGCCAAGGTTGTGAGCAGCCTTTGGCCATCCTATAGGGTAGCAATAGTTATCACCCTTTTTGTCACTTTGGTGTCAATAATTTTAATGTCAAAGGCTTTCTCTAAAACATCTTTTAGTAGAGAAAAAGGGTGCAATCTAGATTTGTAAATTATGACAAAAAATCATAGTAATTGCATAAAAATAATTCTACATGATTGAACATAACACACATAGTTTAAAAGCCAATATTTCATACACAATCTAGCTCTGATACTACTATTCGAAAATCTGGAGTGACATCATATGTGCAGTGGAACAATAGAAAATAAAAATCTTAAAATTTTTCATATAAAAGATGATTTCATCATCGTGCGAAGATTGATGCGCAAAAACTCAAAATCGAAAACTATGCATATAAGAAAGATATGTTATCTAGGGAGATCGTATATCCCTAAAATCCTATAGATCTATAGGAGAGAATGAAAGAGGTAAAGTATCATCCTCTCTAGCGGTGATTCACATGGTAAGGGCTGCGAAGATGCTTCTCAAATCATTGCACAATGCTCCTCACTGCACACCACACAATCAAGAAGGAGGCAGCTTTTCTTGCTATCAACACATCCTAAATAGGGGTTATTGGCTAAGGAGAAGATGTTAGGTCCGGGCGGGACTAAGAGGGGGGGGGGGGTGAATTAGTGCAGCGGATTAAAACTTGACCTTTTAAAAATCGATTCCAGAGATTCGTATACAAACTTGATATAACTAAAGAGACTTTAACTTAAAGTAATTCAGGTGAATAAAGTCGGAAGTAGGGAGAAGAATTTCGATCAATTTTGTAGCTAAGAAATTTACAAAATAGAAATTCAAACACTCACACAGTAAATGTACACTGCGATGTATAGTGGTTCGGTCAAATGACCTACGTCCACTCTTGAAGCCTCATCTAATGAGGCTCCCAAATTCCACTATCAAATCTCTTGAAGGGGAAGGACCAAACACCAATTTACATCCTTTTACCAGAGGTTCCCTCACTTTATAGAATTTTTACAAGGAGAAGAAAGGAGGTGAACACTTGAGCAATTGAAAGCAGGAATTTGCTATAGCTTAGACTTAATTCTAACACTGCAAAAGGTCCCTCAACCAGCTAGAAGTAAAGGGGTATTTATAGAGCTTTTTGGGATTCAAAAATCTCGCTCAAAGAGGGGTCTCATCCGAAATTTCGGACTACAGTGCAGATACTCTGCGCCTGACACACCTTCCGTGTGTAATGCGTGTGTTGGTGGTACTATCGCGCTGGCATGGCAAGATTACTACCACGACACGGTGGTTGCAACCACCTGTCGAGCGGTACCACCGCCGCTCAGGCGGTGCTACCGCCCGACCTATGACCACTTTGGTCCGAATTAAAGCGGTTACTACCGCCTAGCCTACGGTCAACAGGCGGTGCTACCGCTTGGGTCTGACGATGCTACTATCGGCTCTTGCCAGAAACTGTATGGGCCTAACCTTCGACCCAATAAAGGCCCAATTGGCCCAATACAGGTCTAGACAGGATTAACACCTAGTCTATACCCTAATTAAGTGCTAACTATGAGCATTTAAAGCCAAATTAAACCGACACCATCAAGTTATCTTCCGAAGAGCTTTCCGGCGATCTTCCAGCGGACTTTTGATACTCCCTCGGATTCCTTCTGGCGGACTCCCAACAGGCTCCTGGATTCTATGGCGAGTTCAACAAGTCTTTAGCACCCTTCCGAACCTTCTTGGTGATCTCCGCGAACCTCCGACGATCTTTCCGACGAACTTTCGAAACCTTTGGCAAGTCCCCGATTTCATCTCGGTTGGCTCCGGCAGCACTTCTGATGATCCTTTGGACTTCCGGTGGACTTTTGAACTTCCAACAACTTGACTCCAGTAATTAGCTCTATCATAGTTAATCATGCACATTTATCTCAAAAATGGATTAGATCAAATAACCATCAATTGACTTTATCATCAAAATCCGAGATTCAACAATCTCCCCCTTTTTTATGATGACAATCAAATGATGACGGAGTTATTCTTAACTCCCCCTATCTATATGCCATATAATGAGAAAGTAGAAACATTTGAATTCAATATCTTGAATTCAACCAAAAACGATAAGTTACTTGCGTTGAACTTATCATCATGCTCAATCAGCATGAGGTTTCATTCGTAAGCAATATCAAAGCATGACATTTAATCGAAAGATGATAAACATTTATCATTTTGTCAAAAGATACCAAAATTTTGAGATTACAACAAGAATCTCATGATTGAAAAAACGTGACACCATATCAGATAAATCATGAGATGAAAACTTATCATATCAATCGAAAGATGCCATTTGATAAACATGATATAGTAAGAATCTTTCAACTGTAAAATTCAATTGCAATTTGATGTATTGCATTACTTATGGGTTCATTGCAATGCTTTTTAAGGATTGCAACGTGTTTTTGACACAAAGCATGGCAAGAGCAATTTAATTACAATAACAAATCTTATGAGAGATTTTTCATTTCATTTACACTATATAAGTCATTTTTCAATACAATGCATGATATTTATCAAGTCATCAAATTATTTTACTCATAAAGATCACATTCAACAAGTCATCAATTTCACATTTTTCTCCCCCTTTGTCATCAACAAAAAGGAGATGAATAAACTTGATGAAAGGGTGAAACTTGAGAGAAAAAAAATGACATAAGTGAGAGGAGTCATAAAGTCATTTTTTTAATACAATGCATGATATTTATAAAGTCATCAAATTTTTGCCAAAATATGTATAAGGATACATCATTGAAGCTAATCATCAAACATATCCAAGAAAATTCATGATGAGATTCAACTTGTTACTTTTATAAAGGAAGAAGATATGAAATCATAAAAACTTGATTAGTACATGAATAAATATTTAAGAGCTTGATTTTTATGCAGAATCCATGACATTAATTTATGCATATGTTAAGCTTATATAATCAAAAGAAGGTGAAGATAGTATGAAGTTATACATACATCATTGAAAGACATGATTTTCATTGAAAGTGCAAAGGTGAAACTATCAAAATCAAAGTTTAAACGTTTTGAAAATCATGCACTATTAAATATTAGCACAAATTTAGCATGCCTAATTCTCTTCTAATGAAGTCAAATTGTTCTTCATTTAAGGGCTTTGTGAAAATGTCCGCTAATTGATGTTTTGTATCAATAAATTCTAGAGTTACATCATTATTAGCGACATGATCTCGTATAAAGTGATGTCTAATATCAATGTGCTTAATTCTTGAGTGTTGAATGAGATTTTTTGTTAGACAAATAGCACTTGTGTTATCGCATTTTATTGGAATGTTTTTCAAATTAATTTCATAATCTTCTAAAGTGTTTTTCATCCAAACAACTTGTGCACAGCATGCACTTGCAGTTATATATTCGGCTTCCACCGTAGATAGTGCAACAGAATTTTGTTTCTTGGATGTCCAAGAAACAAGTGCATATCCTAGAAATTGACATGTTCCGGATGTACTTTTTCTATCGATCCTACATCCACCAAAATCGGCATCCATATAAGCTTTTAAATCAAGGTTATCAGATTTTGGATACCATAATCCTAAATTAGGAGTTCCTTTAAGATACCTAAGGATTCTTTTAACAGCTTTAAGGTGAGATAACTTAGGATTAGCTTAGAATCTTGCACATAGACCTACACTAAACATGATATCAGGTCTAGTTGCAGTGAGATAGAGTAAGCTATCTATCATTCCCTTATATGTTTTTTATCAAAATTTTCTCCATTTTCTTCCAAGTCTAACTTGGTGGTAGTACTCATTGGAGTGTTGATGGCTTTAGAACTATCCATGTTAAATCATTTTAATAGTTCAAATATATACTTGGTTTGATTAAGAAATATTCCATCATTAAGTTGTTTAATTTGTAATCCTAAAAAGAAGTTTAACTCACCCATTAGACTCATTTCAAATTCATGACTCATACACTTAGCAAATGATTCACATTGTAAACCAAAAATGATATTATCAACATAAATTTGAACAATAAGAAAATTATTTTTAAAATATTTAATAAACAATATAGTATCAACCTTGCCTTTAGTAAAATTATTTGAAATTAAGAAAGAACTAAGCCTCTCATACCAAGCCCTAGGGGCTTGTTTCAATCCATAGAGAGCTTTAGTTAATTTAAACACATGATTAGGAAGAAGAGAGTTTTCAAAACCGGATGATTGTTCAACATAAACTTCTTCGGAAATAAAGCCATTCAAAAAAATACTTTTGACATCCATTTAAAAAAGCTTAAAGTTATCACTACTAGTATAGGCAAGGAGTATCCTAATGGCTTCTAATCTAGCCATAGGAGCGAAGGTTTCTTCGTAATCGATACCTTCTTCTTGGTTGAAACCTTTGACCACTAATCTAACCTTGTTTCTAACCATGATACCATATTCATCTTGCTTATTTCTAAAGATCCATTTATTACCGATAACTAAATGGTCACTTGGTCTAGAAACAAACTTTCATACCTCATTTCTCTCAAATTGGTTCAATTCCTCTTGTATTGCGATAACCCAAGAATTATCTTTCAAGACTTCGTTAATGCTTTTAGGCTCAATTTGAGAAAGAAAAGCGGCATGAGCACAAAAATTTTTAAATGAAGAATGCGTTTAAACCCCTTTCGATGTGTCTCCTATGATTAACTCCTTGGGATGAGCATCTATATACTTCCATTCCTTAGGTAAGGAGAATTCGGAAGAAGATGCTTTCAAGTTGCTATTTTGAGGAGAGGGTTCATTTAAATTCAAATTATCAAAACCAAAATTATCATCAAAATCTTTTTTCTTAAATTCAAAAATTTAATTAAAAACTACATGAATAGACTCTTCTATAACTAATATTCTTTTGTTAAAAATATGAAAAGCTTTGGAAACAGAAGAGTAGCCAAGAAAGATGCCTTCATCAGATTTAGCATCGAATTTTCCTAAAGCATCCTTTTCATTTAAAATAAAACATTTGCAACCAAAAACTTTAAAGTAAGAAACATTAGGTTTTTTGTCATTCCATAATTCATAAGGAGTCTTGGATAGAGATGGTCTTATTAGAACTCCATTCATAACATAGCAAGCTGTATTAACGGCTTCGGCCCAAAAATATTTGAGTAAACTATGTTCATTTAATATGGTTTTTGTCATTTTTTATAAATTTCTATTCTTTCTTTCTACTACTCCATTTTGTTGAGGATTTCTTGGAGTAGAGAAGTTGTGGTTATACCCATTTGATTCACAAAAATTTTGGAAGTCATGGTTTTGGAATTCATTATCGTGATCACTCTAAATTGATGAAATCATGAAACCCTTTTCATTTTGATTAAGTTTACAGAATTTAGAGAAACATTTAAAAGAATCACTTTTGTGAGCTAAGAAATAGGTCCACGTGAATCTATTATAGTTATCTACAATCACAAAGACATATTTACTATCTCCTAGACTTGTTGTATCAATTGGTCTAAACAAATCCATATGGATCAATTGTAATGGTCTAGAGGTACTTATTTGATTTTTTGACTTGAAGCTAGTTTTGATTTGTTTCTCTAGTTGACAAGCATTATATACTTTATCTTTAATGAACTTAACCTTAGGAATGCCTCTTACAAGGTTTTTAGATGTGATTTGAGAGATTAGTTTCATGCTAGCATGACCTAATCTTCTATGCCAAAGCCAAGCATCATCATTCAATGCCGAAAAAAATATTTCACTACTAAGATCATCAAGATTAATAGTGTAGATGTTATTTTGCTTGATTGCAATTATAGATGTATTGTTGTGTGGTTTTTCGATGATGCAAGCATTAGATTCAAATCTTATAATATAACCATTATCATATAATTGACTAATGCTTAAGAGATTATATTTTAAACCATCTACTAATAACATATTATCAATTGAAAAGGTTGATTTGTTACCTATAGTACCCTTGCCAATGATTTTACCCTTGTTGTTGTCTTCGAAGGTGACAAACCCTTCGTCTTGGCTAGAGAGCTTAGAGAATTGAGATGGATCTCCGGTCATGTGCCTTGAGCATCCACTATCAAGGTACCATCTCTTGCTCCTAGCTTATGTGGGTGTTTTTGTCTATAAGAAAGGATGGTTTTTAGGTACCCATTTTGACTTGGGTGCCTCAAAAACTGATCTACTAAATTTATCATTATTCAATGAGTTCCTAATTGATCCTTTAGGAACCCATACTAATTTATTTAGGCTAAGTTTCCTATATGGACATTTGTAAACAACATGTCCGGATTTACAACAAAAATTACATTTCAAATGAGAGGATACATGTAATGTTGGCCCTTTAATGAATATGGTTTGAGTTCGGTAAGATCCACTCACGAATCCAATTCCACATCTATTTCTAACATATCCCTTATTAGCAAGGATCATGTCTAAGCTCTTGCTACCGACCTTAAACTTGTTTAAGATCTCTTTGAGTAGCAAGTTCTCCTTTTTGATTGCTTCTAAGTGATTACACTTAGAACATGGGAGTAGAGGGAGAGAATCATGCTCAAGACTCTTAAACTTATCTAGCAATAAAGCATGTTCTTTTTTTAAAGAATTGAAGCTTTTTGTAACAGTTCTACATTCATCAAATAATTCATAGAAAGTAATTAAAAGCTCATCGAAAGATAAATCTTTATTAAGTAAATCACTTACCTCTTCTTCCAAAGCTATTAGAGCGAAGTTGGCCTCATCTTTGATGCTTGCTTCTTCATCCTCAAAATCACTCGAGTCATTCCATGTAGCCTTCAAAGCCTTCTTCTTCTTAAGTTGCTTCTTCTTGGCTTGGGGGCATTCATTTTTAAAATGCCCTGGCTTCTTGCATTCATAACATATGACTTGGTCCTTTTTTGGTTCAAGTTTGTTCTTAAATTTATTTATAAATTTGCCCTTTTTAATGATTTTTTTAAATTTTCTAGTTAAGAGTGCAATGTCCTCATCAAAGTCCTCATCACTTGATGTTCCTTTCAAGTGGTTCTTGAGTTCTTAATATTATATCCTTCCTGTTCTTTGGAAGGATGGCATGTCATTTCATAGGTCATTAAAGACTCTATGAGTTCTTCGATGGAAAAAGTTTTAAGGTCCTTAGCCTCTTGAATAGCCGTAACCTTTGGATCCCAACATTTCGGAAGGGATCTTAAAATTTTTGTTATTAATTCAAAATTAGAAAAATCTTTACCAAGTGCCTTGAGTCCATTAATGACATCCATAAAGTGGGTGTACATGTCTCCAATGGACTCGCTTAGTTTCATTCGAAAAAGCTCGTAAGAATGCACAAGAATGTTGATTTTGGACTCTTTCACTCGGCTAGTGCCTTCATGAGTGATCTCAAGATTTCGCCAAATATCAAAAGTCGATTCACAAATTGATACGCGATTAAATTCGTTTTTGTCTAATGCACAAAATAAGGCATTCATAGCCTTGGCATTTAAAGCAAACACCTTCTTCTCTGACTCATTCCATTCGCTCATCGGAAGAGAAGATTTTTGAAACCCATTTTCAACAATATTCCAAAGCTCAAAATCCATAGAAATAAGAAAAATCCTCATACGAGTCTTTCAATACGTATAATCTGACCCATTAAACATAGGTGGATGAGTAATGGAGTGACCCTCTTGCATGCCGAAAAAGGCCATCTCTCTTAGGTTTTAAACCAAATATGAAAGTGAACCTCGCTATGATACCAATTGTTAGGCCCAGAGCGGCACTAAGAGGGGGTGAATTAGTGCAGCGGATTAAAACTTGACCTTTTAAAAATTGATTCTGGAGATTCGTATAGAAACTTGATATAACTAAAGAGACTTTAACTTGAAGTAATTCAGGTGAATAAAGTCGGAAGTAGGGAGAAGAATTCCGATTAATTTTGCAGCTAAGAAATTTACGAAATAGAAATTCAAACACTCACACAGCAAATGTACGCAGTGATATATAGTGGTTCAGTCAAATGACCTACATCCACTCTTGAAGCCTGCTCCAATGAGGCTCCCAAGTTTCACTACTAAATTTCTTGAAGGGGAAGGACCAAACACCCATTTACATCCTTTTACCAGAGGTTTCCTCACTTTACAGAATTTTTATAAGAAGAAGAAAGGAGGTGAACACTTGAGCAATTGAAAGCAGAAATTTGCTGTAGCTTAGACTCAATTCTAACACTACAAAATGTCCCTCAACTAGCTAAAAGTAAAGGGGTATTTATAGAGCTTTTTGGGATTCAAAAATCCTACTCAAAGAGGGGTCTCATCCAAAATTTCAGACTACAGGCGATACTACCGCCTAGCACTAGCGGTACTACCGCCTGACACACCTTTGCGTATATGTCGGTGTGTTGGCGGTACTCTTGCTTAGCACTCTTGCAGCGATACTATCGCTTGACACAGGTGGTTGCAACCACCTATCAGGCGGTACCACCACCTGCCTGGGGCGGTACTACCGCTCGGCCTATGACCGCCTGGGTCCGACGGTGCTACCGCCGGCCCTTGCCAAAAATTGTATGGGCCTAACCTTCGGCCCAATACAGCCCAATAAAGGCCCAATATAAGTCTAGACAGGATTAACACCTAGTCTATACCCTAATTAAGTGCTAACTATGAGCATTTAAAGCCAAATTAAACCGACACCATCAAGTTATCTTCCGAAGAGCTTTCCGGCGATCTTCCGGCGGACTTCCGACACTCCCTCGGATTCCTTCCGACGGACTCCCAGCAGGCTCCCGGATTCTATGACGAGTTCAACAAGTCTTTGGCACCCTTCCGAACTTTCTCGGTGATCTCTGCGAACCTCCGACGATCTTTCCAATGAACTTCTGAAACCTTTGGCAAGTCCCCGATTTCTTCTCGGTTAGCTCCGGCAACACTTCCGATGATCCTTCGGACTTCCGATGGACTTTTGAACTTCCAGCAACTTGACTCCGGTAATTAGCTCTATCATAGTTAATCCTACACACTTATCTCAAAAATGGATTAGATCAAATAACCATCAATTGACTTCATCATCAAAATCCGAGATTCAACAGAAGAGAGGGAGAGAAGAATAGGAGATGGCAACCAAAAGAGCCTTAGCCGATGGGCCTTTGACTCCCTCCTATTTATAAAGGTCCAATATCAACTTAACCATAATGGATCTTGCTTTATTGTATACTACATCTTCGTCTAATTACTTAAGCCTGTTAGATTAGTGGATCTCTACCTAATAATCTCTTATAGGCTCTTATTAGATCTCATTCATATGATCTAATAATTCAAGGGTCTACTAGATATCCAATAAGATAGGGGCTCTAGAGGATATTTCATATTTAAACCTCTACTCATCGTAACACCTACCATATGTGTATGATCCTCTAGGCCCAATATCGAGTTCGCCATGAGTTATACCTATCAAAACTCCTTCTGACTCAGTGAATTATTATCTCCATAATAATTTACTCGACTCATCGACTACGGACGTACTAGGGCACTATGCTGTAGTCCTCAAATGATACAGGGGAATCCAATCCTTTATACCTATTTATCCTCAGTTATCATGTATCTATAATCTCTCATCTATCTAATATCCTAGAGACCATATATTGAGCATGGTGTTATTAGGCTAATATGGTTTCTACTCAAGTCTCGCTTTAATCAGATTCTTCCGGAGAACTCTCTCTCTCAATCCAAATGACTATAACTAGGGATTTGCCTAAGCAAGAACACATGCGATATTCCTCTCATGACACTAAGAGCGGATGATCCTCTGTAGATACTCAATTACTCTTGTAAGGTTGGCTACCACTCCCGATAACTGATTGTACTAGATCTGAAACTTCTAGACCATAAATTTGATATCAAAGAGTGGAGTACTCATACATGATATCTTTGGTGTCTCAAGTCTAAGGACCAGATATACCACTAGGACGATAAAATCATTGTTTGATAATGAGGTATCATCAACTATCCAGCATTCTGTAAGTGGATCCATCAGTGAACTCATTCTTCAATGAGCACATGCACTATATTTCTAGTGTCCTCATACGAGCAGCTATGAGATCAACTATCTCCATTATATGGACGAGTATACAGTACACTAATTTATCTAGTTATCTTGATATTCCTCTTGAGTAACCAATGAACGAGATTATTTATGGTCTATACTTAAAAATAAATCAGTTTCATTATCACGATCTCATCATGATTTGATTCCTATTGCACAGATTCATAGATATCACAATAAATGCAACATGCAATATAAAGTAAAAAAATATCAAATAAATAATAAGTAAAAAGAGTGTGTATCATATCACACATGTCATCACTCACGTGATTGTCTGACACCTATGACTATCATCCTTTATATCGGATGGATGATTTGTTGGACTAGCTCCAACATGCCACATCTCCACCAAGTTGGACCTCAATTAAGTTATCATCAAGTTTGAGTCTAACAAAAGACATATTGAAGATAGACTTCAAGACGTGTTAAGGGTTGTTCTAGAGTCTGATCATACCATTTGAACTTTGCAATGCCTTTGACAAGTTCATGCAATTGAGTATGTGCATTAGATGTTCGACCTTTTTAGAAAAATACTAACTCTGGTTCAACCCGAAAAAGTGTTAGTTTGAGAAACAAACCTTTGTTGTAGGCAAAGGAAAAATCGAGATCGGAGGTCCAACTTGATGAAGAACATGGTTGATGCACCATTATCTCTATAAGTTCATCTGAAATGTCTCCATCCTTGCTACACTATTACACTCCTCAACCAAGGTAAGTCAAAATTTTGAGTAGATGATAGAACATAATGATATATTCCCCTTGTGGAAGAGGAAGATCATTAAGAAATCATCAAGAGGTTCCCATTCTAGACTTGTTGAACCTACAAAGGCCTTTCAAATTGAAGGTAAATACATTCAGATATGCAATGGGGGCTAATTTGATACAAGATGGTCAACTTGTGGTATACCATTTTGAGATATTCCAAGGATCTTAATAGAACTACCTAATATATGATAAAGAATTACTCACGCTATACCAATCAATCAAGAAATGGCTCATGTATCTCCTAGGGATGGAGATGATCGCATAGAATAATCATTACCTACTTTAATACTTACATAGTCCAAACTACAACAAGCTTGACATCTGAAATAGATATCATGCATGTAGCAATTCAACCACATAATCATATATAAAAATAGAGTATAAAACAAGCTAGCTGACATGTTATCATGACCCTTGATTGCGAGTCTTTGCTTGTCCATTTAGATGTAAGAGTACAGCTGAGTTTACATGATAACTACGAGCATATACAAAAAAGACTTAGAGTTCAAGAGCCCGATGGAGGAGCTCAAAGTAAGAAAGAAGTTCATCCTTCAAGAAAGATTGTCATATAAGAATACTCAAGTTTATCTATTAAAAGATGTAAACCACGTGTACTGAATATGAAAGGCACGTATGTCCAAGGTCATAAGATGCTTTAACATGACCAAGACATTATAGAACCTATAATGTTACATCTGTTGATCCAAGATGATCTGGGAAGGATTCAATGATCTCGATCATTTTTTATAGTGGGTATATGCTTTATAGGAGAATTGATAGAGTTATTGAAATAAAAGAGAAATTGAAAAGAAAAATGATCTAGAATGTTTTGAAAAGGAATACCTAAGCATGCAACTAAGAAGAGACTTTTTAAGCAACAAGCTTTGACTTCTTAAGCGAAACTACATGAGTGATAGCTTGAACCTGTTCGAGCTACAATCTTGGTGTTACCTCTTTCTATTGCTTCTCTTCTTTTTAGTTGTCAAGCACCTCTTTCTTAGGTTGCTGCTGTTGTCTACTTTAGGGATTTAGGGTTGCTATTGTTGTAAAAGCAAGGACTCGTAACTAGAGTTGGACTCTTAATTGGAGTCCAACTCTTCTTCCAATTCGAATCCAACTCGGATTGAGTTGGGTTTAGTCTTTTAATTGATCGAACCTGAGCTTTGAGCTTAGGCTTGAGCGGACATATTTAAGCTGAGTTGAAGTATGACTCAAATTGAGTTTTAGCTAAATTAGAGTATAACTAGAACCGAGTTTGAACTACATTAGAGTATGGCTTGAATTGGGTTTGATCATCCCTAGTCACTCTCCTTATATGATGATTCAACTCCTATTGAATCTAAAATTTATTGTCAATTTTTTTAAAGCACATTGTTGAATTTGACTTTTGCCCTTTGTATCCTCCTCAACAATTTTAATATCTCTTCTTATAATAGTTATCTTCTATTTTATTGTAGTGTCTTCGCCTAGAGTAGTCTATTTATCAATCACTAAGTCATCTAACAAAGACAACATTTTACTTGACTCATCATTTAACATCGATGGCTTGAACACCTTGTAAGTTCTTTCTATTCACGACTGAATACATCTTTATATACGGAGATAACTCGATTTGACAAGCATTATCTCCAATCTAATTCAAGACATAACAGTTTATGTTGGATGAGCTTGAGTTTCTTTCATCCTCTTTTTAGTTGTTCCTTCTCTAGGTACAATTAGACGAGGCTAAGGGGTAATACAAGGTTTATATTATCTATCTATCCTCATCACCACATCTTTTTAGATCCAACCCAATAGATATTCGAATGAGATGTGCTTTACAAGCTAAGCTTATGGACCAAGCTTATTAAGATGAGATTCTTTTGACTATCGGATGACATTGATGAACTTTTGATTTACTTAAATTTTTAATGTGAAGAGTTCTTCCTAAATCTCTGGACCAATGGATGGACTCAAAGTATATAACATTTAGTCTTATCATTAGCGATAAATGTATATCCACACAATTAATCGGCTCAATTTCGATAAGATCATCATTAACACTGGTCATTCTTTTTCATCTTTTTTTAGAAGAGTTCTATCTAATACTTCTCCTTTATATATCCTATAATATTATAATGATCGCAAAAGATGATAAAATGAATTTTGAGTTGATTAAGCCATGTGTCTAACATCTCTCTGTGTTGATGGAACCATCATAGGTAGGGATGTCGATATGAGCCAGACTCAAAAATGTTATAACCATACTTTTGCCATCGGTTCCACGACATTGTCATCATAGTGCATCGTCCATAAACTAGTTATGATATTTGATGAAGATGACATTTTCTCCTTTACTAAAAGGCATTCATCTCTAGTAAATTTCATTATTGTATTAGCTTGGGATCGGATCCAACCCATCACATCCTTCATATTTTTCATGAGCAATGTGAATTGGGCAATAAGATATGGTGATGTTTTTGGATATTGTCTACCATCATATCCACATGTAAGGATTGTCACTCTAGTACCACTTGATCCATTTGGGGGATGGATTTAATGATATTGATCCTTCCTCCAAATAGATTTACTATTTATAGAGGATTAATAGGGACATTGGAAGAAAAATTATCTGAAAGGGAAAAGGATCTAGATTGTATTTTTTTTAAAAAAAAATAAAATTATAAACAGATTTCTTGCGTATGCAAGTGCATAATTAAAGGACTCTCAATCATAGTTTAAATTTTAATCCTATACTGGGGACTCCTAATTAGTTAAGTCTTCTTAATTCGAGAATTCAACTTGAATTAAGCTCAAGCTTGAGTTTTTGGATTGGTCGAGCTTGGACTTGAACTGGGTTGATCGTCCCCAAGCAATATTAGGGTGAAGAACATCCCATAACAACACAAACTATTAGGAGTCTCTTGTTACATTTCGTGATTCACTTGATACCAACAAATAGAAGAGACAAATATAGTACAAAAATTATTTCATTTTGGTTGAGAGTTCTTGTTCTCTCATTCCAAGCTCATATAGCTTTCCCTTCATGATTGAACGCCTTCTAATTTTAGCATTATAATCATATCACCGAAGGATTTTGGTACCCTTTGGAATGGAACACCCCTAATAATATCACATATGTTGATTGGGAAGATAATAGTTGCGAGCAAATATGGCCGGGTTCATCTATTTCTACTTGCATGAATGATCTGCATCTAGTGAGAATCTCATCACTACCCAGATTTATAATATATTTATTTAAATTTAATCAAATTAGGATTTGATTAGCTCTTATGTGAGATCTAAACGAGGTTGAGATAATTTTATAAATGATTTTTTATGATATTTTATATAATTAAATTATATGTGGATAGTATTATTTATGTTTTCATAAATTTATTTATAGGGAGTGTTATAATAATGAGGCCATATTATTCCAAAAATATATAATAAGAGAACATAAATCATGCTTAACTCGTCCGAGTTTTAACTCGGTTCAATAGCAGGACCGATCCTACGACTCGGATCTGTGCACGAGGCACACCGCCGCAGATCTCGCTCGGTATACCCGTCAGCGGTAAGCTTACCCTTCCGAACTCATCATCCGTCACTAACCCACGTGATTCCCTCTTTCACGCCTGCGGATACCGCCACCGCTTCTTGACTCAATTACTTCAGGCGGATCCCAACACTCGATCAACAGTTCCAAAATCCGGCGCCAAATAGGCATTCCTATCGTCACCGCGAGTGAGAATAACCACTGTGACAAGTATAAACTCGCTCGCTCGTCCTTTACTCAATGGCCGCTCTATCACTTCAGCGCCGCTTCCTCAAGTGCCAGCGCCACTTTTATTCCTTCTGCTGTCTTCCCTACTGCGACCATGGCGAAACACCTCTTCTCGGCGGTCGCCGTCGTCTTTGCGGTGGCGTGCGTCCTTCCGGCCCTCGCGATCGCCGCGCGCGACGTTGGCGTCGTCAAGCGGGGGTTCGTTGTCCAGGGCCGCGTCTTCTGTGATACGTGCCGTGCGGGGTTCGAGACGCCGGTATCGACCTACCTCCAGGGTGAGGGTTTCATGGCACTGCGTTCTAGGCTTCCCATATTTCTCTCTTGTTGGAATTTTTGCCGTCGATTTTTGCCTGGTTTGGGTCGATGCATCTGCAAACGTCGAATCTGGAGACTCTGGTCGGCATGTGAGCTTCATCTTGTTGCTTATTTACGATTAGTAGATCAAAGGGGAGGATTGAAGCGATCTAAAAATAGGTTCTTGTGTATAGATCATACAATGAGCTGGAAACACCTTAAATCCTTTTTGGTTGTCAGCCCGGAAAAATCGTTTTTATTACATGTTTGCTTTAAGAGCAAATGCTTTTTTTTCTCTTTGATTGGAAGAAATATTTGGAATGCCTAAACAACAGATCTAAACATTGAAAATATTATGCGAAGCTTTTTCTCCATTTCATAGCAGCAAAAACTTTCATAGTCCTTGTCTGTCGAAATGGCTGGTAGAGATGTAATCAATTTACGGAGACATCATCTTTTACTTCCTATATAATGTTTGGACATTGTCCTTTTAGGTTGGATATCATTTTGGTGGAATAATCGTTAAAATACATACATGTATATATTTCTAAAGAAGAAATATGATTTTTTTTCTCTAAATAATTTATCTAATTTCCAAATTTAATATCTAGGGAGATTTGGAACTCCCGATGGTATATAAATGTATATGTATATATATTAATGGAACTTTTGAATCACATATTTTCCTAGTGGGGGTCTCAATAATTCAGAATTTTTCAATCTCTATATAATTTTTTGTTCTCAAGAGTCCTTTCTTTTGCAGACTTTACTGTGAGTTTTAACTTTATATCAATTGTGACTTTGTATGGTATAACCCGAGTTAAAAGACACCAATGCATAAGTGTTTGTCGTCAACAGCTTAGCTACAAAGCTAGCAAAAGCCTTAAGCCCCAACTCCTTGTAGATTATGAATTTTCTTTTTAATGTTCTAAATATTTTATTTTTAAAACACAAAGTGGATGTGATTAATAGAAGAGTGTTAAACATAGGTAATGCATGTTGGGAATTTGATTTTAGTAGTGTTGATGGTCTGAAACTAAAGTGTTTTTAGTGTCCCTGAACCAACAGAAGTCATAATCTTTTGTTGTGCTAATAAACTTCTGTTTACAAGTTGATGAAGATGCAGGATATATCGACATTCTCGATGGTTGATTTTTTGGTCACTCTGGATGTCACTGATCATGATTAATGATATAGATTTTGTTAAAGTTTATTTTTTCACATTGGCTTTGGGATGATTGTTCTTGATCTGTGCCTAGACTGACTGCCTCCCGCTTTACTCTGAAAAGTTTCCCATTTATTACGGACATTGTGATTTATCTGCAGGTGCTAGGGTAAGGGTTGAGTGTCGATCAGAAGTCACCGGTGCAAAGACGTGCAATTCCGAAGGCACGACTGATCACACGGGTACCTACCACATCCTAGTTGCAGGTGAGCATGATGACCATGAAGTCTGCGAGTCTCTGCTCGTTAGTAGCCCAGAAAGTGGATGCAAGACTGCGCTCCAGGGCCGCGAGAGGGCTCCTGTGTTCCTCAGCCACAACAACGGTATTGCTTCGGACACCAGATTTGCTAACTCGCTTGGCTTCCTGAAGGACACTTCATTGCCAGTCTGCACAGAGCTGCTCAAATCCTATGAGCAATATGAAGATTAAGTGAGAATACAAGCTTACTAGTTTGTTTTATGTAATGATGGTTCCTTCAAAATTTGGATTATCCTGTTACTCTATTGGCTCTATGTGGCAATCGCTGAATGGCTTCCCTGCTTGTGGCTAATATCTTTTACGAGTCTCTGTTCAGTATACTTTTGCTATATGCGTTGCTTGCTGATATCTGATGGCCTCGTAATTTCATTCACACCTCCGACGTATGATCTGATAGATTCAACTTAGGTTAGTGCAGTAAAAAGTTCTTGCTGTTATCCTCATAGTTCCTATGTAGAGGTTTGCATCCTTCTGAAGAGCTCTGGGATTCTATCAAAGACGTCATGTTGAACCAAAATGATTCCTTGAGCAGAGCCAATAGAAGATAAACAAGCAGGAACAATGACAGTGATGGATTTGAGGGCAAGCAGGAAAATGTTGTGATTTATGTAGTAGCATGCTTCATCGGTTAAGACCGTGATTTGTGATGATCTCTTTCTTCAGGAATGTCTGAGATTTGGATGTCATACACATGAAAGACTTTATCCAAAGCAATTGCAAATTGTTGTTGTTCTTGTTATTGAAGTAATGAAAATGTTATTAATAGAATTGTGGCATTTAATTAATTGATTATGAACTTGTATATCCTCAGCAGGTCCATCAAAGCTTGCGGATGAATGGGTTGCCTTTTTGTGGTTCATTTCTTAAATCAACTAGAGAAATTGAAATTATGATTTGTTTGACAAATTCATATTTGCCATAAAAATAAAATACATCACAATGTGGTTGAATGTTTTAGAGAAGGAGCATGCGGAGCCAATTCAACAGTTGATGGATCGGAGAAGAATCCGAAACTATTTAATGTCAGGAACTTCGGGACAAACAAAAGCACTTTTACAGAAAACAGAAACACAATAACCAAAACATATTTTATTTTAATACACTTGTTGATCGCGATTTGTTTGAGAATTTAGAGAATAAGCATATGCAAGCTATTTAACAATTGATGGGTTGAAAAGAAATCAGAGACTTTATTTCAAAAACTTTCAAAAACACCTAGCGCGTTTTCCACAGCAGAAAACAGAAACATGTCATTTTGTGTATATGAACTTGATACGATCGCCATTTGGTCCATGATTTATAGTGGAAACATATTGAGTTCATTCAACAACAATCATGTTTTTTTTTTTTTTTCTGAAAACTCCATTTTCAAAATAATAAAAACTAGATTTTCATAAACCTTCAGTAACATTAAAGGCACTTTTGGAAACAGAAAACAGAAACAACTAAAGAATCAGAAAATTTTCAAGAACTTTCACAAACAACTAGGGCGCTTTCAGGAACAGAAAACAGAAACGTGTTTTTAGTAACAAGTAATTTGGTGGATCGCAATATGGTTGATTTAGAGGGAAAACATGTTGAGCTCATCCGACGGTGGATGGAACGAAAATGAATGAAACTAACTGTTTTAAAAAATTTCAGAAACAATCAATGCACTTTCGGAAGCGAAAATCAGAAACAAAAAGAACATGATTTTGTTTTTCGTATCAATACAGTTGTTTATCAAATTTTGGTTCGAAATTAAAGGAGAATCGTGCTAAGGACATTCAACAGTGGATGGGTTGAAATGAATTAAAGAAAATTTCAAAAAAATTGTGAAACAACTAAAGTGCTTTGGGAACGGAACTCAGAGATGCAAGCACTAAAAACATGTTTTTTGTATCAATTCTCGCGTGTTTATTATTGGTGCCGACAGCTCCTCAACTTGTTTCCTGGGCAACCGCAACCCTAATTCCTTCTGTTCTCTGTGGAGAGGGAAGACTCATTCCGATGGGGAACAACAAGAAGAGAAAGGAGAAGAACCACAAGAAGAAGAAGAGGAAGGCGACGGGCGAGCAGACTCTCGCGCTCAGGTACGTCCACGAGTGGGTCTTCCGCGACTCTCCTCCTGCTTTTCCCGCCGGCGACGCTTCGGATGATTTCGCGCCGCAATCAAGTCATAAGATCGTCGATCCTATCGTGTTCGAGCTCCACTGCCATTCCAACCACAGCGACGGCTTCCTGTCGCCGTCTGCTGTGGTGGAGAGAGCCCAGCGCAACGGGGTGAGACTCGGAACCCATGCTTTCATAGCTTCATCTATGAATGAAATATGCTGCCTTTTCTGGTTCAAGATGAATGATTTCGACTGTTTTCGGCGTGTGTGGTGTGATTTAGCTTGCAAAGTTGATGTTTTTACCATCCGATTTTGTTCTGTTTCTGATTCAGTGCAATTTTTTTACTCCGAAAGATGCCTTTCTTTATGTTTTATTTAGTATTACTAGTTTGTTTAAAGTTGCTAAATGATGGAAATCTACCAGCCGATAAAGAGCTACTTAATATCAGTATTTGTTTCACATATTATTCAGGTGCCTTTTAAGAATTTCACTGAAGTTAACAATCGAAAAAGGAAAATCAACAAATAAAATTCATTCCAGCCTGGCTGTGATTCTTGTAAGATAATTTTCCAGCTCAAGCACACTAAAATTTGGCGGCATCATTTTGAATATCCCATATTGTTTTTACTTAACAAGCCCACCATCGAATTGCAGCTAGCCTGATACTTTGGTTTAAAACTCCCATCTTTCTGAATTTAAACTTATTACTTTATTCATTCATCATCTCAACCTCTCTTTATGAAATTTTGGTTAGAAATATGGAGGTCTCATTGATATCGTGTAGTCATTACCAAATCGATTGATTTTATTTTGCTAACTGCTTGAAATTAGACAAGATTGTAAGAGAACCACACTGTGCAAGGTAACAGAAACTATTGACAGAAATAATTTGATGATCTGAAGAATCATGGTAGGTGATGTTGATCATTGTAGATGTATTTGTAGGTTGGGCTGTTGCTTTATAGTGAAAGTGGGATATTAAAAAACCACCCCTATCCTAAAATTGAGGCAAATTTGACTCTTCTATAAGTGATCCTATTTGTGTGGGTCATCTTCAGATCATGCCAATGAACATTGTAGATTTCTCATTCTCTTTTGGACAGGGCCTTTTGTTAGTCAGTTGGTGGATTTAGGTATTAGCCATTAGAGATCAATAGAGGACAAAATCCTACATATGCTTGACTCTCCCAGAGCTGGCATGATGGTTTAGACTTTCATACTGGTTCTGTTTGACCATTCCATGTCTGTGAAAATATTACACCAATTTAGGGGAGTAAGCCTGTGTGAATACGTCCATGTCTTTATTGGCAAAAAGATGGATAATGGCGTACCTGTGGAGGTATTTGGAAATAAGAGCAAACATGTGTACATAAGATAAAGCATAAGCTTCATGATAATTCAAGAAGACTTTGTGGAATAATCAGGCACTAATGGACCAGTCCCCATATCAAATTGGTAAACTGTTGATGCAGTGAGAAAATCTTGTGTTTGTTATTGTTGTGGCTTCTATTTTTTTATTGATGTGCATTGTTAAATGGTTACCGATTGTTCCATCACAAGTTGTGACTCAGACCCATGGATATAATTTGGCTGTTGGTTGGTGCATCAGACCTATGTTGAGGGATCATGTTAGTGTCCAAAATTCTGGCACTTAGCATCACATCATACCTAGTAAGCCAATAAAAACATAAATATTATGCATATATTATTATTACCTAGCAATATGTTTTGTAATATTTATGATTTATAAACATATTATATGATACTCTATAAAAGGCTATGTGAAGTTGAAATCCATGCTTTTAAATATGTTATGCAGAAAGTTCTCTAAAATAATCTTTGCATTATATATGAGTACTAAATCTTTTAAGTATATTTTGTAACGAAAAGATGTGGCCCTTTGACAAAGAGGGTAATTTAGCCTTCAAAGGGCTATATTTTGAGCTGAAATTTTGTATATATTAGCTCATATATACCTTTACTCTCATCCATCATGTGGAGTTTTCTTTTAGTGTCAGTCGTAAGTTTTATTGTCACTCTCATCATGAACATCTCATCCTCTTCTCATTAGAAATTTTGTTGGCAGTAAAAAATGTGGTCCTCTCATCCTGTTTTACTACTAGGATACGAGCCTCCAAATGACTTTACTGTGTGTGAGTTATGTTCTAGTCAATAATTTCTAACAGAAGTGATGATGACAGTTGAACTAAGAGGGTAGTTTAGCCTTCAAATAATTATGTTTTGAGCTTAAATTTGGTATGTATTTGCCCTTATATATCTTTTGAGTTACAATCAAATTTCATGATGATAGATGATTTGACCATGACCAGTGATGAAGCAAGAATACTCCCTACAGAATTGTGCAGTTGTATGATTGGTAATAATTATGTGATTTAATTGAAATTTAAGTAAATTTGCAGAATAGTTGTAGGTTATTTTTGGAGAGGTTCCATCAAAATTTCTTACAAATTGTAGTTTTACATTAAGAACCATAAGTGCCATATAATGTATACTACTTAATTTAGATATATCATAACCATGTGATCCAAATTTAACTTCCTAGCAAATTTGTTTGCTGAGAACCATCGCTTTTTTGTGGCATATAGTTGTTATCAATCATACTACTACACAGTTGTGTAGAGTAATCTTACTTCATCATTTGACATGGGCACACCATCTTATATTACAATAATTTTGTAGGAATTCAGAAGATATATTAAGGTAAATATATATAAAATTTTAGTTCAAAATATCACTGTTTGGAGGCTAAACTACACTCCTAGTTCGATTGTCATCCAACTCTTGTATTTATAATATATATCAAAAGCATAGAAGCTAGTTGTATCTTTAAGGGTTTGGAATTGGCTACAACATAACTCTTTCATAGAAAACAAGAGATTTCGACTACTTAATCTTGATAAACCCAGATCATATATCTTTATGCAGACTTTAGATTAAAACAATTCAAGAACTGATAGAACCATAACTCAATATGTAAAAAAATTAGATATTAATTCGAAGCTTAATTTATTTGATGTCATATAAAAATATCATTCTATCAAGCTGCTAAAATCGAAAGCATATATATATATATATATGTATATATACATATATATACACATACATTCACATTTATATACATACAATTACACACGCACACACATATATATGAGAATTAGATTTCTTATCTTCTTCTTCCTTAAAATGAGAGAGCTAGTCTTCATAGTGGAAAAATATGAGAAAGTGAAATAGTTGCTTAATCTATTGAGAGAATAAGGATGAGAGTAAAAGAAGAGAAGGTCAGAGAATTTCAGATTTTGGACTGCTTATTGGGCTACACATGTCACATTATGGATTGAGCTCAATCTACAGGGGTTCATCTTAAGTTATATTTCTTTATGCAAACTTAATATGGGTTTAAATTGGACCTAATGTGAGTTTAAAAAATGATAGTTTTGGATCTAAATTGGTTACTCAATCTCACTTATGTACCTTAATATTTTTAATGTGGCAATCCATTTTCATTTTCATTTTCATCTTTATCCAGTTATCTAATATTCCATCTATGTATGAATAAATCAATTTACTATCGTACGCAACATGCGATGGTTAAGCCTCAAAATCAGTTACATTAAACATGATCAAACTCAATCAAGCTGTAGGAAACACTTAAGGTTTGATTTAATGCAAAAATCTCTACTAAATAATGCATGCATGCTCACTAAAATACTTTAATCTCATGTACAAGTCTGCTAGCATATTTCTACTCATTTTGTTAGAGGATCATACCTTTTCGCTGTAAAATTGTAATCAAATAGTATTTTGAAAACATTCTACATAACATGTTTAAAAGATATCATATTTAAAAACTTGTAGTTCAACTTAAAATAGCAGGAGTATATTAAATTATGTTTATGAAACATAAATATCACAAAATATATTGTTAGATAATGATAATTTATGTATGATATTTGTGTTTCTATTAGCTTGCTAGGCTTGCTAGGTGTGATGCAGAGTGTGAGATACTTTGATACTACAATCAAAATTTCATCCATCTAATTTTTGAGGATATTAGTTAGTTTATTTGAGAAAAACTTTAACGGTTGATGGCATGGTCTTGGGCTCTAATCCCCGTTCTGACCACTTACCATTTGCTCCAAAAAAAAAAAAAATCCTCGATATAGTTGTTTTGAAGTATTGATTGAGATTACTACTAGGATTTTGTAGGTGCTAGAAGTAGAGTAGTAAATGTTTCTTAAGTTCACTTGATCAAGATAGCATTTTGATGTACAATGGTGAATAGACTTTAATCTATTTGTTCTTTAAGCAGTCCTTGGCCATGTTTGTAATAGGTGCTCCAAACTCTGAACACAGAGAAGTCAAGATAGTCACTAGTTTCTCAGTTTTTCAATAAATTAGAATTTTAATACTAATTTCACATTAATTCCAAGATGAATTCTCTGAGACATTTATGGCATGAATTTACATCATTGGAAAGCTTATTGAGTTAGCAGTCAAAGACATTTTACAGAATTTGATTTGAAGTTTTTTATACAAAGTTATGCTTAGTTCTCTCTACAAAGTCTTGACATCAGGTCCTGATTACTGCTGTACCAAGATGGGAAAAGTTCTCACCTTTTGGAGTTCCTATATGATTTTTAGTTATTCGAAGTCTTTAGTTAGGTTTAATTTATTTTAAAATTTGAAAATGATGAAGAATTAATCATCCATGCTTGGAGGGTTGTTCCAAGCCTATCATTGTGTATATCTCATTTCATGTAAGCCTTGGTAGCATAAAGTGTTTTGAGTGTTTGAATGAAAGTCTTGTTACTTGGGAGGTATTGTTTTTGTCATACAACTCTCTCTCTTTTTGGTAGGTTCCTTAGAGTGGTGAATTTCTAAACTCTGTATCCCTAGATAGTCTCATTTGGTGATGATATTTGTGTCCCTTTGATGTAATCTTAGGTGGTGAGCTTGTTTATGTTTCCTTCAATTT